>OX104069.1:103617647-103692942 GCA_944474145.2 Dicrocoelium dendriticum
CGCAGCACACTGATCCGCGACATCCGAGAAGAATTCCACGATTGACAAAATCCGTAACTGGTACACGACAACCAGTTCATCGAGAAGCCACAGTCACTGTTGAAATACGGTGCCATTGTACAAACAAGAGAATATCATAATCAAAAGATACTCCAATGACATCCTAAACGAATAAGTTTATCCAGTAACCCGTTACAACAATAACAAGGCGCCCCTAGTGTACGGAGGCAGTGCACTGAATTGTCCCTGACGCCTACCTACTTAGCAACATATAGTCACACAACTAGCCAAGTAGGAAACGAAGAGTCAGTTATCCAATCAAACAAGGGTAAGGAAACTGTTTGTGGACCCCTTGGGCGAAGAACGCATGCTGAGCCGCAAAGAATATCAAGCACACGAAAACTCAGACCTGGTTTGGCTTAAGTCAAAAGACAAAGAGGGGACGAAGTGACATATGATAAAGGAACAGGACAAGTTGGGAGTAAGTGCGTCAATCGTGGGTCACCGGTCACACAGGCAAAGTGAAGTGTTCGGACAATACCGGAATTGTACACCAAACGAAAGACTGCAGTGTGTGATAGTGATCAAATACAGTGACGCGAGCATTAAGGTGTAAATCAAAGAGGGAGTTAATAGACTGTGGTGGAGTGGATAGGAGGCAACAGGCAAATAGGAACATGGAGAACGGCATGCACGCACAGGTGGCGCGTGAAAACAGTGTAGGTGAGTTCAACAAAGTAGACTGGGAAGATTGAGGCAATAAGATTGGGCAAGGTGGACGATGTGCGCCATTAAACAAATACACGTTGCACTCAGTACTGTTATCTTAAGAACGCGAATTGGTATAACAAGTATTGCTGGACGGCTGGACAAAAGAAGCTGTCGGCAGCGTCAGCAGCAGCAACACATCAGCCATTTGAACTGAAGTTTCGCTGCCGTACAATCAGGGTGACGTATGCAAGGAAGGATAATGGCAGGGAGGGAAGTGCAACCTAGACTAACACTTTAAAAAGCTAAAAAAATATTCAGGGTCAATGCGTCTACATGTTGTCAACAAGGTACTGTCACAGTGTGCGAGCTATCGTGCAAATATAAAATGCATTAAGCGAGACAGCTTTCTTGCGGCTTTTACTGCCGTGTAGCGTAATCAGCCATAACCCCACAGACAAATTACCCAAAAAAAACATTTTAGAAAGGATGTTCAAGTAAGTGACGACAGCGAATGCGCCAGTCATGCCGACTGCGAGCCATGTCCTGCAACGTCGCGAGTCAAGCACAAGGCGTCTTGCATGGTTGCGACGGACAAATGGATCCAAGTTTACTAGTCAGTGGATACATTTCCCTCTGTCGAGTTAAATTTTGCTCAGCTTTATCTTTGCGTCACCCAATGTCCGGCTAAAAATTGAGGCACTTCTCGCTAAGCGGATACCAGTTGTACAAAGTACGTGCCTGTACCGTTATAAGTGACACCCCTTGCTGACGCATCATCGTCGTAAAGTTGTGAAGGAATCCGTAGGTGGGAAGGTGTACCCTGGAATTCCTGTGAAAAGCTGTCATTTTAGTTAAAATTAAGAATAAATTATTAAAGCAAAAAGCCGAGTCGAATATATTGTGTTTTACCTCTGCTGTGGTCGAAAGTTCATCAAAGCAGCGATCAAACCGGAATGTTGTGTGCTCCAAATATTCAGTTAGATCAACCCGTTGTCTTGGTTCACAGAGTACAATGTGATCCGCTGCTGGAATATTCACTACATCCACATCACCGGCAGAAATCTCTAATTAAAAAGGATAAAATGCATTAATATGTTGCAATATGCAAGCATCTGAAGTCAATTATACTGAGTTTGCCTAACTATTGAAGACACGTTAGAAAGCCAACTATGAAAACAGAAATCCATGCAAGCAAATAGGTACTAATTTATTCCAGTCAGGTAGATGCATTGGTACTCTCCAGAAAGTACATAAGCAAGTTTCTTTTCGTTGTGGATGTTGCTACTTTAAACGTTAAGGCACTACATTCTGATGAATAAAGCAACATTGATTCCACACCAACAAGGTTTCAATTTCCTTAAAATGTAACAAAACACTCACATTCCGATCTAGTGATGGGTAATAATTTACCTTGGGGTTCTGTTACTCGTATAAATCTGGGGAGACTAGGTTGATGAAAATCAACAAATATAAGTGTTAGCCGAAAATCTGGCATAATACAGATGAGAAAATGAGTAAATGTTAATGGGCAGATATACATGACTGTCAGGGGTGGTGGCGTCTCACTTTGACCATTGTGAAATGTGCAAGTACTAATCTACTTAATTCGGCCGGTTGCAACGACGTGCAACTGAATCTGTCCTTCTTCTGTGATGGTAAAAATCCCCCAAAATTTCTTTAAATCGGCTAAAGCATCTCTTCCTGGCGTTATCCGTTTGGATCCAATTCTTGCGATCTATTGCATCGCCTTGAACCAAGGTTTTATCGTTTTCCCTACGAATTTAAAAACACAGATTTGTGGGAAGATTCGTTGCAGATAAACTCAGGCAGATGTCAGCTACACATATAGGAAAGCTCTAGCTAGCCGTATTGTCATATTGAAACTCGGCAGTCGAGCGTACCCACCTAGTGAAACTGAATTTGAACACACGGCCTTGCTCTTACGAACCAGCGACCCATTTCGATGGAGCGGATGATTACGAGCACGCGAAAGCCAGCAAAGCCACTCGAACTGATGAAGACGGAAAAAGGCGCAGACACCATGAATAAGACCAGACGGCGCAACGCAAGCCTCACAATACGAGTGGAGAGTGGATCGCGAGCAAGGGACGGGTACCACCATAGGGTCGCTGACCACTTAGTTATGTAACCAGAGATGAGTGCCAAACGGAGGGTGGATGAACAACCTTGTTAACCACCTGCATCTCTATGGACTGCTACCGAATACAAGAAGGTGTATGAGCTACCCAGCTGTCAACGGTGTACGTTAATCGTCTCGCTGCCTTGTGGGTCAAGTCATGGGGACCAAAGGTTAGTGTGGGGTCCCTTAAGTCAACCCACTTCCTCGGCTTGAGCAACAGGGAAGATATCTACCCACAGAACGCATAAACCTTCTAAATCCTCTTAACCCTTGTACTAACAATCTATTTACCCCTTTTGTTTTTGTTACATAAGTGTTGTAGCACTGCCAATTTTATTTTGGTAAAGTGTTGAATAATAATAATAATGATGGAAATAATAATAATAATAATAATAATAGTAACACGGGCTTTAGCTATACAGTACAAAAAGGGAAGTAACTCCGACAGAAACGACTTTGTTAGCGCATTCAGGAGTAATAACAAGCCGAATGACGCATTTAGGATCAAGCGAAGCAAGAGGATTCGAACAACACCAGGCTGATCAGAATGCGTGCTATGGAAGTAAAGATACGCGATCAAACAGGAAACCAAGGCTCCCGAAGGTGCGGAAAAATGACGCACGAATATGACCTGTGATTCCCGGTTATGTTGTGTTCTGGGACGAAAACGTGGCAAATATATTGCGCACTTGCGTGCAGCTACTTGAATCTTAGACTGTACTTTCTCAGCCTTTCATTCTTGCTACACTGACACTGAGCCACGGATGATGGAAACGGATCACCTTGATTGATAGCGAAATGCTCTCTAGCGCGGCTCACACACCACAGCTCTACATGTTAGGAACGTGCGGAGGACGGAGCTGGCCCGCACAGCAATGACTTCTAGCAACCTGCATCCAATGGAGGTAACCTATAAGCTGTTAGACAAATACTAGTCATTTTTAGTAGTAGGGAGATTTATTAGGTTTTGTGATGAATTGTCGCAGCTAGACTCAGGGGCCAGCTCTATCATCTGCACATTCATAACATATATGACGCTGGAGGATAAGCCGCGCTCTATCACAGTTAGATATCAATTATGGCGACGAGCTGCAGTCACCCAGGTCTTCGTGTCATAAGTCGCTGGCATCCAAGACCTTAGTCTTGGATTCGGCTGGTACGCTATAATGACGAGTTGTAATAGGACAAAATGGCCGTCTAGCGCTTGCCTGGATGTGTAGCGGCGGACTGTCGGCGTCTAGCTGCAAGCAATCTGCACACAAGCATAATGAATTTCTTTGCTGCTCAATAACACGTCTGTACCTTTTTTGAGTCTACATGATTAGCTAAGGTATCGTCTGCATAACAAATGTTTACCCCCGAATAAAGTTAAAATCGGTCCCTTTGGCGGCCTTGTATTGTAACAACGGCAACGTTCTTTCTTCCAATGCAGACACAGTCTGCTCACTCTGTGCATGCGATCCAATTCGGAATATGTACCATGTTACTTATGGTTTACCCGCAACTATATAAGCTTGGACTCTAATTTAATTCCATCGGCAGTCTATATCCTCTGCACAAGATAACACAATTTGGGACTATTAGTTACTCTCAACGTGAAAATCAATGGTAGATCCCACTTATTTTTCGAGAAACTGATGAGTTTACGCTAAATCGATAGCGGGGAGTCAAAACCGGTTACTTTTCACAACTGGCTGCATTAGGTTGGCGCGTCGGTCCTTCCTTACCATAACTGGACAAAACCATATACCATTTGCTCACCTTTTATGTTGTAACCCGCACATAGCGGAAAAGAAATGCGTTCAAAGCTTTGCTTCCACCAGTGCTTTGTTTGTTAGTCAACGCAAGTCTGTATGTTGTTACTAAGAGTGATAGCAGACGATATGTCGCCTATCCCATGCTCAATCCCATCGTCTCTAACCTACATTTCTTGTTAAACCTTTCTCGTCAACAAAATTTGGGTAATTATAGTGTGTGACGAAACCACTTGTTAAAGAACATCTTCAGTAGTGCCGCTGAATTCACTACCTGAATGCAACGAATTGTAGTTTCTTAAGGTGTCTTTAGGGTTCAGTAATTCCCATGCACATCAGATCACAGTATTTTAGCCATGGTTTTTAGTCCAAAAAGTGTATACAGCTTAATTTCTGTAGAGTCAGAAGCTGCCAAATGCTTCCAAGCATCGTAAAACAGGGCTTGCCTAGCCCTTTGCTACATTCTTCTTATATGCAAATGAAGATCTCCTGATACGACAATTATTATTGCTATTTGGGGATGTTTCTATTGTGGGATAGCATGTTTCATCTTCTCGTTCTTTGTCCAGAGCTACAAGTCGAATTTGTATTACGCATGCTTGTGTCAAAAGAGTTTTATAAGCGACAATCATTGTGAGTAACTCTCGGGGTTCTAAACTGTGAAGCACGTTTGAGTTCCACATTGAAGCTTTTGTCCCATCTCACAGACAAACATTCTCGAGATCTTCCGAATCCCGATCCTATACGATGGTTTATCGTCACTTAATTTCCAGTACGAAGCTAGAGGCCCACGTGATAATAGATTTTAGAATGGCCATATGACTAAGACATCGTCATATTCTCCATTTCATTGTCCACGATTCGGAAATATTGGTATCCCTGGTGAGCAGTTACAGTTCAGTGTATATGCGTTCATTGGAAACATTCGCTATTCAGCCAATACGACTTGTCCACTAGACTTCTTCTGACCAAAAGCCATTAGTGCTTGCTTTAGTACCGACAACTGAATTGCACATGTTCGCTAAGCTAATGATAGAGAGCCTGCTAGAGCTGAATTATCAAATCCCTTAACTTTATGACTTCGCATGATCTGCCCAGTATAGTTAGGTAAGTTCATAAACCCCACACATTAAAAGAACTCGTTGAGGAGCAGCAGGGGAGGAATAGCAGCACGGTTCCTTTGATGATATTTGCATGGGTTACATCTTCTCTTCGGTAATTTGTGAGTTTGAAACCAGGCCACTGGATTCCAAAAGGAAACTTTCATTCAAAGCAAAACTCAAAAATGCGTTACACTAAAAGATGTATCACGGTCAATATAAGGCGTCATACGTAATTCTGGCACCCTGAGCCAATAGTTTGGATTTTAAAATCACCGGAACACACATATCCTTGAGGACCGAATAACGCTACAACAGTGCTCGGTGAGACGGTTCCTTGCTAGTAACAATTTGACGAAAATACAAATAGACAGCCTCCAAAGTATTACTCGGAACAATCTCAAACTCATTTGGAGAATCGGATGACCACAATCTGTCTAGAATACCGCCAAATCTCTACAGTTGCAATACACTCTAACACTCCGAAGTGCACCATCTCGTTTTGCATGACTACTTCGATCCTAATCTACCTATGTCGCCTTCAATTCATAAAAAGTATTGAGGAAAATTGATTTTGTGCAGCCATACATCTATCAAAATTGATAACATTCATTCGAAAGCGCTGGAGATATCTACGGTGGGTTTAGTCGTGTCCTTGTCATCTTTTACGACGTACACGTGTTAACTAGTAGTCCACATGGTGTGAATAGCTGCGGATCATTGTTCATATCTAAGGATGGTAGTCTTTCAGAACCCACAAACTAACATCATGTGCTCCTCCTAGTGCTCTTGTGGGGCAATTAGGGATTAGCTGGAAGTGTTCAAAATCCTACCACATGAGCTAGACAGCTACCGTCAACACCGGTGATGCATTAACAGTGTACTGATTACACGTGCTAATCAAACAGGGACGGCGGATAGTGGGACAGAAATCCTTGTTCTCTATCTAGACTTTCCCAAAACTTGCGACTGTCTGGATCACGGAGCACTTTTAGATTGATTATAAAACTATGAAATTGAGAATCATATCGCCGGACTTATCAGGAACTTCACCTTTCCGTGGCGACGGTAAATACGTATGTTTGGCATACTGTTTGCTGTAATCAGGATGAAATGCGGTGTTCCATGAGTACCAGCACTGAAGCCATGCTTATTTCGGATCTGCAATACCAAACTCGAGCGAATAATTGCTGATGCTACAACGATATCGCAGTCTTTCTGTGATCAGAAAGGTCATGCTTGGTCACCTGATTTGTACCACACTTCTGAGCATTCAAAGTGAGGCTTTTTCATTTAATGCGGGCAAACGCCAGGAAGTTCACTTGCATTGAAAAAATGGCATACGAACGCTAGGATGTCACCACTTGAAAGCCCTTTGAGGTAGTCATTTAGGACAGCCTTCTTTATTCGAATCAATATGTGAAGGTAGGAAAAATGGGAACCGACATGTTGGTCTCTTACGGAGTACGGTCGGGCGGTTGAACTTATTATTTTTTCTTAAACCTCCGACTCGTAAGAAAAGTCTAATGTAGACTGCTCAATTCAGTCTGGTAACTCAGGTCGACTTTCGACCTGGTTGAACCCGAAACACCAGAGGCTAGGAGCTAAAAATGTAAAAGGTTTTTTCCATCTGTTATGCCAGCTACGGCTGAGCACCGCAGCTATGTAAAATGGAAAGAATCCGCGTCTATAGAATGGCGTCATAGGACTTCGGAAAGCGCATACCTGTTTACCGTCTTCTCATAAAAATTAGACAGAACACCGAACTAATGGGTCACTAGGTGAAATAGGTCGCACAATGCAGTCGCTTGAAACGTCTTCTCAATTATTTTACCTCTGTCAGCTGTGCAACACTTTTAAGGTCAATGTCATTCTAACGCTCATGTTTTCCTTTTCTTAATCTATTCGACGAGGCATTACACTATCTGTATTTAGTAACGTGAACAATGGAATAATGAAAAATATGGTTTATAAGGGGTAAAATTGCACAGGCTTTACATGTTCCGTAGGATGGTAATAGAATTTTAAAATCAGATATTGCAAAAAGAGAAAAAGAAAATACGCATTGGTAAGCTAGGAAATAATGTCGTATCGAAGGAAGGTTGTGCGAGTGAGATAGTACCAGAAAAACAAAAGAACAACTTGTTATGGTTGATCTTACTGAAAGTGACAAGCGAATTGCTTACCTATCTGTACAGTTTTACGTGCGTCAATGTAAGCCATAATTCCAAAGACGCTAATTAACCAGAATAAATCTAGAATATCCTTCCATGCAACAAAGTATGGCACTTTCAATTCAACATTTAACAGCGTTTTGAAAACAGCTAATGTACTGGCACAGACAACTGAGTTTGGAAGGGCTTTCCAAGGTTGGCAGACCTGGAGTGAGAAGTAATTTCCTCGACAATCTAGACTACGGTGTTGTTGACTCCGTATCAGGCTATTGCCTCTGGAGTTGGTGTTAGGGTTTTTTAGCAGGTGGCGGCATATTTGAACGGGATCGCTCAGTATTTGCTAGACTAATATGGATTCTTCACGTAACCGACGGTAGCGTCCACTGAATACTCCGAATATTTGCGAACGTTGCTGGTACGAAAGGTTCCGCAATCCCTTGACAAATTTCCTTGCTTGATGTTGGACAGTTTCGAGCGCTGCAAGGTCACGCTTTAGCCAAGGATGCTAAGCCTGGATTGCGTATTGGACGTGGAACAGCGAGTAGGCTTTGCCTATCAGAGGAAAGATGGGAGAATCCAAACTCCCGAATGCCTTCCGAAAGAGACCATGATGTTCGTTACCTTATATTGAAGCAGGCGTTTACTGTCTGGAACAACGGATATCGTCATGTATCAGCGAACCAAGGTCCCATTAGTGGGATCTTGGCTGCAGATCGTGCGGTCCAAGTTTGTAAATGTAGGTGTGTCGATGGTGGATGTTCAAACATGGCACTTGTGCACCATGAATGGTAGTGCGTACTTAACTGACTAATGCCAGAATTCATCAGTTTCCCAATGGAGGAACTTGTTGTCGCCATTCCCTTGATTGTCCGCAAGAAATACAAATTTTGAGGCGAGTACTCTCGTTAGATTCTCAACGAAAATTAAGAACAGGTGATGATCACATACCATATCCTAGGGTACGATGCACTTCACTCGAATCGGGTCAGACAGATATGTTCGGACTCTAACCTCCAATAGACGTTCATAGAGAAAGGTACCAGTCCATCCTAATACTAGTTCCCCTATGCCTTAAAGCTGCCATTTGTGTAGTAGGCTTTCGTAAAGTCCATGTAGATAATATCGTTTCCTGTCCTCCTCGTCGACTGATTGGGTGCAGTTGTCAAGTGCTATCAGCAGATTCGTGATACATGATCAAGGATCAATAAATTTATATGCGGGTTACGAAGTTCTGCTTTAAAAGCCCTGTTGGATAGTTGGTGAGGATAACAAAATAACTATAATAACAGTAGTAGCAATACTAAATCAGTATATTAAATATGAAAAGGACATCGTCAGCTCCGCTGTAGTTCTGTAATACGCGTACATTCACAGCACACACAGTTGACAGCAAATAAATACGAAGTACACTCCAGGAGTAGTGCTAAGTAACAAAGTGGATGAGTGCGTCATTCAACCATCTTTTAAATATTGTCAGGGTCGGTGCATTGACGACCGATTTTTGGAAAGGCTTCCACGGAGGACTAACACGAAAGGAAAAGAAATTCTTGCAGCACTCCTGACGGCTATACTGTCCTGCAACTTGCAATGAGTGACCTCTCAGATTTGCATCGCTGCTGAGCTGCAGTAAGGAGCGGCACAAATGCTGTGGGCCGTGGCGACTCAAATGTGCCATCATCCGGTCGCCACGTAAACTGCGATTTCGTCAGCTGAATACCGCCAATCGCTTCCGTCTCTCCATGTATGAAAGATTGCACATTCCAGTTACTTTATTAGATGCATCATCATCATCATTATACACGCTAGCTGCAGGTGGAAAAATCCGCAGCTATTGTGCTGCAATAAAAATGACAAGAAAAGGAAAACAAACAGTGACGCCAGGCAGAGTCCCTGGTAACGGATGGACATCATTCCGGAGAGCTAACAGCTGGCCATAGCGCCGTAAAAAGAGAGTCATATTATGTCTATCGAGTGCGATCGTGTTTTGAGGGGGACGCCAAGGAGGAGGGGATGGACAAAGGAACTCACAACACAAACGTCGGCTTCTAGCCATATCAGCGAGTGTGTCCAACCAAATGTGTTCACCGTTCTTTGGAACCCAAGCAGGCAGTCGGGATGCACCAACCGACGCCAACTTCGAAGTGAGGGTTTCCATCTCTCTCGAATAAGTCATCGTTTGGCCTCCCCTCCTCCTCTTCCAACCGCACCCACAACGCGCAAACAATGCACGTCGTGGGAGTCGGTGTGCTGGCATGCGCAACACGTGGCCCAGCCATCGGAGCCTGCTGCGTGATATAATGGTGCTGAGCGGTTCACTCGCTTTTCCTGCACCAAATACGCGATGCCAAACACGCTCATTGCTCAAGCGGTGCTCCCACCAGACATGATCTAAGCTGCCAAGGCAGCGGTGGTCGAATGTGATGAGCCTCTTTATGCCTGTCGACCTGATGGACCAGGTTTCACAACCACATAGGAGAGCTGAACGGATGCTTGCGTTATAAACGCTGCCCTTCAGGGCGAGAGTAATGTCGCGACTGCGCCACAGGTGGTGAAGATTGGCAAAAGCACCTCGAGCTTTTTCTATATGGTTCGCAACATCATCTTCAATTCCACGGGTGCTACTACAGCTGCCCAGGTATTTGAATTCCTCAACGACTGCTAGCGGATCATCATCAAGCGTTAGCGCAGGGTGGGTCTCTGCCAATCTTGGAGAAATACTTTGCATTTCGATGAAGAAAAGCATAGCCTAAAAGGTTAGACAGCCAGTGCTAATCGGTCCAGTGCTGCTTGGCATGTTTGGGAGCTGTCACAGATTAGGGAAATATCGTCCGCATAATCTAAGTCAAGAAGTCGCTCTCCAGGTCGTGTCCAGGGAACACTGTTTCCATGACTCCATCAATAGCGAAGTTAAATAGGAACAATGACAGCAGGCATCCTTGCCTCACACCGCTGGTGATACTGAAGGGTGGCGACAGTTTGCCATAAAAACTTGCACTGCCCAAAATATGCAAGTACAGCGCTTTGATAATGTTTACCTATTTATCAAGCACACCTTTCCTCAGCAGACAGTCCCAAAGAGCACGTCGATCGACGGAGTCGAAGGCACCTTTTATGTCAAGAAACACGACAACGGTGGGTCGCCAATAAACATGGCGGTGCTCCAACAATTGACGCAAGGGGAAGATGTGGTCGATGCAGCCCTGATCTCGACGAAATCCTGCTTGCTCTTCACGAATCCGGCTTTCATGAGTGCGTCCTTCTGTGGAGAATGACAGAGGCAAGCAATTTAGAAGCGATCGAAATCAGACTGATCCCTCTATGATTGCCGCATTCCAAACGGTAGTTTCCCTTGAAAATCGGGACAATGATGGAGCGGTTCCAGTCTCTCGGGACTGTCTCCTGCTCCCAAAGTTTTACTAGCAACTCGTGTATTTCATCTATTAGAGCAGCTCCCCCGAATTTGAAGAGCGCTGTGAGAATTATATCTGCCCCTGCGGCCTTATGCGATTTCAACAGCTTGATCGCACGTTCGACTTCGGCGCGTGAGGGCGGATCCACAGAGACGATCCAAGGAGAAGGGCGCTCAATGCCCGAAAAAGAAACCTGTGACTCAGGTTGGTTAAATTGCTGTGAAAAGTGTTCAGCCCAACGCTCCAAGCGTTTTGACAGGCTGTGGATCGGTTGTCCACTCTCGTAGCGTATGGTCTCGCTAACACCAGGTCTCCTGCTGCATGTTTCCCGTATCAGAAGCAACAACTTACGATGATTGCCAATGGCAGCGGCTCTTTCCATCTCCGATGCACGAAGGGACCACCAGGTTTCGCGGTCTATCTTCAGGCTAACACGTAGTTTTGCTCTGAGATTTTTGCGAGCCTCATTTTATTCGCTTCCAGCCGGAATACGTCGGCGAGCATCCATAAGTTCCAGTGACTGTGTAGAGACCCAATGTCGGGTTTGGCAGTTTGCTTTGCCACATAAAGATATGCCTGATAACAGCAACGTTTCTTGTGTATGCGACCAGTGATGTACGACGGTGTTTAGTGGGCGCTTACTCAGCGTAGATGTCAGCGCCCTTTGATACACATTCAGAACATCTGGCTTCGCCAGCTGGCTGGTGTCAATCCTTTCACATCGACGTTATGGACATCCAGCGAAATGCACACGGAGGTCGGCGCAGACAAATGTGTGGTCAGAGTCCATGCTCGCGCTCCCAATCGAACGACAGTTTCGGGCACAGCATCTCCAGCGGTAATTGATCGCGATATGATCGATTTGCCTCCTTGGATGGCCCGAGGCTCCTGACCGCCAACTCACGCTTCTGCGGGTGCTGTGTCAAAAGTTAGTGCTCGTGAGAAAGAGGCGAACATCTTCACACAGCTGTAGTAATCGCTCCCCGTTGTCATTACAGGAACCTACATCATTTTGGCCGCCCAGATGAAGCTCATCAGAGGACAATTTTCCGACTTGGATGTTTAGATCGCCAGCCAACACCACAGTATCCGTGCTTCTTCTGTAACGAAGGAGCTCGTGAAGTTGCTGATAGAGATCATATTTTACCGAATCAGTGCTACAGTTTGTAGGAGCGTAGGCCGCAATGACAAACAGGCACCATTTGTCCCCGCGCGACTTCGAGGCACGGAACGAACCAGCTAATCTAACGGTGCACATCCTACTGTTTACTGGGATCCAATCAAGCAGGGCAGCTTCAGCCCGGGGACTAAAATGAATGCCGATGCCCGCTTGACCGGCATTTGAAGCTGCATCATCGCCAGATGGGCGCAATGAGAATGTGCCGCCAGTGTCGCATGTGGGGGATCCCAGGGTAAGCACGGAGCTCGAACCTTGCAGGCGGGTTTCTGATAAACAGCAAATATCGATCGATAGATTTTCTAGTGTGCCGGCAAGTGCTGCCTGTTGGCCAATCTTCAGCAAAGTGCGCACGTTGAGGCATGTCAATCTTAGCGAGACACGAGGCCTCCAAAGGGAAACGGATGAACTGACGTTGTCCGCTTGGTTGAACATGGACTTGTCGACTGGATTGGAGCGAGGCCCTGCGATTGTGTGTGATTTGAAATTAGAAGACAAGCGACTATTGAAGTAAGCTGGGAGAGGGCCAAGAATTGGGGGATTGAAATGGGGGGATATAAGTAAAGTTGGAGCGGGACAATAACGATGCAGAAGCCTAAGAAGGAGATAGGAAGACGGGAAGGCATGAGCAGTAGCATCCAAACCCCTATCCACCCTGCTCGATGCAGCAGATAGGGCGCCGTTTATCATCCTGTGCGACGGCCAGAGCATCAAGAAATTGTTGTAGGAAAGGTTCATTGTATTGCGTGGGCAGAATACTGTCAGGTTGCCCAGGCCTAGACAGGAGAACGATTAGGGTTCTCAACCAAAGCCTTTGGTTCAAAAACCTTACCGCACGGCAGCGGGTTTTGGCACTGGACTACAGAGCCCGTTTTATGAAATGAGGAGCCACCCCCATTCCAACCCCCAACCTGGAGGACCAGGAGGCTGAGTTTGTCTGGCCTCTAACCATTGACCAATCTGGTATGAGTGGCTCTAAAGGTGCAAAAAAAGCACCACCCAGCATAGCTCAATGGATCTCTGAGGCACGCAAACCATCGCACCACGGTAAGGTCCAGCCTCATTGCGATGGCGTGACAGCTTAGTTAACTGTGGTCGCTTGCAATATAGATTGTACGTTCCTACCACTTTATACCGTGTACCATAAGGTTGTGCAATCTCTGGACAGTCTGTAGGACTCGGAAATGGAAACAAACGCACGCCACTTCCTGAGCGTGAACTGGAAATTTGCTTTTATTTAACCATAAACTTTTCTATTCTCACCATTTATCAGCCAACGTAGGCCAGACGATGTGTTGCTAATGGATCTAGAGAAATATCTACACGTCATGCTAAGCAGATCCGCATTGAATCGAGCGTTATTTGTGTCATCATGCAGAGAGAGAGAGAGAAAAAGAGTAAAGAATAGCCACAGAAGACCTGGGGATCGGGTCATTGAACTACGTGGAAGCAACAGTAGCGTTGTTTGCAATTGCGAAGAGAGTTACATGTGCAGTGAAAATTTAATGCCGCCACACTATCTAGCAGACCACAAAGCCTATTAGTATTGGTCTAAATATAAATTCAGCCCTTTGTTACGCAGTAGCCCTGCAGTGATCACACAGTAATTACGCCAAAATTCAAACTGAATACGTCATACAAAATTTATGTTTATCTAAGTCGTCCTTCAAAATTGGCTCCGTCAGAATATGTCAGTGTAGTGGCACACAAGACCGGTTCGTAAGCTCGAAATCACCACGTGTATATGCAACTTTATAACGGTGACCTTGACGTTTAACCGGCCAGTTGAATTATTTTAAGAAGGCTCACAAAAGCTTTGAAGTGTAATTATGGGAGACGCTGATACGATGTTTAAGGATGTGTAATTACGGTCCATGGGGCCTGTTCATTCTCTGTTAGATCTCGGCTCGCACTTCCACCTGAATCAATCACTTAATATGTGAAATAAAAGCAGGAACACACCAGTGCATCGAATAGCATGTTCATTGTCGTTAGCTTCTTACCTACCTCAACTTTACCTTTACTTGCCGAACTTCAAGTGCGTAGGTGCGTATCGAAACATGTATCTGGGTAGGTTAGACAAATGCAACGCACTGTCATATTCCCCATCATTTTTGGTGCAAAATCCTATGGCACTCATACCCAGTGGTTTAGTTTACTTTTGGTCTGCATTACGTCAGTGTTCTCCGGGAATTATTTATCTCTAGTTGACATTTTATGGTCCATGAACAGGTGTAAACTGTTATGGACTTTGACAGGGCATTTATACCCCTATTTCTACGCATCGGACTGCAAAGCTGGAGCCAAAAGGTCGCTGGTTCGGTTAAAATAATTCACATCGGATGTCGAAGCAAACTTTAACAGACTCTGTCCAGTCCCTTTTCTTACAGTGGTGTAGTGACCTCTTTTGATCAAACCACATCATAGAGGTTTAAGCACTAACCGTTCTTTGAATGAACCATAATAGTCCTGCAATCTCAAAAAAACAGAAGATTTATGCGAAATAGAGACGCTCAGAACGTTTAGCCTAGATTCGCCTTGCCAAGGACCGTGCCACTTTCTGCTAAGACGCCACATTCTTTAAAAGAATAGCACGCAGTAGAACCCCTTCTTTGTGTATTTTCGGCAGTCCATACACACGAGGAAGTCTTGAGGCTCAGGAGGAAAGCTCCGCCATAGCATTTGTGTGACACAGTCTGAAAGACACTTTTCAGTTCAGAAGAGTAGTAGGGTAAGTTGAAGTGTGTAGGTATAAATTTGTCACATCTAGACTCACTCGGACAGCCGCCACACCCCCGCAAAAGCACTGTACGCGCGTTTCATCCTTTCGGGAATCGTCAGCAGTACGCATTCCATCGGACCCTGGTAGGGCTCGAACCCGCAACCCAACTGTTGCCAGTCAGTGGTTGAGATCACTGAGCTACGGGAGGTGGCAACGACCATAGTGAATAAGTTACTAGATGTGCTATAGCGCCGCTCACTATCCACTAACTTACACGTTACTGCCGTGCAGAGGACAGGGTAGCCCCCTCAGCAAGCAACGAGCTTCCCAAACGTAAGCCGTCAGTTAACTTATGGCATTATAAGCAGTTTGATCTGCCTACTGACTACAGAAGAGTAGTAAGGGATTTGAATAGTATAGGTAGAAATTCGTCATGTTAAGAATTTTTACCTATACTTTTCAGTGCGTTACCGAAGTCCGGTACTTGAATGTTCAAGATAAGTACATAGTATGTTCGATGTATGTTCCTATTCCACGAAACTCCCTTTGAATGAGACCTTGAGTATCAGAAGGATGCAAGCGGACAAGGTCGGCCTGTCTGCACATCGACTGAAGAACTTACTCAGTATTTGTATGAAAGACGTCCAACTTTGCTTTGATGGAAATATGCATTGTCAAATTGCAGGCGTTTCGATGGGTAGCCCACTCCGACCGATACTAGCTGATATCTTAATGGGTCATCTAAAGAGTAACTTACTACGCGATTGCATTTTTGTAGTTGAAACCGTCCGGCAAACCAAAGTCCTTCTGGAAATAAAGCAATGCTATCTTAATATCAAGTTTATTATGGAAAGTGAATCAGATGATTCGTTCCATTTTCTTGAGGTTGCACTTAAGAGAAGATAATTCACTCTCTTAAGATCGATTTACCAAAAACCGCGCTGGCCTGGATAGTACCTACATCTCAACAGTTTCTGTCCAATGAACTAGAGACAATCCCTGGTTTGAACTTGTTTTATTAGAGCAGACCGAATATGTTTCGAAGAGTCAAGCGAGGCTGAATTACGATACATCGAGTTTACCCAACGCAATAACAAATTTATCACTAGGTATGTGAATGCGGTTGCTAAAAAAGAAAAGTGTATGAATGTCCCAAAGGAAAAGGTCTTTATCAGCATACATTAAAGACGGGATCAGAATGAAAGAAGATTGTGCTACCGATTACACCAAGCCATATAAGGGTGTTACTACGCAGCTGAGCTAGTGCTGTCACATCAAACCGATAAACTGTTCCATGAATGTAATTTGGATAAGCCTCACTGTCAGGATACCGCCTCATGTGTTTACCAATTCACCTATACTTGCGGTAGCGCGTACGCTGGCCGAACCGAGAGAAGGTTAACAGCTAGGATCATGGAACATGTTCCACGGAACTTGGCAACTGGTGGCCCTAAACTTGCTGCCAGCTCAATTAGCATCTGCTCGATTCCACCTTGTACGAAAACCCATGTGACGCATCCATGATTTTCGGCAGACAGAACAACGCCAGCTTGCTTCGTTTCGCTGTAGCCTCCGCCATCCGGCGAATGGAACCTAAGCTTTGCAAACAGCTCGATCTTGTGGCCAGTCTCTCGTTGTCTTGGTGAGACGTAGGCGATAACCTAGATTTTCTGCGTTTGCCTGATTTCCTTATTGATCTTCTTTTCTATTGCATTCCTTTACTTTTCCCATGATTTGTCTGTAAGCGCGTGATTGAGAAGACAAGCAATAATCCGAAATAAGATTCTCGTGCAAACATGTTTTTCGTTCTTTCTCACATAAAATTTCTGATGGGAAATGAAGGCAGGAAGGTACAACAATTTGGCAGTTACACATTTGCATTACCCTGTTAAATAAACCTTTCCGTTTTTGGAAAACAATAAGAAATTTGCATCTTGTTGTTAAGAGCATGTATACTCAATGCTATGCGGAAGTAGCAAGAAGATATATCTCTGAGTAGTTGCTATTGAAAGCACTCGGGTAAAATAGCTACCAGGCTGGCGTTTTCCCAGAGATTTCAAGTCGACAAAGTGTTTGTCAAAGAACTTTTTTGATTTCAAACACCGGCTTTGCTTCAACTGTGTGCGGCAGTAACTTGTTTCCTAATTGCCCCGCTCTCCTGTCGTAACATCTTTGATGAGCGACCGGCTACAAATTTGGTACTCCACGTTTGTACCGGTTTCCTCTTTTGCTGCTTGATGTGCACATATGGAACAGAGGTCTTAACCTGGAGTAACCACCACGATGCAATATCCGATGAATTATGACGAGGTTAACCCGCAGTTGATGACCAGACAGGAAGTCAAGTTCTAGCTTCCTGCACCGCTCTTCGTAGGCTACACCTGTTAACGTGCGGATTGGCCTAGTGACCACACGCTTAATCCCTAGCACCGCACTCCGAGTGAGCCATACTCTGAAAATGAGTGGCAGTCTTTTCAGAACTGGTTCAGAAACAGGGTTTAAGCACCCAAAACAGTTGAAGCACATTTTGCTAAAGCCCATCCCTGTTGTCCACGGACTTTACCTCGCACCGTGTGAATACACCGAAGTTTTTCACGAAATAAATGGGATGCAGCTGCTGACTGGCCACAGCGTAGCTTTGACCATTTCGACCCTCACCCTGGCATATATTTAGTGACTTGACCGGGATTATCGATAGGCTGACCTATGCATATACGGTCTGGCTACGATGAAGCATGTCAGAGGTATCGGGGACCCTGACTACTGCAGTCTTCCAAGTCAACTGCAAGCAACGCAAAAAACGAAAGCAGAAACCGGAGCACATATCCTTGATATGGATTATGAACAAAATGAACCACAGTACCGTGCCTTGGGGTACGCCTCTGGTTGAGGGATACCAGTCGGTTAGATGGTTGTCTACCTGAAACCTTCATTTTTGACCAGTGAGGAGACTTTTGATTAACTGCTGCAGCGAGCTGCCAATACCGCTTATCCTCAGTGTAACAAACTATTTACAGAAGTCTACGTAAATAAAGTCGACCGACCTCCCTTGGTTCCGTGCTTGCAACCATACGTGCTTCGTGACGAGGAGGCTGGTGATGCATGGGTAATATTGCACGAAACCCTGTTGTGCGGGCGTCACGAGGCTTTTCGACGCGAAAAACTGCAGAAGTCAATTTTGCACGATTTTCAAGTCCCTTAACTAAAACAGAGGTCAGGCAGATTATACGTTATTTGTCCATTTTGCTTGATTCGTTGCCTAGCCGTGATTAAGTCTACAGTAAAGCAACTTTGACAGCAACTGTGATTCGTTTCACTGTCCAAGAAAATTTGCACCTAGAAATCCTTCGCCGGAGAAAATATTTTCGGTTGGCTCACCTCTACGATTTCTGGGTCTTTTCCTAATAACAACGACAATCTTTCTCTTTGGCAATGACAAATCCATATTGTTCAGTACTTCAGTATCGCCTGATATCTTAGGCCGTTCTGTGAGAATAGCATCTGATTGTTCTGCAGCTTTGTGATCGTAATCTCCTCTTTGATGATCTTGTTTAACGGAGACATACGAAAAGGAATTGTGACTAGTAAGAAATCTCCCTCTCAGTGGTTGTGAGTTTCGGTGAATTGGAGTCGCTACACTATTTATTTTCTTGTCTTCCACCTCTGAGGGTGCAGATGATGCAACTGTCGTGTCGATGCTTGAGGGCCGATCTATGCATGGTCTCCTCAAGGTAGCTGAGAATGGGCGCGCGTTGGTTCCTGGTTGCATAATGTGTCCTGACTGTTTACTGTGTGAATCTGTATGGTTCATGCTTGAAATCCTTTTCCTTCTCATTCTGGAGATCGCTGGTCTGGTTCTGTGCAAACAAAAACCAAGTAAAGGCAAATGCATTACATTGTGCATATTTCGTTGTTCATGTTGGTGAATACTATACTAGTGGCTTAAAAGAAGCGCCGCCATATGTCCAAATTTGTTTAGGTGTACGATTTGTGCGATTCAATGTGCATTTACCCCTAGGCTTATTGCGAAAGTGCGAATTATATACATTTTTGATAGGCACCTAAGTGGGTTGCCGTCATACTACATTGTTCATAATTGCGCCGTATTATCCGGGATTCGCAACTGTACCCCCAGTCTGTATTCTTCAGTTTCGATCCTTTTGATCGAAATTCACAAGACTCACTTTAATGCGAACCGTGTTGCACTTTTAGATGGCACGTTGCACTCCATTCACACAACGGGTACTTCAAAATAAACCTTGTAGTCAATCACGAACTGAGGTGAAAAGTGTTGCCTATCCCGAACCAATGGCTTAGAGGCGAGAGGTTTTCGCCGACATCCAATCAGCCCCGGTTCGACAGCTCACCATGTCTACCTGATTAGATTAGACAAATTCGAAACCGGTCGTGCATTGCTATGTTCCACGAGAGCAAAACTTAATCTATATCTATACATAGGGATCACATGGTTGCCTTGTAATGTGAAACGCAAGTTCGAGCCTGCTTAGAGGTGGGACGACACACATTATCCTTAGCTCACCTGCGACCGGGGGTGACTGCATAACAGCGAAGCGTCGGTACTGCGTACTGGCGTATTGCTGATGCCTTTCTCTATCGACCGGTGGCCGAGTGGTCTGCACGCCTGGATTGCAATCATAAGGTCACCGAATCCACGTAGAGGCGAACATCCTAGCGGTATACTCATCCTTCGCGCGACTGGTAATGGTGGTCCCTTGGTAGTGAAGCGCCGTTACGGCATACAGCTGATAATTTGTATTGTTGCTTAATATCTAACTCAATAGTAGTTTTTGACTGTCTCGCAAGCAAGATGACTCATTCTATTAATTAATTCGTCTCTGTAGTTGCATCTAGCCATTTTACAATCATGAGAAACAAGCAAATTTTTGTTACCAACTTAAAAACTTCACTTATGATGAAAAACATTTATTAAGACAAACAGATGAAGCACCCATAATAGCATTAGCATCCGCAACAGCATTTCATCAGTCATTTCAGCGGATGCTTTGATGTCACACAACCACAAAAATCTGGATGACAACGAATAATGGAAGGGAGAGAAGGGGACCTGAAGTAACACCATAAGTATCCAAACAAACATTCGAGACAAAGGCAACTACACCATGTGTCAACAACATGCTATCACAAACAGCTGACTATAATGTAAAGATAAGGCGGCATTAAGGAGATAGCTTCCACGTGGCTTTCACTACCGTGTGTCATAATCAGCCACTACCCGGTAGGTAACTCAAAACCAAACGCAATTTAAACAGATAATCGGATTACGAGAAGACAGAAGTCGCACCACTGATGTCCTGATACAGCCAGAGCCAAGCACAAGGCGAGTCATGTGGACTAAAACTTGGAAGGTGAGATGGAACAACGGTAGCTAGTTTGCTATATATATATATATATATATATATATATCTGTGTACAGACAATGGGCCGTCAGAATCGTAGTAAAAGAGAGGACAATAAAAGTCCAGAAGCAAGAACAGAAGCAATTCTTTGTTGGGTTTCACACATACCGTTTTTAGTTTGTTTTTCTTAACACAGATAAATACTTAAGATTAATCGACAGATAAAACGGCACAACAACGCTGGCGCCACTGATGTTTGTTAAGTGCCATAACATCCAGTGTTTTTCTACCTCAGGAATTCTGAGTCAAGCGTTCTACAACCTGAGAGACCTGCCTATCCTACTGAAGCTAAACTAGTGGCGCCTTTCTTCATGCTCCTTTTCCAGGTCATTGGTTTTCCACCGCGATACTTTTCAGTCGCTTCCAGGAATGGCAAATAAAGCACGCCGGGGGAGACAATAAGCTAGCTTCTGCAGTACGTGGCCGAGCCAAAGTATCCGGTGTCGCGGAACAAGGTTTTTGAAAGCTGGGAATGTTTGTTTCAAGCACTCGTTCACGAGCGTCCATATCCCTTATGGGATGTTGCCACCACACAAGAGCAATCCATCGCATACAGCGGTTGTCAAAACTGACATTCTTCGTATTCCTTCGGAGCGAACAGGTCAGGTCTTATAGCCGTACAGCAGGAGCGCACGGACGGAAGCATTATTTATCCTGTCCTTGAGCTTGAGACTGACGTCACGACGACGCCATAAGTGTCTCAGTTTCATGATAGTCAATATCTTCATTTATCACCGTCGGATTAACACTTCACACTTCGAGCCTTGTGCCACCCAATATCCGGCAGAAAAAAGAAAGCCCTTCACAGCAAGCAATGACCGAGCACACTTAATACGTGTCTAAACCAACGTAACATATTCAATGCTATCGGTTGCTCTAAGGAACAGCCTGTTTATTGCTACTTATCATTTACCCATGCAGATCGCCCTTGTTGACACCCTGGTGCCATCAGACACCAGCAATGCTCTGCAAGCGGCAATGATCAAAGACTTGAAAACAATTTAAATCCTCAGACCGAAGTAGCCAAGTCCCACTCACATAGAGTTAGACGGGCGTCACCATGGTCTTGAACTCAAGATCTCGCAGACGGAATATAAACCTATTTTGACACCACAGGTGCCACAGATTCAAATAATCATTTCTAGTTTTTGCAACACATGCACTGACTTTAGTAGTTATGCGCTCCTCGTTACCGATACTGTCAAAAAGGATATTGAATTGCACAGATGCCTTGAGCTCTTTGCTATCAAGCGTACACATATAATAACCGTTGCGCCGGGAGCGAACATTAACTTGGTGCGACGATTGGCGTACCACTTTGATGAACGGAGCTATACCGGTTAATGTTCTGCACACTTAGATAGCTACTCCGAACAGATTGGTCAGTGGTTAGAGATAAGAAAAACCTACTCCACTGGTCTTCCCGGTTGGGTGGGATGGTATCACTTTCTACAAAGACATGTCGATGTCACCCGCTTGACTTGCTGACAGTTTTCGGTTCCTTGGTAGTACCTCAGTTTACGTACAACAGTGATGTTGCGGCAAACTTCAACCACATTCTACATCGACCGTCACGCAAATTTCAAAAGATCGACTTATGCTCTGAATAAAGCAAGGCTGAAAAGCACCCCTTTCTATTCCACTTGTTTCTGTTAAACATAGTATCCGAAGAAACGGAAAATATCCATGTGCAACCTTAAAACTGAAATAATGCTTGTTATTAACTACTGAATTTTAAATTTCGCTGCAAGTATGATCAAACCAGTACATACATGTGGCTACTTCACTGTCAGCATAATATGAAGCGATTTTCATGGGACCCTAAACGTGTCCTTGTATAGGGATGGAAGCGGACGTACACTTATATTTTTTGAGATCTGAGAAGTGCCATACTGCATTTGTTTGCCAAATGCTGTTGCATCAAATCTTATTGGAATGTTAAATCTCGATACAAGCGAAAATATGTTTTCAATAACTCCTCTTCGGGCTTGTACCATTATATGTGGAAAGAACAAAATGTCTGACGCAACGGACAATGGATGCAAGTGCGTCCCTATGCGTTTGCTTGAATCCGCTGGGGCCATTTCGATTCCACTGTACGAGCCGGAGTCGTGGGGTCCGGAACGGCTCGTTCTGAGATTAAAATGCTTTGACCCACATGAACAGCGTCATTTGGCTCACTGATTTGTGTGTACGCCGCACTTGCGACCGAACGGATGGTGATTGTGCTTGATCACTGATTGTGAACCGGAGTTATTTTACTAACCCTAAAGTTGTGTCAAACATTTTGTTTTTCCACATATAATTGTACAAGCCTGGAGAGGAATTATTGTAAACATGTTTGCTTACATCAACTTGGAAAGGCTGTTGCTCAAGTTCCTGTTTAGGTGAGTTATAAATTCACTAAAAAGGATCTATTTTTTATTTTTTGATTCCTTAGCATCTAATGATCCTCCTAAAAACTGCGCAACACATAAGTAATGTAACACGTTTGATTTATAACTCTGCGAATGGAGTTTGGATACAATTGCAAAAGAGTAAATATTGCGAAGTTACCTCCTTACTATTCGGGGGCTACGAACCATACCCAAACATATGTTCAGCATTTGGCTTCGTCTTATTTTGTATTTGTCAGCTGTGCAGGCAATCCAGGAGAACACTCTATCATATATCTGCTGTAAGTGGAATTTGCATAGAGAACAGTACCCGTAATGCAGTTACATCACCTCAAGGACGCCTAGTATCACACCAGTTTCGAACTAGGCTTCTAAAGGTAGACCGAAATTAACATTAATATTAACCTCTCAAAGATTTAGTAGTGCATGCGTTCGTGCCCGGCAGCAAAAAGCAGCTGAACAATATTTCTGTTTATATGAAATCTCTGGTGGTATCACCACTTATAAACTATCAACTGGGCACGAGTAATAAAAGGACGTTTATCTACAAAATCCACGACCTATTTTGTTACGCAAATTATCAGTTTAATGCTTGTGATCTGTGACTCACTCTGATGAACTGGTATTACTTGAACCAGCATAGACTGTGGTAGGGCTGCTGCATGGTTGGATCCGCGGGGAGATTTGAATTTTGCGGAATGTGGACTCTGTTAGGAAATCATTGCAATAGGTATTTAATAAACTCAGCGACAAACTAGAGTTACTATATTTTTCTAAACTACATACGGTTTAGCAAATGGTAGAAGGTAAGAGATGCAAAACTGATCAGTGATAACATCTGGTTTGCAAGGCAACATGAATATGGTTCGCATCCAGTAAATTTCTGGTTACGTCAAATCACAAATTATCCGATTGACACAAAACAAGACAATAATATATAGCGGACTCTACTGAAAATTGGCAAGTACTTCGGATACCCAGTATCGTTCATCAAAAAGCGCCCCAAACAGCTTGAGACTGTCAAGTGTGTCGCTACAGTGCCCAAAAAGGATGTATTCCTTACAGTTCCCCTTCAATATGACGTCGCGCTAGAACTTTTGAAAAGAAAAATCTGGACGGCAGTGGCCAAGACATTTCCAACTTCCAATTTAACACTGCTTGCCGAAACATGACCATAGATTCTTCAGCGCTTAAAGGATAAACGCCCGGTTCAGTCCGAATCGTTTGTCTTATACCAGTTCACTTGCACCTGTGTTGCTAGGTATCTTGGACATACGACCAGGTGTCTTCCAAAAGAACATTGTCCTACGTCACTACTAAAGCGCACCGTAAAATCCATCAACAGTTCAGTTTTACAACACTTGATTGACACTGGACCTCAAGTGCAAATGAATCAATCATTTCAAGTCTTTTATACTATCCCCCAGCGCTACCCAAAACAGGTTACGAAACATTTGTTGGACATTTGTTTTGAATAACAGGTCGACACGTGTGCGAGTTAAACGCCTATACCAGCCTTAGTATCAAATTTAGTAATACCTAGGGGGAAGTGCTTATGGTGCGCTAAAGCCCGTGGTGGCTAGATCCTGACAGATTATCCACCCACTGCTGCTGTTGCTGCGCCATGGGCTCATGTCTTGGACGCCTCGTGGCGACTGCTGGGCGGTAGTTGGGTTACGTGCATCTCCCTGCTAAGATCTAGGACACCAATCCGCATGAGTCAGTGAACTGACCATGTGCTAGACCCACTGCCTTTCGTTTGTACGTTTTACCGAAAGTTTTGGTTGAAAACCCTATTCGTTCTCCTTTCAGGTGTGGGCGTCCTGCCAGTATACCAGTCCATCCTCTTCGGAGGTTAAGAAGTGGTCGACGACCCTCGTCCCGTAAAACCTAGCCGTAGGAGACAACAGGTCTACGCGTTATAAGCTCACAGCTCGATTTGCGTACAGCATGAGCGCCAAGCATTGTCTCTGACGGTAGGAAGGCACCTCCGGGTGCTCATTGGTTTGCTACTGCCCACCTCAAGCCAGGCAGCCGCTGGTCAATTTGGTGAGAACCCGCCAAAACTCTCCTGTGTCTGGCCTTGGTCGCAGGTGCTTATCCTACTATGGTCACGAAAAGTACATGAATCCTTCCAGTACCTCAAAGTCTGCGTGTGACGGATCTCAAGCAAATCCGGATTTTCAACGAATCACGGGCAATGCTGATTTTCAACACAGCAAATATTCCCATTGTAATCAGATGAATCAAGACCAGAAAACAGTTCAGGGTTAAGATATCTTTTCGGTAAAATCTCGTCAGACCCAAACTTTTACATGATACGGATTATGTGGGGTAAGCGTCAAATCGGGCTGGGATTGATTTCTAAGGAGTTTGAAAGGTCAAGATCAATGACTAAAGGTGGCTGCATCAAAGGAAATTAATACCGGCTTCAGGGCCTAAAGTAAATAGCTAAGGTCACAAAGGGTAGTTAAGTAAGCATGTCAGTCGGCCATGGTAGTAGTATCGGCCGTATGAATCGTTTGTGCACGCATAATTCCGGCTTCAGATGATGGATGTAAATAGCCTCGGCGATAGACAAGATTTGCTTTCGGAAGCCTTGCGATAAGCGTTCAGGTAGTGAGTGGATGACTTTAAAGTCATTCTCAGATGCAGTATGGCCACTTTCGAGGAGGTGCGACATTACTTGAGCTGTCTGAGGCCCACATTTCGCCTTTTTAAAACCACGCCGGGATGTGCTCGCGAATCCTCTGGGATAGACGTCTCGTTGTGCGACCCACCTATCGTGCCCCACAAGAGCACGAGTACTGATAAACGAGCATTGAACGGGTCAACGATGGCAGACTATCTTTCAAGGGTTTTGCAAGCAGTGGCGTGTTGTGGTAAACAATTCTTAAGCGGGCTGCGAAATAAGTTTTGTCAACAGCATCTTTCAAACGTAGGGGTAGGATATCAGCTGCAGTATTGCCCTTAAATGGTAAGTGTATGAACAGCTCTTTCTTGGGAGCAATGCTTCTAGGTGGCTTTTGCTTGCGTTCTTTCATATGCTTCATGATAAACTTATCGGGGTAACCATTCTCACGAAGGGCGTCGCTGATTCTCTGTAGCTCTTCGTTGACGGGATCCGGAGTGCAAATACTGCGCGCCCTGAAGGCAAGAGATCGGATTAAACTCCTCTTGTGCTGTAAAGGCACCGCGCTGTGAAAGTTAGTGTACTCTCCAGTCCACGTATGCTTTCTGTGTACCTTTCTGCTACATGAGCCGTCCGATTGCGGATGACTTCTACATCCAAGAAAGGTAAATGGTTTTTATTTTTTATTTTCGTGCTCACAGGTGAAGCGTAGATTCTCATGTGCATCATTAAAGGCCTTCAGCAACTATTCTGCATGCTTTTCGGATTCGCAAAGCACGAAGGTGTCATCGAGGTACCGTATGTACATTTCAGTTTCACAGGTGTGCGTCCTGAGTGGGCCAGGTTCTAATTTCGCCATAAAGATATCAGCCAACAACGGCCCCGAAGGAGATCCCATGGCCACTCCATCAATCTGACGGTACATCTCACCATTGAACATGAATTGAACATTTAACGTGCAGCGAAATAGTATCACCTTTAGCAAATCCTCCAGAAAGTTAGCGTATATTGGTAGTTGCCGGGTCAACTCGCACACTTACTCCACCGTTTCGAGCAGGGGAATGTTTGTAAACAGCGACTGGGCATCAAAAGATATCATCCTTTTGTTATTAAAGTTGAGTCCAGATATCTTCTCAATGAATTCGAAGGAGTCTCTCACGCAGAAGTGCAAACCATATCCCGTAACGGTTGCAATTTGTTCACCATCCATTGGGCCGACAAATGCTGGGGAGAACCCACCATGTCCAAGATTGGACGCATTGGGGCGCCTTCCTTGTGAACTTTTGGAAGGCCATATAATCTCGGTAGGTGTCCACCTGAAGGCTTCAACTTTTCGTATTCGCTCTTTGTGATCAGTTTGGCTTGCATCATTCGCTTGAGGCAGCCGGTCAACTGTTTCTCTAACTCCCCTGTGTTGTCCTTTCCGGCCATAAGCTTCTGGAACTTACGTTCGTCACTGAGGATATGTTGCATTTTACGGATATAATCCACCCTATCTAGTAACACTATGCCGGATCCCTTGTCTGTCCTAGAGATAATTAATTCGTTGTTTAACCGTAACTCTTTAATTGCCTGACTTTGCTCTCTTGAAATAATACCATTACTAGATGTTTAGCCTTAACATATTCATGACAGCTATTCACTAGACTAGATTTTAGGCTCTCAACATCACTAGAAGATGTTGGAAACAGGTCTCTAGTTTGTATCATTAGGCTTTCAAACTGCACTTCTAAGGCTGCCTGATCTATTTTCTTACATGGAATACAAAACTTAGGGCCTAATGATAACACTTCCAGCTGTGTTGGGCTTAGTACTACACTGGAAAGCTTGAACACATACCGTTCCGGGTTAATCGGAAAGGTCAATTGTGGGACTTGGTTGTTCAGCGTACTAAGTAATTTCCTTCGCTTTCTTGCTCCCACTTTCAGCTTAACCAATTCCACATATTCCTCAAAAGGCCGTCGCAGATCCTCAGATAAGCCTGACACCGATGGAAACCTTTGCGAAATGAATCTCTCCAGCTCGACAGTTTAATGCGGATGGTGTCCACATAATTAAGTGCATGCCTTTTCAGAGTTTTTGCGTTTGGGTAGAGGCTACAGCGCCGTATCTCTCTCCAAAAATGTTTTGGATAGCGGCTTGCCTGTACGCATTCATTAAGAAATTCCAACTCAACCCTGGATTCCTCCATCCGAGTACTGAACTTCAGATACTCATACAAAATCTTCAACGAATCATGGGCAATGCTGATTTTCAACACAGCAAATATTCCCACTGTAATCAGATGAATCAAGACCAGAAAACCGTTCAGGGTTAAGATATCTTTTCGGTAAAATCTCGTCAGACCCAAAGTTTTACATGATACGGATTTTTCTCTGCAATTACATTCCCGAGCTGGATCGGCTCCCAACATCCCTGTGGGTCAGGCTATTAAGCCAAAGTCTCCGGGCGGAACAATGAACAACGAACAATGATTTATCACGTGATAAAAGCAAGTGCTTGACACGTCCCATAGGATGGTAGCGGTGAATATGATGCAAAACTCCGAAGCACAACCGCCGCTTCGTGTGCGATTGCCCACCAATGCAATCGTTTGCCTGTGTGTGAAGCACTCAGCAACGGGTGCTGGAACATGCGCACACCACTGGACTAGAATTCGACTGAGCGCTCCGAGCGAAGCACTGCACTCCCCGCCATGGAACTGGCGCGTTATAACATCGATAATGCGGCGCTCAGTGAGACTCGGCTTGCTGAGCAAGGTAAGTTGCATTAAGCACGTGCTGGTTACACATTCTACTAGATTGGCAACACCACCACAGCACCACTTGAACATGGGGTCGGATTTGCAATATCCAATCGTCTCCATGGCCAGCTGGTGGGTGAACCAACAGGCAGCATCGCGCGACTGGTGACTGCTCCCCTAAGACTGGGAAAAGGTAAATTTGCCACTGTTATAAACACGTACGGTGCGACCATGCGTTATCCTGATAACACTCGTGATCAATTCTACACTCAATGATCCTCTGTGATACCTTCTGTGCAGAGAAGCAACCGACTATTTCTGCTGGGTGACTTCAACGTGCGCGTTGGGCATGATACATCGGTGTGGACAGAAGTTGTCGGTCCGCATGGTATTGATTCAGCGAATTTGAACGGTGATAGGCTGCTCTCACTGTGTGCCACTCACGTCACGAACACTTGGTTGGCACTGAGTACGAGTGATATGGCAACTTGGACACATCCACGGAGTGGTCAAGCTCACCTGCTCGACTATGTCATCGTACGTCAGCGTGATATGCGTGAAGTGCGCATGACACTTATACTGCGTGGAGCTGAGTGTGGCATTGATCATAAATTACTGCGGACCAAACAATACATATAATTTCGTAAATCTGTGCATCGCACTTCTGCCGTGAACAGGCGTAAATGTAAAATTCTCTCTTTCGGTACTGTGGCGAAAAGTATTGAGCTGGAGAAGGTGATATCTGCACACCGGTGTGATGTGGGATTCATAGCCACAGTGGGCGATCTGTGGCACCACATTCGTCACAAGATGACAGCTGCTGCCGAGGAGACCATCGGGCTCGCAAACCATAGGCGGCCTGATTTGTTTTGGTGAGAACAATGCTACCATTGGCGCATTGGTGTCGGAGGAGAATGCAGTATTTGCGGCGCATGTGGCAGACCTCAATGACTTGGGAACGGAGAGAAAGTTTAGGTGAAGTCATTGACGGCTGACCAGAGATCTCCGTTGCATTAAAAATGCTTGGTGGACGCAGAAGGCGAAGCAAATGGAATGCTACGCCTAACGTCGCCAACATAAAGAATTCTTTAACTCTTTGAAGGTGGTGTAGGGACGGACATTGGAGTCGCTGAGGACGCTGATCGATGGTAGCTCAGGCGTTACTTGCAAACAGACTGCATACATAATGCAGATCTGACAGTCTCTTGCACAACCGTTCAGAGATCGACTGTCCTACTTGAAAGGCCTGAAGCAGAACGATGTGAAGGCGAGTCTGGCGGACACACCGACACTGGATGAAACGCAGAACGTGCTCAGTTGCGAAACGGTAAGTGTGTCGGTGCCGACGGGATCCCATCTGGAGTATTGAAACAAGGCGGACGCGTGTTGATGACTGCTCTGCACCACTTGGTGCAACGCGTATGGGTCTAAGAAGAGGTGCCTCCTAAGCTGAAGGACGACCTTGTGCTACGACTATACAAGGGAAAAGGTAGCATGAAATTTTGCACGAATTATCGTGGCATCGACTTTCTGAGTTATGTGTGCAAGGTAATTGCCCAAATACTGCTCAGCCGCCTCGTCAGTCAGGTTGTAGAACCGAACCTGCATTCCGTTGGTGTCACAGCACTATAGATCTGGTGTTTGCGACTCGTCAGTTGTAGGAGAAGTGTAGAGAACGACACCAGCCGTTGTACTCGCTTTTGTTGATTTCACCGAGGCATTAGCTATGTTGAAACGCGAGGCATTGTGGCTGGTGTTGGGTAAGTTTGATTGTCCACGTAATTTTGTAAGTTTAATTGAAAGTCTGCACAGTGGTATGCGAGCGAGGGTGAAGCGGAGTGGAGAGACCTCGGATGTGTTTGCAGTTGTCTCTGGTGTGAAACAAGGCTGTGCCTTAACTTCTGCCCTATTTAATATTTATTTTCATGCAATGATGTCTTGTGCTTTTGATGCGGCTTGTGCTTACGGTGTTTGTGTGGAGCCCCGTATTGATGGTGGGTTGCTGAACATCCGTCATTTCGGTGCGAGAACTCTAGTCTGTGAGACAACTATCCGTATGTTGTTATTTGCTGACGATTGTGCGTTGTTTACACACAGTGCGGATGAGTTCCAGTACATGACTAGTGCTCTGGTTTCGACAGCGGCAAAATTTGGGCTCATTATCAACACAAGCAAAACTGTCTGTCTCTTTCAGCCTTCACCGTAGGTGCAGTCTGCAACGGTGCCGCAAATCAGCATTGGTGTTGAAATAGTAGAAACCACCTCCCGCTTCTGTCACTTTCGGAGTATGATGTCGACTGATCAGCAGCTACACAAGGAGTTTCGCATTCGCGTCTCGAAGGCAGCAGCGGCATTCGGGAACCTAGATTACCGAGTATGGAATAACCCTCGGCTTATCATTAGCACGAAGCTGATGGTGTACAAATCCATGGTGCTGTTCGTTCTTCTATACTGTAGTGAACGTGAAAGATGTACCGGCGAGATGTGCGATATCTCTAGCGGTTCCATCAACTGTGTTTTCGACGGATTCTGCACATCGGCTGGTGCGACAGAGTTGCGGACACGGAAGTGTTGCGTGGAATTGGAATGTATGCAGTGAACTGCATACTTTTGCTGAGACACCTGAGGTGGCTCAGTCATGTGAGCCGTATGGATTCGACGCGGATACCGAAGTAACTATTATATGGTCAGCTGAGCGTTGGGAAGCGGCATGTGGGGAAACCGAAGCTTCATTACCAGGACATGATCAAAGTCACCCACTCACGTCCTAATCTTGATTGCAGGTCATGGGAATCGAAGGCGGTTGATCGGCAAGCATAGCGCGATCTGATCACAAAGACAGTTGCTGACGTGCAGCAAAAAGACATGATACATACGGAGAAGAAGCGGCGATTGCGGAATCGGCAGGTGCCGACAGGTAGTAGTTAGTCGACATCGAGCGTATGATGCTGTAGCACATGTCGGAGCCAGGCAGGCATAATGAGCCATGAAGGACGCCACTCGGGACCAAAACCAAAACGACGATGGGTCCTGCAGATAATGTAGGCGGAACCGGCGCAGCATTTGTAGGTACGCTGCATTCGATTTACAGATCGCTTGTTTGCATGATGGGTCTTTATTTCAAGTCATGGGTTCGCTATATTGTCTAATTAATGTCTAACTGAACTATCTTCCATTAACTTGCACACGTCTCTCAAGTTAATTGTAGTTAATTTTGATGAAATTGTCCCGTTTGTTACGTTTTCTTAAAGCGCATTTTCTGACATTTGAACCTATAGTGGATATTTTGGCAAGCAAGTTATTTCACATGCTCATTTATTGAATAGTTGTGTTACAGTAGCTGTATACACTAATCTATTTATTTTATTTGATATTGTTGTTTCAAGTGAGTAGCTGTGGCTTGATACCCCCGGTGCGCTTGATGTGCATGATGACAAGGTACCTACATGTCTATTACCCACTACCCCATCCATACTGGCTCCAGGAGACAGTTGGTCCTTGCTGCAGAAGTTAGATACACGGTCCTTGTGGCCGTGCTAGGCTCGAAGAGTGGTTCCATGCACTCAGTGTGGAGCGGACTACGGTCCAGCCACCGCATTGTGTGCGCTTGATTCCCAAATACAGCGTGCTTGTGTTCGCCTGTGAAAGAGTGTGGGCCGGCTCCGTCGATGAAAAGTGGCGCCCATTCACATGCCTCCTGGTCTTATTTCTTCGTTTTTACACTGGATAGGGGATGTGTGGTTGCAGCTGTGGGTGGTGCAGCTCAAACCACCCATGCTCCCTCTGTAGGCGCAGGCGTTCTGTGGCTTGCCACAGTTACTATTTTGAATGCGGTAAAAAAGTGAATTATCTCAAGCGCTTAAGCTCGTAAGCACTGACTTTCTATTTGTTTTCTTACAGTTGGTTCACTTTATTACAGGGAAAGCAGCTGCAATTTTCCCAGTTAAAAAACAAGTTGGGCATATACAAGTAGATTATATGCATTCTGGGTTTAAAGATACTGACGGGATGGGTTTAAGTTAGAATTAGTTCTAACAGCCTAGGTTGAGATGTACATTATAAACATATGCCATAAGAAACGGGAGCACAGGGCCAAAATCTGACTTACATTAAGGTATGAAGTTTAAAAACAGTACTTTAAGTGCAGCATTAGTATATAGATGCTAGTTGGTAGTTAGCAAGTATTCCATCATTCAGCAGGTCATGACGCATCATAAACAATAAATTTTAAGAGAGCTGCAGTTGGTGGTAAGGCTGACAAAGGGGCTAAATACGGTTCTAGCAGGAGCCAAGGAAAGGCTTAATTGAGCATGCTGCATCCTGTGTTAGGTCAAAAGTAGTTACATAATCAGGTCCGTTGATTTGAGCATTGAAGTGAGTATTGATCTGCTCATACCAGTCCATCCCGCTTCCCCATAATTTACTGGGTCACCCAAGCCCACCTCAGGCTCCTACGTCATGGTTCCCAGTACCAATGAAATCAAACAACAGCTGCTAGTTTTGATGCACACGCAAAGATTTCCCGACGAAAATAAAAATTGGTAGTGCGAAGACAGTTGCCGGTCTGGTTCCATCAGGTTTGCCTTACACGCATCTGGCCCACCTACCTGCAAACAAGGACGCGGTGACTAAAAGTCTTCTAGCTTGGGCATCTCTACCATTTCTAGAACCTACTGTTGGTAGGTCTAGACGACGTTCCGCATACAGCCATTGTGATGTCATCTAATGGAAGTATAAGGGACAGTGCTAGATATGGGCTGCACGCACTTGTTGTTGTTGTTGTTGTTGTTGTTGTTGTTGTTGTTGTTGTTGCTTTAGCCAAACGTGTCCAAACTGGTGTATTCGCCATCAAAAATGAGGATTAATGTTGTGGGATTGTTGACTAGCAAGTACCCAAAAATACTAACCATCTAAAAACAGAAGCAGGCCGTCTAGGAACTTACGAGTTCTATACAACTTATCCACGCGCACAACTTTCCAGGAACACGGAAAATGCCGTATTTTGAGTCAAAACACAACCAAAGCAGCCCAGGGAGTGACAGACACCACGTGACAAATAACCTAATGGGTATCAGCTGTAGCAAAGCTTACAAACACAATGGGCTCACTAGCTGGAGAAGACCAGAGCAATGAACAACCGCAATTGGCTTCTTCAGTAAGTTCAGGTAAGCAGCCCCACTACGTAAGTTGCCACCAAAAAAAGTTCGCCAGAGTTCTATTGGGAAACCCATCTTATTCAATGGGTCAATCACTTTCCTATGCAGAGCAGTTAAGTCCTGCCGCACAGCTCAAATGTTTAGTGAGCATGTGGATGGACTCCAGACATAATGTGCTGTGTTCCGCTCCCAGCTCAGGCTATCTCTACTTGATGAGTCCGAACAAGGACAAAACAGTCGTGGTGTGGATAGATGAGAGAAAAACACAGAACTCCACCAAATCCTACTTTCATTACGCTTTTTGTTTTGCTGGCCCATGTTACAGGAAAACCACCTAGCAATTTGTCGGACGACGTTCTAATCCCTTAAAATCCTTTTTCAAGTCCCATTTCTATTCTGTTTTCCACACATAGGGATGATTTTACAATTCTTTGGGAAGGAAGGTGTCACATGGATGGTGCCTGTACTCCATCATACTCGACAAATAAAACGATTAAAAATAGCGGCAAAGTTCAAAAACTGCACTCGCAGCTTATGTGTGGGTAGAACGTGTACGTGTTTAAGGATTAGTGGGAAAGGCCTAGCTTTGGGTTATTTTCCCATGATTTGCCGGCCGGTGGCCGATTGGTCTACGCGCCTGGTCTGCAACCATAAGGGCCCCGGTTCGAATGCGCGTAGGGGTGGGCGTCCGCGCGGTATACTCAGCCCGCACGCGACTGGTGGTGGTCGCGCGGCAGCGAAGCGCCGGTTCGACGTACAGCTGACACATTTTTCCCCATGAGTTACCATAAAATAAGAATTCTGTAGGACAGAAACTCGAGCAGGTTTGTATATAGACGGGGCTACACAGAACGCAATGTTTGTCATTATGAGCGTGATGAAGTGGCGCCACCCGCAACTATGCTCCTTGATTGTGGATGCACTATCATCTAAAACGAACACGGGTCTTTTAAAGCTGTCTGTCCGAAAGTTAATCTCAAGCTATTTTTGCACGTTTTATCCGATGCGCACTTACGTAACCACTGTGACTCCAGATTCACTGCAGCTGTCTGAAGCCTTTCCATGGATTAAAACAATTTATCATTGGCGTATCAATTCTCCGCTTCTATTCATTTTCATCGAGGACTGTCCTCTAGCGTGCAGTTATTAAGTCTCGGGATTTAAGAACCAAGGTGACACCGGAAAGAAGCCCCCTTGATCTGAATTTTGTGGACAACAGCGTCCAGTCCTTCGTCAATCAGGGGTGATGCTCTTTTGCTAAGAAAAATACCCTTGAATGGCTAGTTATTTTTACGTTTGCCTCAAAGTTCAAAGAGCAGGATGGTATTGCTGGCATAGTAGAGAACCAACTTTTTACCTCTAGGCCATAACAACGATGGAATGGATGTCAGGTGGTTGAAGTTAAAGTGCGTTTACCCCAATTGGTCTTGACAAACCAAAGGCTAGTTTTACTTGAACATACTTGATACACAGCCGGTGGCAGAGATCAGGTTCTTCTAGACTCAAGTTTCGCGTGTTCGACCATAGTGAGAGCTGTTTTTTCCTAATGCACTGAGCTTTTAGGGCCAAGTCTCACTAGCATGGAGTAGGACATACCTCGCCGTGGCCTAGTAAGGAAGGCTTTTCAGGCCAAGGGAATCTCCCTTCTGATGACACGGATGTCGCAGCTACAAGAAAACAGTGCTGTCTTGTGCAGTACGCGAACTGACTTCAGCAGTTGTGCGCCCTTTTTTCTGCTGATGTAGCTGTCAGAATAGGTGAACTGAGTAACGATCTCGAGTTCCGCGCCATCAAGGATGAGGGGTCATCAAGCGGATGGTGGACCTGTAAAACCTTGCCCTTTGAAGATGCGAAGTGCATATCTAATAATGAGACCCTAATAGGAATTTTATCCAAGGTTAAGTGGGCCGCTCCGCTATTGCTAAAAGTAAAACGATATCGCCCGCATAATTAAGATCAACTAGCTCTCCACCGGGAAGCAACTAAACGCCCGCATCGTGAGACTCCACAAGGGAACATTACACGATGCAATGCACGACGAATTTGAATAAAAATGGGGAATTAGACAACCCTGACGAACGCCATTTTGATCAGGAAGATAACTGATTAGTCAAAATAAACCCTGATGCAGTCTATGGGGTTCGAGAAAAGGGCAAGTAAAAGGTTCATATATTGCATGGGTATAGTTTTTTCAGATATTCCGAATAGAACGCATCGACCAACTGAGTCAAATGCACTCTGGAGGTCCAAGCAAACAGCTATAGTAGGCCTGCGGTACCTGTGCTGTTACTCTGTCGCCTGCTGCAAAGTGAATATGTAATTTATATAGCCCTATCCTATGCGGAAGATTGCTTGCGCTTCTCGTTCCATGGTGAGGCGACGGACGATAATTGGGGCTACTAATTTACACTACCGGTTTTATGCTAATACCCCTGGGGTTAGCCCAGTGGGTGCGGCTGCCATGCTTGTAGATTGCCACTCTAATCTATTCCCTTCAGTTAGCTGTGATGGTCTCATAGTTCCAGACCTGCTTGAACAGATTAGCGAGTGCCCTGCAGAGGACCTCACCACCATCCTGTATAGTGCAGGTGGGAAGGAATCCGGGTGAGCAGCACAAAAATGCTTGGGGGTTGGGATGACGTTTCGGAACTCAGTATTCCATGGAGCCCCTAAACTAACCGACCACAGCTCATCCTGCATTACCTGAGTAGGAAGACTTTCCGAAACAGAGGATACCTGAACTGCTCGTAAAAAGGTTCCGCCCATCGAACCAGACGGCGCTCATTATTGTGGTTCCGGACACCCGCGCTGTCTTTGATTGCCACGCTGATGCCTGGTTTTCTGTGACCAGTGGTGTGGATCAGTTGGAATAGGTTGCAATAATTACCATGTCTTGAGTCCTACTAGGCTTTTGTGTCAACACACAGGATCCGCTTTAGTCCTCGCATCATAGCCCGTTTAGGTACTTTGTGAAAAGAGGCAGCCGAGAGTTTCCTTCTGGATTCCAACATATTCATTGACCTCTGCTATTCAGTGATTGGTGCGGTGACGATTGATGGTTAAACAGGCAGAGGCTCTTATGTGTTACATGACGGCAGCGAACCTACTCCAATGAAGCTCAGCGTCTTTAGGACAAGAAAGCAAAATCTTGGTATGCATTGTCTCCAGGTAGGTTTGTCTGTCCGAGAGCGGAGATAACTTATCACCTGACAGTCGAAAGTGCCGTCTGGTACTTCTCCCGGTACGGAGGCATGGTCAGAGTCGAGACCAGTATTATAGAGAGGGCGTCAATCCAGGATGGAACCACGCCACCTGAGACATACGGCAATGTGATCTATCTGGATCCACTTCTGACCAGTTCCATATGTGGACGGTGATTGGCATTTCGACACCCATTGTGACTAACAGCGTTGCTAAAATGAAACAGCCGGGTCTCTGCACACAGTTGCAAAAGATGCTCACCGTCGTCCGTATGTTCGGAGTTAAGCCAATAATTACCACCTAGATGGGCTTCTGGAGAGTTCTGACGACCCACCCTAGCAATCATATCCCCAGCATTTACGATGATATCGGAACTGGTAATACCGCGTAGTAGTTCCTTCAATTCGTGCTAGAAGGCGCTTCTGTCAGCAGCAGAACTGTGGGCGTTGACTTGAGCAGAAACCAAAAACCAACAGCGTCTCATGTCACTTCGTGAATCAACCTTAGTTGATTTCGTCAGAAGGGCTGCACACCAAGGGCTGTTCACTGGAATCCAATCAACCGACGATGACTCAGCCTTGGAGTTGGGAACGATACCCACTCCAACTTGCCCAGTGGCTTTCGCATCAGCGTCTCCAGATGCATGCAACTAATAGCGAGGGGACAAGACGCGTTCAGTTAATTCGAAAACCCATGTAGGGTACTTGATCCTAAGTTCCGACATGCAACCCACCTCAAAACCCAATGCGCCCAACGTGGCTACGAGCGCGTCTTCAAGACGTATCGGTCTTAGAGTACGAAAGTTGAACGCCTCCAACAAAACGGGACGGTGTGGCCTTACAAAGGGCTGCTGCCTATAGGCGTACAGTGTGTGGTGCGGGAAGATAGCTGCAGTTGGTTCGAGTCCAGTGTAATAATGGCTAATGATAATGAAGTTAGGAATTTTAGTAGGAACGCTATTAATGGGGGTTGGGGAAGGAGTAAGGAAAACAGTCATCACATTCTTAATCAAACCGGCTACTCACTGCTACTAATGTGCTGGACTCTAATGGTAAGTAAACTTCTCCAATGCGGTACGTAACTCAACAGCCTGGCACTTAAACTGGACTACCACTAGTTCAGCTAGCAAGATCATTATTCGAACAATAACTGTATCGTTACAGTGGATTCTGTGATTCCGACTATGCTATATCAGAACATGCACCCTACGTTTGTCGTCAGTTGTTGCTTTGCTGCTGCTCTTTTGGTCTTGTCTTCGGCTAGATGACTGTGCCTATTATTCTCTAATTTCCTCGGCACAAGGCTCACCTGTCGACTAGGAATAAAGCCAAGTTTTGAATAACTTTGCTTCGCATGGTGGTCTAAAAATTGATAACGTATTACTACGTTCATGAAATGGCTTGAATCCATGCCCGTCTTAAGTTGGACCTAATAATAATAATAATAATAATGCGTCAGCTTATACGCCGTAACGGCGCTTCGCTACCGCGCGACCACCACCAGTCGAGCGCGAGCTGAGTATACCGCGAGGACATCCACCCCTACGCGGATTCGAACCGGTGACCTTATGGTTGCAAAACGAACATGCAGACCACTGGGCCCAGCTGTAATCCTGCTAGCGAGTATTTTAAATTTTCTTTGTAAGTATGCGTCTGTCCGTTCATGGATAGTATGGTTTAGACAAATCTCGGAATATACACACCAGGGACGACAGGTATTCAATCACTTCATAGTGATGAAGTGAAAGGGGCTTGAAATGAATGAAGAAAGCCAGGCATACCTATTTACTGCGGAGAATAAAATTACTGCTAAACGACTGGTTCCGGTTATCTACCCGTTATCATGGTTATACCACTTCCTTATCTACTCCCATGTCTCAGATTGGATCACTGCTGCATGAATCTTTAGGAATGCAAGCCATCACATCGACGAATGAAGTAGTTAGCGTGGACACATGCGAATAGGCTTGAATTCACTCTTTTCAACTATAACGCAACCAACCTGATGAAAGCTGTTGTTTAAATGCATCATGCGTGTGAAACTATACAAAACTCTCTTCGATTGTTTCTACTTTGATATCCTCATACTTATTATGCACATTGATTCCATGGTTCTCGATGGCTTCATATTATATATATATATATATATATATATATATATATATATATAAGTGCATCGTTTGGAAGAAGTCAATCAAAAATGCATGCTTCAATAAACAAAGTCGCTGGGCCGTCTCAAACACAGGCACTGCTGACGGTTGAGTGATACAAAGCTCACAGTTAGGTCTGTTTCAGGTTTCCTTCCCCTAAATTTTTACCACCCGCCTTCCAGTATACAACAGAATTATTGCAAAATGACTCAAACCTCATCAGTAGTGACCGACAGATGACGGGACATAAACATTAAGCGAGGAATTGATGTGACCGGACTTACGGGGCTTTACCCTACGCTCAACTAGATGACGGTTGGGTACTGAAGCATAAATGATAATGCGACCTGTACTTATACAACAGCTTCTGAGGTAAAGATGATGCTGAGTGTACAGACAACATTTGCATGGAGGTTAATGAGCGAAGATTCCATAGTGTTTTGAACCACTAAGCTAAACTGCAGGAGTACAGCATTCGCAGTAGCCACCACAGCAGTAGTCAGGCCAATGGGTGTCTTGAGCAATAGTAGTCTCGTTATAAACATTTGTTGCTGTTCGCACACCTGTAAAACAGTTTGTTGTTGCAAATAATCTTAATAGCCGTGGTCTCCTGCTATGATACCCGCCTGCTCCAATGAGTGACGTGCTATAGTTCCCATGAGCTTTGTAACTCTTCCATGTGGTATCACATTGGCTTGGCACATATTGCCTCCAAATCACGCACATTGTGTCGATCCAGTTACACATTCTTCTTCTGATCTAGGTGTTGGTTTGGCGTGATCCTTATAATGCTACCACTTTCGAGGTTGTTTGTATGGCACAGTTGAGTTAACCTTTTACGGCATTTCACGCGTCGTTCGCCGTAGGTCCCAGTCAATGGTGGTCGATAAGTTTTGAAGCATAGAGTAGTCTATAGAGCATCGTTGGGTTCCTTGTTTTTTATCACAGGCCGCCCAAAATGTTCTGTGTAGGTTGGAGATGTCTCTCTTCCAGTTTGGAATGACCTTCGCACCATCGAAATACAAAGCTTTCCTGCAGGATTGGCTAGGCGCTACTACTGACCTCACCCACCTTTCATTGGAAGTGCTGGACAAGTTCGTTTACCTCGGAAGCTGCTTCAGCGCTGATGGTTTAACTGATGAGGTCACTTTGCGCGTCTTTAAGGTTCGGGTTGTTTTTGCCAATCTCCGCCATCTCTGGGGTCGAGGTGATCTGAGTCTAGCTCTGAAGATCCGAGTTTACAATGCCACAGTGAGAGCGGTTCTCCTCTATGGCTGCAAGACTTCGCCTGTTCGCGCAAAGGACGTTGTAGGGCTGTCAGTTTTTGATCACTGCTGCCTTCGGAGCATTGCTGGTGTACGATGGCGGCATCACACTAGGAAGGAAGATTTTCGGCGAAGGATTTTAGATAAGACAGACTTTGTCGGCCACTGAGCAGTATAATTTCTCTGCGCAGACTTCAGTGGCGTGGGCACGTTCTCCGCATGCCTACTCATCGGTTACCTCGCCGTGCCCACTTTGTGTACGCAGAATTCGGTTGGAAGCGAGAGCAAGGTGGCGAACGTATGACTAGGGCCAGGAGCATGAAAGAGCTAACGTCGAAGTTAGAAGAGGTCGGGCGCTCTCGGATCCCTGCCTGGACTGTGATGGATTCGGAACACACATGGCTGGAAACGCTATAAGATATGGCGCGAAATCGTGCACAATGGCGGACTTGTTGTGACTCACTATTCCCATGGACATCGTCTTTTTTACTATGTCTTCGTATGATTATTGTATTTTCCATACGTTGTGGCACTATGCCAATTGTATCATTGGCCGTGTTAAATATATTTATATATATATTTATATGTATATATATACAAACGACTGGCATAGCATACATAACCAAAGGTTGGGATTCATCCCCATCATTACACACGTTAGCTGCAGGTGAAAAAATCTCAGCTATTGTGTCGCAATACAAAAGACAAGAGAAATAAACAACAATGGCACGCCGGCTGAGTTCTCAGTAACTAATGGACATCGTCCCAAAAACCTAACAGCCGGCTCTCATGCCGAAAAAAGTGAGTAATATTATGCCTAACGAATGAGATCGTGATAACAGGGGGAGGCTAAGGAGGAGGGGGATGGACCAAGGAAGTCGCAGCACAAAAGACATTCAGACCCGCTCTGCGCCATATCAGCAAGTGTGTCCAACCAAACGTGTTCATCGTCTTTAGGACCCAAACCAGGTAGTCGGGATGCACCAACCGACGCCAACTTCGAAGTGAGGGTTTTCAGTTCTATCGACCAAGTAATCGCTTGGCCTCCCCTCCTTCTCTTCTGACTGCACCCCCGGCGCGCAAACTATGCAAGTCGCTGAAATCAATGTGCTGGCATGTGCAACATGTGGCCCAGCCATCGGAGCCTGGTGCGTGATATAATGGTGCTGAGAGGTTCACTCACTCTTCCTGCACCAAATACGCGACGCCGAGCAACTTTATTGCTCACGCGGTGCTCCCAGCAAGCATGAGCTAAACTGCGGAGGCAGCGATGATCGAACGTGATTAGCCTCTTATTGTCGGTCGATCTGATGGGCGAGGTTTCACAACCGTATAAGAGGGCTTAACGGACAGCTGCATTATAAACTCTGTCTTTCAGGGTGAGTGTGGTGTCGCGTCTGCGCCATAGGTGGCGGTGATTGGCAAAAGCAACTCGAGCTTTTGTTGTACGATTCGTATCTCTAGCTTCGATCGCACGGGCGATAATATAGCTTCCCAGGTACTTGATTTTTTGGACGACTTCTAGCTGATCACCAACAAGGGTCGGGGCACTGGTGGATCCCTGCAAATCTTAGAGAACTTTGTATTTCGATGGAGAAAAGCATAGCCCAATATGATTGACCGCCAATGCTAATCGGTTCAGTTCAGCTTTGCACGTTTGGGCGCTGACGTATTTGAGGGCAATGTCGTCAACATACTTAAAGACAAAAAGTTGTTCACCAGAAGGTAGCTCCACACCTTCTAGGTCATGTCCAACGAAAGCTGTTTTCATGAATTCACCAATGGCAAAATTAAGTAGGAAAAGTGACAGCGGGCAACCTTGTCTCACACCGCTGAAGATATTGAAGGGCTGGCTTGCCGAACAACCTCCTCCTGTTGCCAGCTGGTTGGTTCGGGATTATCCCGTTCCAGCGAATTGTTATGCGGCACTGTACCAGGACGTGGTAGGTTTTCGCCTAGCAAGTCTTCTCCCTATAAAACGTCACATATGTCCGTTTAACAACACTGACTTGGCAGATGTGACTCGCCACTAAATAAAGTCACTGCCCCTTGCCTCTATCTGAATGGCAATATAATTCAAGGGTGTGTTGGGCCCCTGGTCCTATGCGGTCCTAAAGACGTATGAACCAGTTGTTTGGTCACCGGCTCCCAACGGGCTGCGATACCCTCATATGGCCCTGCTGCCTTCTAGGTGAGATCCTTGATGAAAAGCTCGGGGTGGGGGCCTCTATGACAACCCTCTACTTCGGCCTGGGCAACCGGGTAGTATCTCGCCCACTGAAGAACCATGGACTTACAACCACAACCATTCACTAGCACGCTTGCTGCTACGATACTATGTTACTATGCCAACTTCACGAAACATATTGAAAGACGGCGACAGTTTGCCATAAACATTCACTCTGCCCGAAGCATGCAAGTACAGCGCTTTGATACTGTTTACATATTTATCGAGCACATCTTTTCTCAGCAGAGTCCAAAACGCACATCGATCCCCCGAAACGAAGGTACCTATGTTGTCGAGAAACTGTGGGTCACCAATAAACATGCCGGTGCTCCAATAGTTGATGCAAAATGACGATGTGGTCGATGCACTCTAGATTTCGTCAAAACCCAGCTTGCTCTTCGCGGATCTGGCTTTTACGAGTGCTAGTCAGTCTGTGGAGAACGAGAGGCAAGCAATTTAGAGGCAATGGAGATGAGCCTGATCCCTCTATTGGACTGAATGGTCACTACTGTCCAGTGGATGGTCGTGTGCGGCTGAATAAACCACCAACTCTTCATTATTCAGGATTGAGTCCAGAAATGATGGCTTGTTTGAACCGCGGTGTCTGGTTGTTTGACGCACTTGGTTATACAACACTGCCATATTCATGAATTCAAGGAGTTTTGGTTTGAGTTATGACGCACTGGAGAAAACTGATACTATTAGGGGTACATTGGAGTCGTCCATTAGAAGGTTGTGAGAGGGCATTTCTGGGAGAACTTAATGGAGAGGGTTCGACAAAATGTTATCGCTGTGGAGACTTTCGACGGTCTGTAAACAGCTGCTAAGATACGAGCATCATGAGTCTTCTTCTGTGATCCGCCACCTCGACCTGCTAGCTGCAGTGAGCAAAATAATAGGTCGGGAATAATAAAGGACAGTTTGATATGGGTTACACTTCCCAGTTAAGCTCGATAGTAGATAGCAACACCGCCACCGCGAGATGAACGATCATCCCAGCGACGGATGTTTCACTAAGTTAAATTTCTGGATCTAATGCATCCTTGGGAGATAATATTTAGTAAAAACTATTATGTCCAGAGTTGTACTTTAACTTCGGTGGTAAATTTTTGTAAGTTTACAATGCAACGCTTGCGTGTTGGTAAGACAGCATTGTATTTGTCAACATATGTGGATCTCTGTTCGCTGTTTGACTGGCACAAGTGGTGCGAAGACGGTTTGCTAAAATGGTTTAAAGCAAGCTGAAAGTCACATGAACCTCGATTAGTAAGACAAGGATGGGTTTAGTGAAACATCTAAAATAAGTAAAGATATACGGGGAGCGTTTAAGATAAAATGCTTGTTCCGTGGGATGAATCCAGCTGATCCCAAATGAGAAGCAATGTCTGATGAAATGTTAGTTATTAGTCAAGAAGTAGATGTGCAGGCCAGATATCCAACCGACACTATCCAGTAGCCAATCAGTGCACAGACACCTCGCGTCTTTAGTGAGATGCTCTAGCGTATAAATCTTCAACGATATTTAGAAAGGATTTGGACGAATATATTTCCGGAAATTCTGCAAGCTTACCTGGAGTCATAGTCCATAGGTTATAGCCAACTTATATTCTACAACCCTGGGTGAAGCCAGCAAACCCCCCTGTGGAAACTACATTTAATGTTTAAAAAATTAAGTACGGTCTAATATAATGTCGGTCATTAAACGTTTTGTTTCAAAGGTAACATTTTAATCAAAGGAGGACGAAACTAGAAGACTGATTTCGGGCTTCATAATTTGCGTTTTATTACTCGGTTTGCTATGTTTTCAGTAATTTACATAGCATAAAATGCCTTACAGTCAAACCACAAGATAAAAGTAGCTTCACTAGGAATCTGGGATCTGCCTAAGAAACCTTACTCATATCTGAGGTAAAATGCTTGAGCTGGCCGTGGCATCCATGCTGCGTAGTTGCTTAAATAACTACGCAACTTTTGGATAAGTACAAGTAAGTTGTTTTACTGATCACGAGGTACTTTTAAGCCTACCCCGTAGTTCCAGCGACTAAATACCCGATTCATCACATAACGCTGCTCTCTAGAACAACTTGAAATTTGACTTTAATTGGTTAGATTTTTCAAACAGGACCCAAAGGCCTTTGCAGGATGTGATGGACTGCAACCAATTCTGGTACAATTCCACTTCGACCTAAGATGCAGCTTATCACTGCTTTGAAAACGGTGATCAAACTTTGTGGTAAAACGTTGCGCACTTAAATTAAAATTGCAGATAATAGCTATCAAGACTCATTAATAAATGACGCTATTAGTCCGCATGACAACTGATACATTGTTAGATGCGCTAACCAAAAGTAAGCAGAGGTACAAAAACAAGTTGAGGTAGTTCTTGTTGACTTTAGCAAAACAATTAGCTAGTTGCTATTTACACGGCTACTGCTCGAGCTCCAATGAACTAGTATCCATGAAAATGCTCCTCTCCGGACTGCTGATCTCCTAAGAGGTGCATAAAACCAAACTAAATACTTTACTTTACACCCTTACGACTAGCGACTTATCTCACGGATCATAACTTCGGCATGAAATCTTTAACATCTTTATGTATATCCTACCAACCATCATTCGAGCTGAATATCGGGTCTGTGCTTGTGTGGTCAAGCAAGAACCAACGGTGTCCAATAATGTGGACGCTGGAAAGCTACACGTAGTTTCAAAAACTCTGCCGGAAAATGTGTTTAGCTGAATACAAAACTTATTTTGTCTTGACTTGAAAGTAGCCGCAAGGCTGGTCCATTAGGTGATGATTGCTGGTAAACTTAGATGAGTATGCTGTCCCTACAACCGAAGACACTTGTTTCTACAATATAAAATATATTGTGGATCACATACCCAAAAATCACCTAAGCAAAGGAGTTTGGATTCATCATGTTTAATGTGGGTAAAACGACCCAGTTCCTGTTGGAGAAGGACACCACTTCAAAACAGTTAATAAGTGCCATCCGAATTTTATCCAACTAGATGGCTGCTGAGACCTATTGACTTATATCTTTTATATGTTTTGCAAATTTGATATGTGGTATATCAGCGATACATGCTCCCTCCAAGATCAAAAGTTGTAATGGAACAATTTTGGAGACAGGTGCTGCAAATTGTATCAGGTGATCACGTTCTCTTTCACCTGTTTTGACCTTAGTGGCCAAAATTGCTCCAAACAGCGTTCCAAGGTGTTGATCTCGTCCAAACTAAAACTCACCCACAAGAAATCACTTGGCAGTGAGCTACAGCAATTCTTCCAGTTTAACGACTATGACTCAAAACAAGGTCATATACTAAAGCACCTTAAACGAAAGAATTCCTGATCTCTTATGTGCCGCCCTATCCACCCTGATGGTAAATAAATGAAGTGACTTACTGAAAGCAAGATTTGACTTAGGTAAACAGCAAGGATTCAAGTCGATCTTAGATGAATATTCCATGAGTAATATGGAGTCATACTGCTTCTGATACAGGCTCACTGAACCGATAAGCAGCAACGTCTAGCACCGACACACGTCATATTATTATTATTGTTTAACATCTGACCAATGTACGCTTGGTAGTGCTATAGAACATAGGTAGCAACAAAAAGTGAGGAAAACTGGTGGTCATTGAAAGGATTTGGTAAGTTTGGAAAGTGGTGTTGCGTGGTCAGAGATCTTCCCGGTTGCCCAGGCCGAGGAAGAGAGCTGACTTAAGGGACGCCACCCAAAGCCTTTGGTTTTAAAACCTAACGCACAAGGCAGCTGGACGATTAACGAAGACCGTTGACATCCGGGCGGCTCCTCTGCCTTCTTTGTGTTCAATAGCAGTCAAAAGAGAAGCCGGTGACCAGCGAGGTTGTTCATCCGCTCTCCGTTATCTACTCAACTCTGATCACAGAAGTGAGTGCTCAGTGACCCTATAGCCGGTCACACTGGCTTTGACACAACGCCGTACGAGCTCTTGTGGTATTTGATGGAGAAGCAGGTGACCAGCCCAGAACTCTGCACCCTCTGAGACGCTGCCGCTGATTGTCCGCGACTGCTTATTCATCTCGCCTGCAAGGTAAACGAGACTTATTCGCAGTTACCTCCACAAGGAAGGCATTCCCCAATCCGCAACCTGGGGACGCGCCCGATAGCGTACAGCTTCGCCACGGGGACACATTTCATAGTGAAAAGGATTCACAGAAACTGACAAATGATCTATCTATAATCTGCATCTCAACTGACTCAATGGATATATGGTGAAGAGTGAGTTTAGACATTGAGTTTTAGTTTTGTATTAGCTTCAAATTGTCCATTTGCCTTACTGATATTACATTTCGATCACTTGCACTCTCCCAGTGAGTCTCGCCCGCACCGCTGTCTGTTATTGCTGACCTGACTACCATACTTTGTAGATTTTGTCAATACACCGTTTCCCCTATTCCCGTTAATGGCAGGCCTCTTACGTGCCGAAGCTTGCGACCAGTACCTGGGTATCATCCCACACATTCCTAACGGGAACAGACGCCATGACAGACAGGCTAGCTTAAATGTTAACGCATGAATCCTGCATATTGAGAATAATGAGCGGGAAGATAAACATATGTGTTACACCAACTTAGGTGGATCGAGCACGTGCGCGGAATCACGTCGTTGATTCCTACGCGGTGGAAGCATATTACAGCTGCACTACATCGCATCCGGGTGCCATGCGTTCCCTATGCCAATGGTTACCGATAGTTACCAAAGGCAGCGGCCACTTACAGCTTTGAAACACGAAGTCACTAGGATTTGCAGCCACTCTTCTTGAAATGGAACGGTGAGGTAGGAGATTTATCCAAAGTTTACATCAAGTAACCAAACTCAGATGCATCTTCCCAAGCAGAAAAACGAAAAGAAATTGGGTGTGCTGTCCCTTATAGGTGTCCTCACCAGAGGACAGTTTTGGAACCGTGTTTACGGAAGTATTGTGCAGAATGTGACATTGTCAAGTGTCATTTGATCAAACCAAATTTGAATCACTGCTTTTCTTCGCACTACATGGCATCTGTACCCGGGTAATCAACAAATGTCCCCCGTCATTTTTCGCGGTCAGCTTCTAGTTATTCTGCTGGTACTATAGTGTTTTCTGACCCGTTTCATAATTCTTTTTCACGCGTAAAGCTTTCTGTTTACGGCCACGCAAGTCTCAGCGCACCGGTTTCACGTGTATACCTCCTATTACGCATTAAATCCAAAATCGTTATATCGGATTCGCAGAATGCCGGCACGATTGTGAATTCGATTGCGTCGAACAGCAAGTCTGTACAGGCATGACCTGCGCAAACCCCCTGACGGATGAGTCTGGGACATTCAGTATTATGCATGCAAATTCTGGTGCCATGAGTTCTATACCAGCCTGAGCTCTGTCTAATACGCAATGCTGCCGACTAGCAATAGCTTGCTGACCAGTTAAAGCTGCTTGCTGTAGCCGTCGGCGCCTGGGAATCTTGAGGTCACGGTTGAAGTACCAATCAAAGTACGGCTGGTTAAACAACAAATTTGGTCTTTCCTCACTTTGCTAGAAAATAGAAAAGATTTACTTGTGTAGAATCTGTCACAATTGTTGTCGGTACATCGAGTAAAGCCACTCAGTCAATCACCTATGATTCTGGTAAAATTTGTCTGAAGTCACGTCTACTGTGTCAAACGTTCAGTAACCCAGAATGCTCTTAACTAGGTGGGTAATGGCGTATTGGACTCCGTCTGAAGAGAGACCGAATGTATCGCTCATGTGCCCACAAAAGACAAGAGGAAGAAAGTTAACAAAGTCTGTAAGACCCATGCAAAACCAAAGTGCATGAAAACAGTAATGGAGTTGGTGGTGAAGCATAAAGCTCCGTTTCCAATCACCTCAGATACTTTTAGGAAAACAGGCACCGTGCCACCTCCGGCCAAAGAGGAGAAAGTTAGTGTCGAGTCGAGAGTTCCTGTGGCCAATACGCATCGTTTCATAGTTTCACATTATTGTAGAGAGCAGAAGAGAAAAAACCCATGTCAGCTCCTTTACTTCCCATTCACTGACTGAATGATGCGTGTCTTTGCTAACCTGTGTCCACCAAAGGGTTAGCACAGCTGCAGCAAACAAAGTGGCATTCCGACGTTCTCAGCATGTACTTATCCAACCGCTGCTTGAAACATTCCTCTGTTTGGGTACTGACAACCTAATCCGGGAGGTTGTTCCATTGTTTCACGATCAGGATGGATAACGTGAAGTCGGAGCGGACGTAGGACCACCGCGGTTTAAACAGTTTCTAACGGTGACCCAGTGTCGAGTTATCTACATTATGTTGGAAGAACTCTTGCACATTCGTCCCCAAGTCTCATTTTAGAGTGTGTCTCGTGTATATTAAATCCACGCTGGGACGATGACAGTCCAAAGGGAACAAGTTAAAACGTTGAAGCCGAAGGGGATATGACAAATCACACAGCACTGATAGAGAGTTGGTTCCATGCCTCTAAATCTGCTCAATTAAAGCGCACACAAATTTGGTGTGGGTTAGAGCAGTTAGTCTATATTTCAGTATTGGACGGTCGTGGGAAAGAAACAGTAGCTTGGAGCTTTTAGGTGTTATTTCTGTAAATAACCCTAAAGCGCAAGGTACCCTGTTGGCGGAGACGACTTTCTGCAACGTTTCCGAGATTGTTTTTAAGTTAGAGGATACAACCACACCCAAGTCCTTCTCAGAAACCGCGTTGCTTAGCAGAAACCCACCGATCTAGGAAATGTCGAAAGGTTCTGGAGAACCTATTGGAAGAGCGCAGCACTTATTGTGGTTGATAGGTAATGTAGGACTAGTTAATACTAGTCCGAGACGATGCGCGGAATTAAGCGCGGATATCAGAAGGCAATTGGAGTCGGACACAGTGGACTGTATTCGATGGGCTACAACAAGAAACGGACGGATGAAGCGAGGCAAGAGCGTACGCGTGAGCGCGGGGACTTACAAGGCAGTTGTGTGTCGAGCCGGTTGTAAGATTAAAACAAGAAGGAGTAATGTACAATCGGTCAACAAGTAAATTGTACATGAAAGATAAGAGTTATCTTTTTGGGCGCTGCAGTAACTGCCACTTAACAGACCAGTCGTGCAGCAAATCAAGCGTCATTTGTAAGTTGTCCGAAGCTTCAAGTCTAGATACTTCCAGCCATAGTTTGAGATCATCAGGGTAAATCAGTCAGTTTAAAGCACCTCTGGAAGGTCGTTGATGAATATTTTGTAAAATTCAGCACCAAGGACGGTGCCTTGTGTAACCTTACCGGTCATAAGAACAGACCTAGAATGAACCTCACTGACCTTCGCCCATATGGTACGACGATCTAGGAAATCAGTAATCCAGGAGAAAACATTGCAAGTGGTGCCAAGCTTCCAGAGCTTGATAAGGAGCCGTTCAAATGAAACCCTATCAAATGCTTCGCTGAGATCAAGAGAAACAACATCTACGCGGTTACCAAAATCCACTGATTCTGTCCACTTCTCGCGAACAACAAGTAAGTTGATGATACAAGTGCGTGCCTTCTGGAAACTGTGCTGAGCAGCATTAATGACGTCCAGAGCCTAGAGATGAAGCTGAGGGCACCTTTAAAAATTTTTTCATTGATGTGCAAATGATCGACGTCAGGCAAACCGGTCTGAAGTTCCCAGGATCCTTTCGGTTTTCTCCTTTGTGGATTGCCTTCACAATATTTACTTTCAATCAGGCGGAAGGTGGCCAGGCTCCAGGGAGTGTCGAAACAATCGGCAGATTGACTCAGCTGCGTACAACTACTGTCATCAGAAACAAGGAGTGTAATTCATCAGGGTCTGGCGAAGAAGTCGGATCCAATTCGAGAAGAATTCTTAACAAGATGTTCGTGTTAATTTTTATGTGCGCCAAGGAAGTGAGATGCGTGGACACATAGTTATTGAATATTATGCTTTAGCCGAATGCACCGGTGACGAAGACAGGCTTTCCCTTCCTCGTCATGAAGTATAGTTTCATCTTCTTGCGAATGAAAAGCAGGTATGCCACAACACACCTTAGTACTTCTTTACAGGTACGAAAAGAGCTTTCTCGGGTCACTTCAAGATTGTACAGTCAGGCGAGGCTCATGCTGTTCCCACTTCCCACGTTCTTTCAGTGCACACAAATTCATGAGCACTATGAAATCATAAGAATGAGACCCCGACCGTGAAGACTGGAATCTTTCTCACGGTTTTGGTTTTCCACCCAGAAGAATTCTCAGTTCCCTAACAATCCAAGGAAGGTCTTTAGAAACTGGTCTGTCATCAACAGCTGGTACAACTTCGTCGATATTAGAGAGCAACTTCAAGCAAAGGTTCCAGGCTGTATCAAGGTCCAGCATCTGGGTAGCACTCTAGTTGATAAGACTTGTAGCTATTTGTAAGCGGAGTGGATTGGCTTGGCGAGGTATACCCCGGTGGTGAAAGATAGGTCGTCTAGTCCATAACAAGGAAAGCAAACAATTATCACTCAACCAAAGTGACAAGCTTTACGTCGTCTGCAAAACATAACAGTGGTTCTCAAGAAGTGCATCTAGATCATTTATAAATATAAGAAACAACAACGGTCCTAGCACCGAAACCTGGGACACTCCGCTATAGCCAGTGCCTATGCCAGATCTGATGTAATATTCCGCTCTTGCGCTTTTTCATCCTTAGAGTCCCGTTCCAACTTCACTTTGATCCCCGTCTTAAATCCCCAATTCTTGGCCCGCCACCACCTTGATAGTTGGGGTGATTAGTTCACGGTTGTTGGCGTAATTTTCTGCAACGTTACTTAATCTACGGCAGTTCTTTCCGGAGAAGGCATGCTAAATGTCTCTCAGTGTTGTAAGCTCTGCGTCACCAAGCTGGTTCCGCTAGGTTACCCTGGTATCACTGTCAGATGTCTGACCAGATTGAGCACACCGAATTCGCAACCCCGACCAAATCATGCGGTCTATTACACGCCAAAGGAACGCAAAGCGTTACATCGCTTGGTATCTAAACTCATGGGTAGTAATGTCGGCGTTCAGCCAAATCTTCCACGTGCAGATAGGTTGAAGTTGAAAGAGAGATGCAATGGGATTAAAAACAGGTGGACGGCCGGTGATCACGTCCGCCGTCTTGTGGATTTTAAGGTAGTCAGCCGAAGGACAATCCATACCCTACTAGGACTCATGATGGTAACGCAAGACACACGGCTGGTCGCACCGAGTTCCCTCAGGTAGTTCACAGTAATGTTCGCAGCCCATGAAACAGGGTACACTAGGCGTGTTTACTTGTAGACAACTCTAGTCTCTACTTACTTAGTTCCATTAAACCTAGTTGTCTTCGGATATCACGGATGATGAATGGTTACCTAGCTAGTTGCTTAGTTATGATCGCTTTTTTGGCAGTCAAGACGCAAACGTCGCTCTTTATGTGAGCTGAAAACTTAATGTTTTGTGAACCAGTGTTTTTCAGTTGCCACCTCAAACTGTTGGAATCCAGTTGACTTTTTTATGCACATCCTCTGCGCAACTCAGTTTTGTAGCTGGACACAAAAATCTTGTACCTATCTCCAACAAGGTATATAGCTTATTCGTAATCGGGCTGCCACCACGTGTCTAACAATGGTGGAATATCAAAATACCTGTGGTCTGTTGGACTAGTCTGCCTCGCAATTCAACAATCGGCACCTAAGGTTCGGATCTTCCCGAGCTAACGTTGCAACGGCTTTTGCGTAAATTCGCTGACCTCCCAAATAGGTATGTGAGCAACCAGCTGCCGTCTACTTTGAGTCGTATTTTGCAACGTCACTCGATTTGCTAAGTGCGATTACAAACGGCTCTCTGCTAGGGCCAGTGAACAAGTCTGCATGTTCTTCCGACGTGCTCTCTTTAAAAATCACTAGGTTACCGCTGAGGTATGCCCGAATATTTGGCGGACGGGCTTAAACACAATGCGAGCCAAAGGTTCTATTCGGTTTTGTAAAATCTCCATGCCCGAAATTGCTGAGTCACATGAGGAAAACTTTAAAGCGATTTTTACCTATGTCTCTATTCACCATATCCCAAATAGGCAAAATGGATACCCGGGCGCAAAATACATGGATCGGTTTTACTGGTATATATCTGATTATAATATGGGCTAACTGCTGACAAACCTACCAGGTGGTGCCGTCAACCAGCACCCACGAAAGCTATTAAGTAGTCAGGAATAAGTGTAAGCAACATCTATCATCTGTTCATTCCCAGTAGGAGATGAGTTTGTCTGACGCAGCCAAAACAAATCAAAGGCACATCTTTGCTTACGTCCACAGGTGCAGCGATGCAAACTCATCTAAACCAGTATTACTACGAACGGACGAGACCCATGTGTATATGGGCTATGATGAGGTTTTGGCGTTTATAAACAGCATACTAGTTGAAATGGTCACAAAAGTCCCAGAAGATTCTGGCATACATGGAAAGATAATAACGGCAGGTTAAGCGCTTGAGCATTTTCAAGCGCTGAATCCTTCCAAAGCACCTGGCCTTGATGCAATTCAGTTAAGGATGCTACATGAATTAGCCGCTGAACTAAGTAGTCTTCCTACATGCTTGTCAAAATGTGGCTCCACAAAAGTGTTTTATCATCAAAATTGAAAAAAGGCATTAACCTGTCCGATATTTAAAGGCGGACCCAGTACTCTGCCGCAAACTGTTTACTCCTCAGCCTGACAAGCTTAGTAGACAAGTTATTTAAAATGCTAGTGAGTGATGTGGCGGAGAACTACGTGGATGAATTTATATTTCTCTGTGGTCCATACCACGGATTCCGTAAACGATTTTCGAGTTTAACAAATTTACTTGTACTTTGTAAAAGCTGACAGTGGCCATGGGTAGTAATCTTGTTATTGTCGTCCGTTCCGTCAACCTCTATAAAGTTTTTGATACTTTCCCCCATCCACAACATTTACCAAAGTTGAGGTCATATGGGATATCTGGTAGCGCGGAAAAATAGTTGTTTGCTTTTCCAGAGGGAAAAAACAGCGTGAACACCTTGGACGTAGACTTGCGCTTGAACAAGCTGTTCTAACGGCGGTTCGTAGGGCTCCGCTTTAGGGCTGCTGTTTTTTGCAATTTAGCTCGTTGCCTTATTCCCTTTCATCGCAATGAGGTTGGAACTTACCGTGGTGCGATGGTTTGTGTGCCTCAGTTATCAGTTGAGCTGTGCTGGGTGGTGCATTTTGCACCTTCAGCGCTACTCATACCTGATTGGGAAATGGTTAGAGACCAGACAAACTCAGGCTTCTAGTCCTCCAAGTTGGGAGCTGAAGTGTGGTTGGCTCCTTATTCCTTAACACCGACTCCTTTTAGCCCAACGACAAACCCGCTGCCTTGCTGGCATCTTTTTAACCAAATGCTTTGGTTGCGAACTCTAATCGTTCTCCTGTTTAGGCCTGGGCAACCTGACAGCATCCTGCCCACGCAATACAATGAATCTCACTTCAAACAAATTTCTGATGCTCTAGCCACCGCAAAGGACAATCAACGGTGCCCTATCTGCTGCATCGAGAGGGGTGGATAGGGGTTTGGATGCTACTGCTCAAGGCTTCCCGTCTTCTTATTCCCCTCTTGCGCTTTTCACCCTTATCTTCCCGTTCCAGCTTCACTTTTATCTTCCCGGTTTTCAACCCCCAATTCTCGGCCCTCACCCACCTTGCTTCAATATTCATTTGTCTTTTATTTTCAACTCACATGTGAACGCGGAGCGTCGTTCCTGTCCTGTCAACAGACCCATGTCCAAGCAAGCGCCCATTCCATTTCATCGGCTTTCATTTGGAGCCCACGATCCTCCTTCAGATTGGCATGCCTCAATATTCGCACATTGCTTCAGATCGGTCAACAGGCGGCACTTTTCCGAACGTTAGAGACCCACTTGATCGATAGCTGCTGCTTATCAGAGACCCGCCTGCAAGACTCGAGCTCTGTACTCACTCTGCGATCCCCTTCAGATGACACTAGCAGCACTTTCTCATTGCGCCTATCCGGTGACGATGCAGCTTCGAGCACCGGCCAAGCCGGTGTTGGTATTGCTCTGAGTCCCCGGGCTGAAGCTACTCTGGTTGATTGGATTCCAATCAGTAGCCGGATGTGTGCGATCCGATTGGCTGGCTGGTTCAAAGCTTCGAAGTCCCCTGTGACTAACAGGTGTCTATTCTTGATCGCTGCCTATGCACCAACAAACTCTAGCGATGGCTCGGTAAAAGACGACGTCTATCGTCAAATAAATGAGCTCGTTAACCACAGACGAAGCTCGGACACTGTAGTGCTGGCTGGGGTTCTGAACGCTCACGTTAGAAAATTATCCACTGATAAACTGCATCTGGGCAACAAACAGAGTGTAGGATCTTGTACTGATAACGGTGAGCGGTTACTTCCTTTGTGCGAGGATGCTCGCTTATGTCTTACGAGCACTAATTTCCGATACAGCACCCGCCGGAGGGTGACTTGGTGCCCACCAGCCTCGAACCAGCTATGGACACACATCGATTTCCTTGCGATAAGTTACCGATGGAGAGACTGCGTGCAGAATTGTCGCGCGATTTTGTGCACATGTGTAGACACCGATCATGCACTTGTGTGTTGACCTGCGGATGCGCTTTGTCGGACGCCCAGGACAACACTGTGACCGTATTAACATCAGCCAACTGACGAAGCCAGCCGTTCTGAATGCCTGTCAAAGTACGCTGCCATGTGTGTTGAATAAAATCTCACTGGGTGCAGTTCAAGCTCTCTGGTCTCATATCCACCAGATCTTAGTAGCAGCAGAAAAATCCTCATTTGGTAAGTCTAATCGCCGACGTGTACATTGGGTGTCTTCGCAGTTTCTGGTACTTATCGATGCGCGCCGGCATATTCCGGCTGGGAGCGAACCCAATGAAACTCTCAAAGGGCTCCGGGCAAAACTTCGTGCTAGCCTGAAGAGAGGCCGCGAACCTTGGTGGTCTCATCGTGCATCAAATATAGAAATGGCCGCTGCCTTTTTTAACCAGCATAAGTTATTCCGGCCGATAAGGGAACCGGGCAGCAGGAGATCTGGTGTTAGTGAAACTATACGTGACAAGAGTGGATAACCTATCCACAACTTGTCAAGACGCCCGGAGCGTTGGGCTGAGCACTTTGAAAGGCAATTTAATCGGCTGGAATTATTAGATTTCTCGTCCGCCACTGATCACCCCGCTCTCTCGACTGTCACTTTGGATCCACCCTCTCGCTCAGAAGTCGAACGTGAGATTGAACTGTTGACGTTAAATAAAGCCTTGGGACCTGATGACCTTCCTCCAGTCCTCCTCAAATTCAGGGAATCTGCTCTTGTGGATGATCTACATGTTACTAGTGAAATTGTGGGAGCAGGAAACTGTCCCAACCGAGTGGATCCGCTTCGTCATAGTCCCAATTTTTAAGGGAGGCTCACGATCGGAATATTGTGACCACAGAGGAATCACTCTTGTCTCCATCGCCTCCAAATTGCTTGCCTCTGTCATCCTTCACAGACTGACTGGTACTCGTGAAACCAGATCCGTGAAGAGTAATACCTGTTTCGTCAAGTTTGTGGCTGCATTGACTACATCTCTACTTTGCGCCAGTTCTTGAAGCACCGTCACATGTATTGGCAGCCCACAGTTATCCTGTTCCTCGATATCAAAGGTGCATTCGGTTCAGTGGATAGATGTGCAGGTTGGGACTGTCTACTCAGGAAAGTTGTACCTGAGAAATATGTAAATATTAGCTGAGCGTTATACGCGAGTAGCTCAGGCAGAGTGAGGACTTACGGCAAGCCGTCGTCGCTCTTTAATATCGCCATCGGTGTGAGACAAGAACTTCGCTGTCATCTTTCCTTTTCAGCTTCGCTAGTGATGAAGTAATAGAAATCCATTTTACAGGAGACGACTTAGAAGGTGTGGATCTGCTCTCAGGAGAAAAGCTTCTTGACTTAGAGTACGCTGATAATATTGCCCACATTTGTGACAGCTCTAAAACGTGCCAAGCGACACTGGACAGATTAACACTGACTGTCCGTCACTTCGGGTTCTGCTTTGCACCCCCAAAGGGCAAAGCGTTCCTCCAAGGTTGGCCTGGACGGCCTTCCACGCTGACGCTTTGTGAGGATCAGCTATAGGTCGTTCAAAAATTCAACTACCTTGGATTGAAGATGAGATCAAGAACCGCATAGAAAAACTCCGGAGTGTTTTGCTAAACTTCGCCGCTTATTGCCCCGGCGTGACATCACTCTCGCTATAAAGCGTAGAGTGGACAATGCAGCGGTGCATTCGACTTTACTAACTCCTTAGAGTAGAGGACCTGAAGAGGTTAGTTACGTTTGGCTATCGGTGCCTTTGCCAGTTAGCTCACATCTGGTGGAACACCGCGTGAGCAACGAGCGTGTTCGACGTCTTGTTTACGGCACAGGAAAAGAAAATAAATCACTCAGCACCGTTACTTCATGCACCGGGCTCCTATTGCTCGGTCACGTGTTAAGCACGCCAGCCCACCGACTCCCGCGACGTGCATTGTTTGCGCGTTTGGGGTGTGGATGAAAGAAGAGCAGAGGTGTCCAAGCGATAACGTGGTCGAGAGGAATGAAGGCCTTCACTTCGGAGCTGGCCTCAATTGGAGCGTCTGGGCTCCCTGGTTGGGGCCCGAGATACTATGGAGACGATTGGTTGGATACACTTGCTAATTTGGCTATCAGCCGACCTCAGTGGCGTTCGTGCAGTGTGTTTCATGTTCCCACGTCATCGCTCTTAGCCTCTGCTTGCAACCACGAGTTCACCATTTAGCCTTATATAATTTTGCATAGCAATGTTTTTCATACACAGTAACCGGCTGGTAGCTCACCGGAACGATGCCCGTCCGTTAACGGTAGCTCAGTTGGCTAGTACTTTTTGCAATGTTTGCTCCTTTTTTATTGCAGCACAGTAGCTGAGGTGTTTTCCACCTCTAGCTAACGTGTGTAATGATGATGCTGACTAATTCCCTTAGCTGGAGGTAACCTATTTATTGTTTGGTTAGGAACTTGAGCTGTAAAACATCTTGCATATCCTTGGGGCTTTCGACGCAATTCAGAGTGATTTAGATAGGCTCTGGGATTGCTCAACCTTAAGTCTGAGGCCCGTAAATTAGGCAAAATGCTGCATCCTCAGAATTTGAGCTACTAGCCCCCCCACGCGCCAAGTTGTTTGCGGAAATGAAATACTTATTGTTACTCAGCAGGTTGATCCGAGTGCAATCCACATCTCAGTCCTTCACTTTGGGAACAATTGAACTAAAGCTATTTGTAAAGGGTTCCTACGATTCGCTTTATGCGCCGTTACTTCAGCATCATAACGGATAATACGTTTGTGAGGACTTTCGCATCATTTGTGCGGCTTTACTTAGAGTACAGCAGCCGGCATCGTCTACCACGTCTAGCAAGTTACAAAATTGAACTGAAGAGGGTTATGTGAGTGGACACAAGACTATTGCAGTATTTACGTGGGTAAACTTTTCCCTACCTTTTGCTTAGAAAGAGGACGTACTCAATGAACTGCCGGACTATTATAGAGGACTTGATATATAATTTCCATATACAAACGGGTAAATTGGGTCCAGAGTTTTCCCGACTATTTAGTCTTGCTAAGCTGCCTAGTCGCCAAGGTCATTCGTAGAAGTCACAGCAACTGCTTTTTGCTAGGGCTAGGATGGAAACTCGTTTTTGCGCCGACTTGTTGGACGTTGGAACTTGCGTTCGTAGCCCGCCTTTAGGGAATCTACGTTTAATGAGTCCGGGTGTGAGTTAGATGATTTAAGATGGCAGCATTAAACATCTCCCTTCTCCTAACCGACTAGAAATTTCAGAATTCTGTTCCTTTTTTCATTTCTCATACACTGATATTACCTTTATTTATTTGACATACCTCCTCTTGTTCTCTGGGCTTACCGTGTAATCTTTATTAACTAACATAACTCGTTATGCCTGGGACTTCTGGGTACTAATTGGTTGATCAGGGTTTGATGCAGTTTTCTTTAAAATTTTTTAGAAACGCAAACAGTTAAATTGTTTACTGGTTTGACAATACTAATATGATGGGACATTCGCGGGTTTATGCTATTGTTTCGGGCTCAACTGAATGTGAACTTGAAATAATAAGTTACAGTGAGCAGCATGATGTTATAGATGGAAAATGAAAACAACAATTCTAGATATATAAGTATTAACTGATCAAAAACCACGTCACGTATATACAATATTGAAGTATGAATAGGCATAATAAGCCATTATACATTACAAGCTTGTACAAAATATACAACAAGAGATGGTTAATGGGATTCAAAGCTAAATAAAGAGAAAACGGATATATATATATATATATATGACAGAAATCCTTGCATGTTATCTGGAAACGAGGTGAAATGCGCAATTAAGGAAACCTACTATAATTTCGTGTGCACGGTAACGGGATTTCATTTATGTCATTGCCGTCCAAAACTTGGTTATCGGCAGCTTTTACATGAATCTCGCTGAATGCTTTCATTACTTACTTACAGAACTCATGGGATCAAGTACGGTTAGCGCATTAGTTGTTCTTATTGTTGTTGTAAGTGAGTCAGCGCTCTTCCGTCGATTGCGCTTAGCCTGATCTATATGTAATTTGAAACACATACATATATACCCTTCAGTTTGAAAATATCGATTAAATAATCTTTCATGTGAAACATTATCACAGCTCTGGTGTTGATTTGAGCGTCGAATACGCCACCAGCGATCAATGGGATTTTGACAAATAAGCTATGGTACAGCAGCGAGAGGGTAATGGGTGATGCAACCACCGACGTACGGTTGACTTTTAAGGCAAATAATTAGGTGTATGGTAAAAACTAGCACAGATTAGTGGCAGCTTTCCGGATTGCCAGGCTGGTGACCTGTGTTCGAATCTTCGGTGCACGCTTTTGTACTCCCTCTAGTGGCAAATAAACTAAAATTGGGATAAGACAGTGAAGGCAACAATGATTTCTGGGCAAGGATAACCTGCAAAAGTTAAAACTTTAGAATTTCTCTGTGCTGAAACCTACACAGAGTGGCTTCTACGCATTCCAAAGTCGTCCTTGCACCTAAAACAATTGTTCCAGGTTAAGATGCAAACAGAGTTCACATAACTTAAGCCTATACTCATGTCAGCTATAAAATTCGTTCTTACTACACATAATTCACAGTTTTCATTTACGAGTTACCCTGCTTTCCAGAGAATTATTTCTTGGAGGATACCTGGACTGCACCCACATACATACCTTCGGGACAAATAAGTAGGTTTGCTTGCGCATATTTCATTATACAGACACAGAGGACTAAGCTTTCTATGAATAGTTACACATTCTGCTTTATAGTTAACAACTTGGTTATCGCTATATACAAACATTTGCATTTTACACCGATTCATAAAATAACCACATAACGCTGCATTCTGTGTGTTTAAGTAGTTTTGGGAACAGTATGAACAAATCAGCATACAACGTAGCCAAACTACGCATACAGTTAGAGGACACAAAAGTCAGCTGTGCAGACGGACAACAGTCAATGCTTAAAATACTGTCGGTAGCGCACTCGACGGCCCCGACAGTGATAACTAAGCATAGATTCAAAAATGCAACCCATTCGCCTACATAGTAAAACACTAAATGGCATCCGCTTTTATAACGCCGCCATAAGTATGCAGAACATATAACTATTTGTCTACTTAACATTAGCTAAAGTTAGCCTTTGTTAGTTTTGTTCATTTCAGAAGTACCTTTATGTACAACTTCAAGTGGGACTGGAATAGTAGGATAAATCCCGGGAGTGTTCCGTCCATGACGCGTCGTCGATCCAACGTATTATTCGTCCGCGATAACTGGAATCCAGAAGAGTCAGATCAGCGCACGTAAATCACACCACGGTCAACCAATTAATACCCACGCAACGTGCATTGGCAGTCCCCGCCACTCCAGTAACGTGAAATAAGAAACAGAAGTACGAAAGTAACAAGCGCGGAAAGAAGAAAACGTAATCACTTTAAGAATTCTATAAGGCGAATAAACCAGGACGTAAAGGGGAAGGTTAAGAATTGAAATCAAAGATGGTCGAATCGTTGTTCGAAATCTTTCACCGTTGGTGCCAATACCACCTTCTCGAGCAGTGTATTCCAGGAATCTGCCATCCGAACGAGGTTTGTATGGCTTCATCGAGTGAGCTCGGGGTGATGCAAGGCGAGCCGGTTGGAAAGGCCTAGATAAATCAGGTTCGAGTTTACCGGTAAATATGCGATAAGTAAAAACTTGGTCGGTTCGGTGGTGACGAAAATACATTGAGAACATTATCAGCGCAAGTAGCCTTTCTGGATAAGAATGGTTCCGTAGTCCATAATCCATTTTTGGTTCCAGCTCTCAACATTCTCCACTGACATCCTGTCCCTGACTAAGCAAGGTGGACAAACCTGGATGCAGTAGTCCAAGTGTGGTCTAACATGTGCTGAGAATAACCTAACAAACATGGCGCCAGTGATCGTACCGAATGCCTTGCGGATCGTCCACAAAATTCTGTAACCCTCGCACCTAGCTTTCCTCCAATTCTCACTGGATGTAAATTCTGAAGACAACGTGAACCCTTGGTCTACCAATTGGGAAATATGGTGTAGTTCAGTACCGCCAAGCAGATAACGCTTTCGGGGTCTATTTGACTCTAATCGTAACATGGAACGCTTTGCATAATTTATGGGCAACTGCCACAGAGCAGCCCAGTCTCAAAGTTTATGGAGGGTCCGTAGCAGAGTCCGGGGTCCATGGAGGCCAGACACCCTGTGCCACAACTTTAGGTCCTCTACAAAAAGGAGAGATGGTACCTCCAGCAGTTCGGGCAGTTCATTGACATACAAAAAATAACAACGGGCCGAGCACCGAACCTTGAGTGACCCAACTGAGGACTGACTGGCAGAAAGGTTGACTAGACCCCACACGAACACACATCTGTCTCCCTTCCAGGAAAGTGGTGATCCATTTTACAGCATGCCCTGATGTTCCATAGGACGGAAGCTTCAAGGAGAGGCGAGAATGTGATACAGTGTCGAACGCCTTGGAGAAATCAATAAACACTTCATCTAATACATGACCCCGATCCAAAGCATCCGCCCAACGTTCGCATGCAACTGGCAAATCAGTCATGCAGAAATGACCCTTGCGCAACCAGTGTTGAATTGGACTGAGCAGACCGAACTTCCGCAGATGGTTTTCAAGCATGTCCGCTCTTTACCTTTTGCTCGCATTCTTTACCTTATGCTCGCATTTGTCTATTCTTGAGACCGTACGTGTCGTAACGCCTCGCAATACATGGCAGCTTTGGCCCCTGTGACCATTTTTCTAGATTCTGACGGCTTTTGGAATGTGGAATCATGAGCGCTTTAGAGTAATTACACTTATGAACTACTCCTCGCATTGCCGTCAGCATTCATCCGCTCCTAACCGATTCCTTGAATTTCCTCTTGGAACGTTGCTCTACCTATCTTGCTCCCGCATTCGGTCTCAACCTAGGTGCCATTAGTTTCACCTAAGAAGCCTCTCGTATTCGGATTGCTGCCATCATCATCGGTTTAACTGTTTCTCTCCAACCACCGCATCATTTGCTTAACGTCTGTGGTTTCGGTCTTTTGACGCTGCGCGTGCAGAATCTTCTTAGTCTGAGTCACACCAGCGACGTAAGGTATAGAACGCGCTTGCAAATCATGTATATTAAACAAAATTATATAAGCTTTAATGCATCATAGGCAACTGTGTGCTACACCAGTCCGTGTTAGTGCTTCTTGATTCATTGCTGTCTCTCTTCTTGGCTGCCTCTTGTCCGTTGCCCGTTTTTCCCGAAATTCCCAAAGTTACTTCCGCCAAAACAAGAACGTTTATCCACTGGGACTGGTCGACCCATGCTCAAACGCTTGGTCCTTTCCTCGGGAAATGAAGAACACACATATCGTTCCAAATGGAGCTCTTTCCGCCATTCTGGAGTCGCTACATTCACGGTCCTAAACAAATGGGTTTAGCTCACCTCGTACTCAGAGAGAAAAGCTTACTCACCTGGAATAATATATGTACATGGATCCCCCGTTCCACAACCGAAGACAAACAACTCTGGCGTGATTACCTTCACTGCCTCAAACATTCCTATTCGCCAGTCTTCTGGAGCTATTCCGATGTCATTTCACGGACAGCGTTGCGCCCGTATAAGTGGCTTTTCCGATGGCCCTTCATAGAATTTTCACTTGGCTATGGAAACAGTTACACTTTCTTACATTTGAAGGAACCCCGAATCCACTTTGCGGAGAATGGCACTTCTACCTGTTATGGACATATTCAGCCAAAAGAAACAACTTCACTCACCGACCCCATGACAAGTCCAGCGTGGAAAACTGGACAAGGTTTGCCAGCCGAACAAGAATATAGTAGAAAAGCCGGCCTCTATTAACAATGTGTTTACTCACCTTCATCAATATCATTCGACACGTTGAATCTTTGCATCACTGACCGGCTTCAACGACTGCTGCCGTATCAGTTCTAAGGCACTCGGCCAACCAACGAAGAATTTTGGCTGCCAACCGACTGCGAATAATAGAGTGTAAAATCGGTCTATACGATACCTTGCCGACTTGCCCTACTGCTCAACGGAAGCTACGGCAGTGTTCCAGGACGTGGTGTGTTTACGCCTGGCAAGCGTTCTCCCTATAAAAAGCCACAAATGTCCGCTTAACAACACTGCAACGTGGCGGATGTGACTCGCCAGATATAAAGTCACAGCTTAACCGGACGCAGTCCTCAGCCTTCTACATCCAACTTGTGAAACCAAACCTACTATGAAGAATGCTTTGATGGAGCACAGATCATCCCTATTTTGTATTGGTCGTTGTTTGCACCGAAACCGTGCTTGGACACCTGTGCTCACGGATCACCACCTGGCGAAATTACCCTCAACTTGTGTTTTGACAGCTTTTTGCGCGCCACAGCGCTAGCATGTTCCTTGGTCTGACTATTACCGGACAGTATGCTCACTCATATGAACTACACCTTTTCTTTTATACCTTTCAGCAAAACGAAATGTTTTAACATACCAAAGAACCTATGCTTATATGCATATTTGATCACGCCTTTACAGGTGTGTCTCGTTTTACCGAGAATATACCATTTATCTATTTATTTAGTTATTTATGAACAGCTTCTCTAATACCTTGACCGGTACGCTTGTCAAGCTTACCGGTCTATGATTGGCAGGAAGATGCTTGTCGAACTTTTTAAAAGTAGGACAGACGATAGCAGCCTTCCAGTCCTTGGGAAAGGAGCAGCTGCGAATAACAAACTGAAACAAACGCGTCACTGGGCCACATGGCTCGCTTGCGAGTTCGTACAAAAGCTTAGGGTGAAGATCATCCACCGCAGCGGATTCAGTAGGATTTCGTCCCCGAAGAAAATTTAGATGATTTGCCTCCGAAATTGAGACGTATGTTAAACAGGAGTCCTGTGGGACTGGCAATGCTAGGCCAACATGCGGCGATTGCCTATCCCGAACAAAAGTCCCGGCATGCTGTGCACTGAGTAGATATGCATTTTCGTGATCAGTGTTGGCCTGGCGCCGTCGCTGCTTAATAACGCTGGGATAGAGGAGCCAAAGTTACTTTGCATTTTGACGTGGGCGAAGAATCGCTTGGGATTTGCGGAGGCTGAGTTAGCCAGTTCCATCTCATAGCTAAAGATAGCAGCGCGTAAAGGACACTTGCAAGGATTCCGCGCTTCACGATAACGCCGAAAATTACATTCTGAGAGAACAGTCCGGTAGATCCGCCAGTATCTTGCCCGTCTGTTCATTTGCTGGTGTGCGACTGGGTCCAACCATGGTGGCTTCGCTTTGGTAAGCTTATTTGCCGGAAACCCTTAACCTAATGATAGTTTGAGTTCATTGCGTGGTAGGGAAATAAAGGAAGGTCCCGTCAGCTCCTTCGCTTTTTGACCTTTTAAGGATTGCAGTCGTAGTAGCTGTGGCATAGTACGGAATGTAAACTTAGTCCTGCAGGTTCCTGGAGTACTCTGTAGGAAGATGTCTAGCAAATGTTTGAAACTACACACTGACAATCGGGTCTGGCAGTCGGTTCTAGTCAATAATTACTCGAGTTTGGAGCGTAACATCTAAACGGGCATGGAACTTTCTTGGTTAACACAGCTTCCAACTGTGACTTCGAGTCAAACTGCTAAGTCTTAGCCAAAGAAACAGCCTCAGGTCGTTTTCCAATTCTCCTCATAGGGTACGCCTGGTGTATATGAGGTCTCCTCGACGTCGGCTATAGCCTGAAGGAAAATGTTTCTTCCTCAGTAGTCGAACTTGTTAGGGTAGTGCACTTAGGCGAAGGACAAATTTCTACGCTCCTCGTTGAATGTTTCTACATTGTCATGCTCATGCTTCCATAGAGGAGCTATGGCCGGATGTCCGACTTCAAGAATTGGACGGATGTGTGAGGTAAAGAGGTCTAAATACCCTCGGAAGCACTTTAGTGAGTGTTCTCCTTATGTCCCCCCGCATCCTGTTCTGGCTTTCTTTATTGTATCACGGGTAGTTTTGAGTCCACAGGATACTATTATCCCCAGGACTTTTCCTGTGTGGCAACCTCGAGTACATACACACTAATGTGATAGAGGCCCAGTGGGTCAGAAGCACCGATGGAGAGGAGAGAGCACATATGGTGTTGATTGACAAACCCCACGTGATTGAGCAGACGTGTAATAGCTCGGCGTCTTCGGGGCTTGACACTTCAGACCATAACCTGAGCTCGTCTGCATAGATCGGACAGTCCGCTGGTAGCCTGCTTCATAGGTCCTTAATGAAATCTTTGAACAATTCCAGTCCGAAAACGAAGTCTTGTGATACGCCGCTTGACATGGTGACTGGAATTGAAGGGTATCGTTTACATTGACTTGCATGGTCCGGCCTTGCAAGAAGTCAGTGATCCATAGTAGGACGTACCCCGTTATGCCGATTCCGCATTGCTTAGATAGAAGTTCCTAATGAGGAAAAATGACAAAATCTTTGCTGAAGTAGATGGAGACTACGTCTAAATGTTTTCCAACGTCCAGTGACTTAGGTAACTTCTCTCTTGCAACCAGCAGGCGGGTGTTGTAGGAAAGGCCCTTTCGGAAGCCATGCTGAGCAGACGAGGTGATGTTCAAACCATCGCAGTCCCGGTGGATTGCACTTTTAAGGATCTTTTCCATGCTCTTGCAGGCGACCGACGTCAAGCAAATTGGCCGATAGTTCGCAAGGTACTGGCGGCTATCACCACTGTATTTCGACATAACTACGCCCGTTTTCCGGTCGACAGGTTGTCGAGCAGCTTTAGGTGAGAGCCGAAAAACCTGACAAAGTAAGGCGGCAATGAATTTTGCTACCATCCTGAGAAAATGGGGGTGTGGCCCTTCTAGGCTTGGTGATGAAGTTGCCTTCAATACTAGTATTATCTACAAGGTAACATCGGCATCAAAAGCGCTATGCACCAAAGATACTGTATGTTCAAGTACATGGCTACTGGTCAGTGAGTTGCCCTTCGCGGATACGGAAGAGAACTGTAGAGCCAAGCGATCGGCTTTGGCGGCATCATCGTGTAGTATCATGCCTGGCTCATTGTAGCCGCTGCAGGAAATCCGCAGCCGGTCTTACAGATCTGTTAAGGTATGAAAATAGTTTCTTTGGTTTAGAAATGGGTATGGCAAGCAGTTAGGCAAATAGATGCTAGCCCTCTATAAGTAATGAGCCCGACCAATTTTTGAGTACTTTTCAACTGTGTTCGCCAGTTAGCGCAAGCGTGACCGTTCAGAAATTGAGAGGGTGCAACGAATGTTTACACAACCTCTCCTTGGTTCGTCCATGCTTAGTTATCGAGGTAGATGTATATAGCTTAAACTGGAACCACTGTGGCTACACAGGCTCAAGGTCAATCTCGTACTTTTGTCTCAGATGCTACAAAACCCTGAGGTCAATAAAGATTGGTTGTTCTACAAAGTAACAATGATCGTTACCCTATACGAGCCGCACCGTTTTGCATCCAGCATCCGTTCCTACTTCCTTCTTCATAAATACGCCATCGCACGGAATCGGCTGCCGATGACCATCGGGACAGTCAAGGCCACCCAAAAGTTTCGAACTTGTTTACACAGATTCTAAAACACTACCTAAATACCTGAATCTCTAGGGACACGCATCCCTAAAGATATGCCGTGGCAGAATGGACCTGATTGCAACTAAGGTATAACTCAACAAGAGAGTATCAACTTTCGTCGCCACCAAATGGTCAGATATCCAGTCCCACCTACAGCTTCCCATTACTCCGACTGCTTTGATTGTTATCTTCTAATGATCCAAGACTTCTGAATCCGATTGCATGAGGCAGCTCACTTGCGTCGTTAGCATCCATCCACATGTACACTTTTCATGAATTCTCCGTTCGCATTTTTGTAGAGCTGTAGACCTATTACACAAGCTTTCTCCTATTCAGCGTGCTTTAGCAATGACTTCACAACTAAGAACACGTTATTACCCAGCGCTAAGCTTAGCAGATGAAACAGCTGGTCGTCGTAGGCTCCATGCATCTCTGCGCTTATCCGAAGCTTGCTTGTAGCCGCTACTTGTTTCCAAAATTTTCCATTGGACTGTCCGCATCACATCTCAGCAAGTTTGGTGACTTTTTCGGTGACACTGTAGATTTATACTAGTAAACAAGTCTTCAACGAATAGCTCTACCGGCCCACTGCTGCCCACTAGTATAAAGCCATTTTCTCTGTTTAGCAGCAGGTGGTCGTCATAGGCTTCGTTCAACACTACGAATATCGAGAGCTCGTTAGGAGTCAATCATTCTCCACAACGTTCATTCTCTAAGACTGTTTTCATCACAGTTCATTTGGTTTGGTGACCTATTCTGTGCCACCGTAGCTATGCATTAGTAACTGCAAGCTTAATCCAAATACCAGTGGTGGCCACAGAACTCTCTCCTTGCGCCATTACCCGTCGTTCGCCTTACGCTTGTCAACTCTTCTTGGCAGCAGCTAGTCGTTGTTGGCTCTATGCGCGTGTGCAAATCAATAGCTTTGAAGCAGCCACTCCTTTACGCTCTAACCTTTATTTTTCTGGAAAGTCTGTCTCTGTCCTTCGCTCTCTTGTCGATCAAGTATTGACAGTGTAGGGATCCACTAGTGACCAAAGGTCTTAAAGACATGGCTACACCAGCCACTGATAATACCTTTTCTATAGCTACTAAATCTGTTTAGCAGCAGCTAGTCGCCATAGCCTCCCTTCAACGCTACAGATATCCGGGGCTCTTAAGTTAACACCCCTCTACAACGTTTCGTTGCCTGACTAGGCAACATAATCTGTGCGGCTTCAGGGCCTGGTACGCATTTGCTCGTAAGCGACTTCAATGTCCAAGTGCTTATTGATTGAGTTCTGCTTTGAATGCCAGGCTTCAAAGAACTCACTTGGACATTGAAGTCGCTTACGAGGCACTGCGAACCAGGCCCCTGAAGCCGCACTGAAGATGTTGCCTAGTCAGGCAATGAAACGTCTGCACAATAAGCACTCAGCTAGGAGAACCGCACAAAATCCGCATCCACACCCCGAGCTACGGATATTCTCATTTATTTCAACTCCTATACAACGTTTCTTCTCTTGAACCGATTGCCTCACAGCTCAGCTGGTTGCTTGATCTATTGTGTGCCACCGTAATATTCACTAGTAACAGAACGCTTAATCTGAATAACGTTATCTGTCGTTTGCCTTAATCTTCTTGGCAGCAGCTAGTCATTGTTGGAACCATGCAGCCCTGTGCAAATTAATAGCTCGGAAGCAGCCACTCCTTTACGCTCCAACCTTTATTCACCTGGAAAGTCTGCCTCACTAATCTTCGCTCGCTTGTTGATTTATTTATTGACATTGTTGGTATGCACTTGTGACAAATGACATGGCTACACCAGCCACTGATACTACCTTTCTTTGAGCCATTATCTCTGTTTAGCAGCAGCTAGTTGCCATAGGCCCCATTAAATCTACGGATATCCGGAGCTCGCTATGAGTCACTTTTTCGCTACAACGTTTATGCTCTTGGACTGTGCATCAGAGCTCAGCTGAATCGTTCACCTAACCTGTGCCACCTTAGGATCCACTAGTAACTGAAGGCTTACTCTGAATGCCATTGCTGGCAACTGAGCTCTCTTCCAGCGCCGTTATTTGTCGTTCGCCTTACGCTCGCCAGCTTCTTTTGGCGGCTGCTGGTCTTTGTTGACTCTAGGCATCTGTGTAGCTTGCATGGCACCACTACCTACTTCAAACTGTACTCTCATGGACCGTTTGCCTCTCAGGGTAGCTGGTTCCGTGACTTATTCTGTGACACTGTAATTATACACTATTGACCTAATTTTAATCTGTTCTCCGGCTGAATTTTAAAGTCTAAGCTAATACCTCGTGAACTGCGTACCGGAACCCTGCTCTTCATCCACGTATACATGAAAGTAGGTCACCAATTGGGCCATTCCTTCTGTTGCATAACCAAAACATTTTCAGTGTAATATCTGTGAAACATTTTACAACAGTTGTCTCAAGTAAATATATTAAAGTAGGACTTCCCTAATGCTTGGTACCATGAATGTTGTAGGGCTAGTTAATACTAGTCCCAGACCGTACGAGAAAGTAGGCGCGGATATAAGAAGTCAATTGGAGTCGGGCACAATGGATTGTATTCGATGGGCTACAAGAAGACGCGGACGGATGAAGCGAGGCGAGCGCGAACACGTGAGTGCAGGGACTTACACGGCACCCGAGTGTCGAGCCGGTTGTAAGGAGGATTAAAACAAGAAAGCATAATGTACAATCTGTCAAAGATTAAATTGTACATGAAAGATAGAAGTTATCTAATTGGGCTCTACAGTGCTCCCCTAGGTTGCTGAACGTAGAAAGCCTTCGATTTTGAAAAGTACTGTTGAATCGACGAACGTAAGGCGAAATCGTGCCGAATACCAATGACCGAGAGTTCGTGTCAAATGGGGGTTCGTCGGAAGTCAGAGTCCGCTGTGCCGTTGGTGATTTGTTATGTTTGATTGCTGCGCAGGGTGTATTTCAGCGAGCCGTTGGAGCATGCTTTTCGGAATACAAACCTGGATAGCCTAGAAAAAGGCCGACAGGACCTCAACCTCCACTGTTGCCAAACGGTGCGCTTGGCAGTGGCCTTTCCCTAGGCCGCACCCCACGCCGCGCCAAAACTACCCACGCCCCACGGAGAAACGACCATACACCTAGGAAGAAATAACCGTTGTCCCACGGAGAAGAGACACTTGTCCCGCAGGGAAACGACCAGCGTTTGCGTCAGTGTCCTTGAAAACATTCCTCGTTTGGACCAGTCGATTGTAGGGGATGGTCGGATTGTAGAGACGAAAAAATGGAAAAACATGCGCAGGAAACGCAAAACAAAAAACGAATGGACTGAATGTTTTAATTTTTTTAGTTTTTGAATATGTTTTTAAAAGGTATTTGGTATTTGATATTTTTATTCGTTTTCAAAACGGTAAGTGACCAAAACGAGGTAAATATATACAATATCTACTAAGCTAAACGTATTTACACTGTACATCCTCGGGGAACCAAACCGGCTTACGCACCTCCCGACCACGACGATTGATCATGGGAGGTGACGGGCTAGATTCGGGAAGTCTCGGGATGGTTGAAGCTTGTAGACCGATGGCGCAGTCTGGTTAAACTGTGCTAGGATCTGTAAGCTGGCGCGGTGACTTGTGACGTCGCACAAAGCACGACTAAACGGACTAGGCTAGGTGGTTGCTACCACACCGGCGGGTTTTAGACAGGGGATTCTGACGACTTCGCCTCCAGCACCGCGGTCGATTGTGTACGTCTTACTCTCACGGTGTAACACTTTGAATGGTCCTATTTACGACGGCAGAAGAGGCTATCAAACATCATCTACGCAAAGAAGGACGTATGAGCACGTAACCAGCTTCTCAAGCAAGTACACTTGTGCCTCCTGCAATCAAGGAGAGGGTGGACGCAGCTCACGCAGCTGATGAGCAAATCGATCGGGGAAACTTCCGTGGTCAAAAGAGCAATTGGAGGGGCTGGTGCTACCAGCTGTCCGGGCGACCGCGGTGTGCAACCGTAGACAAGCTGCGCTGGTATTGCGCCGAAAACGGTTTTTACAGTGTTCCTTTATCCTGGGAGGACTGGGGAAATGTTTCAGACCATGAAGCATCTTCGTGCGCCCATAGCGCTGCCTTCAACTGCCGTTGAAAACGCTCCAGCATGCAGTTAGCGGCCGGATGATACGCCGTCGTCTGAACTTGGCGACAGCCTATACCCTTAAGCAACGTGGCGGATGTCGACGAAAAATGTGACCCTCGATCGGTGGTCACGATGGCGGGACAGCAGTCTTGAACTATCTAGCGCTCCAGGAAAGCTTTCGCTACCGTTTCCGAGGAGAAATTTGGGACAGGGGCGGCCTCATCCCGTCTGGTAAATGGATCGATACATGTCAGTAGATCTACAGAGCCTTAGAAGGCGGGAGAGGACGTACCAGGTCGAGGTGCAATACAGAAAACATGCGACTGGCTTCGGAAACCAGCCTAATTGGCTTCTCGTGTGCTTGTGCACCTTCGCGCGTTGACTCGGAAGGCAAGCAGTTGCTCAGGTACGGACACCCCGATTAAGATTGCGCCAAACGAATCGTGTGGTTACGAGTTTCGCCCATGCACGGACGCATGGATGAGACAAGCCGTGCAACGTGTCGAACACGGTCTGCCGCAACTCGCGTGGGACAACTGGGCGCCGCGCGCCCAGAGATAAATCTCAAAATATGGTGCCATCGAATGCTGTTAGCGGAACGGATCGTATGTTCAATGAGGGAGACTTGCGTAGTAGATCAGCCTCTGGATCGTTGAGTTGCGCTGTGGCCATGGCCGCGAGTTCGATAGAAGTCCCAGCGTCAGCAGCGATGGCTTGGATGCGGGAAAGCGCATGGTTGAAGGCTTTGTGCTCACGTGAGACATGCCGTATCTTGGTCGTAAACTGAGCGGTACAGTCAAGGTGGCGCGACTCTAGAAGAGTATCAGTCGGTAGTCGATCTAGGCATGTAAGTCGGGGAATACGGCAAAAGAGCGGCTTTCTAGGATGTGTCAATAGTGCCATATCGCTAGATATACCGCACGTAATTTTCTACCGAACGTGCTGTAGCAAGATTCGGTAGGTTATAGGCGTTTAGAGTAAAGCTAAGGGCTGCCACCAGTCAGCTACTCGTTGCTGCAAAACAATGCTGACTGTCACGCCCGAGGCATCAGTACTGAGGGACAGTAAGGCGGGCGAATAAATAAATAAATAAATGGTATGTTCTCTGTAAAACGAGACACGCCCGTAAAGGCATGATCAAATATGCATAGAAGCATAGCTTCTTTGGAATATTAAAACATTTCGTTTTAATGAAAGGAATAAACGAAACATGTAGTCCACATGTAGAGCATATTGTCAGGTAATAGCCAGCTCAAGGGCCACGATGGCGCTGTGGCGCGTAAAAACTGTTGCGTCAAGATATAAGTTGGGGGTAAATTTGCCATGTAGTGATCCATGAGCACCGGAGCTCAACCAAGGTTTTGGAGATATCAATGACCTTTACGAAGCTGGAATGATCTGTACTCCATTAAAGTATTCTCCATAGTAAAATCAGTTGCACAGGTTGGGTGTAAAAGGCTAAGGACGGCTTCAGTGTGAAATGTATAGCTGTGACTTTATTTTGTGGCGAGTCACATCCGCTACGTTGCAGTGTTGTTAAGCGGACATTTGTGGCTATTTTAGAGCAAACGCTTGCCAGGCAAAATCCCACCACGTCCTGGAACACTGTCGTAACTTCCGTTGAACTGTAGTGCTAGTCGGCTATGCATCGTATGGACCGATTTTGCACTCTATTATTCGCAGTCGGTTGAAATCCAAAATTCTTCCTTCGTTGGCCGAATGGCTTAGTAATGGTCCGGCAACAGTCGTCGAAGCCAGACAATGATGTAAAAAAGTCGCAGAGTCGAAAGATAATGATGCAGGTGAGTAAACACATTGTTAATAGGGGCCGTCTTTTTCTATTATATTGTCCGGTTCGCAACCCGTGTCCAGCTATCCATGCTGGACTTGTCGTGGGGACGGTGAGTGCGGTGGTTTCTTGTGCCTGAATTTGACCAAAACAGGAAAAAATGCTATTCTCCGCAAAGTGGACTAGGAATTCCTTTAAATGTAAGTGTAATTGTCCCCATGACCAAGTGAAAACTCTATGAAAATCATCGGAAAAGCCGCTTTTACGCGCGCAATTCTATCCGTGAAATGACATCAGAAAAGCTCCAGGTGACTGGAGAATCGGGATGTTTGGGGCAGTGATGGTAATCACGCCAGAATTATCTGTCTTCGGTAGTGGAACAGGGGATCCACGTAAATATATTATTCCATGTGAGTAAATTGTTTTACTGTGAGTACCAGACGAGCTAAACCCATTTGTTTAGGCCCCGTGGTGGTAGCTTCTCCAGAATGGCGGAAAGACCTCCATTTGGAACGACCTGTGGGTTCTTCATCTCCCGGAGAAAAGATCAAGCGTGTAAGCCAGCTGGCTATTGAGAGTGGGTCGACCAGTACCAGTGGATATACCTTCTTGTTTTGGCGGATGTATCCGTGGAAATCAGGGGAGAAAACGGGCAAAGGACAAGAGGCAGCCAAGCAGAAAGACAGCATTGAATCAAGAAGCACAAACACAGACTGGGGGCGCGCAACAATATTTATGATACATTAAAACTTAAGTAATTTTGTTTAGTATACATGATTTGCAAGCGCGTTCTTTACATCACGTCGCTGGTGTGACACAGGCTAAAACTACTAGGTAGGAAGAAGGTTCTGCACGCGCAGGGTCAAGAGACCGATATAACAAATCATGTTTACAAAAGTTAAGCGAGTAATGGGATTGTTGGAGAGAAACAGGTTAACTGATAATGATGACAGCAGTCCGTATGCAAGAGGCATCTTAGGTGAAACTAGGGACAACTAGGTTGAGACCGAATGCGGGAGCAAAATAGGTAAAGCAACGTTCCAAGAAGAAAAGGAAAGTTAAGGAATCATCTATGAGCGGATGAATGCGGGCGGCAGTGCGAAGAGTAACTCGTGAGAGTAATTACGAAGAGACGATATTCAGGATAAAAAGTTTTACTGCTAAAGTGTGCTGAAGCCAAGGACGCTCTCGGGCATAGTATGAATCGTTCAGTTCTGAAAAATTACCGGTGGTATCCCTGTAGTCTGAGAGAACGCTGAGAGCCGGAGACCGAATAGACGAGACTTGATTAGTCGACACATCCGGGGACCTCGCAGTAGTCCCAGAGAATTTCACTGATCAGATGATGATAACGAAGGGAATGGCACTAAGCGTTTGTCGTCCGATTGAAGAAGGATTGCGTGTACAGGTTAAGGATAAAAGTGCCTATGTTAATAAAGAGCAAACAAGTCTGGCGGGCGGTCAATGTAAGCAAGACATGGTTTTGAGTCCACCGCGATTAGATCAATATATCTTGCTAGTGTGGAATGGGTCAAAAGATCAGACGGGTCAGATGAGACAAGGTTATTACAGGGCCATGAGAGTTGGCAGTCCGAGTATAAAATAAGTAAACTTAGAGAGCGTCATAAAAGAGGAGACGGTCCGGATAGAAAGAGGTTTACTTATAAGGTGTGGAAAAGTCCATGGGCTCGCGCGGTAGTGGTGACAGAGCTTCCAGTCTTCCGAGCATGACAGGCAGTGTTGCAGAAGTAGGAGAGAAGGAGACCGATCAGCCGAGATTGGATTTGGTCGGCGCATTTTGATTGAGTCCTATGGTTAACTTGGGAAGATAAGTGGAGTCAGTAGGAATGGACTGGTCAGAGATAGTAGTAGTTTTATTAATGTAGGGCGAACAGGTCCAGCAAGCTATCCAAGTGAGGAAGACACTGCTTTGGATCGACCGAGCCTAGACCGCTAACATCCCAGTAACCTTGTAGTAGCTCCAGAGAGTTTTACTGATCAAATAAGGCTAAACTAGGGTATGGCACAAAGAGTCGGCCGTGCGATTGAAGACGAATTCTATACAGATAGCGCTCAGTCATCTGAACGATGGCCAGTACCGTCACAGCAGTCGGAGAGCGGGAGACCGATCAGTTGAGTCGGGATTAGTCAGCGAAATAAGATATATTTTGGAGGACAAATGGAGTGGGTCGAGAGGTGGACAAGTTAGAGGTGTAGGTGCCTATACAAATAGAGGATGAACAAGTCTAGCAGGCTGTCAACGTAAGTGCGACTTAGCTTTGAGTCTACAGAGTCTAGACCGTTTAAATGTTGCTGGTCTGGAAAAGGTCAAAGAAGCAGACCGGTCAGATGAGACTAGGTTATTACGGGGCACTGGGAGTTGGCAGTCAGATTAGAGACGAAATGAGAGTAGGGAGCGCCATAAGGGGGAGAGACGGTCCGGATAGAAAGAGGTTTACTTATAAGTTGTGGAAAAGTCCAGGAGGCTCATAAGGTATTGGGGACAGAGCGTTCGTTCTTCCGAATAAATGCCGGTAACGTCACAACAGTCTGCGAGAACTCGGAGCGCAGGGGACGGGTCAGACGCGACTGGATTAGTCGGCACCTTTAGAGTAAGTCATACAGTTGAGGTGGGAAGATAAATAGAGAGTCGGCAGAGATGGACAGGTTAGGAATGGAAGAGGTTATATGAATATAAGGAATGCAAGTCAGGCAGGCTGGCAATGTAAGAGAACTTGTGTGTTGGTGAAG
>OX104069.1:103693173-103753688 GCA_944474145.2 Dicrocoelium dendriticum
TTTTAACTGCCATAAATGGTGAAGATATCTGTTGTGCTTTCAAGTTGCCTAAGAAGAGCTTTGAGCCTGCATATCCTCGACCATTTATATTTCGCTTTTTAGGAATAGGTCAGATAAGCACAACAGTCAAATTAGATTAGTATTTTGCAATGCAATAATAGTTGGCAGTCCGATTAAAATGCAATGAAAGCAGATAGCGTTATAAATGGAAGTGGGTTATGGATTGGAAGAAGTATGCTTATAAGGTGTGGAAATGTCGATGAGACTCACAAGTTTATGGGGTCAAGGCGTTCGAGTTTCCAAACAAATGCTGGTAACGTCACAACAGTCTGAGAGAACTCGGAGATTAGGAGACCGATCAGACGAGAATGGATAAGTCGGCACATTGAGAATAAGTCGTACAATTAAGGTGTGAAGAGAAGTAAAGTGTCAGCAGAGATGGACGGGTTTGTGATGGAAGGGGCTATATGGATATAGGGTATGCAAGTCAGGCAGGCTCGTAACGTGAGAGAATTCGTCTGTTTGTTATGCAGAGCCTAAAAATGCATTTCTGTATTGTGGAAGCAGTCGAAGAGGAGAATAGGGCACGTCAATGGGGCATTCCACTCCGGTTGAAAATGAAGTAAAGACAGAGGGCGCGATATGGCGGGTATAGAATCGAGCAAAAGCCTTTACAAATAAGTAATGGGACAGTTAACGTGGTGCTCGAGGTAATGGTGCCGGAGCGTTCAGTCTTCCGAGCAATGGCCAACCACGTCACAAAGTCGGAGAGAAGGAGACGGTTCAGAGGAGACTGGATTAGTCGGAGCGAGGTGAATGTGTCGTATAGTTCATTTGGAAAGACAACTGGAGAGGTCGAGTGGTGGACAGGTTAGAAATGAAAGTGGCTGTAATAATAAAGGTGGAAAAGTCCAGCAAGCTGTCCAGGTGAGGAAGGCATTGTGTTTAATCCACACCGCCTAGAAAGATGACACCACGGTAGTCTGGAGGCAGCCAACTGGAGGCAGACTGGTCAGATGAGACTAAGCTAGGGCTGGGCACTGTGAGATGGCTGTTTGATTGAAGAAGGATTGAAATCATGGAACGCGGCATGCAAGTGACTGGTCGGTATGGAAAAAGCTTTACTGCTAAAATGTGAAGAAGTTAACGGTGCTCTGGTGTTAAGAGTAAAGAATGCGATTTGGAGAGGAAAAATGTTGAGATAGAATGCATTTAACTGACCGGGTGTAGGAAAGACAACGAGGCACCCGTTTTAAGGGGTATAGTGCGTTCGCTGTTCCGAACATTGGCCGTTAAAGTCACGATAGTCGTATATCAGGGAACCGATCAGATAAGTCTGAGTTAGTCGGCGCGTTGCGTTTCAAGCGTAAAGTTGTGGTGGGAAGCCAACTAAGGACAGGCAGCAGAAGTGGACAGGAATAATCAACATAACTAAATTGTAAGCAATTCCAGCAAGCTGTCAAGTCTATTAGACTTAACACTGGGTCTGCAGACCCCAGACCGTTTGCAACTCGGTATTCAAGGATGCAACCAGAGACTGGTCAAATCAGACTAGGTCACGCAAGGCACTGAGTTTGCCGTTCAGTTACAGAAATCAAAGCAAAGAGCGCGATAAGGGGAGGACAGATTAAAGAGGAAGAGAGCTTTGATGGTGGTTGAAGAATTTGAATAGGCGGTACGCACATTGAGATTGCGCAATAAGTTTATCTTGTATGAAAGTCGACACATGATCGGGGCCGTGCCCCAACAGCTCGCCTCGGGGATGCAGGTGCCCAGGATCTCTGCAATGTTGGGGACACCTAGTAGTCTATTTAGCTCCGCACAGAATTGCGTGCTACTATCAGATGCTCTGCCGGCTTCCGGTAGCTCAATCCATAATTGCGCAGATCTATAGAGGAAGAAGTTAGAACCTATGTAGCAACGAGTTTTGGGTCGTGGGAATAAGTGTGCCTTTGGCGCTGAGGATAAGGTGCAGAGCCAAGTGGCTGAAAAAACCAGCAACGCTTGAGTGCTGTGTTTTGCTTAGATTATAGAAGAAAACAAATTGGGTTTTAAGTCGCTGCAAACAAAAAAATAAATAAATAAATATTATATTCTCAAATATGCGAGACAAGCCATTGGAGGCATGATCTGGTATATGCAACTGTACAGACATTTTATGGCAACCGCAACAGTGACAGTATAGAAGTGTTCATACGTCCACGATTGGAACTGTACAATGGTGGAAATACGAAACCATTTTGGCTGTTGTGAAATCGGGATCGGTTTGTTAGAACATAATCGGTCTGCCAAATATTGCAGTCATACCTCGGCTAAAAATAGATTGAGAATCCTGAATGATCCATTGGAAGATAATTGAAAAGCACGCCCGAGAGAGATATGACAATACACGGAGTTCGTGCCTAAGTAACGCAAAGGTCAACGGTGATATCTTAGAAAGTAAAAAGACTACAGTATATGCGTAAAATCCTAGAAGGAGACAACGGTATATGCAGGTGTAGAAGTTCCAGTGTAACGAACATATCTAGAATGGTGACGCTAGTTGTCCTGCTACCGTGAATTTATGGGCTGTGAATTTATTCAGTGGTGAGTCACATTCGCCACGTTGCAGTGCTGTTAAACGGACATTTGTGGCATTTTATGGGGGCGAACGCTTGTCAGGCGAATACCCACCACGCTCTGAAACACCGCCGCCAAGCCGTTGAATGCCAAGTTGTAACTGTCTATGTTCCTTGTTGAACGTTTGTGTGATTGGTTATTCGCAGTCAAGTTGCGTTCTATTTTTCTGCTCGTTGATGCTTTAGGCGAGTGCCTATTGTGTTCCTGGGTCTTGTCTTGTTTTAACGAATGACTGGACCCGATTGATCGGTCAGGAGCTAAATATGCTTTTTGAATATCATGTGTTGATCATCTGCAGCACCACGTGAATTCTCCGAGGGATATACATTGAAATATGTTAAATTGTTATTGAAGTCTTGAAGGATAGAATATAGTTTCGATAAACAAATAGCCGAGCCACAGCTGTATGTAGTATCATTGATTAGAATTATGGAAAACTACGGCTAATCGTGCGGTCAAATCGGATTGAAGAGCTCAGATGACAAATTGTGCTGGATTTGTATAAATAAGAGCATGTGCCTTCCGAAGTCAAACGGAGTTCTCCAGGCTAGAGGTATGTGGAAGCAATAGTGTTAGGTAAACTGAACCCAATGGTTCGAGCCTCGGAAAAATTGTATCCGTGCAAGATAACGAATGATTTGTCCGGTTAGTAAGTTGTGGAAAAGGTTGATAATCCTCCGCTTATGTCCAGATAAAGGAACTGTGTGCCTTGTATTGTTGTCAAAACGATGGACCTGCCTTTGGGTGCGTGTCGCCGTACCAGTGACAAACTCGGGAAGAAAGTCAACGAAAAGAGACAGCCACACAGACAGACGAAAAGATTGCATCTGGAATGCAGTCCTTTAATTGCGACGACGACTGAACTATTGTACCCCTATACATGTACTTGTTATTTAACTGTCGCATATACACGTGTATCATACGTGGCGAAATACGACGCGAAGCTAGCAGAACACGTATCAGTAAAGATCGAAAGATTGTTAGAAATTAGGAATGAAGATGAAGCAGATAGTTTGAGGAGTTCTAATGCGCGTATGCCCAATCGGCTGTAACCAGTGGGAAGAGGACGACGTATGCATATTATGGGAAAGAATAACACTCAGTAGATGCGACAGGGACGCGTTGACACATTCTTAAATTTATAAGAATGTAAGAAGTCAGGGTGGACAAACGCGCGTAAGTCAGCGTCGAATGAAGAAGGAATGCATTAAAAAGAACAGGAAGGAAAGCAAAGGGTCTGTAAAACAGGTTCTATTGAGGAGTAGTGAAAAAGCCGACGACCTTCAGGTGATGGTTCACCCTTGTTAAAAGAAGGATGAATACTGCAGAGGGATGTAATTACGATGAGGGTGGCAGAGCGTTACGCCGGATTAGGTAGATCGTATGGCGAACAACGCACAAAGGTTAAGGGGCAGAGTGTGTTAGGGCCACAGAGCCTAAACCGTTTACATCTCGGCTATCTGGAAAACCGAGGATAGATTAGAGCCAAGCCCGAAAACTTCTCCGTCCAATTAACAAAGGAATGTAAAGTGAGGGCGCGAAAAGGAAAGAATGATGTCTGATACGAAACGTATTTATTGGGGAGAAGTGGAAATTCATACAATGGTCTCGTGGTGTTGTGAACGGACCATTGGATCTGTCGATGATTCTTTGGTAAATCCCCAGCAGTCAGCAAGGAGACCATTGAAACGAGACTAGAATGTCGGCTCTAAGAGAGAAAGCAATATTATTATTGCAAGAAGGTTAACAGGGAGAGTCGGTGGATTTAGACATGTTAAGCTTATAGGGGGAATAGGATAAAATAAACCAAGACCAGTAATGCTCATAAGGTGGGAGTCGCAGAGCGGTACGTTGGCAGAGCCTAGACCAGTTAGATCTCCGAAGCCCCGAAGGAGTCGGCAACATAGCGCCCTTTTAGACGAGACCGGATAAGTCAGCAAGATAAAGCTAGACCGCCAAATTGAGGTCAAAATAACAGTATTGATTGTTATACGAAAAGAAAAATTGCGGGACGACAGCGGCTATATGAAAAGCCAGTTAGCAAATCAGACGAACCCCTCCGGCTGAGGGACAGAGTGTTTTGTAACTGTACAGCCAAATCGATAGGGTCTCGGATGTCGGGAAATAGTCAGAAACAGAAGGCTGGTCAGACGAGGCTAGAGTAGGGCCAGGCCCGAGAAATTATCCGTCCAATTGATTTAGATGTGCCAACAGAATCCGCAGAGAGGAATGTGTTCGGGAAGGCGGAGACTATTAAGGAGAAGTGGAAAAGCCTACGTGTATCTCAGCATAGCCATCGCTTTGTTCAATGACCAATGAACAACGAATTAATACTGGTTAAGAGGCGTTGCTTTACTATCCCCGTTGATGGTTGGTGTGATATCAACATAACAATAATGCTGCTAATGATAGTAAAATAGTTAATACTCTACATATAAAATAAGGACTTCTCGTTTTCTTCGCTGTAGTCCTGCGATCCTCTTAGCTTCACAGCACCCACAGTTAAAAGTAAACAGATCCCTGGAAAACTCCAGGGGCAGTATGGAGACGTTGTGTTAAGCAACAAAGTGTAAGTGGATGAGTGCTTCGTCCAACCATCTTTTAAATACTCTTAGTGTCGGTACAGAAACGACCGATACTGGGCGAGCATTCGACTGGTGACAGACACGAATGGAAAAGAAATTTTTGCGGCACTTCAGACGACTGTATTGTTTTGCGAGTTTTAAGGAGTGGCCCCTCAGGTTTGTATTGCTGCTGAGTTGTAGTAAAGGGCGGCAGACATGATGTGAGTCTCGCAGAAGCAAGTATGCTATGACCAGGTCGCCTCGTAGTCTGCGATAGCTTCCACTGAACCATCCTAGTCGTTGCAGTCTCTCCTGTTCGGAAAGATTGTGCATTCCAAATACGTTCGCAGATGCCCGGCGTTATGTCTGCTCCAGTGCATTAAGGTCGTGTTTCAGCCCTGAATGCTAGGCTTGAATTGAGTATTCGACGTGGGGGCGTACACACGCACTGTGCATTTGTCGAAATATGGAGCTGTTTATTTGTCCAAAAGCCCACCTCAACAGCCCGACGTGTTGGTTCCCGGTCTTTGACGCCTTTTCGGATTGCCTGGAGCAACCCAAGTCATCTTGAACCAGGACACCCAAGTAACCTTCGAGAGTTGAATGTCGTAATATATTCGTTCCGAGTCGGTATGAGTAGCTGCTCTGATGTCGGATAGAAAGCACCTTGCCTTTACTGACGTTGGAAAGCAATAAGTTTTGGGTCGACCATTGATACACCGTATCGAAATCACTCCGAAGCACGTGTTGTTCGGCGTTCGCCTGGATCCTGCGCTACATCTTGATATCGTGGACAAACATTGGGAACTTTGAAGCGATTCCCTGTGTAATGTCACTAATGAACACTAAAAAACAAACGTGGACCAAGAACTGAGCATTGCGGCACCCCACACTCGACTTGTATGGGTTCCGATAAGGAGCTCCGAACTCTGACCACTAAATGCCGTTGAAGTAGAAAGTTGGCGATCTAACTTAAAAGAGGATCACCGATCCCGTAATGCTGAAGCTTGTGTAGTAGTATCGGATAGTCTAGACGATTGAAAGTCTTGGAAACATCCAGGTGGATCACATCAACTAGCATAAGACGAAATGCAGTCAAAGTTGATCCCTTTTCCTCACTATCGAACAGAAGAGCGGACATGCGCATTAGGGATGTTTGATGGTCCTGTATCATTTCTGCTGGCGCCTACCTGTCAGCTTCAGAAACGGTTAGTATGACACCGCACACATGAGGGACGCTTGTTTCCATCAGGTATAGCTAGCTCCGGTGTGCTGGGTTAGCCTTGATCAAATCTGACAGCTGCATCATTCTATTCAAGACCAATCGTAGCTGGGATGCGGTAAGCTACGGTGTTGTTTAAAACTTCTGCGTCTTGTCAGCGGCTGTAGTGCGCGCAGCTGTGTTTGGAGTGATCGAAATATTTTGTACGCCAAGGCTGGCTGCAGTCGCACCTGTCTTTGGCCGAGGAACGCTGACCAGTTCTTAAACTATTATTGCTGTCGCAGGAGCACCTGCAATGCGTCTACCCTGCCATCGCTAGGCGTCCGCATCTTTGAGTTGGTTAGGCTGGCGTCAGCTCGTCAGTTTTGGCGACCCCAGCCACAGCTGAGCAGCAACGTGCAAGGAGCGTCAAGCGATCAGGGAATGGGTGGTTATTGGTCCCTGTGGTAGTGCTCTCGCCACACTGAAATCCGTTATCCGGGGAGGTACACAGCTGAAGCTCATGGTACAGTCCTGCGCTGATGCCAAACAAATTATTTGCAGCTATACGTTATAATATTGCATTAGACGGCTTTAGAACTAGATGAGACGCCCTTGCTGTAGGGCGTGCACATGGAAGACATTATTCTCGTTGTTCATTCGAATCCGGTTGCAAGTAGGAGACAGCAACATTCTTGATAACACAACCATAGGTATATTTTGCTAAGTAGCACATTCTCAGTAAGTCGCACTCAAGCTTGCCGGTGCACTCAATTATCTGTATTTCCTCTCTTTATTGAGCACGTTGGGCTGCAGTTGTCAGGAGTTAAATCAATCAATAACTAATTGTTTTATTCTCCAATTCACCGACGCACGCCAACGCACGCATGGTCAAAATTTAAAAGCAATCACTTTGCGCAATATATACGTTATAATGCACGTAAATGGCTGTAGCGAAACATTGTACAATTTGCAGAAACGGGGGTACTCATGTGAAGCATGAACGTCAGTTGGGTGACAGTGAACAGGATTTATTTGTGCGTAGTGTAAACACGAAAAGCATAGTAGGTAAAGTGAGGACAGTTTGCGAAGACTGAGGGTATCATTGTTTTACGTGCCAACGAGCTAGTGAAAAAGTTGCTGTGATCAATGTGCCAGAATGTAATTGTGGGCCGTGAATTTACCCAGTGGCGAGTGACATCCGCTACGTCGCAATGTTGATAAACAGACTGTTGCATATTTTTATAAGGAGAACGCTTGCCAGGCGAAAACGCACCACCTGGAACACTGTCGTCGATTGATTTTAACGGTCATGTACGTCTGGCAAATCCTCTTATCAACCATTGTACACTGTTATTCGCAGTCGGAGGATCCCATTGTTGTCTGGTCAGGTAGCTCAGTCAGGGTCCGCCATGGAGGGTGAGGCCAATCGAGCAGGTAAGTTACATTTCCAGAGCACCTACAGACTCATTTGCTCTGCTTCTGTGCAATTGCTGGGGTGTGAGGAGTCTCTGTCCAGCTGTTTTCACTAGACACATGTCGTTGGGTTGGGTGCAGTTGGTTGGTTTTGGTATGAAGCTACGGTCCAAGTGACTGTTGGTTCTTTCGTCTCATCTCAGAAGGAGGCAGTTCCTCATTCCAATCCTGGATCTCAAGAACGTTGTTAACCTCGGAAAACGGGAATTTGGGGGACAGGTTGAGCGAAAGCCGAAAACAGCGGTCAGGGAACCAAGAAGTATGAAACTCACACCTTAAGGCATTTAAACTAAAATAAATAAATAAATAAATAGTATATTCTCGAATTTCCGAGACACACCTGACCAGGCCTGGTCAACGTTCACAAGCAATTATGATTCGCAACAAACACGTTGCTATGTAAGTAATCGGCAGTAAGCCGAAAGTTGTCCAAGCTTTGGAAATTGTAAAATTAATCTTGAGGCATAAAATCGTCAAAGCATGACGACAAGTTGGGTTCTAGTGTGCGTAGTGTAAACAGGATGCGCATTCCGTTTGTAGAGAAAATTTGTCAGGAAAATATTACATTAGGATTCTGGTCGGCTTGCCAGTATGTAGTTGTGGGCAGTGACTTTATTCAGTGGCGAGTCACATCCGCCACGTCGCAGTGTTGTTAAGCGGACATTTGTGGCTTTTTATAGGGAGAACGCTTGCCAGGCGAAAACCCACCACGTCCTGAAACACTGTCAGAAATCCGTTTGTACACTAATGTAAAACTGGCAGAGCAGCTCGTCGACTGATTTATCCCTCGGTTAACCGCGGTCAATTGCCTTCTAATTTCCTCTGTTAGCTGAACAGGTTATTTTTGCTTGGGGCGGCCATAATGGCTGAGGCCCATGGAGGGTTAGACCTTCGTCATCTTCGTGTCCAGGTGAGCAAAACTTCCGTTTCTTGCTTCTAGAATTTACAGGATTATGTATACTTCGCAGGAGTATGAAGGCGTCATGTCCAGCTACCATTACTGGACGACGGTCATGGTAGTGGGTGCATTTTTATCCACTTGTTGTACAGCCGTGTTCTATGTAGGTCCTTGGGGGTTTCTATATCCTGTCCCAGGCACAAGCTCTTTCACGTTCCAATCCCAGATCCCCAAGAAGTTCCAAACCTCGGAGAAAGGGAAGGTGAGAGACAAACAGGGCCGCAAAGAACAGACGTGGAAACAAGCATTATTTATGTTCCTATGGTCTAACATTTAGAGGAAACATATGATGTACAATGTGTAACAGTGATTATGCTAAAAGTGTCTTTTGAATATTCATCGGAAGCAAAGCCCTATAGGTTGGTTGCTACCGTATACCTTGGATGCAGAGCGTTGCGCCGTTAAGCAAAGAAAACACAGGATCAGTTTGCTATGATGCAACTGTTGCATGGGAAGATTCGCTGGGGAGCGTAGAATATGCTGACCCAGGGAAAGCCAGTGAGTCTTTTGGACTCATACATGGGTAACTTTGGCAAAAATAGCAGCGCATAATTGAGGAATGAACACCTTTAAATGAGAAGCTAAGGGGCGTCTCTGTACTGACCAGGTGAGAGAGTGCCGAATTAAAAAGTTAAGAAGGGCTAATTGACGGAAGGATCGCGAATAGCCAGAATACATGCGTACATTAAGGTTGCTGAGGATATCAGCACCTGAGGCCTAACCGCAGCAGCCAGAGTGCTAGGGTAATAGTGCCAAGCTGGCTAGAGCCATGGACTGCTAGCCCGAGACTTGGAGTATTGCAGGTAAAGAAAACGCCTAAGACAATACAGCAAGTAATGGGTAGATAAAGGTCAAGAAATGTGAGGCAGAAGTGCGGCTTACGCTGAATACCTGGAAGTTTGCACGACAGAAGGAAGCTAAGAGGTTTCGTGATAGAATGACAGCGTACAGGTAAAGCGCAAGCATACAAAGAGGTTGTTAGATAGTTAGAGCATAATAGACTACGACGCATCGACGTGCAGCTAATCATATCATGCGGTGGTGCTAATGGAGTATAATTAAGGAGGCGTGAGCCGGGAGAAGCCAGTGAGAGAGCTGTACTACGGCCAATTAGGTGTCGCGGATGAGCAATGGCATTTAGGTGTGGCCTTATAATTGCTAGTGGACACCTGATTAGGGCAACAGACAGCAAGTGTATGTGATGCACGCAGTCCCAGGGATTAAAGCTTGGAGGGAGAAAGTGTGGACCTTGGCAGCTCAGTATAGGCGCAAGATGATAGTAGCTTATGAAGAAGGACTGCTTCTAAACACGGGAGCCAGAGGTAAGACGAGGAACAGTTAGGGTCGCTGTAAGTGTGAGTATCAGTGATCAGCAATGGAATTTGCATGAAGCCTTTTAGTTGCTAACGTACGCCTACAATTATCCATAATAAATCAGCAAAAAGCGGATGTATGTGACGCAGACAGCCACAAAGTATGTTCGAGATAGAAGAGAGCAGCTCTTAGCAAGCTCCAGAAATGCGTGGAGCCTACGATTACTAGTTGCTGCTAAGCAAAAGTGCTTTGGTTTAAGAGGATGGACAGAACATGGCGCTGCGAGAAAATGTCGGTGGCCTGATGTAGCCAGTCCGTTAGGCTATTTGGTTACAAGTGGATTGTTACAGTGTCACAGAACACATCAACAAGCCAGCGAAGGTAAGTGATACAGACAATCTGGGAGATTACAGGATGGAGAAACGAGGAATGGCTCCTAGTAGCTCCGGATAAGCTCAAAGATGTGTGGAGCCTGCAATGAATTTCAGCAGTAAACGTAATGAAGATAAGCAGAACGAAGGGTAATTGTGTTGAGAGAACCGGTGGACAGCATCTGAATTCCATTGAACCTTCTAGTTATTTATTAGATACAGTGACAGAGGAAGTCAACAGACCAGTGAAGGTATGTGATGCTAACAAGAGAAGGTTGCAGAATATGTAAAAAATATCACGCTGCAATTTCTTCTTGATCGGACAAAAACGACGGCCCAGTCGGGAAATTTTGTGATTTATTTGTACAGCTGGAACATGTTTTTTATAATCAGTCAACTAGGGCTTCTGGACTCATACGTGGGCAGCAAGAGGACGGTTCAAATTGCTTGTGGCAACTACATGGTGGATAACCAGCTGAATGTCAAGCTACGAACCGGTAAGTGTTGCACAAGTTCACGCATCTACGCTTCAGTAGCTTAGGTGCCCTCTTCGATTGTGGAAGGCTACGGTGTCAAAGTAAGCTCCAAAGTAAGCCCGTAACCACTAATTTAGCACAAGGGTCACTTACATCTTCGCACCCCGGTAGGCTTTAGGGAATCGGAGCAGTCACGGGCAAACAGGGTTTGCCTGGTGTCATAAGTAGATGTAGTATCAAACGTTGTTTGCTACTTCTCTCTGTCGTTGCATTTGCCACATTTCCGTAAACGTTTTCACTCATTCACTAACAGAGTGGACCCTCCGACGGCTGGGCGACATTTTAAAAAACATGAAACGGTAGGTTCTCACTTACGCGTGGCACACCAAAGTGGACACGATTGGTAATTTCAATGAAACCCGCGTCGACCCCAATTTGAGCAATTAGTCTTGTCAACGTAAGGTAGTTTCACGGGTTCTTAGACGGGAGATTGTGGCGTGCAGAAGTTAGCTACCATCTTTTAAATACAATTGCATTGCTGACCAATTGTAAAGGCTTCTTGCTTGTTTTAATATTCCTTAGCTCCAGCTCGATATTCCCCTGCTGGCTAAGTTGTCCAGCCAATGTTGGCTTCTGTCTCGCTTAGCCGTCCACTACTTTTGTAGACCATCCAGTATGGTCCGCTGTGTCAGACTACACTTGCCTTCTGATATCCGCGCCTGATTACGCGCATTGTCTCGGAGTAGGATTAACTATATTGACAAGCTAAGTTTGCGATAATTATACAACACGAGTTCGTTCCTCCTTGTACTAGCTCGTTGCTTTGTGAATACGAGGGTGTCAATAGGTACAATATATAATATAGTTTGTCACCGCAACTTCATCTCTTTTAGATTGCTTAGGTTATGCTTCAGCCATTTAAGTAAATTTGCTATCCGGCGGACTGCTTTTGCTGTTATCCACAGTCAGCAGTCGTCCATTTGCTTTGGTATGTCATATATTGTAGTGTACTGGAAAACAAGCTGTTGCAATATTTGCAACATTGGACTGTACCTTTGTTTTATCTTTCAACACTTCCACTTGCTGTACTGACGGCAGTTTCGTTGCTACAATTTGCTTTGCTGAGTATTTTACGGCAACGTTCTTCGCCCTGGTTGATTTGCATCCTATTTTTGTAGCCTACACAGTACACGTTTGTTCAATCACCTCCAACTTCTATACTGTCCAACATTTGACAGGTCACTTATGTGTCACCGATTACAGACTAGTATCCTAAGCGCCACCCAACAGTACAGGCTTCAGATCACTTTGAGTACTTACGAGTAACATACAAGTTGGACGTTTTCAGTTGGAAAAGTTACCTTAAGCTGTTGCCAGTTCGCCACTTAAACTGCGTCTTTTAGGATGGGGTCACCACGGCAGCGACCTTATATCATGATGAACATATTCATATGTTGAAACCTGAGAGCGTCGAGATGCATCCGAAACCCGGAAGCGGACGTAGAGACACGCCCTTGGACCTTTTCGCATAAGACACAATCATGCTTGGAGATGGGGAATTCCGGCTGACAGATGAAACCTTACAATCGGTCGCTAGGGTGGAGGTAACAGTAGCTGGAATTTCATTGTCATTCGAGAAGGATCAGCTTGGGGCGCAGCACATCCGCTTTGTAGCGGAGAATGTTTACCCGGTGAAACATATGCGGATATCAGGTAAGGTGTTATTTTTATAGGGAGAACAAGGCGGTTGGGACGCACAGACGTTATTGCACACGCGTAACCAATTCACGGGATTTCGCGCACGCGCGCGTATAGAGGCGATGCCGATCCACTACACGCGCACATTTACCTCTGTGTAACATTCAGGCTCTGCTATCCGTCGTCTCACGAGGTCATTTTGATCGATTTACCCCTGTAATTTCCCTATCACTCGATGTGTTCTGACCGGGCTGGGTTCGTTCTACTGTTCCTATCTTGCTTGATTCGGGTTTCATTGCTCGCCCTTAAGTTATTGACGGCGGCGTAGCTAACTAGCGCATCTTTTCAGAAAGTCAGGCTGCCCACTACTGCCATTCCCATCCTTCTCGGTCTAGGCTCGAACTCGTCTGTTGCTTGTAGAATATTTCCGGCTTGATCAGTAGCCGTCTAGTTTCGTTGGCAACTTTTTTGGGGTGCCCTCGTTAGTTTCCATCTTCCTTGTTTTCTGGGTCTTGTCTCCGCCTGTGCTTCCTATCTTCCGGGTCAGTACACCAGCTCTGTCTCGAAAGTGTGGTTGCGGCTTTTGCTTTGGTCTTTGGGGAGCTGTTATTCATCCACCGTTTCGTCAGCTCGTTGTCCATATTGAATTCAACACTTTTCTGGCCGAGTGTTGCGTTGATGAATTTCCAACGTTTGTTGAAGTTGCATGATGGCGCCCTATATGTGCAGGTGGATGGTTTTTGAGCAGCCGTACCTCATCTCCCAGGCCGAATGGTGTTCTTTTATTTGCCACATATCTTAAGTAATAGATTCCTTTAATCCCTCATTGTATGGCAGTTTCATCCTCCGTGCTGCGCGGATACGTGTTAGCGCCCGCGATCCACTGCCAACAGCGCATGAAATGGGATTATCGGCAATACCCCAGGTTCCAAGTTGAAGGGCAAAGCCTTGCTACTTGACTGCTCGCTGGCGCGTAAAGCTAGAATTAATTCCGGCACCGTTTCCTTCCATGTTATCTATAGGTGACCCTGAAGACTCCATCTAGATCCAGAAGAGAGGAGGTCAACTTGACCTCCTTACCGATTGTGTATGCAACCCGCCACACAAATCTAGCAAAAAGATTTATAAACTCACTAAGGTTTTCACTGAAATCTCCCTAATGCTCCCACGTCACAAGATAGTGGGTGGCGATTTCATTAGGCCACCTATCCCCTAGAAAGACCAGGTTGCCCCACGCAGATACGGAAGTTTCGTTGACACCGTCCACGCAAATAACTGGACCCAACAAGTTCACGACCAGACCAGGCTTGCTAACACCCTAGAATTAATCTTTACGCAAGGTGTCTCTGATGCATTAGACGGTATATTAGATAATATACATGGCTGCGACCACAAGGTGGTCAAACGTATATTTACACTTTCTACTCCACACTGCGCAAATTCATCTTCTGTCAAACTGTTTCAAATGTTCAACCACATTAACTAGGACAGCTTTGAGATATTAGTGCGATTTGCGAACTTTGACAACTTCCTTTTAGCTCCTGATGTAGACGCAGCCGCACATGTCCTATATCTAAATCTCTTCAGCTGCCTAGATGTGACCGCCACACTCACTAGCAGAAACCGCTTAAAGATGACAGTAAAATCAGCGAAGGCCTACGGTGTACTTAGGAAGATCAAAAGTGTGCCAGCGATATTCTAAAACTAAGGAATTTCACATCCATATTCGCATTAACGAAATCTTAACCAACTAGCAAACTGCGCAGGAACCAGCCAAGGTTGCTGATGTGGATGCTGCCCTTAAATCTAGCAATAATACCAAGTCACACAGTCAACTACTCTGAGAAAGAAGCAATCAAAAATACGCCTGTTACCTTACTCAGAATTTCTGACACAGCCTTTATTGGCGATCTATCAAAAAATATGTGAGACCCTCAATGGATGCTTCTGCAATTCTTTCACCGACGCTAATAGAACCTTACCTGCTATGCCATCTAGGCGCACCAATGACTCACTCGGCACTATTATGTTTGCTCTACATTCTAACACTCGAGTAATGAGCTCCGTCAAATGGTCATCACACCCTGGTCCCGATGGTATCCCTTCTTCGTTGCTGATACTCGGTGGCCAGGACATGCCAGTTCCACTTCTCAACCTATTCACGCTTTCCATGACAAACTGGATTTATCCAACTACATGGAAACATGCCACAGTCATCCCCAACCAAAAATGGGCAGTCCGCAGAGAATGGAAAACTCTCGCCCCATCAGCCACACGCCTATAGCTTCAAGAATAATGAAACGAATAGTCAAAAAGCCATGCTCACCTACCTGCTTACTCGTAACCCCGTCAATAGATAACAACATGGATTTCGGCCGTCTAAATGCTGTCAGACCCGCCAAGTTGAGTTCCTCAACAATGTAATTCAACAGATTAACAACAAGCAAGCACTAGTCATCATCTTCTTAGACAGAGTACCACATACAGAACTCTTGATGAAGCTGGAATCGTACGGTATCTCCGGCAAACTGCACACTTGGGTCGCATCATATCTTACAATTCGCTCGCAGTCAGTAATGGTTGGGGAATTTATGTCACTTCTAAAACCAGTTGAAAGTGGCGTAATTCAATGTAGCGTTTTAGGCCCTCTACTTTTCCTGCTCTATATTAATGACGTGTTCCAGGTTTTCAAACATGGGACACAATACCTCTGCCGACGGCATCAAATTTGTATTCCCATTCCATCTGTCAAACTTCCACACCCCCTCTCCCATGGACAATACGGCTTAAGAGCACTAGCTGCGTGGTGCGACACATGGAAGTTGGCGTGCACACCAGCAACATGCGATGTCCTTCCATACAAATGCACCATCCCACCAATACCTGTGCTACAAGGCACGCTATTAGGGAACTGCCTAATATTGCGTGACTTAGGCATGCACTATTCCTGTTTGCTGAACTTCGCGGAACAAGTGGTTTATTCCGCAGCTAAAGCACGCACTCTCCTCGGATGCTTCCTCAAAACCACGGAAATACAGGAAAGTAGAACTGCGCTCTACACAACATGTGCCAGGCCTCTGCTAGAATACTGCCCTATAGCATTCCCTGACCTCACAAAATGCGACAGAATAGTCCTCGAAAAGGTTCAGCGTACCCTCACAAAATGCCTCCTGGGGCACTCAAGTCTAACCTACCGTGACCGATGCAACACACTTAAGCTTAACGCGTTATGGCTGCGCCGCCTGAAAACCAACCTCGCTTTCCTATACTCGCTCATTAACAATATCAGTGGGATCCAACTAACACCCGGCTAAGACTCATACATCACTTCGTACCCCCTAAGTGATAGACCCCACTCCATTATCCTACCAAGAAAGCGCAGTAGTATTCGCTCCAACTTCTACCTCTACAGATAGGCACACGTATGGAATAGGTTACCTCTCACAATAAATAAATAAATAAATAAATATTTTATTCTCGACAAAGCGAGACACGCCTTTTAGGCATGATCAGCACATTGCATTATTGTACATGATAGCCGAATAAGCAGCACCAACAGTGGGAGCAGTAAAGTTGGAGACAGTAGTGTGGGCCCATAGAGCCCAAAGGTTGTATGTAGTCTATGTACACAGAATGCGAGAGGTAAAAATAGTGATCAGATCACTTATATGGTCTGTTGATGAGGAACTAGTCCGATGAGGTCCCGTAAGCAATGGAGGTCAGTGAGTGAAGTATGAGGAAACGGGTGGAAAATACTTAAGAATAGTGGTGTCACTAGTCAGATATGTAGGCCTGTTCATGCAAGAGCCGATATATGCACAGAACTTGTAAATGTGGTGTCAATCAACTTGCCAATGTGTTAGGGGCGGTGACTTTATTGAGTGGCGAGTCACCTCCGCCACGTCGCAGTGTTGTTAAGCAGACATTTGTGGCTTTTTGTAGGAGAACGCTCGCCAGACGAAGACCCACCACGTCCTGGAACACTGCTGGGCATCTATGAATATAAACCAGTTCCGCTTCTCTATTAGCAAATACCTCTCTGTCACACAAGTTTCCAAACTACTGAACATCAACTGTCCTGAAGACGAGCTTTTTGAAACTGGACCAGAACACTTACAATCGCCTCTTCTTACCTTCCCACACTATCCTCTTCCAGATTCCTAATATTCCTGCCTGCCTGCTTCCCCCAACAGACCCTTAAGTCTTCCATCAATAAGCCATCAGCCACTGGATACCGATTGCATTTGCATTCCCTCAAAACTCCCACATCTGGCTAGCTCGAGACATCCGCCTCTAGTTAATCGCATAAACTTAACTGGCTGCTATCTAGATAATGAAGCCCCCGTGCACAGGACCTCAAGTACCAGTTGACGTTGCTCAAATATATCCTAATCACTAAGCTGACACCGTTCTCTTTTGTACCCTATGAATCACGACAACATTGAAGATTCTCCTTTAATCGCGCTTCCACTTACCGTATATTCCTCTGCCATTACGGACTATCTGCAGCAGTTACTTTCGCTGACATGTTGACGCATTCTGTGACACTGTAGGTATACACTAATGAGTAGGCGCCCTAATGGAATGGCTACATCTGTACGCTGATCGCCTGTCCTAGCGCAAATATCTGTCGATCGTCTTAAATTCAGACTCTGTTTGGAAGCAGCTAGTGGTCGTACGTTCCAAGCATCTCTGCGCATATTCGGAGCTTGCTAGCAGCCACTCTCTATTATCTCCAACCTTCATCCTTTAGGAATGTCTGCGTCAAATATATCTGCTTTCTGTTGCTTCATTCTGGAACACTTTAGGTATCCACTAGCAACTAGAAGGCTTCACATCAATAACATTGCTCGCCGACGATAAGCTCTCTCCCTTAGTATCAATATCAGTTCTTATTATTACATACGTCACCACTTTACAGCTGCAGCGATTCACTGAAGGTAGCATACCGCTTTGCGCTAGGAGCCATTCATTATCTCTCCAACACTTACTATCATGAATTGGTTGCATCACACACCTTCGCTAGTTTGTTGACTACTTCTTCACTGTAACTATCCACTAATAACTAGAAGGCTTAACGCGAATTCAGTTGCTGTCCACTGGCTCTCTCTCTTTGCACCGTTATTCTTCGTTCCTCTTATTTTCATCACGTTTTTCACAGTGATTCGTTTTAGGCTCCATACAGCATTGCACATATCTGGACCTACTAGGAGACATTCCTTGTTTCTCCATCCTGTAATCTTTTAGAACATCTGTATCACTTATCTTCGCTGGCTTACTGATGTATTCTCTGACACTGTAGGAATCCACTAATGACCAAACTGTCTAATGGATTGGTTTACCTCTGGGCCACCGAAAGTTCTTCATAGCGCCATTATCTGTCGATCCTCTTAAACTCAGCACCTCTATTTAGTAGCAACTCGTGGTCGTAGGCTCAAAGCAACTACGGAGCTGCTCAGAGCCACTCTCTTTTATCTCCAACCTTTAGCATTTGAGGACTGCCTGCGTCACATACATTAGCTCTCTGTTGACTTATTCTGGGTCACTTTTAAGTACTCACCAGCTACTAGATGGCTGCACCGCAATACCATTACAAGCCGTCGATACGCCTCTCTCCCTTAGTACCATTATCAATTCTTCGTATTACCTATGTCGCCACTTTTCAGCTGCAGCGAGCCATTGTAAATAAATAAATAAATAAATAGTATATTCTCGGTAAAACGAGACACACCTGTAAAGGCCTGATCAAATATGCATACAAGCATAGCTTCTGTGGAATGTTGAAACAGTTCGTTTTAATGAAAGTTATAAAGAATAGTTAGACTACCTGTCTTGTCATACCATCTTGTTTCTAGGGAGAATTAACGTGGGCAATAGTGTTAGAGTAAACACTGATCACCGAACCTGACTTACCACTCTCCCGTCAGATCCAAGTAAAACAATGCGAGCAAGGCAGTCTGTGCACAGACCTGCTAGCAAATTGGCCAAACCAGCTAAGCCGAAACCTGATAATACTCACGTAGTCCCAACTTCTGACTGCAGAGTAATCCTATCAGATCCACTGAAAGAGGCCCATGATAAAATTAACTTTCTTGAGATCGAATTGAGCGCACTCAAAAGCAACGTCTCTGTACTGAGCGAAACTATATCAAAAATGATGCCACTAGCTCAGCTCTCGGGAATCACACAGACCAATGATGTGAATGAGCTCAAACTAGCAGGGGAGCTACTTACACACATTGCTAGCGAGGTTTCCGAACGAATTCGCCGTACAAATAACGTAATGATTTTCAATGTCCCCGACAAAATCAAATTAGTGAAGGTGAAGCGCTCGCTCACCAATCTCTGTAACATGACTCCCGACTCCTTCGAAATTAAACGTTTACGAAAAACACCCAAATGTAAATCATGCCCTATACTTATCACTTTTAGAGAACAAGTACTGGCCAAGAATTTAATAGCAAAACGATTCGTTCTGCGAGAGTCAGCCAATTTGGGGCCTATCGTGATCAAACCGGACAAAACACCTCTGCAGAGAGCATTTGCCTCAACAATTAAACTTCCGCCTAGGCAAAGGGCGGAAGGTTCCCCTACCGCGACTGGACTTGCTACCTCACTCCCAGTAGACCTTGATCTGTCACAACAGCACGTGGACCCAAACGTGAAAAAGGCCTACAGCTCTGAACTAACTTCGTCCAGCAGAGTGAAGACGCTAGCCCTTTCGGTATCGCAATGTGAAGCTGCTGTCGGTCAAGACGAGGCTGCGGTAGATAAACCAAACGATTCCGACATGTGTGACACTGATAACGAACCTCAGACAGATGAAGTTATCGGTAACACATCCAATGAACCTATGACAAGCACACCACTGACTATTAAGGAAATCTCACGCAACCGCCCAAAACGAAGGCGTATCAAAAAGCCTGCCTCTTGCAACTCCGACGTGCCGAGACACCAACCCGGAGAACGTCCAAAGGAAAACAGGCAACCCCCACCCTCCGCGCTACCTAACAAGTGTTCATCTCAGAACAGACAGATGGCACCTTTGAAGGCAATATCTAACAATTATGTACCACTGTTGGAGACCACGACTACCAACAAACAAATGCCGCCCCCCAGGAAGCAATACTTGCTTCCAACTCCAACTGTTCGCTATATAAAAGCCAATGTCCTCAGCCACAGCCAGAACATGCGCTACTCCCGCCCCGCTCCCGGTAGTGCTAACGCGAGCAACACTACTGCCCCACTTCACCGCCCCCAGCCCGACCATTCTTTTAACCCTAGGTTGTCCAATACAACACGGTCCGCTGGTGAATCCACACCTTACTCCCTAAGGCCGCAATTTCCGCGATGCTATCAAGCGAACAGTAACTATAATCAACTGCAGGTACCCCGCTACAAACCTGCTTCTTATAGAACACTCCGCGAAATAACGAAACACACCACCCCACCCTCGCCTGCAAAGATTAACCACCCGCGCCCTATAAGCCCAATTATTACTGAACTGCCGAACACGTCAGTACGCACCCCCGCTCCTTTTTTATGGAATATGGCGGGCTACGGCTCGCCACAACTCACGAGACTGTTAGACGAGGCTGCCCTCTACCACCTTTACAGGCTCTTAAACATCCCACCGATGCCCTTGAGCAATCGCTGCCCACCCCTCCAACAACTCATGTAGTCGTCAGCCCATTAAAAGCTAATTCCAGAAATAGCATGTATTATCAGTCCCTATCTCCCCAGGAGAACATGCTCAAAAGTTCCCCCGCTGCACAACTCAACGGCCCCGGTTTAACTGCAACGCAAGTCTTTGCTTCCCCTGAGACACTACCTGCCACACCTACGGGCTTGTCTCCCACGCATCCAACCGACGACCTAACCAGGAGACTCACCATTGCACGCAAACACGCCATCAACCGTCTCCGAGTCTTGGAATGCGATACAGACACCGCAGTAACCAACCCACAATTGGCAGAAATATGCCCCTCAGGACTGCACGCCCACTGTACTCCATCTTCCACTGCCTTCGTACTACATAACCCCGCCAATACCTTAGCCATCGCCAATAACCCTCCCCACACCCACAAACCTATCTCCGCTGTTTCGTTTCAGCGTGGCAACCAAGCAGTCCCACTCCTTCAACCCCACCGGCTCTATGATGACGCGGACAGTAAGATTCTGTCTGACCTCTGCAACCTCATAACTCTTATCACTCCTTCTGAGACAACAGCAACTATGCCCACGCACACAACTCAGATTAATTCTATCTCTGATAATGCAGCAGATGCTCACTTCTGTAATGAGGCACTCACTCTACTTCTCATTAACGCAAGGTCCATCAAACATAAGATGCACCTTATCAACCCCGTCATTATCCTATCCACCCCCCAGGTAGTGCTCATCACAGAAACGTGGCATGATGCTAACACTCCCGATGCTCATCTGCGAATCCCGGGCTACACCTCCTTCAGCAATGGACGTACCAACCACCGAGGTGGCGGATGCCTCATTTACGTTCGTGACGATTTCGGGGCGCCATCTTTTCAAGAACTTTCAATCGGCCATCTGGAAGACTCCGTTTGGATTCAGACTAGTAGGGGGCAGCACGATATCTTAATCGGCTGTCTGTATAATCCTCCACATACTAACACAATCGGTATACGCAATCTAGTGGAACTCTTCACAGAAGTATCCCTATTGCCTACTCACTATAAGATAATCGGTGGTGACTTTAACATGCCACAAGTGGCCTGGCAAACGCAATCTGCGCCACTCAAATACCGTGCCTTTGTGGACACCACATATGCATTTGGGTGGACTCAACACGTGCATGCACCCACCAGGCACAATAACACCTTAGATTTACTTTTTACCAACGGAGTTGCACATGCATCTGCTAACGTGCTTGATAATCTCCCTGGATGCGATCACAAAATAGTAAAACTATCTTTCCAACTACCCACCACTCGTCCCCCAGTGGCTAGAACAGCGTGTTCTGTTCGGCCCTTCAAACGCATCAATTGGACAAACTTTGCTCTACTTCTGAGATCCATCAGCTGGGATGCATTCTTTCTGGCTACAGATGTGGTCACTGCCTCTTCTGTACTATATCGCAATCTCACTTACTGCCTAGATATACTTGCACCTATAACGAAACAAAAAGCAATAAAGTCACTGCAGGACGCAGCCCCCCTCGCAAACTGCTCGTCAAGCTCAAAAAGCTACGTTCGAAGTATAACAGGACCCAAGATTACTTCCTGCTTATTCGCATCAATGAAGTCCTGTTCGAGTGGAGAAATTCACAAACTACTGCAACTCTGTCCGAAGAACAAACTGCCCTAAACTCCATCAACCGTATCAAAGCCCTCAATTCCCTGATGAGGCGCAGAAGTAACCCCGCCTCGAATTCCATTAACTCGATTATTCGTCCAGACAACTCAGTTACCAGTAACCAAGCTGAAATATGTGAGATCATGAACCGCTACTTCTGCGACTCTTTCACCTCTGCTAACCTGACCCTGCCCCTCAATATTCCTAGTTGCACCCATGATACTTTACGCGCAGTACCATTTGACCTGCGTACCATTACTCGAGAAGTTCAAGCCCTCAAATTATCCTTCCATGCCGGACCTGATGGCCTCCCATCGGCTCTGCTAATTCTAGGTGGCGTGGATATAGCCGTCCTCCTTCTTAACATCTTTACTCTTTCCATGAAAAACGGAACATTTCCCTCCGCCTGGAAACATGCTGTAGTCATGCCAAGACACAAAAGGGGAAGCCGTCAAAACATTGAAAACTACCGACCCATTAGTCACACCCCATTCGCTTCACGGGTGATGGAGAGGATCATCAAGGAAGAGCTCCTACGGTTCTTGACACATCGTAACCTTATCAACAAATCCCAACATGGATTTCTCCCGTCTAAATCCTGTCAAACATGCCAGCTGGAGTTCCTGAACAATGTTACCGCCATGGTTGATTGCAGGAAAGCTCTGATCATCATCTTCTTGGATATGAAAAAAGCGTTCGATCGAGTTCCTCACAATGGACTGCTAACTAAATTGGCTTCTTACGGTATATCGGACCAGTTGCATTCTTGGTTCTCTTCCTATCTCTCCTGTCGAACACAATCGGTGAGATTAGGAGACTTCGAATCCTCACCGAAACCAGTTACAAGTGGTGTATTCCAGGGAAGTGTACTGGGCCCTATACTCTTCCTACTTTACATCAACGATGTATTTCAAGTCTTTGAATATGGAAAGGCGTACCTGTTCGCCGATGATATCAAAGTCGTATTCTCCTTTGACCCGGGTAACCTAAGGAGTGGTCTCCTCAATATTCAAAATGACCTTAAAGCACTAGACTCTTGGTGCAACACATGGAAGCTTGACTTCTCTCCTACAAAGTGCAGCGTTCTGTCGTACAGATGCACTGTGCCACCATGTGCGCTAACCCTGAATGGCGTCTCACTAGCCATCTGTCAAACCGTAAGGGATCTCGGAGTACACTATTCAAGCTCACTAAATTTCTCAGAACAAGTTAGCTATAGTGTAGCGAAAGCCAGATCCCTCATTGGTCATATCTGCAAAAGAATGCTCGTAACAGAATCCAGACTCACTCTATACAAGGTATGCGCTAGACCTCTTTTGGAATACTGCTCAATAATATTTACCAACTCCAGAAAGAGTGACAGAATAGCAATTGAGAAAGTACAACGCTCATTCACAAAGCGCCTGCTTTACCCTTCCACTCTCAACTACCGTGAGCGCTGTAAGCTCCTTCGTCTTGAACCTTTATGGTTACGAAGAATGAGACTCAACCTCACCTTCTTATTCCAGACGATAAACAACCCAAATACGAACCTTGAAGGACTTCTCCAACAAAACGAAGACTCTCGGTATCCCCTCCGCCACAGACCCTTAACCATTACCCTGCCCACAGCCCGCACTAACTTGCGCAACAACTTCTTTCTCTACAGATTCGCTCGCGTCTGGAACAGGCTACCATTACAAGTAAGGGCATCCGAGAATACTGCACAGTTCCGATCAGCCCTACATAGACACCTTGCTACCCTGCCTATATGCGAGCTCTTTAACACCAATACACCGGAGGATGAACTTTGGGAACATGGCCCACAGCATCTCTAAGTCTGAAAACCCACAAAAATTTGGAAACAGGACCTACCAAATAACCGTCCTTTACTATCTGGGACTGTCCACGTCACAAAACATAACTTAAGATCTGCGCACAGTTGCTCCATTTTCTCGCTCGCCTGTTGATTTCTTCATCGAAACTGTAGGTATCCAGTAGTGGTCAAACGTCCTAATGACTTGGCTACACCAGCCACTGATACCTCCTTTTCTAGTGCCACTATCTTTGCATAGAAGCAGCTAGTCGTCATAGGCTCCATCCAACTTCGCGGATATCCGGAGATTTCTAGGAGTTGCTCCCTTCTTACAATGTTTATCCTTGGATTGTTTGCGTCACAGCTCTGCTTGATTTCTTCATCGAAACTGTACGTATCCAGTAGTGTTCAAACGCCTCAATGACATGGCTAAAACAGACACTGATACATTCTTATTAAGAGCCACTATCTCTGCTTAGCAGCAGCTAGTCACCATGGCTTCCACTTAAATTTACAGATATCTGGAGCTAGCTCCCTTCTTACCATGTTCATTGTCTTAGGTTGTTTGCGTCACAGCTCAGCTGGTCTATGTTCCCTCCCGTAGCGCGCCGTTGTGTCGCTCGTCCTACTCGCATCAACTCTTCTTCATAGCAGCTAGACATTGTTGGCTCCATGTAGCTTGCAAGGAGCCACTCCCTGACACTACAGCCCTCATTTTCTTCTGCCGTCTGCCTCGCCAAGCTTCGCACGCATGTTGATTCCTTCATTGTAACCGTAGGTATCCAGTAGAGATCAATCGTCTTAATGATATGGCTTCAACAGCCACTGATACATTCTTTTCTAGAGCCAATATCTCTGATTAGCAGCAGCTAGTCACCATAGCTTCCACTTAACTTTGCGGATATCCGGAGCTAGCTCCCTTCTTACAATGTTCATTCTTTTGGATTGCTTGCGTCACAGCTCAGATGGTTTGTTGACCTATTATATGCCACCGTAGGATACACTAGTAACTGAAGGCGTAATCCGAACTCTATTGCTGGTCACTCTTCTCTCTCCTAGCGCACCGTTGTGTCGCTCGTCCTACTCGCATCAACTCTTCTTCATAGCAGCCAGTCATTGTTGGCTCCATGTAGCTTGCAAGGAGCCACTCCCTGACACTACAGCCCTCATTTTCTTCTGCCGTCTGTCTCGCCAAGCTTCGCACGCATGTTGATTCCTTCATTGTAACCGTAGGTATCCAGTAGAGATCAATCGTCTTAATGATATGGCTTCAACAGCCACTGATACATTCTTTTCTAGAGCCAATATCTCTGATTAGCAGCAGCTAGTCACCATAGCTTCCACTTAACTTTGCGGATATCCGGAGCTAGCTCCCTTCTTACAATGTTCATTCTTTTGGATTGCTTGCGTCACAGCTCAGATGGTTTGTTGACCTATTATATGCCACCGTAGGATACACTAGTAACTGAAGGCGTAATCCGAACTCTATTGCTGGTCACTCTTCTCTCTCCTAGCGCACCGTTGTGTCGCTCGTCCTACTCGCATCAACTCTTCTTCATAGCAGCCAGTCATTGTTGGCTCCATGTAGTTTGCAAGGAGCCACTCCCTGACACTACAGCCCTTATTTTCTTCTGCCGTCTGCCTCGCCAAGCTTCGCACGCATGTTGATTCCTTCATTGAAACCGTAGGTATCCAGTAGAGATCAATCGTCTTAATGATATGGCTTCAACAGCCACTGATACATTCTTTTCTAGAGCCAATATCTCTGATTAGCAGCAGCTAGTCACCATAGCTTCCACTTAACTTTGCGGATATCCGGAGCTAGCTCCCTTCTTACAATGTTCATTCTTTTGGATTGCTTGCGTCACAGCTCAGATGGTTTGTTGACCTATTATATGCCACCGTAGGATACACTAGTAACTGAAGGCGTAATCCGAACTCTATTGCTGGTCACTCTTCTCTCTCCTAGCGCGCCGTTGTGTCGCTCGTCCTACTCGCATCAACTCTTCTTGATAGCAGCTAGTCATTGTTGGCTCCATGTAGCTTGCAAGGATCCACTCGTTGATTTCCATCCTTCATTTTTCTCTGACGTTTGTCTCTCGAATCTTCACTCGCATGTTGATTTCTTCATTGAAACTGTAGGTATCCACTAGTGATCAATCGTCTTAATGATATGGCTTCAACAGCGACTGACATATTCTTTTCTAGAGCTAATATCTCTACCTAGCAACAGCTTGTCACCGTAGCTTCCACTTAACTTTGCGGATATCCGGAGCTAGCTCCCTTCTTGCAATGTTCATTCTTTTGGATTGCTTGCGTCACAGCTCTGCTGGTCTGTTGACCTAGCACCTGAACTGTCACTTACCTTCATTGGCCTGTTGATACACTCAGCGACCCTATAGGCATACGCTAGTGACCAAGCGTCTGACTGGAATGGCTACATCCGGCCACTTAGTCTCTTCTATCGCCACCTGTCGGACGTCGTATATTCGGAATTTCTGTTCAGAAATAGATAGTGGCCATTGGCTCCATGCATATGCGATAATTTAATGCTTGTTAGGAGCCACTCCGTATCTCAATATCCTTTATTCCTCTAGAATTTCTGCATCCAATCCTTCCTCTGCCCTGCCACCAATTAATCTTTAGGACTCTCACGGCAACCTATTTATTTTCGCTTATTACGCGCTCCCTCTCGGATTACGTCAACTACTTGCTGTTCATAAACCTGACAATCACTACCATTATTCTAACTCTCTTTGCTCTATCCCTACGCAATTATTGGCTCCTACTAAACGGATACTTCGTACTTTACTTACTTGTACAACGATCTTGTCTCTAGGCAGGCGTTAGCAATCCACCTATACGGCTAATGATTCCGGAGGATATTCAAAAGACATTTTCAGCATAATTATTGTTGCACAGTGTACATGCTTTTGTCTCAAGCACAAGTGTTGTAACTTAAGATATTAACAATGTTCAACTCCATGCCTGTTCTTGCGGTCTTCTCTCGGCTGTCCCTCACTTTCCCTTTTCTCTGAGGTCCGGGAATTCTTGGAGATCTGGGATTGGACTGAGGAACAGTTTTGGCCCAAGACGGACGCAACAACCCACATGGACTTACCTGGAGCATGGTAGAACTCCGAAAGGACCGAACTGCAATCACCATAACCCTTGTCCAGTATGGAGAAATGGACATATCCTCATACTCCCCAAAATTATACATCTGTAAAACCTGGACAGCGGAGAAGTTGAACTTTTGCTCACCTGGACATACAATAAGATGAATAATCACGAGGTCCCTCTCCTCCACCGATCTCAAAAATAATGGCGACCCCGATCAAATTACCTGTCCAACTAGCAGAGGAAATTGGAAGCCATTACTCTGCGAAAATCCGAAGGTAAAACCAGTCGTCAAGCGGCTTTGCCAGTTCAACATTAATGTTCAAAATACTTTACGGCAGTGTTGCAGGACGTGGTGGGTTTTCGCCTGGCAAGCGTTCTCCCTATAAAAAGCCACAAATGTCTGTTTAACAACACTGCGACGTGGCGGATGTGACTCGCCACTGAATAAAGTCACAGCCCACAACTACAAACTGGCAAGTCGACTAGACTAACATATCAACTCTTCCCGACTCTGTTTCAACTACACACGCTTGAACCCAATGTATCGTCGTGATACACGTCGGTTTTTAAACCTTGATCATGCCTGCGTTGGTGTGTCTCTATGAAACTGAGAATAAATTATTTATTTATTTATTTATTTAACTAATTTAAACTCACCTATATCTAACATGTCCACTTCTGCTGACACTCTTATCTTCTTCCCAACTTAGCTGTACTACTAAATCTCAACGCTCCGACTAATACAACCTCGTGTATTTGGCTCCTGTTTCCTGCCCTCTCTGACTATTGTGACGTTACCGGCCAACCTTAGATGACCAAATACCCTGTCCACACTACCTTAGAGGGTCTCGTTGGCTTTGCTACTCCTAATCAGTATACTTTTCTCCACTCTGACATTGTACTTTCCGTACCTCGCTGTCTTCATTCCTCCTTCCATCGGACTGCATTTCCTTAACTAGACAGTCAACTCTGTACTTTGCATTAATCTAATCTACTCCGACCAGTCTCCTGTTTTCTGACTGCATCCATAATACCGAGACCTAAATGATCTAGGCACTACATATCCAACGCACCGGTTCCCTTCACCCGAGAAGCTACTAGGAGGTATTTAAATAAATAAATAAATAAATAGTATATTCTCGAATTTCCGAGACACACCTGACCAGGCATGATCAACGTTTACAAGCAATTTATGTTTCGCAACAAACACGTTGCTATGTATGTAATCGGCAGTAAGCCGAAAGTTGTCCAAGCTTCGGAAATTGTAAAATTAATCTTGAGGTATAAATTCGTCAAAACATGATTACAAGTTGGGTTCTAATGGGCGTAGTGTAAACAGGCTGTGCATTCAGTTTGTAGAGAAAATTTGTCAGGAAAATATTTCATTAGGATTCAGGTCGGCTTGCCAGTATGTAGTTGTAGGCAGTGAATTTATTCAGTGGCGAGTCACATCCGCCACGTCGCAGTGTTGTTAAGCGGACATTTGTGGCTTTTTATAGGGAGAACGCTTGCCAGGGGAAAACCCACCACGTCCTGAAACACTGTCAGAAATCCGTTTGTACACTAATGTAAATCTGGCAGTGCAGCTCGTCGACTGATTTAACCCTCGGTTAACCGCCGTTAATTGCCTTCTAATTTCCTCTGATAGCTGAACAGGTTATTTTTGGTCGGGGCGGCCATAATGGCTGAGGCCTATGGAGGGTTAGACCTTCGTCATCTTCGTGTCCAGGTGAGCAAAACTTCCGTTTCTTGCCTCTAGAATTTACAGGATTATGTATACTTCGCAGGAGAATAAAGGCGTCATGTCCAGCTACCATTACTGGACGACGGTCGTGGTAGTGAGTGCATTTTTATCCACTTGTTGTACAGCCGTGTTCTATGTAGGTCCTTGGGGGATTCTATGTCCTGTCCCAGGCACAAGCACTTTCACGTTCCGATCCCAGATCCCCAAGAAGTTCCAGACCTCGGAGAAAGGGAAGGTGAGAGACAAACAGGGCCGCAAAGAACAGACGTGGAAACAAGCATTATTTATATCCTATGGTCTAACATTTAGAGGAAACAAATGATGTACAATGTGTAACAATGATTATGCTAAAAGTGTCTTTTGAATATTCATCGGAAGCAAAGCCCTATAGGTTGGTTGCTACCGTATACCTTGGATGCAGAGCGTTGCGCCGTTAAGCAAATAAAACACAGGATCAGTTTGCTATGATTCAACTGTTGCGTGGGAAGATTCGCTGGGGAGCGTAGAATATGCTGACCCAGGGAAAGCCAGTGAGTCTTTTGGACTCATACATGGGTAAGTTTGGCAAAAATAGCAGCGAATAATTGAGGAATGAACACCTGTAAATGAGAAGCTAAGGGCGTCTATGTACTGACCAGGTGAGAGAGTGCCGAATTAAAAAGCTAAGAAGGGCTAATTGACGGAAGGACCGCGAATAGCCAGAATATATGCGTACATTCAGGTTGCTGTGGACATCAGAACCTGAGGCCTAACCGCAACAGCCAGAGTGCTAGGGTAATAGTGCCAGGTTGGATAGAGGCATGGACTGCTAGCCCGAGACTTGGAGTATTGCAAGTAAAAAATGCTTTAGACAAAACAGCAAGTAGTGGGTAGATAAAGGTCTAGAAATGTGTGGCAGAAGAGCGGCTTATGCTGAATACCTGGAAGTTTGCACGACAGAAGAAAGCTAAGAGAGGTTTCGTGATAGAATGGCAGCAGACAAGTAAAGCGCAAGCATACAAAGAGGTTGTTAGCTAGTTAGAGCATAATAGACTACGACGCATCAACGTGCAGCTAATCAAATCATGCGGTGGTGTTAATGGAGTATAATTAAGGAGGCGTGAGCCGGGAGAAGCCCGTGAGAGAGCTGTACTACGGCCAATTAGGTGTCGCGGATGAGCAATGGCACTTAGGTGTGGCCTTATAATTGCTAGTGGACACCTGATTAGGGCAACAGACAGCAAGTGTATGTGATGCACGCAGTCCCAGGGATTCAAGCATGGAGGGAAAAAGTGTGGACCATGACAGCTCAGTATATGCACAAAGATGATAGTAGCTTATGAAGAAGGACTGCTGCTAAACACGGGAGCCAGAGGTAAGACGAGGAACAGTTAGGGTCGCTGTAAGTGTGAGTATCAGTGATCAGCAATGGAATTTGCATGAAGCCTTTTAGTTGCTAGTGTATGCCCACAATTGCCCATCATAAATCACCAAAAAGCGGAGGTATGTGACGCAGACAGCCACAAAGTATGTTCGAGATAGAAGAGAGCAGCTCTTAGCAAGCTCCAGAAATGCGTGGAGCCTACGATTACTAGTTGCTGCTAAGCAGAAGTGCTTAGGTTTAAGAGGATGGACAGAACCTGGCGCTGCGAGAAAATTTCGGTGGCCTGATGTAGCCAGTCCATTAGGCTATTTGATTACAAGTGGATTGCTAGTGTCACAGAACACATCAACAAGCCAGCGAAGGTAAGTGATACAGACAATCTGGGAGATTACAGGATGGAGAAACGAGGAATGTCACCTAGTAGCTCCAGATAACCTCAGAGATGTGTGGAGCCTACAATGAATCTCTGCAGTAAACGTACTGAAGATAAGAAGAACGAAGGGTAATTGTGCAAGGGAGAGAACCGGCGGACAGCATCTGAATTCCATTGAAACTTCTAGTTATTTATTAGATACAGTGACAGAAGAAGTCAGCAAACCAGTGAAGGTATGTGATGCTAACAATTCAAGAGAGTAAGTGGGAGAGATACAGAGTGGCTACTAGCGTAGATATGTATGCCAACTACTATGACTGGCTGCAGCTGAAAGGTGGTGACATAAGTAATACGAAGAACTGATAATGATACAAGGTGAGATAGCGAGTATCCGCAACTAGCAGTGGCATTGGGGTGTAGGCTTCTAGCGGCTAGTGGATACCTAAAGTGTCCCAGAATAAGTCAACGGTCAGCAAATGTATGTGACGCAGACAGCCATAAAGAATGAATGTTGGGGATGCAAGAGGGTTACACTTGGCAGGCTCCGGATATGTGCAGAGATGCATAGAGCCTACGACCACTAGTTGCTCCTAAGTAGAAGTGCTGAGGTGAAGAGGATCGACAGAAACTGGTACTACGAGAAACATTCGGTGGCCAGAAGTAGCCATTCCATTAGACACTTTGGTCACAAGTGGGTTCCTACAGTGTCACAGAACACATCAACAAGCCAGCGAAGGTAAGTGATACAGACATTCTGAGAGATTACAGAATGAAGAAACGAGGAATGTCTCCTAGTATCTCCAGATAAGCTCAAAGATATATGGAGCCTACAATGAGTCACTGCAGTAAACGTAATGAAGATAAGAAGAACGAAGGATAATTGTGCTAAGTGAGAGAACCAGTGGGCAGCAACGGAATTCCATTGAGCCTTTTAGTTTTTATTAGATATTTACAGTGACAGAAGAAGTCGACAAACCAGTGAAGGTATGTTATGCTAACCATTCAAGAGAGTAAGTTGAAGAGATGCAGAGTGGCTTCTAACGTAGATATGTATGCTACCTGCAAGGACTAGCTGCAGCTGGAAATTGGTGACGTAGGTAACGCGAAGAACTGATAATGATACAAGGTGAGATAGGGAGTATCCGCACCTAGCAATGGCATTTGGGTGAAGCCTTCTAGTGGCTAGTGGATACCTTAAGTGTCCCAGGATAAGTCAACGGACTGCAAATGAATGTGAGCCGACAGTCAAGAAGAATGAAGGTTGGGGATGAAAGAGGGTGGCACGTAGCAAGCTCCGGATATGCAGAGAGATACGCGGAGCCCTCGACCACTAGTTGCTACTAAGTAGAAGTGCTGAGGTGAAGAGGGTCGACAGTTTCACCATCCTATACGCTTTTAGAACGTCAGTATAACTTACATGTGCTGGCTTGTTGATGTATTCTGTGACACTGTAGGAATCCACTAGTGATCAAACTGTCTAATGGAATGGCTACATCTGACTACCGAAAGTTTTTCGTAGCGCTATTATCTGTCTATCCTCTTGACCTCAGCACCTCTATTTAATAGCAACCAGTGGTCGTTGGCTCCACGCAGCTTTGCACATATTTGGAGCTTGCTAAGAGCCACCCTCCTTTATCTCCAACCTTCAATCTTTATGACTGTCTGCGTCACACTCATTTGCTGTCTGTTGACTTATTCTGGGTCATTTTAGGTATCCACTAGCCACTAGAAGGCTTCAACCCAATGCTATTACTAGTCGTCGATACTCTCTCGTTTAGTAGCGATATCCGTTCTTCGTATTACCTACGTCACCAATTTTCAGCTGCAGCGAGTCATTGTTAGTAGCGTACATCTTTGCGCTAGGCTCCACTCCTCATCTCTCCACAACTTACTATCTTGAATTGTTTGCCTCACATACCTTTGCCGGTTTTTTGACTTATTCTGTCACTATAGTTATCCAGTGGTAATTAGTAGGTCTAATCCGGATGCGCTTGTTTGCCACTGATACTCGCTCACTCTCTCCTAGCTCTACTATCTATCGCTCTCCTTATCCTCCTTACAATTTGGCAGAGATTCGTCTTAGGCTCCTTGTCCCTTTTGCGCAGATCTTGAGCCTGCTGGGATACAATCCTGCAACACTGCCGGAAAGCATTTTGCACATTAATGTACGACTGGCAAAGCCGTCTGGCGAATGATTTCCTATTCGGTTATTTGCAGACAAATGGCTCCTAGGTTCCTCTGTTAGTTGAACAGGTAAAATGAGCGGGGCCGCCATGAATGTTGAGGCCGGTTGAGGAGGGTAGCATCGCCAATAGTCGTGGTGTTGTGTGTCCAGGTGAGCAAAAGATCAAATGTTCTGCTGCCTGGAATTTCATATGTATAATGTATAGAAATATGAAGATGTTCCAGTTCTCCATACTGGACAAGGATTTTGGTGATTGTAGTTGGGTCCTTTTGGTGTTCAACTATGCTCCATGTAAGTCTTTGTCAGTGGTTACGTCCGTCTTTGGAGAAAATTGTTCCTCAGTCCAATCCCCGATCTCCAAAACGTTCCGGACCTCGGAGAAAAGGGAAAGTGAGGGACAACCGAGAGAAGACCGCAAAAATAGGCATGGGGTTAAACATTTATCAATGCCCTATGTTACAACATTTGGGCTTGAGACAAAAGCATGTACGCTGTGCAGCAATATTTATGTTGAAAGTGACTTTTGAATATCCTATAGATTCATTAGCCGTATGGATGGATTGCTGACGCCTGCGATCGAGTTAGAGCGGAGACAGGTCTATCACGCCTAGTCATCGAGCGCTGGAACCTGCTTCCAGAATATGTTGTCAAAGAATCAACGATTAAGGGATTTGAGCGTCAACTGGACACCATTGGGTGGTAACATGAAACCTTTCCTTTCTCCTGACTAATTCCTATCTTCATTCTTCGATTCGATTTTTCTTTACCTTGCCTCGCCATTGGTATTATTCTCTTCTTCTAACTGATTTCCCCTACTCTCTAACCTTCGCTCTTTCTTCCTCTCTTACTTACTTCAAGTAACTTACATAGTTGGGACAGCTAATGTAAGGAACATGGGCATTAACTTGGCGGACCAGGGCGTTCTTCAGGTGTTTTCCTTTTATACCTCTCAAGACGTCAGAACACCCCTATCAACTCCTGGATCGACGATCCGCTCAAGAAGGAACGATTACGGGATTCAGCCTATCGTTCCAGTCCCACCTGAACTTGAACTTAAACAGCTTTGTACCAGTAAGCAATCTACGAATTATCGGGTTAGTATAAGCCAAAAGTTGTGTGGGGAAGAGCAAAGAGAGTTAGGATATTGGTGGTGATTGCAAGGTGCATGGACAGCGAGTAGCTAGCATACTACGATAGGGAGCGCAGCATAAATGAAAATAAATAGGTTGCTGCGAGAGAGATCTAAAGGTCAGTTGGCGGTAGGGCAGCAGAAAGATTGAACGCAGATATTCTAAAGGAATAAAGGTTATGGAGATACGGAGTGGCTCCTAACGAGCACTGGGCAACCGCATATGTTTGGAGCATATGATCACTAGCTACTTCTAAACAGCTTTGCCGAATTTCAGACGACCGACGTATGGTGGCGCAAGGATAGACTATCAGTTGCCAGAAGTAGTCACTGGTGTATGCATCTAGGGTCACTGAGTGCCTCTACAAGCCAATGGAGGTAAGTGATAGACATTCCAGGAGAACGTATGATGGAGAGACAAGGAGTCTATCCTAACAAGCTCAAGATCTGAGCAGAGGTAACATGGAGCATACGACGAATTGCTGCAGAATTGAGGAAGATAAGAAGAGCGACAGATAATGGCGCTAGGATTGAGCGTATAAGTGGTCAGCAACGGCATTCGGATTAGGTCTACCAGTTACAAGTGGATACCTAGCGGCAGAAGAAGTCAACAAACCAGCGGAGGTGTGATGCAAACAATTAAACAGAGTAAGTGTTGGAGAGATAAGGAGTGAATGCTGGCGCAAAGATCAATTCTAGCTTTAATGACACGCTACAGCTGAAAAGTGGTGACGATGAACTGATAATGGTACCAAGAGAGAGCCCGTATCGACAGCAGGCAATGGCAATGGGGTGAAGCATACTGGTGGCTAGTGGATACCTAGTGTCCCGGAATAAGTCAACAGACGGTAAATGAATGTGACGCAGAGAGTCCCAAAGGATGAAGGTTGGAGACAGAACAGTGTGGCTCTTAGCTAGCTCTGGATATGCGTAGATGGTTGCAGCCCACGAATGATAGATCCTGCTAAACAGAGGTGCGTGAGGTAATAGGAAGAACTGATGATTGGATTAAGGGAGAGGTAGTATCGACGGCTGGCGATGGCATTGGGGTGAATGCTACTAGTGGCTAGTGGATAACAAAGTGTCCCAGCATACGTCAACCGACAGCAAATGTATGTGACGCAGACAGTCCCAAAGGATGAAGGTCGGAGACAAAAGAGGGTGGCTTTTAGCAAGCTCTGGATTTGCGCAGAGGTGCTTGGAATCTAAGAAGAATGATTCCTGCAAGACAGAGGTAATACGAAGAACTGATAAATGGTGAGAGAGTATCGACGGCTGGCACTGGCATTGGGGTGAAGCCTTCTAGTAGCTAGTGGGTATTTAAAGTGTCCCAGACTTAGTCAACAGACAGCAAATGTGTTTGACCCAGGCAGTCCCAAATGATGTAGGTTGGAGCTAAAAGAGTGTGGCACTGAGCAAGCTCCGAGGATGCTTGGAGCCTAGGACCACTAGTTGTTGCTGAATAGATATGCTGGGGTTGAGAGGATCGACGGGCAATGGCGTTATGAAAATATTTCGGTGGTCAGATGTAACTACTGCCATAAGCAGATTGGTGTAGTGGATTCCTACAGTTTCACAGAATACATCAGCAAGCTAGCGAAGCTGTGTCATACAGACATCCTAAAAGCGTACAGGATGGAGGAACAAGGAATGTCTCTTAGTGGGTCTAGGTATGCGCAAAGATGTATGGGGCCTACAACGAATCACATTGGAAAAGGTGCTGCAGATAAAAGGAACGAAGGATAATGGTACGAAGGGAGAGAACCAGTGGACAGCAACAGAATTCACGTTAAGCCTTCCAGTTATTAGTGGCTATTTACAGTGACAGAAGAAGTCAACAAACCAGCGAAGGTATGCGATGTTAACAATTTAAGAGAGTGTGTTGGAGGGATAAGCAGTGGCTCCTAATGTAAAGAGGTATGCTACCTACAATGAGTCAATGCAGCTGAAGAGAGGTGACATAGGTGGTACGAAGAATTGATAATGGTACTAAAGGTGAAAGGATGATCACGGCTAACAATGGCATTTGTGTGAAGCCTTCGGGTTGCTAGTGCATACCTAACGTGTCCCAGAATAAATCAACAAACAGCAAATGCATTTGACACAGACATTCCTAATGGATGAAGGTTAGAGATAAAAGAGTGTGGCTCTTAGCAAGCTCCGGATATGCGCAGAGATGCTTAGAGCGTACGACTACTAGCTGTTTCTAAACACAGACTGAATTTAAGTCGATCGACAGATAGTGGCGCTAGGACAAACTATCAGTGGCCAGATGTAGCCTTTCGAATAAGACCCTTTGTCATTATTTTATACCTACAATGTCACAGAATCCGTCAACGTGTCAGCGAAATTAAGTGCTACGGACATTCCGTAATAGGAGAGGAATATACGGTAAATGGAAGCGCGATTAAAGGAGAATATTCAATGTTGTGGTGATTCATAGGTAACAAGTATAAGAGAGAGCGGTGTCAGCTTGGCGATTAGGATATATTTCGGTAACGTCAATTGGTACTTGAGGTCCTGCGCACGACGGCTTCACCATCTAGGTAGTAGCCAGTTAGGTTTTTGCGATTAGCTAGAGGTGGATGTCTCGAGCTAGCCAGATGTGGGCCATTTGTGGGAATGCATATGCATTCGGTATCCTTTGGCTAATACCTAGGTGATGGAAGAATTAAGGGGTGGTTGGAAGAAGCAGGCTGATAGCAATATTAGGAGTCGGGAAGGGTATAGTGTGGGAAGGTAAGAAGAGGCGATTATAAGTGTCCTGCTACAGTTTCAAAAATCGCGTATTCGGGACGGTTGATATTCAGTAGTTTGGAAACTTGTGTGACAGAGAGGTATTTGCTAATAGAGAAGCGGAAGTGGTATATATTCATAGATGCCCTTATTGTAAGAGGTAACTTATTCCATACGTTTGCGTTTCTGTAGAGGTAGAACTTGGAGCGAATACTACTGCGCGTTCTTGGTAGGATAATGGAGTGGGGTCTATCACTTAGGGGGTAAGAAGTGATATATGAGTCTGAGACAGGGGTTAGTGGGCTCATAATGGGATTGTTAATAAGCAAATATAGGAAAGCGAGGTAATTTTTCAGTCGGCGCAGCCATAACGGGTTGAGCTTGGGTTGAGCTTGGTAGTTTAGACTTGAGTGCCCCAGGAGGCGTTTTGTGAAGGTGCACTGAACCTTTACGAGGGCTATTCTGCAGCAATTTCTGAGGTTGGTGAATACTATAGAGCAGTATTCTAGCAGAGGCCTGGCACATGTTGTGTAGAGGGCAGTTCTACTTTCCTGTATTTCCATGGATTTGAGGATGTATCCGATGAGACAGCGTGCTTTAGCTGCGGAATAAAATACTTGTTCTGCGAAGTTCAGCGAACAGGAGTAAATAAATAAATAAATGAATATTTTATTCTGGACTATGCGAGGCACGCCAGTTGTGGCATGATCAGGTATGTACAGCGGTACAGACATTTTATGGCAAGTGTAGTGACAGTAGAAAACCGTTCATATGTCCATGCTTGGAACTGTGTAATGGTGAAGATGCGAAACGATTTGGTTGTAGTGGAATCGGGACCCATTTGTTTGGACATAATTGCTCTGCCATATATTGCAGTCGTACCTCGAGAAATAATAGATTGAGAATTCTGAAGGATCCATTGGAAGATAATTGAAGAGCACACCAAAATGATGACGCTAGTTAATCTGTCAGTGTGAAGTTATGGGCTGTGACTATATTCGTTGGCGAGCCACATTCGCCACGTTACAATGTTGTTAAACGGATGCTTGTGGCCTTTTATAGGGAGAAGACTTGCCAGGCGAAAACCCACCACGTCCTGAAACATTGCCGCCGATCTATTGAATGGCAAGTTTTAACTGGCTGTGTCTTGTTAAACATTTGTTTGCTCCGTTATTCGCAGTCAAGTTGTGCCCCGATTTTCTACTGGCTGATGCGTTAGGCGAGTGGCCATTGCGTGCCTGGGTCCACTCCTGTGCCAGATCGGTAGGTCGAGAATTAAACATTCTTGCTGGATATGTTGTGTTGATCGACTGCAGAACCACGTGAAGTCACTGAAGGATATACCGTGAAATAAGTTGAAGTCTTGAAGGATAGGATGTTTAGAAGAAGTAATCGCAGATCCTCCGGGGTATGTAGTGAAGTTGATTAGAAACTTAGAAAAACCACGGCCGTTTGAGTGGTCAAAGCTGTTTGAAGAGCTCAGAATGACCGATTTCTCAGGCTTTGTATTGGCAGGAAATTTTGCCTTCCGAAGTCGAAAGTCCTCCAGCAAGAGATATGTGGAAGAGTTTGTGTTAAGCAAATCGAATCCAATGGTTCAAGCCTCGGAAGAATTTTATCAGTGCAAGCTATCGAATGATTTTTCCAGTTAGTAAGTTGTGAAAGGGTTGATAATCTTCCGCTCATGTCCAGGTAAAAGAAATGTGCCTTGTATTTTTGTCGCAATAGTGGACAATTCCTTGGGTGCGTGTCGACGCACCTGTGACAAACGCGGGGAAAAAGGAAACGAACAGAGACAGTCACACAGACAGAAGAAAGGAATGTATCTGGAATGCAGTCAATCGATTGCGGCGATGCTTGAACTATTGTACCCCTGTACATGTATTTGTTATTTAAAGGCCGCATATACACTTGTATCGCAAGTAGCAAAATACGACGAGAATCGCGCAGAACACGGATCAACAAAGAATGAAAGATCGAAGATGAAGCAGGAGGGTTTGAGGGGTCCTAAAATAGGCACATGCTCAATCGGTGGGTACCAGAGAGAGGAGGACGTTGTGTGCATATTATGAGAAGGAATATCACTCAGCAGAAGCGACAGAGACGTATTTCCTTAATTCTAAATTGGTAGGAATGCAAGAAGTCAGGGATGACAAGCACATGTGTTAGCATCGGATGAAGAAGGGATGCAACAGAAAGCACAGGAAGGTAAGCAGAGAGTCGGTGAACGAGGTTCTATTGGGGAGAAGTGAAAAAGCTGTTGACGTTCATCTGGTGGCGATTCATCTTTGTTAGCAAAAAGAATGATGAATAATGCCCAGTGATGTAATTAGGGTGGCGGAGCTTTGCGCCGGAATAGGTAGTTAGTAGGGCGGGCAAAGCACAAAGGATGAGGGGCAAAAAGCGTTAGGACTACAGAGCCTGAATCATTTATGTCTCGGATGTCTGGAAGCAATCAGAAAGGAGACTGGGCAGACGAGGATAGATTAGAGCCAAACCCGAAATTTCTTCGATCAATTGAGAAAGGAATGTAAAGAGGGCGCGAAAAGGAAAGAAAGAAGTCTGAAAGGGAAAGTAACTATTGAGGAGAATTGGAAAAGCGTACAATGGTCTCGAGGTGTTGTGAATAGACCATTGGATCTGTCGATGACTCATTGAAAAGGTCACAGCAGTCAGAGAGGAGACCATTGAGACGGGCCTAAAATGTCGGCCCATAGAGAGAAAGCAATATTATTATTACCAGAATGTTAACAGAAGGCAAAAATGGACATGTTAAGCTTTTAAGGGGGGTAGAATAAATAAGATAAATCACGACCAGTAATGTTCATGAGAAGAGAGTCACAAAGCGGTACGTCAGCAGAGCATAGATAATGTTGATCTTAGACTTTCGAGAGGGCTCAGAAAGCAAAAGAGCGTTTAGATGAGACTGGATAAGTCAGCAAGATGAAGCTAGACCGTCAAATTAAGTGGGGATAACAGTAGTGAATGTCACCAGAAAATAAAATTTGCGGGACTACAGAAGCTAGAGAAAATCCCGATAGCTTGTCAAACGAAGATCTCCGGCTGAAGGAAAGTGTATGTTGTGACTGCACAGCCTAGAACCCGTGCGTCTCGGATTTCTGGAGACAGTTGTAAAGTAGGATACTGGTCAGACGAGGCTAGAGTAGAGCCAGGCCCGAAGAATTATCCGTTCAATGCACAAAGGAAGGCAGACAGAGCGCGAAAATAAAAGCATGTACTCGGGAAGGAGACACTTAAGGGGAAGCGGAAGAGCCTAGAAAGATCTCAAGGTGTTCGAACAGACCTTTGGACCTATCGCTAATTCAAAAGTATGGGCTCAGTATTCGGAACGCCGGAGACCATGGAGATGAGATGAGGATATCGGCTCATGGAGAGAAAGCCGTATTAAAAACATCAGAAAGTTAACAAAGCGTCAACAGGATAGAAGTGTTAAGGATAAAAGCGGATAGACTAGTGATTAATCATGAGCAGCAGTGCTCTGGAGGCAAAGTAGACAGAGCATTGCGTCTGCAGAGACTAGATCATTTAGACCTTAGAAGTCCGAGAGTTGTCAGAAGACAGGAGAGCGTACAGTCAGAACCAGGAGGGTCAGCAAGCTGAAGCTAGGCCTCCAAAGTGAGGTGAGAATAAAGTAATGAGTGTCATCAGCAAAGCAGTTTGGGAAGCAGGTAGCCATATGAAAAGGCCGATGCATGTCGAAGAACGGTCTCAGGATAAGGGGATAGAGTACCAGGACAGCAAAGCCTAGATCGTTAACATGTGGAATGTATGGATGTAGTCAGAAGGCAGTAGGCTGGTCAGACGCCGCTAGAGTAGTGCCAGACCCGAAGTGGTTCCTGACCAGTGGAAAAAGGAATGCAAACAGAATGAGAAAGCGAAAATGTTTTATTGGTGAGTGGCAAAGTAAACGATATTCCCGACGTGGTATGAACAGACCATTGGGTCTACCGAGCCCTGATCATTAGGGTCACAGAAGTCGGAAGGTAGGTCGTGCAGACCTAACTAGAACGTCGGCCAATAAGGAGAAAGGCGAACAGTAAGCTACGAATTTTCTCGGAGAGAATCAGCAGAAATAGACACGTTAAGGATGAGAGGAGACATGATAATAAGGATGAGTCACGATCAGCAACGTTCTTGATGTGAGGGTAACAAAGCGTTGCGTCGGCAGTGACTAGGACAGTTAGAGCGCAGAAGTCCGACAGAGGTCAGAAATCAGGAGACCATTCTGCCTAACCCTGATCAATCGAGTCACAGTAGTCAAAAGCAAAGAGACCAATGAGACGGGATTAGAATATCAGCTCAAAGAGTGCAAACCGTAGAATTTGGGTCTAAGTAATAAAGGAAAGCATCGGCAGAATAGGCACGTAGAGGAAGAAAGGGGACATAATAATAAGGATTAATCAAAGCCAACAGTGCATTTCATTTGCGGGATACAGGATGTTACGTCGGCAGAGCCTAGGTCATTGAGATCCCAGAAGTCCGAGGTGGGTCAGAACGCAGGAGACCGTTCAGACGAGTCCGGATAGGCCAGCAAGATGAAGCTAGGCCGCCAAATTAACCTTCGAGTAACAGTAAGGAGTGACATAAGAAAAGAAGCTTTCGGGTCGAAAGTGACTTTATGAAAAGTCAGTTAGCATGCCAAGGAAAGGTCTTCAGATGAGGGGAACAGAGTTTCGAATGTAGAGCCTCGAGTGATAACGTCTCGGATGTCTGGAAGCAGTCAGAAACATGAGACTGGTCAGCCGAGGATAGATTAGAGCCAGGTCCGAATAGATTTACGTCTTAATGAAAAAGTAATGCAAGTAGAGTGTGGAAAGGAAAATACTCTATTCAGATGAGGTGGAAAAACCAACGATAAACCGCGGGTTTACGTGAGCAGACCGATAAGTCTGCCCATCCCTGGTTGCTCAGGTCAAAATAGTCATGCACTGTTAGGTAGTTCCCTAATGGAGCGCCTTGAGGCATTAATGTATTGGGTGGGATGGTGCATCTGTGTGGAAGGACTTTGCATTTTGCTGGTGTGAAGGCCAAATTCCATGGGTCGCACCATGCAGTTAGCGCTCTTAAGTCGTATTGTATATGAAAGATGGCGATGTAGAAATTTGACAGATGAAATGGGAAGAAAATTTTGATGTCGTCGGCAAAGAGGTAGTGTGTCTCATGTTTGAAAACCTGGAACACGTCATTGATATAGAGCAGGAAAAGTAGAGGGCCTAAAAGGCTACCTTGAATTACGCCACTTTCGACTGGTTTTGGAAGTGAATTAAAGTCCCCAACCATTACTGACGGTGCGCAAGCTGTGGGATATGATGAGAACCAAGTGTGCAGTTTGCCGGAGCCGCTGTATGATTCCAGCTTCATCAAGAGTTCTGTCTAGGAAGATGATAGCTAGTGCCTGCTTGTCGTCAACCTGTTGAGTTACTTGATTCAGGAACTCAGATTGGCAGGTCTGACAGGAATCAGACGGCAGAAACCCATGTTATTGTCGATTGATGAGGTTGCGAGTAAGCAGGAAGGTGAGCATGGTTTCTTTGACTATTCGTTCCATTACGCTTGAAGCTATTGGCGTGTGGCTGATGGGGCGGTTTCTTTCCACGCTCTGCTGACTGCCTTTTTTGTGTTTGGGGAGACGATGGCATGTTTATATGTGGTTGGATAAATCCCGTTTGTCATGGAAAGCGTGAATAGGTTGAGAAGTAGAGTTTGAACGTCCTGCCCACCGAGTATCAGCAACGCATAGGGAAGACCATCGGGATCAGGGTGTGATGACCATTTGGCTGAGTTGATTACTCCGGTGGTAGAACATAGGTCAAACTTAATAGTGCTGTGTAAGTCATTGGTGCGCCTAGCTGGCATAGCAGGTGAGGTGCCATTAGCGTCAGTGAAAGAATTGCAGAAGTATCCATTGAGGGTCTCACATATTTTTTGATGGATCGCTAATAACGGCTGTGTCAGAAATTCTGAGTGAGGTAACAGGCGTAGATTATTGATTGCTTTTTTGTCGAAATAGTTGACTGAGTGACTTGCTTTGGTTGTTAGATTTAAGGGCAGCGTCTTTTCAGCAATCCTGGCTGATTCCAGCGCAGTTTACCAGTTGGTTTGGATTTCCGTCATGCGAATAAGGATGTGGAATTCCTTAGATTTAGAATATCGCTGGCGCATTTTTTGATCTTCGTAAGTACACCGTAGGCCTTTGCTGATTTCGCCGTCATCTTTAAGCGGCTTCTGCAAGTGAGTGGGGCGATCACATCTAGGCAGCTAAAGAGGTTTAGACATAGTACGTGTGCGGCTGCGTCTACATCAAGAGCTAAAAGGAAGCTGTCCTAGTTCGCAGATCGCATTAATATCTCAAAGCTCTCCCAGTTAATGTGGTTGAATGTTCGAAACTGTTTGACAGAAGAAGATGTGGCGCAGTGTGGAGTAGAAAGTGTAAATATGAGTTTGACCACCTTGTGGTCGCAGCCGCGTATATTATCTAATATACCGTCTAATGCATCAGAGACATCTTGCGTAAAGACTAAGTCTAGGGTGTTAGCAAGCCTAGTCTGGTCGTGAACTTGTTGGGTCCAGTTATTTGCGTTTACGTTGCCAACAAAACGTCTGTATCTGCGTGGCGCAACCTGGTCGTTCCAAGGAATAAATGGCTTATTGAAATCTCCACACACTATCTTATGACGTAAGGGCAGTTTAGAGATTTCAGTGAAGAGCTAAGTGAGTTTATTAATCTTTTTGCTAGATGTGTGTGGAGGGTTAAATACGCAAACGATAAAGAGGTCAAGTTGACCTCCTGTCTTCTGGATCCAGATAGAGTCTTCAGGGTCACCTATAGATAACAGTTCGAAATCGGGTGTACCAAAGTCGTCCCGGACATAGCTAAGACAATCGCCACCCCGCTGGTTGTCTCGTCCGTTACAGGATATAGTGTAGCCAGGGATACGTAGTAGGCTGTCAGAGGCATTTGAGGATGCCACGTTTCTGTGATGAGAACCAGCTGTGGGTATGAGTGTAGGATAAATGTACCAATGAGGTGCATCTTTTGTGTAATGGATCGCGCATTAATAAGCAGTATACTGTAGGGTTCAACGCAAGGAGAGTTGAAGGAGTTCGTTTGTGTGAGGTACGTTGCACAATAGGGTGCAACTGGCGAGGGTACATGGAAGTAGTAAGAAATGGTGGGGAGGGTGATATAGGGATGTAACCAGGAAGTGATTAAAGAGGATAATGATAGTACTCGGCCGCTAATGAGGCTGTAGTAATTTTATTGCCTGTAGAACCTATCCGCAGGGCTTGAGCCAACTGTTGGGGGGTTAGTTCCAGTGAGCATATAAGTTCTTGGAGGTAGTAGAGAGCTGGCGAGAACTCTTGGTGGAATGGGCGAGGTGGGTCGTGCCCTGCTGCATCCCATAAAAAAGGGGCCGTGGATGGCATGGCCGGGTTGTAGTGTTGTCATCTGGATATGTTTTTCTTTCAGGAGGACGTTTGGTCAAGGAGTACGGGTTGGTGTTGATGGAGCGGTAGAAACTTTCAGAAGGGCGTCGTCCTTGTGAGGGTGCTTTATTCCCCACCGTGTCGAGAGGTTGTGGGGATTGGTAACGGGGTTGTGCACTTGACCTTTGGATGGCATAGCGCTTTTTGGAGGGCCGACTGAGCGCTAACGTACCAGGCGGATAGTTGGTTATTGGGGAATCACTGCGCTGATGCTGCGCGGGCTGCTCATAGTTTCCTTTTGTTGTGGTGACTGGTGAAACGTCCTCATATTTTAAAAGCCACGGCATTTGTTATATTGCTGGGGCTTATTAGCGTCGTTGCGCGCCTCGATTAGGTAAGGCTTGCGCAATGATTGGGCCGGTTGCGTCAGAACCTGCGTGGAGGGCGACGTCTGGGATCGGAATGATTTCGACCTCATGCAATCCATTGGGACAGGGGTTGATTGGGGCTTATCAGCTGTCCGTTTGTGCCATGAGGCCCTTGCCTGTGTACGGTTATCTTTGTTATGGTGATGCATCAGCGGGGAGTGTTTTGTAATACGAGGCGTGCCGTGGTTCGGCTGTTGACCTTTGTTGGTAGTCTGTTGTGTTGCGGGGGTGGTTACAGCTTTGCACCCGGGGGAGGGAAGGGAGTTGATCAGCGGGAAGTCTACGTTGATAGATTCGGAATCGGTGTCGCTCATGTCGCAGGCGTTATGCATTGACTCGGCTTCTTGTATCGTTAGCGGGGGCGAGTTTGGAACGTTGGTTGACAGTTTATCTATTAGGGCTGTGGGGCTTGAGTCGGTATGTAATGCTGCCGTGGAGCGTGACGCAGGGGGTTACGTCCAGATCCACGTTAGTGCTTGTTGTAGAGCAAGCGGTAGCTCTAGCAACCGGCGATGCATCACGAGGCTGTTGTCTTGCTTTGGTATTAGTGGCCCGTGGGAAAGCTCTTTGCAACGGCGTTAGATAAGGCTTGATAAAAATAGGCGCAATGTTTGCGTTTGTCCTTAAGGTAAATCGATCTGCTATGAAGCGTGTAGCCAGTCCTTGAGGTTTGAAGGCGATATGGATAGGGCGATTGCGACTGATCTTCGATTTTCTGAGATGCTTACTCACGCACATGTCAGGAGGATGTTACACATAGACGTAAGTAGAAGGGCGACTTTCTCCAAAGGAAGTTTGTCGTGAAGGTTGAAGACGATCACGTTTCGGGCACGGCTGATGTCCTGGTTTATCTCAATAGTGATGGTAGTAAGAGGGGCGCCGGCATTTTTGAGCTCATCAGCGTTGTCATTTTTCCTTATGCCTGCGAGTTGAACCAGTGGCATAAGTTTTGCTAGTTCTGTTTTGGTAGCGGCCATTTCCTTTTTAAGAGCAACCATTTTAGTTAAGATTGCACTGATTTTATTAAGCGCAGTTTTCGATGGGTCTATAAGAAAAACACTGCGGGGGCGCAGTGTATTCAGGTTGTCTTTTGCAGCAGGACGTTTGGTTGCCTAAATCGCATTCGCGGTGCATGAGGCAGAGCTGTGCTCAGCAGAAACTGCGGTATTCGAATCAGTACTTCAACGTCTGCCCCAGCGTTTGGCTCGGGCGGCTTTGCCTTTTATCCCATTTTTGTTAGCCATTACGGAATAGCACGGCTTCATAATTCGTGTTCCAGGAACACTGTTTTGCTGTATATAGGATCTAAGAACCTTAGAGTATAGCACGTCAAAATATCGAGGCAACGCGCCTAACTACTCTAATAAATAGTAGTTATATGTCAGAATAAGCAACAAAATTCGAAAACGCACAGTCTCTAACTTCGCGTGGTCAAGGTCAAGGTCAGGATGTAAAACTTCTTGTGAGAAGCAGCATAGATAGCGCGGCCGTTCCATCCTCCACTGGCGCGATTTTGAATGCGGGCTGTTGTTCGTGGGGACCGGGACTCTCACACCTGGCGGGAACGGGTTTACGAGCCAAGACCAAGCGGCACAGCCGGGAGTATAATGGTAGCGTAGGATACTGAAAGGTAGTTAAATAATTTGTTAGTACTATAAATAAACTAGTGGCCTTTGTATAAAGGAATTGGGGTCCAGTAGCTTTTATAGTACCATAGGTTACTGTAACCTTTGTAGCAGGTGCCCGGAGTTTTCAATTGCATAAATGTGTGGAACTTGGACCTATGTTATTGGCTAAGTAAATAGTGCACTCAGTGAGTCAGAAAATGAAAAATAGCCACTTTAAGGGAGCGTATAAAGAGTGATGCACTTAAATTGAAGGGGAAATGTATATGTTGATTACCTCACATGCTCCTATGTGATTTCTTTTTTGGGAAACGACTGGGCAGATTAGTTAGCGTACTTCGAGAAACAGGCGGACAAGAACTGAAATGGCTGTGAGAATGATGTGTAAATAACGGGGTGAACGGATGTGGCATGAATAGGCAAATAACCATGCGGTATGTGTATACCTATTTACATATGGGACTTGTTACCGAATGCGTATTTATAGAGGAAAAGTAACGCGCAAGCGTCAGTTGCATATATGAACGCCTAGGAAGCAGCAAGTTAAGTGATCTAAAGTGAAGGAGAAGTGAATATGCATGTCGGTCCCTGGTCAATATGTGGTGGCTAAATGCTCACAACGGCGGAATGAGCGTTCTTATGGTACATAAATGGTTGATGAAACCGTATAAATAAATATATATATATACATATATTTATTTATTTATTTTTATATACAGTTGCAAAATTACAATGCATATATTTGCAATTAAAATATGCATTCACTTTCAGACTGCATTATGTATACATAAATGTACGCATTATAAACCTCAGTCCCATATATATATATATATGGAAGTAGGTTAAGAAGGCGTATATCTATGTATACATAATGCTGTCCGAAAGGGAATGCATATATTTAATTACAAATATATGCATTCCTAATTTTGCAACTTTAACGTGAGTAGAAATGGTATTGCTCCTCCAATCTATCCATGCTTATATCCTCATGTATAAAGGCATTTGTACGCGCGTTACGGTAACACTGATCATCAGTTCTATGCCATTTAAGAGGACGGCACGGTATTATTCCTCGCTATGATTACCGAATGCAAATACCCGCAACTGGACGTCAGTGGACCAACATATACATTCTTTTCAGTACAGAGGTATAAATGACCTTGTCCGACCGTAAATCACTAAATAATTAATTATGTGCCTGTCAGTTTTCATGGAGTTTAACGGGTAGCTGTAACGGTGCATATCAAGGTGTCAGGAGTAAAGTTAGCAAGGTACGAAGTTCATTACTAAGCTGCTACCGTTTTATGAATAGGACTAAGGGAAATTCATCACACCCAGTATATGCGGAAGTTATAGGAAGCATAGGGAATAATAGGATGGCAAAAGGAAGAAGGAGAAAAATCAATGAACGATTTTGCTATGTTTTTATACAAGCAGCCCACATATATACGCAAGACTATAGGTAGGTTTATGTTCCTGCGAACGTAACGGGTACCTAGTAAGGCCATATGATTGCCTCACGGGTGGCATTTGTTTGTTCGCTGAACCGCCTTCCATTGTTGGCCGCGATTGGTTGCACGAGCGATGCATGGAAAAGTATCATGGGTACTATAGCAGCTGTGTCAAATAGGTCATTATCGAGGTAGATAATTTTGGCTTCACTGCGGTAAAGGAACGGTGCTTAGTAAGCCTGTGTTTGTTCCACAGGGAAACATAATTATGGCCTACAGCGACAGTTTTGTTATCGGCACCAGGAGCCTACATGAACGGCCTTCACTTGTGCTAATTGGGTTCCATGATATTTGCATCCATATGGGCGGCCGTATAGTAAGCACTGCTAACAAATGAAAAGAGCATGCATTTGCACGCCCACGGGAATGTTCTTAACTGTTCCCAGCGAAGCTTCATCAATTCTGCCACCATGGAATTAGCAATGACTAGTCTCACAGGCGTTCTTGACTGACAGTACATAAGTCTCCGTAGATCTCACGTGGGTGGCAGCATATTGGGCACGGGAAAGGACTGCGCTGTATGCGGAGCGCGCCTCCATAACCAGTGGTTATGAAATGCATATAAGTTGCATAGAAGGCATTATGTTTGTTAGGAGGGAAGCCACCGTGGTAACCGTTGGCATTGCGACAAAAAAACGTAAGTAATGGGCTTTGTTAACGCTACTGATACGACTGCAATGGAGTCACATGGCTTTTCATTTTTTCCTTCATTGCATGCAACTGCGTTGAATGCATTATGCTGAGTAATCGTGCTAATATGGAAATCGTAACGAAAAAGTGACACAAATGGTGCGCTGACGTCTGTACCGATTCCAAATATTCACGTCATCATGGGGAGCGTGTTAGGCGCTCTTGGCCTACAACGCGCGAACCATGTGGACTGGTAAATGGAAATTTGTTCCGTAGACACACATGAAAGCACCATGCGTAGATGTAACGCGGGGTTGACTTACTCAAGCACATGGAAGCGATGTAGCGCACCTCCCGATAGTGAAGAGTATGGTTCACGTCATCAATGTCTTTGGCAAAATTACCAGGAAAAAGAAGTATCGTAGTTCGTTGGTAGACGTTTGATAATTTTTCATTGCGGTGCCGCCCATAAACAGAAGAGGGTGCATACGGGCGACTGACCCATCGGCTACAAATTCCACCATTGATAAGTTTTTGGCCTGGCATTGTCACCTACCTTGTTATGAAGCATGAATCCTACGAAGACAAGAATTAGTTGACAAGGAAATGTCGTGTAATCAGTAAAACAGGGATGACGTGTTCATTTACGTGCTATGCTTAAGGAATGTGGAGGAACATAATTCTACCACGCAGTACCATATCCGTGCACCTTTTGAAGTGCGCTCCAAAGTATTACCTTACTACAGCGCTGCCTTCCCCAACAAACTTTCCCGGGTGCCCAATGAGCCATAAGGCACACGTTATTGTGTATCAGTTCACCCGCATTGGTATCGCTGCCACCATGCTTGAGAATCTGCTTGCGGCACCATAAATCGTCACTGCACCGGTCACTACATATCCGACAGGTTGGCGAACGTTTTGCAAATGGGAGGAAACATATCCGTCGAGTTTTAGCACAATGTGACCGCATGGGCTGTTCCGCTGGACATGAAGCCAAGCCTAATTGCTGACAAGGAAGCCTGTAGCAGCAGTAAGGCTAACGTGAGGTACGAGGCGAGGATGACCGCACAACAAGTGAAGTCAGTTCGCGCGCTGCACAAGGTGGAACGGACTTCTTAAACCCGGCGGCATCTTTGGCGACAGAAGGCATTTTCCATCCCTTTGAAAGGACGTGTACGCAACGGTCATATCGATATCGATGCAGGTGCTACACTGAAGCTACTACTAGAACTGAACTCATCTTCCTCACCAGGCCCAGACGGGCTACACCCACAATTACTCAAGATGGTAGCAGAATTTATTTCCGTCCCACTTTGGCAAATCTTTCAGCTCTCTCTTAAAGCTGGTCGACTACCTGTCGATTGGAAGACGGGTGTAGTTATGCCGAAATACAAAGGCGGAAACCGCCAGGACCCTGCGAAATATCGGCCAATTCGCTTGACGTCGGTCGCCTGCAAGATCATGGAAAAGCTCATTAAATGTGCTATCAGCCGACACTGCGAAGATCGGAACTTCACTTCAGTCACCCAGCATGGCTTCAGAAAGGGACATTCCTGCATCACTAACCTGGTGGTCGCTAGAGAGAAGGGGGCTAAATCAGTGGACGCTGGAAAACGTTTAGATGTGGTCTTCATCGACTTCAGCAAAGCTTTTGACAGAGTCCCACGTCAGGAATTACTCTCTAAGCTCTGCGGAATTGACATAACAGGGAACATCCTACTATGGATCAGTGACTTCTTGCAAGGCCGGAACATGGAAGTCAAAGTAAACAATACCCTTTCATTCCCAGTGCCTATGTATAGTGGCGTACCACTAGGCTCCGTTCTCGGACCGGAATCGTTCAAGATATATCAATGATCTACCTAGTATGCTACAAACGTACTATCTGATTGATGCAGACGACCTCAACCTGTGTCCAGCCTGGAAGACTCCGACCGATTACAGGAAACGCGTGATCTACGACACTTGGTCTTTCAAGTGGGGTTTGCCGGTCAACAATGATAAGTGCTCAGTCTGTTCTATAGGTGCTGCTAAACCACTGGGCATGTATCACATTGGCGGGCACCTAATCAAGGTTGTCACAAAGGAAAAGGACCTGGGCACAATAATTTCTTCTGATCTAAAAACGACCCTCGACACGTTAAAGAGAACTGCTGTGGCGAACAAGACGTAGGGCGTCATAAGGAGATCATTCTCTAAAATGACGCCGCACTTATTTAGACTTCTCTTCACCTCCCATATCCGTCCCATTCTTGAATTCGGACCTCCGGCCATAGCCCCTCTATCTAAACATGGAAGTGACAAGATAGAAAACATTCAGCGACCAGCCTCGAAATTTGTCCTTGGGCTACGCAAACTCCCGTACCCCACCCCACTACAGAGGATGAACCTCTTTTCCTTAGACTATTGCCGACGTCGCGGAGACCTCATCTATACCAGACGCATCCTACGAGGAGAACTGGGAAACGAGCTAGGGCAGTTCTTTCAGCTAAGACTTGGCAGCTCGACTCCAGGTCACAGCTGGAAGCTGTTTAAACCGAGGCGGTTCAAAGTCAGTTCAGATGTTGCTCTCTCTACTCGAGTAATTAATGACTGGAACCAACTGCCGGACCCGATTGTCAATGCGCCTTCAGAAGCGAGTTTCAAACGTTTGCTAGACATCTTCCTACTGAGTACTGTAGGACTGATACTACATCCTGAGCCATGACAGCCAATTTGCCTGCAATCCTTGGAAGGTCTGGAAGCGAAGGAGCTGACACGGGATCTCCTTCTGCTCTCTACCATTCAATGAAGGTCAAGTTCAAGTGAGACCGGCACATTAGGAAAACCCCCGAATGTTCCACCTTCAAAAACGTCGTTGATCCAACAAGGAAACCCGTGCCTTGATGTGCCAAAAGAGAGCTAAATTAACACATAAGATTCACATGGTCAGCCAAACAATGCCCACGTGCAAGCAATCCCCACTGTGCCGGCAACGTGAAAATTAAAAGAAAACAGTAGTGTCAATAAAGCAAACATCCGCAAACCATTAGGGATGGCACACCCAATTCATCAGGTAGGTCATTAACGTATAAAGTGAAGAGAAGGGTGCCAAGGACCGACCCTTGCGGAACACCACCGAGAACACATTGGAGAAGGACAGGCTCGAACCCACCCGCACACACATTTCCCTTACGCTGAGGAAAGCTAAAAGCAACCGTAAGACTGGTCCGGAAATACCACAGGAATTCAGCTGGTACAAAATGCGCGAATGTGGAGCGGTATATATTGCTTTGGAAAAGTCAATAAACTGCACGTCCACTGCCTTCCCGCAATCAACGGCTTCGGCCCAGTGTTCACGAGCGGTGCATAATGAAGGAGCAGATAAGTAAGTACGCCAACATCTGGCACGTCTGTTGAGTTGTTTGTGTACAGCAGAATCAAACCAGGGTGGCTTCGCCCTAGTTTTGTTCCTGCCAGATAGTGGTATATGGGGAGAGCGAGCTTACTCAAGCATGATTTAAATCTGTCGCAGGCCGTTTGAATGTCGTCACTTTCCAAAATGAGACAAGGCGACTTTTCGGCTTCGGTTTTCATTGTCTGAAAGTCCGCGCCATATATTTGGAACTCGGTCTGGATGATCATTAGTCTGAGGACTAAGGGCGCACTTAAATGAGAGACATGCGTGGTCCGTAGCACCGAGAGGTGATTTGTATACAATATCCGTGACAAAATCAATGAATTTAGCGAAGATCAAACCCAAGAGGGACGGGTTTTGACCCATCACGAATCTAGTAGGCCGATCGACACATTGATGCAGGGAAGCTTGCAAGGCCAGCTCGAGAAGCTCGGTAGGCAAACACCTTGTAACAGCGTCGCAGGAAAAATTCTGCCAGTCAACGTCGGGAAGATTGAAGCCCCCATCACTAAACACCTATTTGCCGAATGCACGCGGATGAAATTAGCATGCGCCTTATCAACGCTGTCGGGGTTTCTATAGAACAGCACAACTTTAAGTTACGCGGAAACAATACACAGGTTCACTGCGAGTGCCTCAACGTCACCCTCTGATGATCTGAACCTATACGTGTTAAAGACAGTAAGTGCGGAGTTAGCGTACAAAGCAACGCCACCTCCGCGCCGAGCAGCGGTGCGGTCACATCTCAGCAGTTCGCAGCCTGGCAAGCACACCTCACTGTCAGTGACGTCGGTGGACAACCACGTTTCAGTGGAGGCGAGAACATCTGGACGGCAGTCGTCGACAAGAGCGCCGACTTCGCACAGCTTGTTTCGCAGGCTGCACACATTGCTTAAGATCACCTGAAGGGATTTAACATTGTGAGTCCGGGATCGTGCACCATCAGCACCGGCTCTGGTAGAGCGGAAGTGGACCGCCGGCTCTCCACCCGAAAACCCAACAAGCGGAGACCCTTTTCTCCTGCTTCACGACGGGCTTTAAGATCCTTCACAGCTTCCCGCAACCAGCCTATCCGCCAAAGGGAGGTCTGGGTGCACAATGACACCAGTGCCCTTGAACTTAAAGGCGAAGCGCAGAAATACTTGCCGCTCTTCCGGCGTGGACAGAACAACTCGCAACAAGCGAGGGCGAGACTTGTCAGCTGGCAAGTTGCCCAGTTTGGTTAATTTGCACACAGTCATGCCGGGGAATCCAGGAGACAGGATGTTGGTAACGCGTACTCTAAACCACTGAAGGTCAGCTAACATACGGTCTTTCGGGAGGACAGCAGAAGACTCAGTGGCGTTTCTGAAAATAACACTGCCGTCGGTATACGAGTCTCTGCGACGCGGAGTATTTACCGAACGCTACATGGAAGTCGGTGGTTTCAGTTTAGTGTCCCTTTTTATAAACTCTAGTGTGGTAGATGTTTCCAGTTGCAACGATTCCGTAGTAGAATTGGAGGAGGGGCATGGGCGCCCGACGGATTTCTCATGTCCGCCTTGGGTTTTGCCGCTATTTTAACCCATTTCGCCTTCATTTGACGAGGGCAGAAACCTGCTGCTCTCCTTCGCCAACAGCCGAAGCAAACACGCTGTCTGAGGGTTCGTCACTAACAAGGTCGTTGTTAACAGGTAAACTGACATTCGACAGTGAACAAATAGATGTAGGATGTGACAACTTGCCAGTGTCTTCTGGCAAGTTGAACACGGACATCAGGGAAACCCTTCTTTCCCCCGCGTCTCCGTCAACCGCCTGTTCTGTGGATATAACCATGCCTTCCCAAAATGGAAACAATTTTGACGAAGAAACAAATAACCTGTTCAGCTAACAGAGGAAATTAGAAGGCAATTGACCGCGGTTAACCGAGGGTTAAAACAGTCGACGAGCTGCTCTGCCAGTTTTACATTAGTGTACAAACGGATTTCTGACAGTGTTTCAGGACGTGGTGGGTTTTCGCCTGGCAAGCGTTCTCCTTATAAAAGGCCACAAATGCCCGCTTAACAACACTGCGACGTGGCGGAGGTGACTGGCCACTGAATAAAGTCACTGCCCACAAATACTTACTGGCAAGCCGACCCGAATCCTAATGTAATATTTTCCTGACAAATTTTCTCTACAAACGGAATGCCCAGCCTGTTTACACTACGCACACTAGAACCCAACTTGTCGCCATGCCTTGAGGAATTTTACCTCAAGATTAATTTTACAATTTCCGAAGCCTGCACAATTTTCGGCTTACTGCCGATTACATACATAGCAACGTGTTTGTTGCGAAACATAATTGCTTATAAACGTTGATCAGGCCTGGTCTGGTGTGTCTCGGAAATTCGAGAATATACTATTTATTTAGTTATTTATTTAAATGCAATTACCCTAGTTCGTAAAATTCCACCTTCAACTTGAAAGAGAAATGGGCCCAAGTTCCAGTTCAAGCGAGACTGGAACGATAGGGTTATCCCGTGAGTGTTCCTTCTTCGGCGGGTCGTTGAACCAGGAGTTAGCGAACTTTGAAATACTGATGGACCTAAAACAAAGACCGCATCACACCCTGTCCAACCAATTAATGCCCACGGATCCTGCCCTAGCGGACCCTGCTGGTTCGGGTACGTGAAGTAAGAAAGAGACAAGAGTAAATCCAGAAGGCAAACGAGAAAGTAGAAAGAGCTAAGCAAGTGGAATACCAAGATATTTGAGTCATTAAAAAAGAACTGAAAAGTGAAGGTGAGTCAGCTAGGAAAAGGAAAGGTTTGCTGTTGCCACCCGAGAGCATCGAGTTGGCGCGCAAACCCTTAAACATACGTTCCCTAACCACGTGATCTGGAAGTGTATTCCAGTGATCTATACCTCAGCGCGATAGACTAGTTTCCGTCCTAATTCTATCAGACCGTGGTTTATGAAGTTTCAGTGGGTGACCGCGGAGATTAGGTAACGTTGCAGGACTAAATAGCCCTGACTAGTCCGGGCCAATCTTACCCGTCAAAGTACGATAATTGGGAATCAGGTACCCTCTTATCCTTCGGTAGTGCATTGAGTACATCCCCAAACTGAGCAAGCGTTCAGGATACGTCTGTCCCCGTAGACCTTGCACTAACCGAGTGCCCAATCGTAACACCCACGCTTAGTCTATTTTGTCTCGGTTAAGACATGGTGGACAAGCCTGAATACAATATTCCAGGTGGGGTCGGACGAATGCGGAAAACAGCTTCACGAACAACTTGGCCGTTAAGATTCCGAAAGAGCGGCGGATAAACCACATCATACGAAACCCTCGACAAGCAGCCTTCTTCCAGTTGTCTCCAGAGGGAAGTGCTGATGCGTGTACGACTCCTAAATCAACCTGCTGAGAGACAACAGGGAGTTCACCACCGCCGACAACATTTCGGGTGGGAGGATTAGCAGCTGCGATTCGCAGAACGGAGCAATTGGCCCTATTTATAGGCATCAACCACAAGGTAGACAATTCCCAGAGCCTATCTAAGACACGCTGAATTGCCTCAGGACCCCCGGGATATCCACAATATTCCAGAGCTTAACGTCGTCAGCAAACATTAGTGATTACACTCCTAGCTCTCCCGGCAAGTCATTTACGGCAATCCAGCATCCTGTAACGGTGTGGCATGTATTATACCGTAAAAATAGCAACTTACATTTTCCTAGGAACGTTGCAACGCCTGCCATGAACACAGGGATAATGCAGGTACTGGTACGGGTACTCATTTGGCAACCCCTTTCACTTCTGCCGTTCATAAGCCTGTAGCGTCACAGCCGTATGCTTGCAAAAACCTGTGGCAGCTGCAACGTTCTTTACATCTGACTCAACCTCATCAAGTTTCCAACAATAGTACGCACCAAAAGACATAACCTTTCAGATTTATCCACCATGATGACAGTTACAAAGGTGGCGCCAAGTGATTTCCAACACTCATGTAGTCTATTACAACTACTAACTATGAGAAACACATTAACATTTTTCAATACAAAACATACACCGAGTTAACATGTGTATACTATATATATATATATATATATATATATATATATATATATATATACAAACCGCCATCTAATGGCAACCTCTCCAGTTGGCCTAGCATACCTACCGAACCAAACCCGCCGCTAGGCAAATCTCAGATGTGAGAGTCCCGGTCCGTTGTTCATGAGGACAACCTGTTTCTGCGTTCTCAAAATGTACGGGTTTTAATTGGTCACTCTCTTGCAGAAAGCGTTTGTGAAGAGTTCAGTACCTCCAAAAATCCAAAAACTGATCTGTACCATGCACGTTTGCACAGTCGAATAAAAGTGGAAAAGTTGAAATATAACAATGGGTAAGACGATAAAAAGGGAACGGAGTATAAAATGTCGTTTATGTAAGTCCGCGGTATTTATTGGAAAAATAAAAGTGGCGGGCTAATATATGTTAAATTGTGCAACACCTAAGAGTATCCGCGCTTAGCATCTGGCTTATTTAAGTGGGGATTGACTTGTAATGGAGGTTACATATGGTTTTGATAACTGTGTACTCGACATGATCACTGGAATCCTTGGTAATGGATAGAAAAGGTGGTGTGTATTAGCATGGGAAGTGCGGTGTAAAGCTCTCTCTCTCGATATATATATATATGCACGGATATATAAATCTATATACACATAAATATATATGAAGTACGTATATATATATATGTATTATTGGAAATATGTTTGTAAATAAACATAATGTTTATGATTGGCAACATAACAAATGGGAAATCTCCTCGATTTGGCATTTCTCAGGTGGTATGCATAAATCCTGCGTGAGTAGATAGGCTTGTAGAGGATCGATAATTACCATGCGAAATAGCTACTTACGATAAAATGTATATCCCACGGAAACCTAAATAAGCTCTAGAGACTGACATGTAAAGGCTATATATATATATATCAGTTATAAGGGCAAATAGTATTATGCTTATGCATAATACGTATATACATATGTGCTGGTAACTGGTAATGTATATGGATATGTGTATATTGTACTAAAATGCCGATGTGTGTAGGCATCAATAGGTTATTAAACATGGTATAGGATATTGATAAGATTATAAGTAGCAAATGAGAACGTCAATGGTAATATATGCCGTCTAAAGAAACTGAACTTTGTAAGTGCGTCTCAGAAGTAATTCTTCCGGGCTTGGTAAGGGCATGGCTCAATGAATGTTGTTATTGTGCACATAGTTGCATAGATATTCTATTGTCTCTAGTAGCCTGAGATTCGTGAATAAAGAAGATACATCAAGTGAGAACACCTTCTTCTCCTTCAGGTTCCCATCTTTAATGGGCTCTACGAATGTAAACCTGCCCGAACACTACTTTGGGCAATTCGTTTTCTTTTTGTCTCCAGCAATTCTGCCAACCACCGGGCTGTTGGATGACATGCGGTGGTTGTCATGACCAATATTGAGCGTAGAGTACACCTTCTTTGTGAACTATTGGCAATCCATGCATTCTCGGGATAGATGTTTGGAAAGTTGCCTATTCTGGGAGCCCAGAGAACGATTCCAGAAGACGGATCAAGTTGCAGGGAAACTTTTATCGGTTCAGCAAAAGATTCCCTGTTAGCTAGCTATGAACGAACGACACCGTGGACGCTCTAGCTAGGGAAACGGAGCAGACACAGCACACAGAGCAGTCGCTCGTTGCAACCAAAGCGAGCGCCAAGCAAAAATGGCGATGAGCAAGTAAAGCATTCGAACTCAGCAAGCAATTCAACAAACCACGCCGGTTGCCTAAGTGTACAATTAAAGAATGTTGGTTAGAATTTTACACAGGCAAACCGGGGAATCTCCAGACTGCTACATAGCCCTCTCCCAGAAGGGACTGTGTAAGCAGTCCTTCGATCTACGTGAGGACTGTCCGTCGCGGGACAGCCATCTGCGAGACCAGGTTGTGAAACCCGATGCAGCTGCTGGGGAGAACCATGCAATCGGACCCTAGCGGGCTCCCACCCGTGTCCTCCCTACGGTGTCGAAACGGTAAAAAAATGTTTGTAGGGGTGACAGTTAATAAAGTTCACGTAGGCGGCTGAACCGGAAGTTCGTTCCACTTGCAGTTGACGAGCGGGGATCCAGCGGAAAGTGAAACCGAGGTGCAACCAACCGACGGTGTATATGGAAAACAAATGAAAAAGCAGCACAAATGCATAGCAATACACAAAAGAGTGCAAAGCGTAAAACGTGCAAAGCTGTTTTTGGGTTTTCAAAAAGTTTTGCTCTCTTTTGGTAGTTCCAAAACGTTTTGGTCCTTTTTTGTGGATTTTCAAAAACGTTTAGTAAGTGCAGAAAATGTCTAAGGCACGTTCTACGTAAAATCTTAAGTACTGACAAAGTCTGAAAAACGAACTGGAGGCTTTAGTTTCCTATCGCGTAGATTGAGAGTAGAGCGGGTGGGAGTGCTGTCGGTTGTGTTTGTCGGTTCTACTGGAGCGGGCTGACTCGTCTGCGTTCGCGGTGCCGGCTGTGATGGCACGGGCTGTGAAGGTGCTTGTTGTACCGGCGAGTCAGACTTGTCTAGGAATGCTGGCTTGAGTTGATCGATGTTGATCGTTTCAGCCTTACCATTGTAGTGAACAGTAAACGTCTTGTCGCTTCTGCGTACAACACGGTACGGACCAGAATAAGGAGGTTGAGGTGGTCGGCGTACGCTGTCAGTGCGAACGAACACGTGCGTGCAAGTAGTTAAGCCTTCGTCCACGTTGGTACGCAAGCTCTGTGCTCTGGGTTGCACAGGCTGAAGCTGTCGCATGTGATGAGATAGGCGAGCTGCGTAGTCACAATAGTCGAAAGTTGTTGGTGATTTTGGTGAGACGAGTTCACCAGGTAAGCTTTGTGTGCATCCAAAGACTAGCGACGATGGAGTGGCTTGCAAATCTGCTTTAATCGTGTTTCTTATGCCTAAGAGAACGAGCGGAAGTGCTTCGTGCCAGGATATGCTAGATTGGGCGCAGAGTGAGGCTTTGAGTTGCCGGTGGAACCTTTCTACCATCCCATTAGCTGCAGGATGGTATGCGGTGGTTCGATTATGTTGGCAAGCAAGAACCTCGAGCAGTTTGCTGAAGGATCCGTCGAAGTGTGATCCTATGTCGGTGATGACTACGCTTGGGCAACCGAATTGAGCTACCCAGCGTTCTAAGAAAGCTTGCGCAACTGTCTCAGATGAGCAGTTGACTAACGGAATCGCCTCTGGCCAACGAGTGAATCGGTCGACACAGGTGAGTAGGTACACGTAGCCTTTGCATGGAGGCAAAGGTCCGACCAGGTCGACATGGACGTGTGCAAAACGAGCGTCAGGAGCGGGAAAGACGCCAAGTGGGCTTTTGGTGTGTCTGTAGACCTTGGCGCGCTGACACTCTAAGCATGCGCGTGCCCAAAGGCGGAGATCGCGATTGACGTTGGGCCATATGAAGCGTTCCGTTACGAGCTTCTGCGAAGCACGTATGCCGGGATGAGACAAGTTGTGTAAAGCATTGAAAACTAGTCGACGAGTTGAGGCAGGAACTACAGGTCGGGGAGAAGTTTGTGAGAAGTCACAAAGAATGGTTCCCTCAGATGAAGCTAGTGGGACTTCACGTAGTTTCAACGAGATGTGGCGTCGTAGCTTGTCGATGTCGGGATCAGCTGGTTGGGCAGCAGCTATAGCGGCTAGCTCAATGTTGGTGCCAGGCGATAAGCTGATCTGTTGAATGCGTGAAAGCGCATCAGCTACGGGATTGAGAGCATCTGAGACATGACGTACGTCTGCCGTAAACTGAGAAACGTAGTCTAGGTGTATGGTTTCCCGCGGAGAATACTTGTCTGTTGCGCCATTAATTGCGTAGATCAATGGCTTGTGGTCAGTGAAGACTGTAAAATGTCGACCTTCGAGGTATTGACGGAAATGTCGGATACCTAGGTAGATAGCTAACAGTTCCCTACCGAAGGTGCTGCAACGCGATTCGGCAGGTTGTAAACGTTTCGAGAAGAAACCTAGAGGTATCCATCGATGGTCGGTGAGTTGTTGAAGAACTGCACCGACGGCAGTGTCGGAAGCGTCAGTCGTCAGGGAGAGTGGTGCAGACGTGTCTGGATAGGCGAGAAGCGCTATGTTGGAGATAGCGTCTTTGAGCTTCTCGAAAGACAGTATAGCGTCATCTGCAAAGTGAAAAGACCGTTGTTTACCGCGGAGCAAGTCAGTCATTGGTTGAACAATGCTCGCGCAGTTAGGAATAAAACGTCTATAATAGTTAACCAGGCCAAGAAATCGGCGTAACTGCTTGAAGGAACTGGGAGCAGGATAGTCCTTCAGTGCCTGGATTTTGTCTGGCAGAGCTTCAATACCAGACGCGGATATGCGGTGGCCAAGAAAGTCGATGGAGCTCTGGCCAAGCTCGCATTTATCGGGGTTAACGGTAACCCCATGCTGGGTTAAGCGTTGGAAGAGAGCGTCAAGGTGTTGAAGATGTTCGTCATTAGAAGAGCTGGCGATAAGAATGTCATCCAGATAAGGATAAACGTCTTCGAGTCCTCGCGTTACCTCATGAATGAAACGCTGAAAAGTTTGGGCAGCGTTGCTGAGGCCGAAAGGCATTCTGAGGTACTCGAATATACCAAATGGCGTGATGACTGCTGTTTTAGCAGTGTCATCTGGCGCGACAGGTATCTGGTGGTAGGCACGAACTAAGTCGACTTTGCTGAAGATAGACTTGCCAGCTAGAGCTGAGGTCAAGTCGTGCATGGCGGGATAGGGTATTTATTCAGGACGGTAACTTTGTTAAGTGCCCTGCGGTCACCACAAGGGCGCCAGTCACCGGATTTCTTAGGCACCATGTGTAATGGTGATGCCCATGGACTTTTAGACGGGCGGATGATTCCCAGTTCGAGCATTTGCTCGAATTCCGCCTTAGCAGCTTTGAGCTTGTCCGGGGCTAATCGGCGAGGGCGGGCCGAAACAGTTGGGCCCTTAGTGCA
>OX104069.1:103754188-103786756 GCA_944474145.2 Dicrocoelium dendriticum
TGACCGAAAGCGTGCTGCATCTTCTCAAATACATTCTATCGCGTTCAGTTCTGCTATATGCGTTTATTTGCAATTGCCCATGTTGTTTTTTCCCGGTCATCTGCAATGCCCTTCTTCATTACACGGAATAAGGGAAACCTACTTTCCGCAGAAGATGCAGTCATACGTATCCTCAGCACGCTATGATGCGCAATTTTGACGGAACCACCTGCAGTATCTTTCACACATCACCCAGTAAACGTGGTGTTCCAAAGGACTCCTCCTGCAGACATACTTCACAAAGTGCTGTTTGAAGCTGGTCACGTGCACTCCTATGTGCAGCACATTTACCCTGCTTCCTGCATCTCGCGGTCGTAGTCGTCTGGAACCGACGGATTTGCCTAAGGCATATTGCGCTGGTACCGGAAGGTGGGTTTACCGCACAATGGATCAAAAGTTCCTTGCGCGCACGTTTGCGCTGCCCAGGATCCTCCACCGAGACCATTTTAGTTGAAGTTGACGGACCTGGGATGGATTCTTGACAGCCATCCAGTATAACGCGCTCTGCAACGTTGGCCGATATTGAAACGGAGCCCGCCGCAAGGATTTGCACCTCATTCTCACACTGAATTCCCAATAAGCATGGTAAGTTTCCAAAGCACAACGATATACTTTCTGAACGCTTCGAAGTGTCGCTGCGAAGGTTCTAATCCAACTTAGCGGAGATAAAATTCCCGAACACTCGCAAATTATCCAGCGCTTTCAATTAGCATCTAGGCCGAGACGTTAGAACTTCACGTGGACATCCGCCAGCACCTCTTGCAATCCTCTAATGTTTATACGCCTGTCTATAACACTGGGTGCATGTCCAACAGTGGAGACCGTTTCAGATTGACCGCTGTCCAAATTCACGGCCGTTTTAGATGGTACTGCTGGAGCAGGCAAAAATCCATACACTTCAGGACATCGTGGGCATTCCGATTCTCCTTCTCCGCCACCTGGAATACGGACCACAAGTCGTACCTCAATGACGATTAAAAGAACACTCACAGCTATTGCCCCGGTCAATGCAAACGCGGTACACAGCGGACCTGGATGCCGCAACCACCCGGTCCCGTCTATCCGGCACAAAACCGAGCATCGTCCTGCGCTGAAAATGCCTCACCATCCTTTCGCGAGCATATACTGTCAACCTGCTTACCAGTTCAGACACCACCAATCCACCATCGCAGGCTGCATTAGTTCGCATGCACTCCATCGCTACCTGAGTGTTATGACGATCATCCATGGCTTTCGCACGATTAACGACCACCTTGAAAAGCGCCCGTAAGGAGGAACGCTCGCTCAAAGTAAGCTTCAGGTGCATATTTTCATTCTCCACTGGATTAGCGGAATTGCGTCCGAGCATCATGACACGCCATAATTGACGCGCCGCCCAGCATCGTCATCAAACATCCATGTTCTAGGGAAATACTGAAAGCATTCAGTATTTCTCCTCTAAATGGTTTCCTGTATTCCGTGAGAGCGGGTCTCTTCAGGCATGAATATCAGGTTCCTTAGCAAAAGAATCATAAAAGCGTTTTCCGCTGGGTACGCAACTTAGAGCTGACTGCACCGACTGCTAATTTCCCGTAACTTAGGAACACAGCACAACCCCATGCGCGCCTCCGGATACACCACCATGAAAGCGTTGATTTGTTGCGCGCATTTATCTACTGCAATTGCTCTCACGGATGTCGTGCTTGTAACCAGTGCCCGCACGGCATGTACGGCCTCCACTAACCTCCGTCGTCTCATCGGTTTAGTTCAAGTTCAGTCGGGACCGGGAGGATAAGCTAATTCCGTGAATGTTCCATCTTTTGCGTATCGTTGGATCCGGAATTGATTGGTATGCTTGCGATGTTGAAATGCCTAAAATAGAGACCGTATCACACCCTGTCCAACCAATTACTGCCCACAAATGCTTGCTCAGCAGTCCATGCAAGGCCAGTTTATGTAAAGTATAATAGTAACGGGTAAGTTAAGAAAACAAGAGGATGAATGTCAGCTAAATAATGATAATAACAAGGTGTAAGAAGAAATTTAAAAACAAACGCGAGGAAAGTTAAAGATACACGTGGGTTAGGAGAAGGGGAAGGTTAGGTACTGCCGCCCAAGTGCATCCAATTGACGCTCAAAACCTGCAACCGTAGACTCGCCAACGACGTGCTCCGGATGCGAGTCTCAACGTTCAATAACCCGGCGTGCCAAGCGAGTTTCCGCCATTTCCCGGTTAGAACGCAGTTTCTGCAGCTTCGACGGGTGAGCTTGGAGACTAGGCAACTTAGCGGGACTAAATAGCTAGGACAAGTCTGGACGGATCTCACTCGTTAAGATACGGTAAGGCAGGATCAAGTCTCATCTAATTCTGCAGTAGTGCATTGAGTACATACCCAATTTAAGCGCACGTTCGGGGTATGTTTGCCCCGTTATCCCTGCACTTATCCCTGCACCTTAGACCCACACGCAACACCATCTCCAGCTTTATTTTGTCCTTTACAAGACAAGATGAATAAGCCCCGATACAATACTCTAAGTGGGGTCGCATAAAATTTGAGAACAGCTTTACAGATATATCTGCCGTTAGGATACCGAAGGAGCGGCGAATAAACAACATCATATGGAACCCTCTACAAGCAGCCTTCCACCACTTGACTCCAGAGTGAAGCAATGAGGTGTGTGTACTACATAGATCAACCGGCTGGGTGACGACAGGGATTCCGCTTCCAACAACTATATAGCGCGTGGGAGTACTAGCACCTCCACTGCGGAGGACAGAACCTTCCGTCTGATTTATAGGCATCAACCATAAATTTGACCAGTCGCAGCGTCTGTCCATGGCCCTCTGAATTACTGTTAAGTAACAGGATTTCAGTTGTCACTTTGCTTTCGATCCATCAGGGATATCCACAATACTCCAGAGCTTGAGTTCGTTAGCAAACAATGGCGACGGTACTTCAAGCTCCTGGGATAGGTCATTGACAAAAATTACGAAAAGCAATGGTCCTAGCACCGAGCCCTGTGGAACACCATTAAGAACACCTTGTCTAAGCGAAAGTGTAGGTCCCACTGGTATACACTGTTTTCTCACCTCTAGGAAAGCAGACACCCATGCAATGGCGCCTCCATATACACCATAAGATCTCAACTTTAATGAGAGTCGTTGTTGTGGGACAGTACTCAAAGTTAACGAAAAGCACGTCGATAGTGTGACCATGGTCTACTGAATCAGCCCAGCTTCCACAGGCTGCAAATAAATTTGTCCGACATGAAAATCCCAATGAAAGCTGTGCTCTACCGTAATGAGAAGGTTAAACTTCATTACATGATTTTTTACCTTATACCTGACCAGTTTTTCAAACAACAACTACTACGCTTGGCAAGCTGACAGGCCGGTAGTTCGCTTGTAGAGCTCTGTCACCGCCCTTAAAAATCGGACGGACGATTGCCTCCTTCCATTCCGAGGGTAAGGCACGGCTTTATATCAATCTCGTGAACATGTATGTCAGAGGGTCACTTAGCTCAGCGGCCAATTCATGCATGGGCGTCGTAGGAATTGAATCAAGGCCAGAAGCTTTAAAAGGATATAGCCCTAGCAATAGCGCGAAGACTAGCGTCTCCGTTATGTTGATTTCCGTTAGGCCAGACTCCTCCGGGATTTTATTGACCAGCTCAACCTGAGGTAGAGTGGCCTCACGAGGAAAGACACCAGTATATTGTTCGCTAAGTATAAAAGCATGCTCATAGCGGTATATACACTGGTCCCGTCCGCTGGTAGTAAAGTCGGTATAGAAAAGTTTGTACTGCTGCGTTTCCTTAAGTAGGCAATGAACTTTGGATTTGTTACGGCTGCGTCAGCCAGGTGCTCCTCGTACTGAAGATAAAGAGTCCCACGTTGTTGTTTACATCCATTGCTAACATCTCGCTAGCTTTAATAGGTTCTGATTGATGAAGCCGCTTGATAAGTTCGCCCGCACTTAGAGCGCTTCCTGAGCACGTATTTACCTGCATGGTCTACCAAGGAGGCTGCGCTCGTGTCACACGGCTCTTAATGAGTGGGATGTGGGGAGTAGGGAGCTCGGCGAGGTGTGTTTTAACTTTCGCCCAAGTGAAGAAGAATTACATGTCTACTCCCGTGATGTCAACGAACCTACAAGGAAATATAATGTAGCCGTGGTAATTAAACTGATGCGCAGAACCCGCCAGTATAACTTTGCCGTATCGTGCAACCAACATCCGAATGCGCGCAGGCACGAGGAACAGTATTCGCCCCACCATCTACTCCATCACAACCGTAGAAGCACCTCCATTTTTCAACGCACCAACGTGCTCCGCCTTACTCAGCTGCCTTAGATGATACCAATAACATCTCGTAATACGCATGCGGTATACTGTTAACACGAAATTTCTGCTTTCACGTGTGTGACGGAACGACTTCATAAAACTTTATACCGCGCCAGCTGTTACGCATTAAGCCGACGATTAACCGGATAAAGCCAAGTTTTCCGTAACTGAAACAAATTCGAAAGCCTCATGAAGGCGCATTTTGTTTCATAATACCTGCCTTTCAGCACCACGGAAAATCGGGCCTTGCAGTTGTAGCACATCTAACTAGAAGATTTATCAGCGGTAAACATTATCATACACCTTACCGTTTCCATTTCACATTCTTACGCTTGCTGTGCACACCTTGCTATTGAATGCATCGATAACAAAAGCCATCAGGAAGATCGTTTCCAGTCCATTGCTTATGACCCGCCGCAGTAAGCACCGTGAATCTATAAAACGAGATCGCACTTTCTCTATGGAACCGCGTCAAATCCAGTCGAACCTCCTTAATTGACGCGTAACCACCAGTTATCATGCAACAAAACGTAGCGGTTTCATCCCGTATGGTGGAAGACAGGAAACGCGCCCAAATGAACAAACTGAATAACCCATATAAACCAACCATTTACACTGTCTTTATTCCTTATCTATGACGTGTATTGACATCACCCTAACTTGCCCTTACCGTTTATATGATTATACAACAGCTAAAACTATCTACAGGGGACACCGTCTCAAGCTATCGCTTTCTTTTGTGACTCAAACAGCGGAAAACCAGTGACAGACGTATATTTGCCGGCTTACCAGCGCTTAGCTCACGTCCCTCTCTTCATCACACGGCGTTGCTTGCTTCCCCGGACCCAGCTTCACCTGCGGGTCTTCCTACCTCCTGTTCTGGATTCGTAGCTCCCATCGGTAAGCAAAGTCGAGCCACGTCTCCCTCAGTAAATGTTGCTGCCCAGCATGACGAGCCTACGGTCAGGTCCTATGCATCTGTGGTGAAAAGACTCGTGGCGCCGTCAGGTAGCCGCAACTCAGGTGTGCGAGAAGCGAAGCCAAAAGCAAAATCTAGTGGCAAAACCAAGCCCTCTTCGCAATTGGCGATTAAAAGTTCTTGAAAAACTTACTCAGTTGGAGAATTTGGTTAAGGACACATCGATTTCTTTTAAGCAGCAGACATCTAGGGACTCTTATCGCCACTCTTGTGACTGCTGCCTTATAATGGTAAACGCGACGGTGACTTCCAAATCTTCGCCATCTGAAAGGATCCTAGACGATAAAGCGTTTCTAATAAGGATGATTGCACTGTTGTTTGATGAACGTGAACCAGGGATAAATGTTGTTTCTGCCTTTCGCATTGTCAGGAAACAGGAGGGCTTTACAAATTCTCTCACTCGCAAGAGCATGTGCCGAAAGGAAGAAGCATGCAGGCGCATCCTCCGACTTACTTCACGTCTCAAAGGAGAATGGTTTTATGTTCTGAGAGCTACGTCCCCTGAAGTTTGGATAAAATTGAAGAGTGCAGTTGATGAACTTCGAACCCGCTGGGCAAATGGTGAGACGGGTCTTCACATTGTGGATTTTCGAGTGGTTCCGATAACTCCGAAAACTCGCTGCAGACCCATCCTTGTCTTACCCGGACAGTAAGGTCGAAGAACGGTTTGAGTGTGTTGTCCGCTAATGTGCGCATTTTGCGGAACAAATTGGACGAAATTCAACTTCTTGCCATCGATAATCACCCTGCTTTGATGGCATTCTCTGAGACGTGGCTGTCCCCGAACATCCGGGACTCGGAAGCATATATCCCTGGATATCACTTCTCCCCGGGCTGATCGCCACGGCGTGAGGTCAGGCGGTGGCGTTATACTCTATTGGAGGCTGACACTCAAGACACATTTGCTTGATGCTACTTGTGATATGGATGGTGGCTTCGAAGCTCTGTGGTGTCGTATTCATAAGGGATGTGGATCTCTCCCCGTGTGTGTCGCCTATAGATCTCCCTTGGGTTCGGGAGCTTTGTTGCTGGATTCAGTTAAATCTCACGCCAAAGCTAAGGACTGCTTAATTGTTGGAGACTTCAATGCACCTGGCATTGAGCGGGATCTGCTTTATTGTTGTCTTCCTTCTGACACTTTTGATGCCCTTCTCCTTCAGACCGTTCTCGATTGTACATTGCTTCTGCATATATCTTCATCCACTCGGTTGTTCTCAGGCCACACGCCGCACATTTTTGTCCTAGTGTTATCCCCGATGCCGTCAGATGTCGCCGACCTGGTTGTTATGCAACCCATTGGTAAGAAGGATCACTGTGCTATTTCCTTCCAATGGGCATTTTGATTTTCTATTCACGACCAAAGTGATTTCCGGCATAATTTCTGGCGAGCCGATCCCCAGCGTATGCAGCAGGCTGCTTCTAACATAGACTGGACCATTCCACATATTTTGTGTGTTGACAATTCATGGACTCACTTTTGCTCAAACAGGAACTCACTAAGCAAACAGGTGATTCCTATTTCTAAAAGTAGAGGTCAAACAAGAGGTCCTGCTTGGATTGACAAACAGTTGAGGTCTCTGATGAACAAAAGACGCAAATTATGGGATCAATTCAAGTGTAAACAATCGACGGCCGGCTACTTGGAATACAAAAAGCATGGGAACCTTTGTATCCTAAAGAAGCTGGAGAATCGCCAAAACTACGAATTGCAATTAGCTGTGCAGTCCAGGTAATCCCCCGAAATGTTCTTCTCATATCTGTACAGGGGTACCAAAGGTGGTACTGGCATTCCATCTCTATATTCCAGTAATCACGCTGCCTTACTTCAGGAGGGTGCTGCGAAAGCGGATCTCTTCGCTCAACAGTATTCCTCAGTTTTTACCAATGAAACTCCGTTTTCTGACGTAGTACTCCCGTGTTCATTTTTGCTGGATCATCTTGAGTTCAGTTCAGAAACTGTTACTCAATTCCTTCTCCAGTTAGATCCGAACACCTCGCCTGGTCCTGATGGCCGGCAACCATTGTTTCTCAAGACCCTGGCTAAGTACATTGCAGCCCCAGCTTGTCAAGTGTTTCGTTGATCTATTGAATCCGGACGCCTTCCATCAGCCTGGAAGCTGGATATTGTCAAGCCCATATTTAAAGGTGGGAACCGCCAAGACCCAGCAAACTATCGTCCCGTTTGCCTAACATCAGTAATGTGTAAAATTATGGTACGGATTCTCAAAAGAGCTCTCAGCCTTTACTTCGACGACCGGAGTGTAATTTCTACTGCTCGTGTACCACCAATTTATTAGTTGCCAGAGAGAAATGGGCGAGCTCGCTGGATGCGGACAGACGTACGGACGCTGTCTACGTTGATTTCAGCAAAGCTTTTGACAAAGTTCCTCACGAGCGGCATTTGCTCAAATTTCAAACAATTGGTGTCTCTGGGAGGGTTTTGTCGTGGATCCCAGATTTCATTTCAGACGGAGTTATGCGAGTTAAGATCAACGATACGTATTCAGCCTCCGTCCTTATGAGCAGAGGCGTTCCTCAGGGCGCTGTCCTTTGACCAGAGTTGTTCAAATTCTACAGTAACTACCTTCCTTCAACTCTCCGGACCGAATGCTTGATCTATGATGACAAGTTGAAGTTATGGATGGAGGTAACCAGCGCTGAGGACGCTGACCGCCTCCAAAATACACTGGATGGGCTGCATGATGGGTCACTTAAATTAAAAAATAAATTAATTAATACTTTATTCTCGACTGTGCGAGGCACGCCCATGGAGGCATGATCAGATATGTACAACTGTACAAATATTTTATGGCAACTGTGACAGCAATAGAAGAAAATTGGTCGTATGTCCATGATAAAATAAATAAATAGATAGTTTATTCTCAGTTTCATAGAGACGCACCAACTTAGGCATGATCAAGGTTTAAAAACTGTTGTGAATCACGATGATACATCGGGTTCAATCGTGTGTAGTTGAAAAGGTGTCAAGAAGAGTTGATATGTGAATCTAGTCGTCTTGCCAGTATGTAGTTGTGGGCTGTGACTTTATTCAGTGGCGAGTCACATCCGCCACGTCGCAGTGTTGTTAAACAGACATTTGTGGCTTTTTATAGGGAGAACGCTTGCCAGGCGAAAACCCACCACGTCCTGCAACACTGCCGTAAAGCATTTTCAACATTAATGTTTAACTGGCAAAGCCGCTTGACGACTGGTTTTACCTTCGGTTTTTCGCGGGGTAATGGCTTCTAATTTCCTCTGTTAGTTGGACGGGTATTTTGATCTGGGTCGCCATGATTTTTGAGGTCGGTGGAGGAGAGGGACAAGGCGATTTTTCTTCTTGTTGTATGTCCAGGTGAGCAAAAGTTTCAATTTTTCCACTGCCCATATTTTTCAGATGTATAATATATGGGAGTATGAGAATATGTCCAGTTCTCCATACTGGAAAAGGATTATGGTGATTGTAGGTCGGTCCTTGCGGAGTTTTGCCATCCTCCATGTCAGTCCTTGTGGGTTGTTACGTCCGTCTTGGGCCAAAACTGTTCCTCAGTCCAATCCCAGATCTCCAAGATGTCCCGGACCTCAGAGAAAAGGGAAAGTGAGAGACAACCGAGAGAAGGTCGCAAGAACAGGCATGGAGTTGAATATTGTTAATGTCTTGTGTCATAACATTTGGGCTTGAGACAAAAGCATGTACACTGTGCAACGATAATTATGCTGAAAATGTCTTTTGAGTATCCTATAGAATCATTAGCCGTATAGGTGGATTACTATGGCCTGCGTAGGGACAAGAGCGTTGCACCAGTAAGTAAAGTACGAGTATCCGTTTGATATGAGTCGATAGTTGCGTGGGTATAGAGCAAAGAGAGTTAGAATGTTGGTAGCGATTGTCAGGTGCATGAACAGCACGTAGTTAGTGTAATCCGAGAAAGGGCATAATAAGCGGAAATAAATAGGTTGTTGCGAGATAGTCTTAAAGCTCAATTGGTGGCAGGGCAGCGGAGGGACTGGATGCAGAAATTCTAAAGGAGTAAAGGTTATTGAGATACGGGTTTGCTACTAACAAGCACCGGATCATCGCATATGCATGGGGCCAATGGCCATTAGCTACTTCTGAACAGAGATGCCGAGTTTATGACGACCGACAGATGTTGGCACTAAGAGTGACTCAGTCGCCAGATGCAGCTATTCCAATCAGACGCTTTGTCACTAGTGTATGCCTATAGGGTCAATTAGTGTATCTATAGGCCAGTGAAGGTAAGTGATAGGTCAATAGATCAGCAAAGCTGTGACGCAAACAATCCAAGAGAATGAACGTTGTAAGAGGAAGCGCGCTCCGGATATCCGCAAAGTTAGATGGGAGCTATGGAGACTAGCTGCTTATAAGCAGAGATAGTGGCTCTAGAAAAGAATGAATCAGTGGCTGCTGTAGCCATGTCATTAAGGCGTTTGACCGATGCTGGATGCCTACAGTTTCGAAGAAGGAATCGACTTGCGAGCTAAGCTTTAAGAAACAGACGGCAGAAGAGAATGAAGGTTGGAGAGTCAGTGGGTGGCTCCTTGTAATCTACATGGAGCCAACAATGACTAGCTGTTGTCAAATAGAGTTGACGCAAGTAGGTCGAATGACAAATGTCGGCGCGCTAGGAGAGAGAAGGGTGACCAGCAATAGAGTTTAGGCTAAGCCTTCAGTAACTAGTGGATCCTACGGTGGCACACAATTAGTCAACAAACCATCTGAGCTGTGACGCAAGCAATCTAAGGGAATGAACATTGTAAGGAAGGAGCGACTCCTACAGTTCACCGGATATCCGCAGAGTTAAATGGAGGCTATGGCGACTAACTGCTGCTAAGCAGAGATATTGGCTCTGGAAAACAGTGAACTGTGGCTGGTGTAGCCATGTCATTAAGACGTCTGCCCACTACTGGATACCTACAGTTTCGACGGAGGAATCAACATGCGAGCGAAGCTTAAGAGAGACATACGGCAAAAGGTTCTGTGCTCCCCGTTGGTGCTACTGAACCATTCGGTGTTTATCACCTTGGTGGTTATTTTCTTAATAATGTGAAACAAGAAAGAATCCTTGGTGTTATTGTATGCTGTGATTTAGAAACCACGCAAGACACGTTGAGGAGAGTTCCTGCGGCAAACAGACTACTCTGTTCTGTCCGAAGAGCCTTCTCACGATTGACTCCGGAGATCTTCAGACTTATCTTTTTCTCTATGTGCGTTCAATCCTTGAATATGGATCACCCGCAATTCATCCACGTACAAAGCTTGAACATGGCTTGATTAAAAATGTTCAGCGACGCGGTTCTAAGTACACCTTTGAGTTCCGACACCAGCCATGCCACATTCGTCTCCAGCCTTTGAATATGTTTACCCTGGGATATCGGCGTTACCGCGGCGATCTGATCTACTCTCGACGCATTTTGCGAGGTGAGATGGGAAACGGGCTCCAGGGTTTCTTCCAGATTAACACTGAGTGTTCGACTCGGGGCCACTGCTGGAAAGTGTTTAAGCCTAGGAGACTCAGACTTTCCTGATTTTACACTATCGACTCGCGTGGTGAGCTGCTGGAACTGCTTGCCTAATTCCGTCGTCATTTTGCATACGGAGGAATGTTTTAAACGATCGTTGGATTTATACTTCTTGAATTTGCAGGGACCTTGTTGTTTCTTATGTAACTGTGACAATCTAACTGGTTAATTGCTGTTGCGCAAACACCTGCTATGATTAAGAGGTGATGGAGCTGACTAAGGTCTTTTCTTCTGCTCTCTACATTACAATGATAGCAACTCAAAGTCAAGTATTGAAGTATGTTGGTCCAAAGAAGACGAAGAAACATCGTTTTGGTGACTCATTTGTTTATTATTTGAACTTAAGCTGCTTTGACGTTAAATGCTTGTCATTTGCGAGCAGCGCATAACAATCCCACTTCGAGCTATTTGCTCTGCGTTTCTCCGTTTTCTGTATCTGTTATCCTGTGAGTACTACCCGCTAGCTCGATTTTGACGTGCCATACTGGAGGACCAGGACTCTCACATCTGGCGGGAACGGGTTTGCGAGCCAAGATCAACCGGCACAGCCGGGAGTATAATGGTAGCGTACGATACTGAAATGTAGTTAAATAATTTGTAAATACCACAAATAAACCAGTAGCGGATGTATAAAGGAATCATGTTCCTTTGGCTTTTATAGTACCCTAGGTTACTCTAAACTTGGTAGCAGGTGCCCGGAGTTTGCAATCGCATAAATGTGTCTTAATTGGACCTATGTTATTGGATGAGTAAATGGTGTACTCGGTTACCCAGAAACTGAAAGATAGCCACTTTAAGGGAGAATATAAAGAGCGCTACTATTAACTTGAAGGGGAAATGACTATTTTGCTTACCTCACATGCTCCTATGTGATTTCATTTTTGGGAAACGACTGGGCAGAATGGTTAGCGTACTTCGAGAAATAGGTGGACAAGAACGGAGATGGTTGTGAGAATGATATGTAAATAACGCGGTGAACGGATGTGGCACGAATAGGCAAATAACCATGCGATATGCGCATACCTATTTACATATGGGACTTGTTACTGAATGCGTCTATACAAAGGAAAAGTAACGCGAAAGCGTCAGTTGCACATATGAGTGTCTGGGGAGCAGTAAGTTAAGTGACCTAAGATGAATAAGAAGTGAAAATGCATGTCGGTCCCTGGTCATTATTTGGTGACTGAATGCTCACAACGGCGATATGAGCTTTCTTAGGGTACATAAATGGTTGATGAAACCTTATATATATATATACCTAAATTTGCAAAATTAGAATGCAGATATTTGTAATTAAATATATGCATTCACTTTCAGACTGCGTTATGTATACTTAAATGTACGCATTAGTAACCTCAATCCCATATATATATCTTTATATATGTGTATATATATGTTTGTATATATATATATATATATATGTATATGTATATATACGTGCCCCATGCTGAGGCTGATGTTGCATTCTTGATGCTCCTTCACCGCAGTTGGGCTAAACCAACTTACACTTAAACTAGGTCTTTTTAAGCTGGATAAATTTCATTCTGCTTTATTTGGTTTGTTCTGCCTCCCTGAATAATGTTCTATTAACTGGCCACGTTGCTTACACTAATTGCGCTTATCTTTGGTAATTTTGTTGCGTTTGTAGCATTTTAAGTAACTTGTGGATATTTCTTACTTATCACGGATTTGTTGCTGACCAACTTACTTCATATGGTAATTAAGCGAAGAGTTATGCCACCGTATCTGTATGCATTATTGGATTTATTTTAGTTCAGCTTGTCGTTTAAATTGAATGGCTGTTGTTTGATATCCCCGGTGTGGATGCACTTGATGTGCATGTTGACAAGGTGCCTACCTGTCTACTACCCACTACCTCGTCCATACTGGCTCCAGGAGACAGTTGGTCGTTGCTGGAGGGGACGGGGTGCACGGTCCTTGTGGCCGTGCTAGGCTCGAAGAGTGGTTCCATGCAGTCAGTGTGGAGCGGACTACGGTCCAGCCACCGCCTTGTGTGCGCTTGATTCCCCAAATACAGTGTGCTTGTGTTTGCCTGTGAAGGAGTGTAGGCCGGCTCCGTTGATGAAACGTGGTTCCCATCCACATGCCTCCCGGTCTTATTCCTTCGGGTTTACACTGGATATGGGGTATGTGGTTGGAGCTGTGGGTGGTGCAGCGTAAGCCATCCATGGTCCCTCTGTAGGCGCAGGCGTCCTGTGGCTTGCCACAGTGACTGGCAAATCCGAAACCGGATGCCGCCAACCATATATATATATATATCGATATAGGTTAATAAGGCGTAAATTTATGTATACATAATGCTGTCAGAAAGGGGATGCATATATTTAATTACAAATATATGCCTTCCTTATTTTGCAAACTTAACGTGAGTAGAAATGGTAATACTCCTCCAATCTATCCATGATTATATCCTCATGCAGAAAGACATTCATACGCGTGTGACGGTAACACTGATCATCAGTTCTATGCCATTTAATGGTACGGCACGTTGTTAGTCCCCGCTATGATTACCTAATGCAAATATCCGCAACTGGACGTCAGTGGACCAACGTATACATTCTTTTCAATACAGAGATTTAACTGACCTTATCCGTACGTAAACGAGTAAATAATTTAAGTATGTGCCTGTCAGTTTTCATGGAGTTAGACGGGTATCTGTAATGGTGCATATCAAGGTGCCAGGAGTAAAGTAAGTAAGGTACGAATTTCATTATTAAGCTAATACCGTTTTATGAATAATACTAAGGGAAATTTATCACACCCAGTATATGCGGAAGTTATAGGAAGCATAGGGAATAATAGGATGGCAAAAGGAAGAAGGAAATAATCTATGAACGATTTTGCAATGTTTTCGTACGAGTAGTCCACATATATACGCAAGACTATAGGTAGGTTTATGTTCCTGCGAACGTGACGGGTACGTAGTAAGGCCATATGATTGCCTCACGGATGGCATTTGTTTGTGCACTGAACCCACCCCCAGTGTTGGTCGCGATTGGTTGCACGAGCGATGCATAGAAACGTATTCTGGGTTCTATAGCAACAGTGTCATAAAGATCAATAAACAGGTGGATATTTATGACCCTACTGCGATAAAGGATCGGTGCTTAGTAAGCCTATGTATGTTCCACAGGGAAGCATAATTATGGCCTACAGCGACAGTTGTGTTATCGGCACCAGGAGCCTACATGAACGGCCCTCACCTGTGCTTATTGCGTTCCATGATATTTGCGTCCATATGGGCGGCGGTATAGTAAGCAGTGCTAACGAATGAGAAGAGCATGCATCTGCACGCCCACAGGAATGATTTTAACTGTCCCAGCGCAGCTTCATCAATTCTGCCACCATGGAATTAGCAGTGACTGGTCGCACAGGCTTTTTTGACTGACAGTACATAAGTCTCCGTAGGTCTCACGTTGGTGGCAGCAAAATGGTTACGGGAGAGGACTGCGCTATAAGCGGAGCGCGCCTCCATAACCAGTGATTATGAAATGCATATACGTCACATAGAAGGCGTTATTGTTGTTAGGAGGGAAGCCACAGTGGTAACCTTAGGTATTGCGACAAAAAGAACGCATTGGGCCTTGTTAACGCTACTGATACTACTGGAATGGAGTCACATGGCTTTTCATTTATTTCCGTCATTGTATGCAACCCCTTTGAATGCATTATGCTGATTACTCGTGAGAATATGGAAATGGTAACGAAGAAGAGACACAAATGGAGCGCTGACGTCTGTACCGGTTCCGAATATTCACGTCATCATGGGGAGCGTGTGAGGCTCTCTTGACCCACAGTGCACGAACACTGAGGAATGGTAAATGGAAATTTATTCCGCAGACACATATGAAAGCAAGATGCATAGATGTAACGCGGGGTTGACTTGCTCAATCACATGGAAGCGATGTAGCGCACCTCCAGATGGTGGAGTGTATGGTTCACGTCATCAATGTCATAGACAAAATTACCAGGAAATAAAAGGTAACGTAGTTCGGTGGTAGACGTTTGCTAATCTTTCACTGCGGTGCCAACCATCAGCAGGAGAAGAGGGTGCATACCAGCGAAGACGCATCGAAGCTACAAATACCACCATTGATAAACCTTTTGTCTGGCATTGTCACCTACTTTGTCATGAAAAATGAATCCTACGAAGACAAAAATTAGGTAACAAGGAAATGTCGTGCAAGCAGTAAAACAGTGATGACGTGTTCACTTACGTATTATGCTTAAGGAATGTAGAGAAACCTAATTCTACCGCGCAGTATCATATCCATGTACCTTTTGAAGCGGGTTCCCGAGCAATACTTTACTACAGCGCTGCCTTGCCCAACAAGCTTTCCAGGGTGCCCAACGAACCATAAAGCAGTCGTTACTGTGTATCAGTTCACCCACATTGGTATCGCTGCCACCATGCTTGAGAACCTGCTTGCGGCACCATAAATCGTCACTGCGCCGGTCACTACACATCCGACGGGTTGGCGAACGTTTGCAAATGGGAAGAAACCTATCCGTCGAGTTTTAACACAATGTGACCGCATGGGCTGTTCCGCTGGACATGAAGCCAAGCCTAACTGCTAACAAGGAAGCCTGTAGCAGCAGTAAAGCTAACGTGAAGTACGAGGCGAGGATGACCGCACAACAAGTGAAGTCAGTTCGCGCGCTGCTCAAGGTGGAAGGGACTTCTTAAACCCGGCGGCATCTTTGGCGAAAGAAGGCATTCCCCATCCCTTTGAAAGGACGTGTACGCAACGGTCATAGCGATATCGATGCAGGTGCTACACCGAAGCTACTACTAGAACTAAACTCAGCTTTCTCACTAGGCCCAGACGGGCTACACCCACAATTACTCAAGATGGTAGCAGAATTAATTTCCGTCCCACAAAGGCAAAGCTTTCAGTTCTCTCTTAAAGCTGGCCGACTACCTGTCGATTGGAAGACGGGTGTAGTTTTGACGAAATACAAAAGCGGTAACCGCCAGGACCCTGCGAAATATCGGCCAATTCGCTTGTCGTTGGTCGCCTGCAAGATCATGGAAAAGCTCATTAAATGTGCTATCAGCCGACACTGCCAAGATCGCAACTTCGGTTCCGTCACTCAGCATGGCTTCAGAAAGGTGCGTTCCTGAATCACTAATCTGGTGGTCGCAAGAGAGAAGGGGGCTAAATCAGTGGACGATGTAAAACGTTTAAACGGGGTCTTTATCGACTTAAGCAAAGCTTTTGACAGAGTTCCACGTCAGGAATTACTCTCTAAGCTCTGCGGAATCAACATAACAGGGAACACCCTACTATAGATCCGTGACTTCTTACAGGGCCGGAACATGGAAGTCAAAGTAAACGATACCCTTTCCTTCCCAGTGCCTATGTATAGTAGCGTACCACTAGGCTCCGTTCTCGGACCGGAATCGTTCAAGATATATCAATGATCTACCTAGTATGCTACAAACGGACTGTCTGATTTATGCGGACGACCTCAACCTATGGTCGTAAGCGTCCAGCCTGGAAGACTCCGATCGATTACAGGAAACGCGTGATCTACCACAACCTTGGTCTTTCAAGTGGGGTTTGCCCGTCAACAATGTTAAGCGCTCAGTCCTTTCTATAGGTGCTGCTAAACCACTGGGCATGTATCACATTGGCGGGCACCTACTGAAGGTTGCCACACAGGAAAAAGACCTGGGCACAATAATTTCTGATCTCAAAACGACCCTCGACACGTCAAAGAGAACTGCTGTGGCGAACAAGACGTGGGGCCTCATAAGGATATCATTCTCTAAAATGACACCGCACTTATTTAGACTTCTCTTCACCTCTCACATCCGTCCCATTCTTGCATTCGGACCTCCGGCCATAGCCCCTCTATCGAAACATGTAAGTGACAAGATAGAAAAAATTCAGCGATCAGCCTCGAAATTTGTCCTTGGGCTACGCAAACTCCCGTACCCCACCCCACTACAGAGGATGAACCTCTTTTCCTTAGACTATCGCCGACGTCGCGGAGACCTCATCTGTACCAGACGCATCCTACGAGAACTGGGAAACGAGCTAAGGCAGCTTTTTCAGCTAAGACTTGGCAGGTGGACTCGAGGTCACAGCTGGAAGCTGTTTAAACCGAGGAGGTTTACAGCCCGCTCAGATGTTACTCTCTCCACTCGAGTAATTAATGACCGGAACCGACTGCCGGACCCCATTGTCAATGCACAATCAGAAGGGAGTTGCAAACGTTTGCTAGACATCCTCTTACTGAGTATTACAGGATCCTACGGGACTGATACCACATCCTGAGCTATGACACAGCCAATTCTCCTGCAATCCTTAGAAGGTGGGGAAGCGAAGGAGCTGATACGGGATCCCCCTTCTGCTATCTACCGTTCAAGGAAGTTCAAGTTCAAGTGGGACCGGGAACAGTAGGAAAACCCTGCGAATGTTCCACCTTCAAAACGTTGTCGATCCAATAAGGAAACCGGTGCGTTGATGTGCCAAAAGAGAGCCAAATCAACACACATGATTCACATGGTCAACCAAACAATGCCCAAGTGCGGTGCACTAGCAGTCCCCACTGTGCCGGCCACGTGAAAAATAAAAGAAAACGGTAGTGTCAGTAAAGAAAACATCCGCTCTGGTAGGGGGAAGTGGACCGCCGGCTCCCCAACAGAAAACCCACCGAGCTGAGACACATTCACCTGCTTCCCGGCGGGTTTTAAGATCCTTCACAGCTACCCGCAATCTCAGCCTATCCGCCAAAGGGAGGTCTGGGGGCACCAGTGCGCTTGAACTTGAAGGTGAAACGCAGAAATGCTTGGCGCTCCTCCGGAGTGGACAGCACAACTCGCAACAAGCGAGGGCGAGACTTGTCAGCTGGCAAGTTACCGGGTCTGGTTAGTTTACGCACAGTCACGCTGGAGAAGCCGGGAGGCAGGATTTTGATAACGCATATTCTAAACCACTGAAGGTCATCTAGCATACGGTCTTTTGGGAGGACAGCAGAAGACTCAGTGGCGTTTTTGAAAATAACACTGCCGTCGGTATGCGAGTCTCCAAGACGCGAAGTATTTACCGAACGCTCCATGGACGTCGGTGGTTTCAGTTTAGTGTACGTTTTTATAGACTCTAGTGTCGTAGATGTTTCCAGTTGCAATGAATCCGTAGTAGTAGAAGTTGAGGAGGGGATGGACGCCCGACGGATTTCTCATGCCGCCTTGGGTTTTGCAGCTTTTTCAACCCTATTTCGTCTTCATTTGCCAAGGGCAGAAACCTGCTGCTCTCCTTCGTTAAAAGCCGCATCAAACACAGTGTCTGAAGGTTCGTTACTAACAAGGTCGTTGTTAAGAGGTGAGCTGACAGGCAAAGTGAGCAAGCATTCAGGATAAGTCTATCCCTTGCACTAACCGAGTGCCCGCTGGTAACACTCTCTCTAAGTCCATTTTGTCTCGGTTAAGACATGGTGGACAAGCCTGAATACAATATTCCAGGTGGGGTCGGTCGAATGCCGAAAATATCTCCACAACCAAATTGGCCGTTAAGATTCCGAATAGCGGCAGATAAACTACATCATACGAGACCCCCGACAAGCAGCTTTCTTCCAGTTGTCTCCAGAATGAAGTGCTGATGTGTGCACGACTCCTAAATCAACCTGCTGAGTAACAACAGAGAGTTCACCACCACCGACAACATAAAGGGTGGGAGGATTTGCAGCTCCGATTCGGAGAACAGAGCACTAGGCCCTATTCATGGGCATCAACCATAAGGTAGAGCATTCCCAGAGCCTAGCAAAGGCACGCTGAATTGCTTCCGGACCCCCCGGGATATCTACAATAATCCAGAGCTTAAGGTCGTCAGCAAACATTAGTGATGACACTCCTAGCTCTCCCGGCAAATCATTTACTGCAATCCAGCATACTGTAACGGTGTAGCACTTATTATACCGTAAAAATAGCAAAGTATAGTTTCCCGGAACGTTGCTACGCCTGCCATGAACACAGGGATACTGCATGTACCGGTACGGGTACTCATCTGGCAACCCCTTCCACTTTTGCAGTTCATAATCCTGTGGAGTCAGCCGTATGCTTGCAAAATCCCGCGGCAGTTGCAAATTCCTTTACATCGGACTAAATCTCATCAACACTCCGATAATAGTACGCACCAAAAGACATAATCTCTCAGCTTCATCCACCATGATGAAGGTTCAAGTTCAAGTTCAAGTGGGACTAGAACGATAGGATGAATCCAGTAAGTGTTCCTTCTTGACCGGGTCGTCGATCCCGGAGTTGATAGGGGTGCTCCGACTTATTGAAAGGTCTAAAAGGAAAACACCCGAAAAACACCTTGGTCCACCAAGTTAATGCCCACGTTCCTTACATTAGCTGTCCCAGCTATGTCAGTTACTTGAAGTAAGTAAGAAAGGGAAAACGGAAGGTAAGAGAGTGGAGGAAATCAATTAAAAGAAGAGAATAATACCAATGGCGAGGAAAGGTAAAGAAAAACAGAATTGAATTATGAAGATGGGAGTTAGTCAGGAAAAAGGAAAGGTTTCGTGTTGCCACCCAAGGGCGTCTAACTAACGCTCAAACCCCTTAACCGTAGCTTCATTGACAACATGTTCTGGAAGCAGGTTCCAGCGCTCGATGACTCGACACGATAACCGTGTCTCCGCTCTAACTCTATTGGACCGCGGTTTGTCCAGCTTCATACAATGCCCGCGGAGACCAATCTAGCGGGACTAAATAGCCAGGACAAATCAGGGCCAACCTTCCCAGTCAAAATACGGTAGGTTAGGATTAGGTCCCCTCTAATCCTTCGATAGTGCATTGACTGCATCCCCAAACTAAGTAGGTGTTCGGGGTACGTTTGCCCTCGTAATCCCTTGACCAACCTAGTACCGACACGCAACACGCTTTCTAGTGCCAGTTTGTCCCAGACAAGGCATGGTGGACAGGCCTGGATGCAATATTCTAGGTGGGGTCGCACAAACGCTGAGAAGAGCTTCACAAACACATCAGCGGTTAGGGTCCCTAAAGAACGACGGATAAACCACAACATCCGGAACCCTTTACTAGCCGCCTTCTTCCAGTTGTCGCCAGAGTGTAGTGTGGAACAGTGGACGACACCTAGATCAACCTGATGAGTCACGTGAGGAAGTTCACTCCCATCGAGCACATAACTTGTGGAGGAAGCAGACGCTCCGATACGCAGCACTGAACACTTTGCCCGGTTTATGGGCAGCAACCACAAGACAGACCATTCCCAGAATCTATCCAGAGCCCGTTGAAGAGCCACAGGACCTCCAGGGATATCAACAATATTCCAGAGCTTTAGGTCCTCAGCAAATAAGAGCGATGGCACCTCAAGCTCCTCCGGCAGGTCATTTACGTAGACAGAAAAAAGCAGCGGACCTAGGACAGAGCCTTGCGGAACGCCGCTAAGTACAGCTTGTCGAAACGAAAGACTGCTTCCCACACAAACACACTGTTCCCGTCCATCCAGAAAACCTGACACCCACCGGAAAGCGCGACAAGCTATTCCATACGACCTCAACTTCAGTGAGAGTCGCGAATGGGGGACAGTGTCAAAGGCCGTGGCGAAGTCAATGAACACCACATCCACCGCATGTCCACTGCCTACGGCTTCAGCCCAGCTCTCACGAGCTACCGGCAAGTTCGTCTGACACGAAAATCCTTTGCGAAAACCATGTTGCTCTACGCAAAACAGGTTAAACCTATCTAAATGGTTCTCCACTGTATCCCGTACTAATTTTTCAAGTAACTTAACGACCACGCTAGTCAAGCTGACAGGCCTGTAATTAGCCGGTAGGTCTTGGTCACCGCACTTGAAAATCGGACAGACAACAGCCTCCTTCCATCCGGTAGGCAAGATACAGCTGTTGAGTGACTTCTGAAACACACAACTCAGAGGTCCACTGAGTTCCATTGCCAATTCATGCACCAATTTTGGGTGAACCGAATCTGGCCCGGAAGCCTTAGTTGGATTTACCACTCTTAGCAACCGGAGAACTTGGGACTCAGTTACAGGAATTTCATCCGGACAACAGTCCTCAGAGACTCTTGAAGCTAACCCTTTGCATGGCGTATTTGTTTCGCGGACAAAGACGCTTGAGTACTGCTTACCAAGCACGCATGCCTTGTCATAGTCGCTATAGCCATGGGTCCCATCTCCTCGAAGCAATGGTGGTATGGGCGCGTTTGCACCACAGCGTCGTTTAACGTAAGCGAAGAATTTCTTGGGATTTTGCTAGGCAGTATTAGCTAAGCCCTTTTCATACTGAAGCCAGGCCAACCTAAGATGTAGCTTGCACTCATTTCAAACCACCCGATACTTGTCAAACGTGCTGTTCGACGGAGCCGTTCGGTATGCTCGCCAGCATCTAGACCGCTTCTTTAGCAGGCCCTTCCCCGCGGAATCTATCCACCGAGGCTGCGCTCGAGCTTCCCTTCCTTTTACCAGTGGGATGTGAGGTGCAGAAATGTCTACGAGGTGAGCCTTAAGTTTTTCCCAAGCTATGTGAACAGTGTCGGTCTCAGATATCACAAAAGGCGATGACCTAGCTTTATCACGCATCGCTTGGAAATCCGCGGCCCAAATGTTCGGATACCAACTGGTAGTAGCTTGGCGAGACCTGATAAGAGCACACTGGAAAGACAAGCAAACGTGATCGCTAGCGCCAAGAGGCGAGTCGTATTTAATGTCATTTACAAAGTCAAGTGACTTAGCAAAAACAAGATCTAAAATGGACGGCTGCTGATTGCTCATGTACCTAGTGGGGAGGTCCACGAAATGGTGTAGTGGTACCTGCAGCGTCAAGGCCAGCAGTTCTGTACCGAACGATTTCATAGTCGAACTGCAAGATAGATCATCCCAACAAACCTCTGGGAGGTTGAAGTCTCCCAGCACCAGACACTTGTTTGGAAAGTGAGTGCGTATAAACGCAATGATTCCATTTGAGGTGCTCATAGGGCTTCTATACACTAACACGACCGTAAGCTGAACCGAGGAAGCGCAAATCAAGACTGCGAGAGCCTCAACAGATTTGTCGAGAGACTGAAAAACGCTGGTCCTCAATACGTCGACGTGATAACGCACATGAAGTGCTACACCACCCCCTTGACGGCCAGTGGAGCGGTCAGCGCGGAACAGTGCGTAGCCAGGCAGGTATACTTCGCCATCTGTGATTTCCTCAGACAGCTACGTTTCAGTGAAAGCAAGTATATCTGGACGAGATTTGTCTACGAGCGGACCCACCTCGCACATCTTATTCCTCAGGCTAGTGTAACAAAGTTTCTGGGGTGGGGTATCGGCGGGTATAGAAAACAGGCATGGAACGAATCAACGGCGGTAGGAAGCTGCACGGAGTCAATCACAGCGGACACACGACGCGAGAAGCACACGCAGCCAGCGGGCACTCACAGAATCGCAATACGCAACGGTGACACGAGCAAAAGCGAGCAGACAGGGGGCAAGCACGTTTATCCACAACAGAAAAAACAGAAGTGTACAGGACCTTGAGAAGACAAGCAAAACAAACAGCGAATGTCAGAGTTTTGGGTCGGCAAATTGGCTTCGCACGTTTTCATATCTCTGTGGTTTCTCGAGAATCTGCAAATGAAAGGGGAAAGAAAGAGATCATTTAAGCAGTCTTTAAAACGACCCATGGCGGTTTCGATTTCGTTACCTACGCACGTTACATATGTGGCGCCAAGTGATATCCAATACAGCTTTTGACTTTTACAACTACTAACTTTGAGAAGCACATTAACCTTCTTCCATACAAAAAAGGCACCGAGGTAACATTTGCATACTATATATATGTATATATATACATATATATACATATATATATACGTACAAACCGGAATCTAATGACAACCTCTCCAGTTGGCATAACATATTTACCGAACCAAACCCGCCGCCAGGCAAATCCCAGGTGTGACAGTCCCGGTCCGCCATACTGGTCGAGACCTTTATCTGAAATAACGTGGAACAAACTGTTTGAATAAACACTTGAAACGAACTTTGATTATTGTCAAATTTCCTCTGATCCAAGATATCTTGGATCGACTAAAGTGGTACTGGCCAAAGCGTCTCCCGGGCGCTTACTGGTAATCTTGCCGTTGTGCCCTTTTTAATCCCGTTTCACACACTGTTTTGCCTTTTTTGTTAGTTTTACGGTTGTATACGTGATTTTAAATTCCTCTCTGTTTTCCACTTAAACTTGGCCGTCTCGCGGAAATCCGAGGCGGATGAACCCCTTGCGCCCTCGTTTGATTAGTCAAATACAGCTTGCAGCAATTCGGCCTCCTCATAAATGAATAAATAAATAAATAGTATATTCGCTGTAAAACGAGACACACCTCAAAAGGCGTGATCAAGGCCAGTAACGGATTGATCTGGTGGTATGCAGTGTGATGTGTGATCTCGTTGGTGTTATAATCTTCTCACTAGGCGCAACTCCAAAAATACGAATTTACTGCTCTACAAGACTCCCAGCCCAAACGGAGGAAAAAAGCAAAACACCAATGACACTGACAAAATAACGTATTAATCGCCGCCAACGAACACTGTATAACGACTGCGGACCTTGGCTGTATTTATAGGTCTCTACTGCCCTTCGACTTCTAGAACTGGAAGGTCCACTACCAAAGTTAGTGGTGCCCCATATGTTTTGCTCGGTTCCAATGGGGCCCGGGATAGGGGGTCTTCGATTTGATAGCGGCACAGGTCTCGCAGGCGTTACATAGCTTCACGACGTCGGCGTGGATTCCTGGCCACCAGTACCGTTGGCGTATGGCTGTCTCCGTCTTTAGTTGGCCAGCGTGATCAAACTTTTGATGGACTGCTTGTAGTAGGCCCGGCGCTCTCGACATAGGAGTAATCACTTTCGGGCCCAGGTCATCCATGAGGAACAGCGTCCCGTAAATTATTCTTAGTCTGCTCCAGTGGTCCCATAGTGAGCGTTCTTCGTTCGAACGGGATTGCATTTCCATACCCGATGGTTTGGACGATTCTTCCGCTTACCGCATATAAATGTTAGATATGTATGGGTCCTGGGCTTCATCACCTGACCACGTTGTATAAGTTTCCGAGTGGTGTAGAACTGCAGTTATTTCTTCCAGAGCAGGAATTCTAGAAAGGGCATCTGCGTTGGCGGGCCGTTCTCCCGGCCGGTAATCACAGGTAAAATCGTACTCTTGTAGGCGTTCTTGCCACCGCGCGATTTGTCCCTCCGGGCCATGAAAGTTTCGTAACCATTGCAGAGATTGATGGTCAGTCCGTACAAGGAAAGGTTTTCCGAGTAAATACGATCGAAAACACTTCAAGAAATACAACAAAGCCAACATCGCACGTCTCGTTGTGCTATACTCACGCTCTCTTTTGTCCAGTCGGCGGCTAGCATAAAAGATCACGGTTCACCCAATAGAAGTTTTCTGCGACAAAACAGCACCAATCGCCTCGTTACTTGCGTCGGTATCTAGGACAAAAGGCCTTGCTCGCTCGGAAGTATCCGGGAGACCTAACAGCGGTGGCGACGTGAGACATTCTTTCAATCGTCCGAAAGCACTAGCACACTCATCCGTCCAAACAAACTTCCGTCCCTTTTGCGTCAGGCGATGTAAAGGCGCCGAGATCGAAACAAATTACGCACAAATTTCCGGTAGTAAGATGCTAGTCCCAAAAAGCTACGCAATTCATCAACTGATCTGGGTTGTGGCTCCGACCTTATTCGTTCGCACTTGTCGGGGTCGATTTGAATGCCATCTGGCGTTATTACGTGTCCCAAAAAGTTAACCTGCTCGCGGAGAAAACGGCACTTCCGTCCCTTCAACTTTAATCCAGCCTGCCGTAACCGCTCCAAAACCGTACGTAGGCGGGCGTTGTGCTCTTCGACCGATCTACCATGCACTATCACATCCTTTAAATATATCAAACATTCCTTGGGTACGAGGCCGTCCAATACTTTCTGCATTAGGCGCTGGAAGGTGGCTGGGGCATTAGCCAACCCGAAGGGCATGGTCTCGAATTCATACAGCCCGGATGGTACAATGAACGCGGTTTTTTCCCTATCGGCCCGACGAACTTCCACTTGCCAATAACCGGCGGCCAAATCGAGAGTAGTAAACCATCTTGCACCATGAAGAGCATCAAATGTGGCGTCAATGCGAGGGAGAGGGAAGGGGCCTTCGCGAGTGACCTCGTATAGCTTCCGGTAATCTACACAAAGTCGTAGGGAACCATCCGTCTTCCTCACGTGTACGAGTAGAGACGACTAAGGCGATGTCGAGGGGCGAATAACGCGCATATCAAGCATCTCTTAGATCATGCGATCTTGCTGGGCTTCGTAATGAATGGGCACCCCTGGCGCCCGCTGGCGAATAGGATGCTGACTCCCTGTATCCATTTCGTGATGGATGACGCTGGTGCGCCCAAGTTGAGTCTCGCAAAACAGATCCTCATAATTACGCAGCGTGGAGAGTAGTGAGGCTTTTACGTCTGGGAAAATACCACTGTGATTAGGCAAAGGTTCAATGACATCAGTCACGAACTGTGATGGTTTCGAAGTGGCTTCTAGGACTGTGCAAACTCCCCGTGAGTGACACAGCTGCGTGTTGACAGGAGTGGACTTTGGTAATAGGCTCGCGGTACCAAGCTGCAGCAAACTTTCATGCTTAGCCAAAAATCCATCCCTAGAAAGGCGTACCAACTTAGGTTTCGACAAACCAGAAACTCGTGAATTGCGGTGACATGTTCCAGTTGAACTTGAGCCAGCACTGCGAATTCGACGGGTAACTCAGCCCCGTTGGCTGTTAACACTGGTAACCTTCTCTGAGTGGTGGCGTGGCGACTCCCAAGGTGGTCGGCTATCACTAGACGCAACAGCGAACATGATGCACCGGTGTCAAGCAAGAACTGGATATCAAAATTATTAAGGCTGCCAACGGTGGTTAACGGTCGAAACGAAGCAGTACGAACAAAAGTGGATACAAGAAAGCCGGATGGATTAAGACGTGACCAACCTTGCGAACGTCGCGGCTTGACAGGTGGGTTATGTCCGCAAAATTGTGCACGATTGCCAAAGCGGCGGCGGTACCAACAACCTCGCCTGGACGGAGTACATTTGATGTTAGATGCTCTGCTGTCGGTAATAGACACTTTTTCAGTGCCGAACACAAAGTGGCCTGTCCATACTCATGGCGATCGTTCATCGAATCCAGGGACTCGTGAAACTTTGCCTTGTTCATGGCATCCGTGAAATTGCAGGGCAGCATCCCGGCCAGTTGGTGACGTAGGGACCTGTCGTGCAACCCGATGTAAAACCGCTCAGTCAGCCAATTTTCCCGTTCGGCGTTGGAGAGATCCGGAAAGGGTCACAAGAAGAGCTCCTGAAGAGTGCGCGCGAACGCTTCGACCGATACTCTTGGTCGTTTTGCACGAGCGGCAAACTTTTGTTTACACAGAACTGCGACCTCCTGTTTCCGGAACAGCCCGCGCAGCGATTCCAATATTTTTGAAGCTGGCGCCGTTTGCGGAATTCCAGTTGCGCGGAAGAGACGCGTGGCTTCCTCACTTAAAAAGCTGAGAACGTAGGGGCCCACGTTCTTTTCAGGAACACTGGAAAGGTATAACGATAAATGAAACTCACAAATGTCAAAATCATCACCCGGCCGAAAAACTGGGGGTTGCCTCGGCACTGGCCGAAACTCCGAAAAATCCTGAGAAACAACACGAAGTTACGATTTCAATTTTTGGGGGGGCTGAAATTTTCCATCTATATCGCGATCTCACCTCCGTCACCAAATGTAACGACGTTCCTGCAGTGGGTAACGGCGGGCATAGAAAACTGGCATGGAACGAATCAACGGCGGTAGAAAGCTGCACGGAGTCAATCACAGCGGACACACGACGCGAGAAGCACACGCAACCAGCGGGCACTCACAGAATCGCAATACGCAACGGTGACACGAGCAAAAACGAGCAGACCAGGGGCAAGCACGTTTATCCACAACAGGAAAAACAGAGGTGTACAGGACCTTGAGAAGACAAGCAAAACAAACAGGGAATGTCAGAGTTTTGGGTCGGTAAAGTGGTTTCGCACGTTTTCATATCTCTGTGGTTTCTCGAGAATCTGCAAATGAAAGGGGAAAGAAACAGATCATTTAAGTAGTCTTTAAAAAGACCCATGGCGGTTTCGATTTCGTTGCATACGCACGTTACAAATGTGGCGCCAAGTGATATCCAATACAGCTTTTGACTTTTACAACTACTAACTTTGAGAAGCACATTAACCTTCTTCCATACAAAAAAGGCACCGAGGTAACATTTGCATACTATATATATGTATATATATACATATATATACATATATATATACGTACAAACCGGAATCTAATGACAACCTCTCCAGTTGGCATAACATATTTACCGAACCAAACCCGCCGCCAGGCAAATCCCAGGTGTGACAGTCCCGGTCCGCCATACTGGTCGAGACCTTTATCTGAAATAACGTGGAACAAACTGTTTGAATAAACACTTGAAACGAACTTTGATTATTGTCAAATTTCCTCTGATCCAAGATATCTTGGATCGACTAAAGTGGTACTGGCCAAAGCGTCTCCCGGACGCTTACTGGTAATCTTGCTGTTGTGCCCTTTTTAATCCCGTTTCACACCCTGTTTTGCCTTTTTTTGTTAGTTTTACGGTTGTATACGTGTTTTTAAATTCCTCTCTGTTTTCCACTTAAACATGGCCGTCTCGCGAAAATCCGAGGCGGATGAACCCCTTGCGCCCTCGTTTGATTAGTCAAATACAGCTTGCAGCAATTCGGCCTCTTCATAAATGAATAAATAAATAAATGGTATATTCGCTGTAAAACGAGACACACCTCAAAAGGCGTGATCAAGGCCAGTAACGGATTGATCTGGTGGTATGCAGTGTGATGTGTGATCTCGTTGGTGTTATAATCTTCTCACTAGGCGCAACTCCAAAAATACGAATTTACTGCTCTACAAGACTCCCAGCCCAAACGGAGGAAAAAAGCAAAACACCAATGACACTGACAAAATAACGTATTAATCGCCGCCAACGAACACTGTATAACGACTGCGGACCTTGGCTGTATTTATAGGTCTCTACTGCCCTTCGACTTCTAGAACTGGAAGGTCAACTACCAAAGTTAGTGGTTCCCCATATGTTTTGCCGAGGTGTCAGGTGGCTTTTAATCACGTGCAGAAGAAGTACATTCCGAACGTTCGAAATCGATGCTATAACCAATAATAATCGATTAAACGCTAAAATAGGGAATTTTCAAGGCAATTCTTACTTTCTCCCGGACACCTCCCTTCCTGAGGTATCATCCGAGGTATAAGACGAAAGCCTGGGATTAACTTGCAGTCCTCGGGACGGTATTCTCTGCCTGTCGGTCCACCTCCTTGGCAGAAGCGCCCGAGAACCTTGTTCCGAAGTTCTTGTTCTGAATTCGTTGCTCGACGTTATGCAATCGTCCACTGCTACCTTCGGCAGGTTGAAATTTTCCACCAGTAAATCGAACGGTAGGTCAGTAGGCCTTTCTTGTTCTGGCTGGCACAATGTGGGCGTAACTGGTTTGCATGCCATGGCCAAAGCTGTGCGCCCACCATCACGTCCTACATGACGTTTCCGCGCTTGCTTTTGACCGTCCCTGGCGTCCATTTCGCATGGCCTTCCCAGTAGTCACGTAATAGCACCTTCTGTCCAAGCGTAAAAGATCGCTTCTTCGCTCAATGCCGCTGGTTTAACTCCTGTTCCATTCTGCGGATTTTTACAAACAGAGGACTCCAAGCCCGGTCGGATTGCGTCGAAGGGCATGCAGAGCTTCCGGTTCATCATGGTCTGTGCTGGAGAAACCCCGTCTGGCGCTTGTGGATTCGGTGTTGATCGGTAGAAGAAAAGGAACCGGTCAACCACCTCCTCTATACGTCCCTCGCCTTTTGATTTGTGGAGCGCTCGCTTGAATGTATCGACAAACCTTTCTGCTTAGCCATTCGACTGCGGGTGAACCGGCGGCGAGCGGACGTGCTGTACGGCGCATTGCTTGCAAAACTCCGTAAAGGTTGCTGAAGTAAATTGTGAGCCCTTGTCGGTGACGATTGTCTCAGGACAGCCGAAGCAGCTAAAGGTTTGGCGCAGTTTCGATATGGTGGCATTGGTTGTTGTGTTCTTCTAAAGAAGTACTTCAGGCCACTTGTTGTATGAATCGACGATAATGAGAAAGATTCTGCTGTTGATAGGTCCCACAAAGTCGACATGGATGCGGCACCATGGCTTAGTAACTATTGGTCATGAACAGAGTTCGGCTTTTGTGGTGCTTTCAAGACATTGGCACACTATTGACAGCGTTTAGCTATTTCTTCTACCTGTTTGTCCATGAAATGCCAATATACATAACTGCGGGCAAGCGCATTCATCCGGTTGATTGCAGGATGCCCGGAGTGGAACTGTCGAATAAGGCGCTCCTGAAGTGCTTTGGGAATGACCACTATTTCCGAAAACAGTATGCAGTCGTTTACAATAGAGAGGGAGTGTCTCCTCTGAAAGTACTGTTGCAATTCAGCAGATGGACATGAATGTGGTCAACATGCTTTGTGAAACTGTGTAACTTTCTTGAAGATTGGGTCCCGAAATGTTTCGGTTCGTACAGCTTCTGCGGTAACTGGTAGACCGTGCAATTTATCAGTTGCCGGAAAGTTGACGTCAGGTTAAACCTCGACCGGGGTAATGATTGTGTCCTCATGTGTTTGCTGACGAGCATCAATTAGGCGTGACAGTGCATCCGCTTGGCCAATGGAAACAGTCGACTGATATTGGATCTCGAAATCATACCCCGTTAAGGTAAGAGCCCAACGTTGTAGCCGGTTGGCGGTGTAGACCGGAATGCCCTATTTCGAATCAAAGATAGCCAGCAAGGCTTTGTGATCTGCCAGAAGCTTGAAGCAGCGGCCGTATAGCATTTTATGGAATTTCTTGACTGCATACACAATGGCCAATGCTTCTTTCTCAATCTGGCTCTAATGCTTCTCGGTCTTCGTAAGTGTTCTGGCGGCATGGGCGATTGCCTTCTGAGATTCATCGGCGTAGGTGCATGATATTACCGCAGCAATTCCATGGTCTGATGCATCTGTTGCCAAGACAATCTCTTTGGAGGGATCGAAATTAGTCAAAAGCATGTTTGAGGACAGCAGTGACTTGACGCGTTCGAAGACATTCTGGCATTCGGATGTCCAGTTCCATGTTTGGCCTTTGGCTAATAGCATGGTTAACGAGGCACGCAGGCGGTGCATCTCAGGCAAGAATGCGCTGTAGTGGCTGATGAGCCCACAAAAGGAACGCAAGGACTGTAGATCTGTTGGCGGAGGCACTTTTCTAATGGCTTCTATATTTTCCGGTTCTGGTCGACGTCCATCCTTCTCGAGGATAAAACCGTGGTATTTGATGAGCGGCGTGAAATATGTGCATTTATCCTCACGGATCCGGAAACCGTACGACTGTATGCAACCAAGTACTTCATCCAAGCGGTTAAACAGTTCTTCTGGTGTACGACCCATCACTATGATATCGTCCAGATATGCAGCGGTTCCATAAACACCCGCTAGCATGGTGTCTATCAACTGTTGGAAGATGGCAAGCGGTTGTATTGGAATAGCCCACGATGAGAGTGTTGATCGTCAACAACTCCCTCGAGACGTCGTCAACATCTACTTGAAGATAAGCATCGGATAGATCAAGCTTAGAAAAGTACTTACCACCGTTCAACTTTGCAAAGATATCCTCCGGTACAGGTGAGGGGTACTGGTGGTCGTCCAGCGCGGTGTTGAGGCCAGTTGAAAAGTCAGCGCAGACGCGTACCCTGCCATTTGCTTTCTTCACTGTGACAATCGGTGCGGCCCATGATAAATAGTTGACGGCTGTGCTGACTCCGGCTCGTTCCAGTCGATCCATTTCTTGCTCATCGGTTGACGTGTCTGCGTATGGTACCGGTCGTTTAGTCTTGAACACTGGTTTAGCACCTGGTCGCAAGTTCAGTGTTGCCATGAATTTCGTACAATGACCCAAGCCATCCTGAAAGACAGAAGCAAATTTTCGCTTCAGGGTACGTGTCATGTCTTCGACGGACTTTGATGATGGGTCTGGACTTGCCAGAACTCGGAGGAGGTTCAACTTTTCAATCCAGTCGAGGCCAACAAGATTCAAATTCTGCCGGTCTGAAATGTAGCATGTTCCCGACTTTTCCACACCTTGGAAAGCAATCTTGCAATTGAGCTCGCCAACTAAGCGTAATACACCGCCGGATGCATTATGTGCATCTTTCTAAGACTCGACCATCTTCGGCCTCTTTATGTGATTTCATGTGCTCCTGGAATTACTTGTGATGTCTGGGGCAGTGTCAACTTGCAGTTTCGTTGGGATCCCATCGATTAACGCAGGGTTGAATCGTCGTCTCGGTTTACATTCACTTTGGAATGCGGCAACTATGGACAGAGACTCAGCGCCGTCCCTTCTAGTATTGCCCTTTCGGTAAGACTTTTGCACTTTCCTTGACCGGACTTGACTGCAGCATTCCTCTTTATGCACACGCTTATGACACGTTTGACAAATATGATGTTTGAAGGGACAAAAACCAGCGAAATGCCATTCGCCGCAAGACCAGCATGCTGTGGGCAGTTTCTTCGTAGGCCTCTTGAAGGGTTTGCTTGCATTGGCGGTCCTGGTCTTTTTCACGAGTTGCACGGTACCTGCTGGTGCGAGATCATTTCGTTTGACCATGGCAGTGTCGTATTTTAGAGTGAGAAGCCGTTTGCATTCGCTTACGAGGGCCTTCAGTGTCAGATCAGGATCCTGCTCCAGCATAGCTAAAAGCCGCGTGCAGATCTCAGCATCACTGGGCGATCGTAGAGCACTGACGAAAATGAGACACTTAAACCTATCGTCCGTTAAAGAGCGAAGTTTGAAACGTTCACACTCCTGGTTAATCATGTCTGTTAAGGCCCCAAAATCGTCACATTCCTGTTTGACAATTTTCAGACGCTGATAGCGAATACTAAACAAAGATACCGACTCACCAAAAATTTGCTTCAGTTGCGACACTGCTTCGTCAAAAGTCAGATCCTTCGGCTGTTTGGGCAAAATGTGGTCTATGAACCTTGAATGTTCACTTGTTCCGAGCTTGCGGAGTAGCAGTCGCACCTTCCATGTGTCGTCGTGACGAATGAAGGCCGTTCGGAACATCTCTTTCCAGCGTTTGAACCACGCTTCAAAGGTGCATCCAGAATCCGCATCATAATTGAATTCAGTGATCGCGTTCGTTAGAAGATCAACAGATATCGCCTGCGTGTCCCGCGCCGCTGCTCCTGTTGTCTGCAAACGCAAACATTGTGTCAGATTTTTAGTCATTTTCATTTGCGCCTCCATTTGATCTTGCTGTTGAAAAAGCAGCTTTTGAATTTGTTCAGCAGAAAAATTCATCACATTTACAATTTCCTCCGTCGCCATTTGTTATAATCTTCTCACTAGGCGCAACGCCGAAAATAACAATTTACTGCTCCACAAAACTCCCAGCCCAACCGAAGGAAAAAGCAAAACGCCAATGACCTTGACAAAATAACGTATTAATCGCCGTCATCGAAC
>OX104069.1:103787256-103830693 GCA_944474145.2 Dicrocoelium dendriticum
TCAAACTGGTAGCGAGCAGGTCGCATGCTACAGATTACAAGCAATTCTGCACAAATATTCATTTCTCAGCAATAAATACATATACTTATATATATAGGTATCGTTGCATCCGGTTTCGGAATTAAATGTCACTGTGGCTAGCCACAGGACACCTGCGCTTACAGAGGGACCATGGGTGGCTTGCACTGCACCACACACAGTTCCAACCACACACCCCTTATACAGTGTAAACCCGAAGGAATAAGATCGGGAGGCAGGTGGATGGGGGCCACGTTTTTTCAATGGAGCTCGCCCACACTCATTCACAGTTAAAGACATGCACGCAGTAGTTGGGAATCAATCTCACGCAAAGCGGTAACTGGACCGTAGTCCGTTCCACACTGAGTGCATGGAACCACTATTCGAGCCTAACACGGCCACAAGGACTGTGCACCCCGTCCCCTCCAGTGACGACGAACTGTCTGCTGGAGTCAGTATGGACGAGGTAGTGGGTAATGGACCGGTAGGCACCAAGTCAGCATGCACATCAAGCGCAACCACAGCGGAGAAATCAAACAACAGCCAATCACATGAAATGCCATTATCAAATAAAATATATCAGTTAAAGAATATGGCTATTTCGACATAATTCTTCCCTAAATTAGCATCTGAAGTAAGTTGGTTAACAACGAACCTGCTATAAGTACAATATGTCCAGCACTTAAAAATGCTGCGAACGCAGTAAAGTTAACGAAGCTAATCTCAGTTAGCGTAAGCAAGTGGCCAGTTGATAAAATATCATTCAGGTAGACAGAACAAACTAAATAAAAGTGGAACGAACTTTATTCGACTTAAAATACCTAGTTTAAGTGTAAGTTGGTTTGTCCCAACTGTGGTGAAGAAGCATCATGGCTACTGTCCAGCCACCGCCTGGTGTGCATTTGATTCCCCAAATACAGCGTGCTTGTGTTTGCCTGTGTAGGAGTGTGGGCCGGCTCCGTTGATGAAACGTGGCTCCCATCCACATGCCTCCCGGTCTTATTCCTTTTGTTTTACGATGGATATGGGGTGTGGTTGGAGCTGTGGGTGGTGCAGCGCAAGCCGCTCATGGTCCCTCTGTAGGCGCAGGTGTCCTGTGGCTGACCACAGTGACAAGCGAATCCGATACCGGATGCCGCCAACCCATATATATATATATATGCTATGATTTGCTAGTTAATCAGAATATATAGATTGTTGCGAATTATTTCTCCAAGCTGCTGCGAGGTATAGAAGCTAACCGAAAGTACTAGCAAATAACTGTTAGCAAAGCAACTGCCCGGGTTTTCGGTTGCCGATCCGAAATTAAATCGCATTGCTCACAATCACTAATGCACATCCCACGTAACAAAACCTCAGCAAATTGGCACTGAGCCACTGCCGGTGGTCTTTCGTAAACGGTCTTTATACCCAACGTAAATAGTGCCGGAATTTGACCAAACCTCGGAAACAATTCCAAGGGGATATATATAAAATGTTATTATAATATACGTACAACCTATTTGTTATAAGCCATGAATAGTTGATCGATCTGCGCTTTGTAGCAATCCGAACTTCAAGCGAATTCTGGGAAGCGTAGGGATTTCACAACTCACCCTACCTTCAATTGATCATGTTGTGCATAAATATAAAATTTATCTCAGGGTTTAGTAGTCTTCCGCCGGCTAACTCTTTTTCGCTTATAGTGTAGTACATCCGTGTCAAGTACTTGTAAGCATCGTTCGCCTACGGGGAAGAACCATTAAAACACTTGTTCTATCTGGTTGAAATATATATTGTTTGTATATCTCTCTCTATATATATCTGTGCTTTGTGATCCAAAAATTCATTGATGACAGACATGTAGTTATATCCTCTAAAAATGATGTGAGCTGGTTTATAAAGATTAGGAACAGACGTGATCTGCGCATCCAGCCTAGTGATTTGTCTAACAAGACATCAAGTGGTTGGAATTGGGTTTTACGACTTATAATTTTAATCTAACACGGAATGCAAAACCGCATATCCTACCCGGGAATGGGTTACGTAATCCACAATTAGGAAGCCGGTGAAGTGAAGTTGAATAATCCAAAAGTCGAATGCTTATGTGAGCTAGAGCAGATCATCTGCGCAAGCACCGTCACAGTGGGTTCAGTGCCTACAATTTACGAGCACCGTGTTTTATGGCCGATTCTGGCGAAATACTTATTAACTATGGAGGAACGATTGTGACACGATTACAGTATGCCGTGAGTACATCTGTGACAGTGGACTTCAGGAACTTGGAGATAAATAGAAGTTGTGTATCAGGAGGTAGATGCGAGGCTCTGTAGGACTGTAACTTTTACCGTTTGTAGTGATATCTCTGTGTTTTCCCAAGCTGGGAACCTGCATCTAATTTAACTATTGTTAGCAGAACCTGGTTAACGGTTGAACTCAAATCATAGCAATTGTTTTTATGTCAGCGAGTCAACGTTTGCTTTGCCATGGAAACTGTACTCGAGTGAACAGAGCAGTTATCTCTGTTAAGCAGCTATTTATAGGATACTCGTTATAGTTCTTACGCTAAATGAACGGTGCAATTTGGGTGGAAGGCGTAAACTGTTATGCACGTGTGTTGGTCGAGTCTCCTGTCGCTTGAGCTACGTGGATACATGCAGCGCAATAGATGGGAATGTCTTTGCTAAGCCCTCATTTAGGATCAAACCTTAGTGATTGTCCAGAATTGGATCCCGGTATCTCGCATACACTTGTAGCCACAGCTGACATGTTATAAGCTACGGTGAAATGATAGTTATTTCGGAAGGAATCACATACGAGCGTTCGTGTACCTTTCTGGCCTGCGAAATATAGGGTTATATATTTCGGGCTATGACGTGTCAATTGAGTCAAAGACTCATTTTCTTCACCTGGCCCCTAAAGCGCATGTCTTGTGACTCAGTCGATCGTAGCGTATAAGGCATATAGTTTCAACTTTGGACACACAAACTGCCATCAGCTTTGATAGTACGTATAACATCGATCAATTCGTGCGGTGTAAACAGCCTCTTTCATTCAGGCTCTTAACCGTTATCGTTTGATGGCGATACAATTACTGTGTCACACGTACATTTGGAAATGCTTTATTTGAGGCGTGGACTCCTACAATCTACCACTAGAGCATCTTTCACATTTGCAGCCTAACTGACTTCTGTTAAAACGTCCTGAGACGACATTGTGGGATGAGGAATTTTCTCTACTTCTGCTCAATTGCTAGTCGGTGGTGAATTAGTTTTAAACATGTTGTAGCGATTCCCGCCAACATTTCTCAAAACCTTATTTTGCAGGACAACATTTAAATCGAATTACGTAACAATCTCAGAAATGTGGAAAACAAACATTAGCACAGTAAAATTAAGACGAGTAGGGTTATAATAAACGAACAAAAGGAGTTAATTTTGTGATCGTTGTGTTAAACGCATTAGATAGCTCTGCTAAAATCACATGCTGCGGACGATAACCACTTTCATCGACAGGGTAATGGGCAGTCTGTAACATAGATTATTCAATATATGACGATGAATGTTTGCAACGGAGAGAACCTTGTTGTGTTTTGTAGTAGATGAAGCGGTCATTAATTGATAATTTATTCCGGAATATGTTTTGCGCAGTTCTTTAATGTAAGCTATTGGATGTCAAATGCAGTGTGATAGCTGCATCAATGAGCGCTACATATAGCATGTTTGTACGGTACGTAGTTTGACTCTTCATGAAAGCAGCATATGGGTTTAACGTAAGGATACTTTATGTCGTTATCTTATACTGGCTGGTGCTTTTGCATTTAACTGAGTCCAAAGGAACGAGAAACGAATCACCTGACGCTGAATACTATACCCATGTTTCAGTTAGCACAAGTTGTTTGAAAATCATGGATAATGTGAAGAATTTATGTGCAAAATTTAACTAAACTTTAAGCAAATCTATGCTCATTCCGGCATTTAGAACACGTACGGAAAGCAGTGTACTTTCGGGAATAGCCAGCGATCTACTTTGCATCTAACGATTTTAGGGTAGTGACATTTGTCAGCGTACACTGAGGGGTGCTATATCAAAACTAGTAGCGGAGTCACGATGGTGGTTGCTGTCTCCCTCAGCTTAGTGGTTTCAAACATAGAATGGCAACAGCCAACTTGTGGGGTTGAGCAATATATGGGTCATACGGGTTGCGCAATGTTAAAGAAACGTTCAAGGTCGAAATGGCAGTACAGTGCTATGCGGGAGTGGGCTTGTTGTCTAATTGAGTCTAAACGTAATGCACTTATACCCATACCTTGTAAATTTCACTACAATTCCTCTGTTTCAATATGATGCAGGCGAGTAAGGGAATATGTCGATTTGTTCACAGAATCGGTATGGGAGTTTGAGGACGATGATTAACTCATTTGGTAAATTAAGTGGAAGCAATACACATTGATCTTGATACTCACCGCTGTTCATTTTTCTGCCTTTGCCTACACCATTTAGATTTCACCTCAAATGACAAGTGTTGTATAAGATCATCTTTGCTTTTTTCCTCTAGAATAATGAATTTTTGACGCCTATTGTAATATGTCTATTGCAGACAAATTTGCAATTATTTCTCTTGATGCGCTGGTTAATTGGTTGCCGTGATGTTTCGAATGTTCGACGCAACAGGTTACCTACTAGGAATTACAGAGTGCTGGGTAACTGAACTGTGGTTTCAGGTGATATTTCCATTCAGATCTTAGGCAAAGCTTTAGTATATTTAGAATAAAATGGTTGCGTAATTAAATAACAAATTTGTGCATTTGCTGACAGGCGATATGTCTCCCTTAAATGGGAGCCATGAAAGTTGTATGGGAGTACAATTAGGCATACCGTGTTTAGAAACAATCATAGAAATTAACTATAAAGACGTCAGATCACGAAGTATCACAAGCAGAATCGACCAAATCAGTCAAAATCGACCTATTCGGTACGATTCATTTTACTGCAGTCCAGAGATTGGTAGTCTCATTGGCGTGTCCATGATCTGGTTATATATTTGGCCGCTGCGCGTGGAATGTGCGTTGTGACAGAAAGCAAGCTACCCAAACATATGTGGGACTTCACTTCTTTTGTTTGTATTTGTCGCTCCGTGAAGTTCCAGCAGGGTCACTATTGTTTACTTTGTCAGCTTGGTGTCAACTTATGGGAAGAAGGCAGTAGCATCAAAGGAGACCATTATCGCGTCTATTTCTAGTGTTATAAATCTGAATTTTTCAAGTAATTTTTCTGCCAATGGAGTCGAATTAGCTGGGCCCGCATTTAGATGTTTCAGCTTATTCCAATGTACTTTAGAAAGTTGGTAATTCGGTGCGCCGCTTAACCAACCCTTCCAACAACGGTCCCACTTAATAGGCATGGTGTAACCATTTTGGCGAGACAATAGCCGGATGTCCACCGCCATCATCATCACTACAGTGCTGGGGTGAGAAACAAATGCACCTAATGTACCGCAACAAAAAACAGGATTCTGATGACAACGCCATACAAAATATTCAGAAAGCAAGTAAAGTAATGTTATGTATTATATCTGTCACTTGCTGTGAGCTCGTAATTGGCGGGGGAACCTAAAGGAGACGAGGATGGAGAAAGCAACTCACAACACAAACGCCATGGGGTCGCCTCCTATCCATGCCGGCAAGTTTGTTCAAACAAAGTTGTTCATCGCCCTTCTGACCCCAGCCCAGCAGTCGGGATTTACCGACCGACGCCAACTTCGAAATGAAGCTTTTCCTTCCTGTCGACCAAGTCATCGCTTGGCCTCGCTTATCTTCCCTTTGGACCGCGAGCGCGCAAACAATGCACTTCGCGGGAGTCTGTGTGCTGGCATGCGCAACACGTGGCCCAACCATCGGTGCCTGGTGCGTGATATGACGGTACTGGGCGGTTCATTATCTCTTAATGCATCAAATGCACGACGCCGAATACGCTCCCTGCACACGCGGTGGTCCCACTTGCCATGAGCTAAGCTTCGAAGGCAGCGATGATCGAGCATGACCAGCCACTTTGTTTATCGACCAGATAGGTCAGGTTTCCCAACCGCATAAGAGGTTAAACCACGACTGCATTATAAGCTCAGTTCTTCAAGGCGAAATTAATATCGAGTCGGTGCCACAGGTGGCGACGATTTGCTTAAGGACCTAAAGCTTTTGCTTTACACTTCGTGGCACTATCTACGATCCAAGGGGTGGTAATATAGTTGCGAATGTACTTTAATTCCTGAACGACGTCTAGCGGATCATAACCTAGGGTTAGCGTAGCGGTGGATGCCAGCCAATTTTGGAGATTGACTGGGATTTCGAGGGAGCAAAGCTGAGACCAAAACCATCGACAGCCAGTGCTAGTTGGTCCAGTATTGCTTGGTAGGTTTGTGGGCATTCATCGTACTCCATGTCATGAAATTGCTCCCCAAGAAGTAGCTCAACATCTTCCAGCTCGTGTTTAGGGAGTATTGTTTCCATAGCTTAATTAATCGCGAAGTTAAAGAAGAAAGGGGACAGCGGGCAACGTTGTCTGACACCGCTGTTGATAATGAAGAGCGGCGACAGTTTGCTACAAATCTTCATTCTGCCCGAACTGCGTACGTACAACGCTTTGATAATGTTTACATAATGGTCACGCACACCATTCCTCAGCAGGCAGTCCTAAACATCACATCGACCGACTGAGTCGAAGGCTACTTTTATGTCAAGAAACATGACAACGGTGAGTCGACAATGAATATGGCGGTACTCTAACAAATGACGTAAGGTGAAGATGTGGTCGAGGAAGCCCCGACTTCGACGAAACCCGGCATGCACTTGACGGATATGGTTTCCACGAATGCCAATCCGGGTGTGGAGAACGACAGAGGCAAGCAATTTAGAAGCAATTGGATCAGACTGATCTCTCTATGATAGCCGCTTTCCGAACGGGAGCCTTCCTTTAACATTCGAACTATGACGGAGCGGCTTCAGTTTGTTGGGACAATTATACCGGACGTTAGCCCCCGAAACGAGGTCTATTCGTTATTGGTGACAAACGGCATGTTACTGCTGAGGGTATTTTAATCTTTCATAAATTTCGCGCCAGCATAATCGTGATGTTATCCAACTCTAGCTAACGTGTCAAATGAATGAATGCAGTTACAGCAAGAGCAAAACTACGGCGTTTATATTTTAACGCAGACGATTTAGTTTGGTAATTCTTAGAAAATTGTAAATGACTTCTAACGTCTCGTATACTGAACAGTTGTTTGTGTAGGCGACTTGTTGCCCAGTGCACTGCAAATACCTTCCTTATGATTAGATCGTATTGGTCTTTTGCTTGGCTAAAACGTCTAGAGATATACAACACAGGTTCTTACTCTTTTTCTAGAATCATTACGATATCAATAGGTAATGCAACAGTGAACATTGTTGGAGGCAAATTTGGCGAAGGGGTTATTAAATTCGCATGCGTGGACCAAATTTGGGGCAAATTAAGCAAATTATTCTCATAAAAGATCGCTTAAAGAAACTTTTTCTAGACTGTAATTCAAGTGATGTAGCTGCGGCAAAATTGCGAATAAATTGGGACTAGTGTTTCTGGACTTCCAAGAGTGAACAGAAATCATCGAAGATCTTGAGAGTAGTGGAATCGAAGGGCTGTGAGTGAATAAAACATGCGGACGAAAACCACTCTCAGGTGGATCACATTGAAATGGTGGGGAGTTGGAACCGCGTAGTCTGTGTGAATTAAATATCTATGTTACTGGTTGATACAACTTTCTAGAATGTGAATTGTGTGTCCCTTCCCGGCATAAACATTCGGATTGTGGATGCAAAGTAATAGCTGCAACAATGAAGGTTAACACTGGTACGCGAACCCGGTTACGTATTGTGACTTATCAGGATTCGCGCAGATGAGTTTATTGGATGCAATTGTGTTATATTCGAGCGTGGGCTTTTGTAAGTGTGTGTAGCGAAGGCATGACCGCAGGTGGGCTATCTGTGGCACAGCATTCGCATACATTTGACAACTGCTGCCGAAGAGATCATCGGGCCCGCAAACTGTAAGCGGCCCGATTGGTTTGATGATAACAACGCGATGGTTGGCGCGTTCGTGTGTGAGCAGAATGCAACATTTGCTGCACATGTGACAGACCCCGCTGACATGGAATGAAGGGTCAGTTTCGGAAAATCCGTCGGCGATTGACCCGAGAGTTCCGTCACATTAAAAATGCATGGTGGACGGAGAAGTCAAAGCAGATGGAATTCTACGCCGAACGCCACCAACACAAGGAATGCTTTGACTTCTTGAAGGCAGTTTATGGACCGAGATTGCGAGCGCTGAGGACACTGCTAGATACTCATTCAGGCGCTACCTGCAAACAAAATTCAAACATTATACAGATCTGGAAAAAAACACTTGACTGCTCTCAAGCAACGTTCCCCAGATTGACTGGCCTACCTTAAACAGCCTGAAGCAGCACTATGTGAATGTGAGTTCGCGGGACGTGCCGACACTGGATCAGAGGCAGAATGCACTTGCCCTGCTTCGAAACGACAAATGTGCCGGGGTCGATGTGATTGCGCCTGAAGTATTGACGCGCGGTGGACCCGCATTGGTAACTGCGTTGTATCAACGGGTGCAATGCATTTGGAATGAGGAGGCGGTGCTTTCTGAGCTGAAGGAGGCCCTTGTGCTACCAGTGTACAGAAGCAAGGGGAGCAAGCAATGTGACACGAATCATCATGGTATCGACTTGCTGAGTTATGTGCGCATGGTGACTAAACGAATCCTGCTCAACCGCCCCATCAATCAGGTTATAGAACCGAACATAGCGGAAGAGCAATGTGGATTTCCTTCGGATCGCAGCATCAAAGATACGGTGTTTATGGTTCGTCATTTGCAACAGAAGTGTAAGGAACAACACCAGCCGTTGTACTAGCATTTTGTTGATTTCACCAAGGCAATTGATACGGTGAACCGCGAGGCATTGTAGTTGGTGTTGGGTAAGTTTGGTTGTTCGTGTAAGTTTGTAAGTTCATTTGAATGCCTGCACAGTGGTATGCGAGCGAGGGTGCAGCTGACTGGAGAGACCTGGGATGACTTCGCTGCTATTCCTGGTGTGAAGCATGGCTGTGTCTTAGCTCCCGCTCCGTTTAATACTTATCTTTATGCAAGGATGTCGTGTGCTTTTGATGCCGCTTGTGCTTACGGTGTTCGGGTGGAGCACCGTATTGCTGGTGGGTTGCTGAACATCCGTTGTTTCGGTGCAAGAACCCTAGTCTGGGAGACAACTATCCGTATGTTGCAGTTTGCTGACGATTGTGCGTTGTTTACGCGTAGCGCGGATGAGTTTCAACACATGACTACTGCTTTGGCTTTGACAGCGGACAAATTCGGGCTCACCATCAACCCAAGCAAACTGTTTGTCTTTTCCAGCCATCAGAAGGAATGGAGTCGGTGGGACTGCCCGAACTCCAGATTGCCAACGAATGTTAGAGACCATTTCGAGATATTGCTTCTGTGGTAGCGTAAAAACAAGTGACCAGCAGATGACGTGCTAGCTGCGCAGCCGCATATCGAAGGCGGCAGCTGCTTTTGGTAAGCTTGCATGCTGTGTGTAGAACAACCCCTAGGTTACTGTTGGGATGAAGCTGATGGTATATATAAAGCTTTGGTGCTGTCCGTTCTTTTATTTATTGCAAGGCGATACGCTATTCGGAGCACTTCCATCAGCAGTGTCTGTGCCGTATCATGCGCATCGGCTAGAGTGACGAAGTTGCAGTCACGGAGGTGCTCCGACGCAGTGGCTTGTATGCAGTGGACTGCAGTTATGCTGGGGCACCTGAGGTTGCTCCGGCATATTCGCCGCATGTATTCCACCCGACTACCGGAATGGTTGCTTCATGGTCAAATGAGCGCAGGAAAACGGCAATGGGGAAAACCGAGGTTACGTTACCAAGATATAATCTGTGAGCCTTTCACGTTCTGATGTTGATTTCTTATGTTGGGAATCGAAAGCGGTTGCTAGAGTTGCATGGTGCTGTCCGATGACGAAGGTGGTTGTCTTGGCGCAAGAGAAAGCCTTCATGCCTGCAGAGAAGGAGCGGTAGTTGCGAAAGTGACAGGTGCCGATATGTTGTACTCCACTGATGTCGAGCGAATGGTGCAGTCGCACATGCTTTCGCGAGTGGCTGAGAGAGGAAGGTTTAGTGAGTCACGAGCCAGACCATTCAAGACCAGCATCGGAAGGACCACGAGTCCTGCTGAGAAAGTAAGCAGGACCGCAGCAGCATTTGTAGGTACGCTGCATTCGATTTAGTAACCGCGTGCTTGAGTACTGAATTTCTTAACTTCAGGTGATTGGCTTGTTATCTTGTCTTAGCGTTATCTTTTCCTTTCACATGTGTTTCCGAATAATCTAATAAATTCCACATATCGCATTAAATAAAGGTGATTAACTTCGCTTATTTTTTATCCTTCATACTCATGTATCTTGATCATTTTTTCTGCCGTCCTAAATCTATCAACGCTATTTTGAGAATCCATTTTATTCATTTGTTACTTTAGCGGCATATCCGTACTATGTATTCGATCTGTTTTATTCAACATTTCATTTCATATGATTGGATGTGGCTTGACATTCCTGGAGTGGCTGCGCTTGATGTGTACGTTGACAAAATGTCTACCTGTCTATAACCCACTACCTCGTCCATACTGGCTCCAGGATACAGTTGGTCGTTGCTGAAGGGGACGGGGTGCACGGTCCTTGTGGTCGTGCTAGGCTCAAAGAGTGGTTCCATGCATTCAGTGTGGAGCGGACCACGGTCCAGCCACCGCCTTGTGTGAGCTTGATTCCCAAATACAGCTTGCATGTGTTTGCCTGTGATGGAGTGTGGGCTGGCTCCGTTGATGAAACGTGGCTCCATCCACCTGCCTCCCGGTCCTATTCCTTTGGGTTTACACTGGATGTGAGATTTGTGCATGAGCTGCGGGTGGAGCAGCGGAAGCCACCTATGGTCCCTTTGTAGCTGCAGGCGTCCAGTGGCTGCCCCCGTGTAGGCCACAGTGAAAAGCAAATCCGGAACCCGATGCCGCCAATCAGGTGTCGAAGGCGATTTGAAACACAGCAAAAGTCCCCGATTACTATAACGAGCTTTCTGCTTGCAATGATTGTTTTTGATAAATCAATAGTTTGTATCGTGTGTGCAGAATATTAGCCTGCGACGAATAATGAAGGATGCAAAATGTATTGTAACATGTTGATTGGCTCATCGAAAGAATATGGTAGTTTCAGGATGGAGATTCATATATTAATTAGTCGAGAGGTGATATGCGTTGACTATGGCACGCACAGCTATTAACATTTGCATTGTGCTTTAGTTCATCCAGTTTTCACCGGAAACGGTAAGCTTTGTTGTTTACAAGCATTCTTGCAGTATTTGTGATAAGAATGGACTTTTGTCCCCCATCGAGTATTCCATTTCCCAGATCGCGTTCCGAGTACATTTACATCATTCACAGAAAGGATGTTTGCCGTGATGTTTTGAGCGGTCCACACAAACGGTTGCTTAGTCCTTACAGAGTACGTCGCCGGAGAATGATGGAAACGCTGGATTGCTCGTCCAAAAACAATGCATTGCACGATGCGTTTCCACATTATCTGGTCTCATATGTTGGAGAGAGCAGACATCGAACAGTGAATCATTTTGATGTTTGATGGAACATCTGTTTCTCTAACCACCACGGGCTATGTATACCTGATGTGTTCTAATAAGATCAGAACGCTTGGTGGAAAGCGCAACTTTCAAGTTTCCATCTACTTCAGCTACAGTCCCAGTGATCGACGCTCATTTCAGTGCGAATCCCGGTCCACATGAGATTGGACGTCGCAGACCAATTACACATTCATTACTTCTAAATGATCTTCCATTCATTGCTGAAAGATTGATATTGTCAAAGTTTGCAGCCAAATTAGGGGTACATTAGACGTATTGCCGAGAGAGATATTTGTGGACACTTCGAACCCGGCGGTGCAGTTGATGATAGCAAGGGATGGGTTAAGTTTCTTAGCCCGATTGTTAAGAGCACAGATCGACTATTAATTCTCGTTTCTTCAGGGAATGTTTCATGGAGATTTTAGTCACCGACTAGTATTAGTTCTAAGTGGAAGCTTTCTGAGGTGTTTCCTACCATTCCAGTATTACTTGAGCGTGTAATTAAGCAGGTTCGGTTCCAGGAATCACATTAATCATGTAAAAATCATAATGACTGCTTAAGAGCCTAGACTTAATTCATGGCATCGCAGTATTTATTACTGTGGCTGCTTTTAAGCACGCAACTTTTATGCTAATTTCAATTCCAAGTAGATGGAACGAAAAGTGCGGGATAGGATAGATGCAATTATATCGGCCGTAATTCTGTGAGCTTTGAATTCGCCTGAGTTTTCCTTCCGACAAATGTAAACCACACTGTAGTCGACCCTCGGTAGGGAAATGCCGGCGGATTTTTGACTTATTTCAGAGCTTTCTCGAACAACTCCCAAAATGGCACAGCACAAATTAGTTATGGTTGCGATGTACGCATACCTTCAACTAGCCACGCGGTAGGCAAAGACGAAATACGGAAAATGTTGTTAAGGCCAATTTGATATTACACTGGTAAGAAACCACAATCGTATGTGTATACATGCTAGATTCATGAAAATACAAACCAGATAAATAAAACGAGGATTCCCTAGCGTTATCAGATAGTAAGCAGCCATATAGTATCTCTCGGACAGGCTATTGAAAGTTCATCATCATTACTCTTAAATTCATAGTTTCCACAAGCCTCGGTGAGTTGTGAATGCATATGTTGGCTTGATATGTTTCTGTCGACAAGAACATATATATATATATATATTCAAATGTAAACATAGACACAGCTAACATTCCGATTTCTGTCAAGGTGTCATTGCAATAATGTAAACCATCGTGTATTACTTTGAAACATAATTCGGATTTTGTTATAAGCTTGGGTCTCAATTTTCGTTCGCCGTATATCTAAAATCAAGTATGATGTAGGAAAAACCCTCTTAAATCGTAAGGCTAAGTAGAATACTTATCATGAACCACCTTTTAATTATGGTGTGCGATAAATATTTATAGTACTGGTGAGTAGTGTTGCAGATTTTGGTATAATTCAGCTAACTCGTCATAGTCACTCCCATGGCGAATTAGCACTAGCTGCTGGCATCCTGAATTCATGGGGGCAGAACCCGGCAGGGGTCAGCTGGGAGGCGCACCAATGACGAGACCCAGAAGGTCGACACGCCGACATCTGGTGCTTTTCCAGACTAGCCTAAGCCTGCTGATTGGGAGTGACTATGACGAATTAGCTGGATTAATGTTTGCATCACAAATGAACTATGTGTCGAGGATCTCTCAAGTGCCAAAATAAACAGATTTGTTGCGCAAATGCCAGTCACACTTTAACCATTGGCGACAATTGTGCATTATAACATTCTGTGACGTCACCGATAGGAAGCTAATGTCAACGAACGGTGCTTCTTATCTACTTCGCTCTAGTGCATTTGAAGATATGCTTGATATCCAGAAACACTCTGCACAAGGTCGAATGGTGAATTTGGATTTACATCTGAAGATTTAATCCGAATGCATTTTGTCGCGAACAATCAGGCTGCTTGAAATTTAATGCTCTACGTAAACCCGAATAAACAGTCTTTACAGCGGTTCAAGTAAATTAGAGCTCAGTCAGTGTTGGAACTCTAACTAACAGACTAGATTCCATTTGTAGAGATGAAAATCACAAAAATATCAATCAATATCAATGCAAGCCATCATATTCAACCCAATTTTATGAATCTAATTTATCTAGCTAGTGTACGTTACGAATATACAGGCAAAACGGTATTTACAATGATGCCGAAGAAAATAGCTGTTTTGGTAAGAAATATTGGCCCGACAATAACACATCCTGTGGATGTATTAACAGCGTTACTATGTCATTGCTGTAAATACCTATTGGCTGCTCATAAGTTGAATAAACGGTGCATGATTTCTCAGTACGATGCACTGCACTGATTTCAATGGTGGACCGTTTGTATACTAATTCATGTCTCTTCGGCGCACCTGGGAAATGTGAGAGAGATTTTCAAAAGTGGGCACCTAGGTGACAACCTGGATGTTAAAATACATACATGTGTGCAAGGTGAATTAAATGATAATCGGCGTAGGGTTTAGGAGCTATCTTCGTTGTAATTAGCCTCAGTGATGCAACTCAATGTGCATGGCCACCGGGGGATGGATATTGAGCATGAGATTTTCGGTATACAAACAGATTTACCTCTGTCAATAGCACTTAGCTTTTCTGCTTAGCTGACGTTAATACAGTATGGAATTCATAGCCCGACCAAACAGATGGTAGCTAAAGTGTAATGAATGTGGCTGGTTAATCATATGCTGCTGAATACACTATGGGTAGAAAAAGCCTCCAGCGAAGTGAATGCGGCAGAGAATATGTAGTATGTTTAATACACTAGTATAAAAAGGTACTAAAATTGTCGCCCAATATTTAAAAGGTGCAGAAATGTCGCAGCTGGACTTAGTCTAACAACAACAACGTCACATGAGTTAATACACGTTTCTGGGATTGTGGTGTTACTTGGCTAGGTCCGGGTACCATGTATCTTCTCAAATCTATTTATTCCCCATATAACCAAGGATATTTGAAATATAACAGCTACATACACAGAGCCACATATTACACCCGGAAGCGATGCAACATAGATAGCAACGAGCTATAGTTCTGTCCACTACAAATCTGCATACAGATTTACCCATTGAATGCTTTTGGTAGGAATGAAGATTGTGGTCGAGGGAAAGCAATAACTAAGTTATTTTTAAGTTGACGTAATCCAGTTATAGACAGCAAATTTTAAAAGGAATTGCAGCGTGCAATAGTATCTCACAAAGATTTACTTGAGCAAGAGCCAAAGCAAACGAACTGGTGGGGATTCTTAAATGCTTACTTCGTTACTGGATGCAATACTATCAAGTTGTCAAGGAGAAATTAGAAAATGTTGTTAATTGAGACCACTATTTAACTCGCACTGAATGCGCTGGACAGTAAGCAAAGGAGGTGATTCAGAGAATCGCATGCACTCAAATTTTGTCTGGAAGAAAAGGAAATAAGATTCTACTAGTGCTCTCATTTTCGGAAACGGTTTGCTAGGTTCCCGTGCTCCACTGAGATGAAGCTGTGGACTGATTTTATTTAAGCGCGGATCGCATTCACTAATTTCTATGCTTTTTAACAGCTGTTTGCAGCGAGCAATTTTTATGGCGCTCTGTGAATACTGAGATCCCACATTTGGTTTTTTTCTGGTTTTGACTCATGAGGGCGCTACGGGATAAATGCTTCATCTTTTCTGTCTACTCGATAATTGATTTATGAACGTTCAACAAATATTTGAGTCAATTGAGTGCGGCAACCGAATTAGAAGCAAATGCTATCGGGGTGGAATATTTCAACTTTCAACCCGCACTGGATTTCTAATCCATCGACTCGCTTACAGTCAATTATTTATTTTCGTTGTACTTTGGGCAAGTCTCAACAAATATAGACACGTTTCCAAGTATGTACATGTGAAGCTCTTAAAGTGACAGTTATAAATGAAGTCCGAACATTTATCTTCAGCTGCCTGCTGACACCGTGGGTGCACGATCGGTAAGTTGGTCAATACACGTATATCCATCGACTATTGTTGTGTAATCCTGGATTCCCCATGATTCTCCCTATGTTCAATCACCAAATTGTTGTTGAAATGTGGCGTATTACACCAGTTTTACTCATGCAGATATCCAGACAAAATATCTGAGAGAGACGAAGCACAAGCAGTTCCAGCCATCCACAGTGATGTGCAGAGAAGTTCTTTCAATGCTTTGTCTCACGACATCCCATAACGTTAGTTGTCGCTCGCAAGAATTTTGAAGTTCGTTCTGCCCATATTTAAGATCCCTAATTTTTAGAAATATAGAAAGCAGTTGAAAATATTGTTGCGCTATCGTGCGCTAGTTCGTTGTACGATCATGCCAAAGGCTATTACTTAGATGTAATTAGACGCATAGCAACGCGTCGTTCGTCTAACTATGCCACAATGCGTGAGGCCCATCTCTGTTCACTGAGAAGTACTTGCAGAAAAATCCAGGTCAGATGCAAACCACGAACTAGGTTCTTATCAAACGACGTTTTCGCTTTATTGAGACTCGTGAGTTGTAGGCATCACCCATGGTCTTCAGGAAGCAAGCTCCACAGATCTCGACACACAGATCACCTGAGCCGCTAATCAGCAGGTTAAGGTAATCAGTAATACGAGTTGGTCGCGGACGGTTATAATTTACAAGCTAACAGCGATATAGCGTAAAACCCTTCACTGCCACGCAAGTAGCAACGTACTATAAGACAGATGTGACCAACAAACCCACTGAAAATCGGTCAGTTTTTATATGCCTCGAAGATTAGCCAACCTACTCAGGTTTGTGAAGCTGAACGTCTTGGTATCTACGAGCATTTGAATGCGGCACTCGCTACATATATTATGTGTCAGAGTGACCAGAGCAGTCTATGAGTTAGCGTGCGCTGACCAGAGTGGGAGAAAGTGTGCGTACTTCCGCTACACTGAGTAATCCAAGTTGAGGTTAGTTATTTGGTTGATGTGCGTGTCGGTTTAATGTGGTACGGCAAAATAGCTGTGAGAACAAGATGGAAGCAAACAAACGGGATTAGTGTATCAAAAGAGAGCGACTAATGTTTACGAAGGCATCAAATGACTATTTCAAAAATGCAGCAACCACGATAGATGTAGCAGCCCCAGCAACCAAGTTGCATGAATCTACTTGTATTTTATCGGGTGTGTCACCCCACTAGCAGGTTCAATAATTCAATAGTTAATGTTGGGAAAAAGCAAGTCAAGTTACAAAACGCAAGGGACTGCAAATGCTAACAAAAGTTAAAATCGAATTGTTCCTACCTCAAATGTTAATTTTCAGCAGTTTAGATATCGTACTTTATCACAGTGGGATGTAGGGAGCACCACCAATATGAAAGTATTGTTTTTTCGAATGTCATGATAAAGTTTGCGTTCACCACATGTGTTGGCAGTGCATTCCATTGGAAACGGATTTTGGAAAGTGAAAATACTTTCTACGATCCAAAGGGATGTGTTGCAGTAAAAGTTTTTGTAGTAGTCTAGGCATTGATTTTTAAGGGGCTAGGATCAACAGTGCTGTCGGTATGTGAGAATGAGACCTCTGGGCTGTAGTCGGTATTCTGGGGAGAACACACCAAGTAAAAGGAGGCGCAATTCGGATCCGAGGCCGAAAACTCACCTGTTGCCTTGATGGTTCTTCTTTCTTGCGGCTGAAGGAGACGGATTTCTCGTTTTAACGAAGGAAGCTAGGTCTGAACCGCTTGCTCAACGTGGGGACTAAAATGCGCGTTAAATAACTGTTGTAGTAACCGTCACACGAAGATTCCTAGGGCTCGTCTGAAATGTGTCAACTTCAATGCAGTCACATTCGCTGATGTCTAATACTGGAGCGAAATTCCAAGACGCAATGTACGATGATGACTAAGATTTGCTTCACTGGCCACATGTTGCGAACAGTGTTGATAAATCTGCTACGCATCGCCGGCACGTGGCACTATGTGGGCTTCAGTGCTCTGCTCTGCTTTTCCGTTAATGCACTCCGGATCGTCCAGGAGACAAACAATTTAGGATGCTGAGTGAATTGAAAGCATATGCAGATATTTGGAGCAGAGATAGACTTTTTGCTGGGGTATCCTTGATGAAGACTTAGAACAATGCTGGATGGAGGATAGATCCATTTGGTGCACCACTAAAACCGCACAAGCTTTCGCAGTGTGTGTCGGTCACTCTTACCTCGAATATTCTGTCGTGTAGGTAACCTTTCAGCCAGGTGTGCATGGAACCGACGATATCGTAGGCACCAGAATTTTGAAAAAGAACATAATGACTGGTTCTGTCAAATGTCTCAAAGAAGTTTAAGTAAACCACCTCGATGGGGAGATTTTCATTAGCTGCCTTGGTTCACGAGCCTCGAGAAAGAGAAAGATTAGTGAGTCTAAATCGTGTGCATCTGAAACAATATTGAACATTAGGAAGTATTCACTCACTTCCAAAATATCGCTTACATGCATCTGCTGTTGCCGATCCTATCATGTTTTGCAAAACAGAAAGAACAGGAATAGGCCGGCATTTAACAAGATCCGATCGCTTATCATATTTAGATATTGGAATGATTACTGCATTTTTTCACTCTGATGGGATTGTAAGGTTAACAAGCCCACCCTGGAAAACACTGCTAGATAGTACATAGTATATGGTAAAATAGGACAGATTTTGCAGATTCCCTGGACACTGTTTTCATGAAGAGACTGTACTTGATTTCCAGAGTCCTCAAAAGCCATGTGGACATAACTACTGTGTACTGGGTCGTAACTTCGGAGGCCACCCATTATCCTTGGCAAAGGTAGGAACCTGTATGGAAATGGAGGATAGATGGCGCTACATCCCAGTTAGCTTGCCAATGCAGATGGTCTGCCACCTCCCTAATAGGTCATTGGCTAGTTGGCATAATCTGTTAGCGCTCGTGATTCGATCCTCAATAGGGAACCGAGGGTATGAACATCTCAGATTGTAATTTGCTTGCGAAAGTTGGTGGACTAGGGGTGACGCTGGATAAGCCGACATCATTTGTTTGGAATTGACAGAGCAAAGATACCACTGTGTTTGGAGCCACTAAGCCAAACTATAGTAGTGATGCATTCGTGGTATACACAACATTAGTCCTTTTGCCACTGGCCGACTTCAGTGACGGTACTTCAGGATAAACCGTTATTATGCTATACACATACTTGTATCGTAGTCCCCTGCTATTGGAACTTGTCTACTCTAATTAGGGAAGTGCAGTAGTTTTGGATTGTGTTGTAATTCTACCGTGTGGTATCACCTGGGTTTAGCGTATGTTGGCTATAAAATTCATCTCTTTTATGTGTTCTAACACGGCTGCAATTGTTGGTCCGGCAAGTGCGTTTGGATGCTCTGTGAAATGAATGCAAAGAGAAAAATGCTAAGATCGGGTGAAGTTAACTAAACATCATAGGTACCAGAACAGCGTTTATAGAGACTGCTGTAAGTATTTCCCCCTTTGCTTTTGGACCGATTAGTTAGTGTGCATATGCGCCGGCAAGTGTTGCGGTACAATTGCTTCTTGGCCACTCATAATGCCCCATGTATCATGAGTGACGAACTTAATGCCGGAATAGCTGAATCTTCATTCGGGATGAATGGATGTGTAAAGGATACAGTGAGAGTAACCGCATTCCAACTGAGTCAACCAGTTGCCTCGATTGAATCAGTACAAAAGGCTAGCTGGCCATATACTTACTGCATTTGCGTAGTTAGTAGATGCGTGGCATTCAAGTGCTTCACCGTTTAAGATTTGTTGTGCAGTGCAATTCATATGAAGTGGTTCGGATCGATTCGGTCGCGCTCTTATGTTCAAAATGGGTTTGCACTTCATGCGCCATGCACAGATTGATGATTATGTCACGGTGTTTATTCCAGCGATCGAAATCCCCGGTAAATTCTTTTACACATTTCAAAGTATGAATGATTTTCGTCAGATACCGTGATGATTTTCTACTATACTACCAAATTTCGTGTTAGGTTACGGTGCTCACATAGATATGTTCTGTTTTAGGACCAATATGACAATCACTTGGAAAAGTTGATTACTGTTTCCATGTAGCAAATACTGGCAAATAAACGTTGAATCCATCGCCGTCTGTGTGCGCTAGCTGTTTGTGTTGTACATTGCGAGACTGAAATCTGTTAATTGTAAACCCAACAATAGCTTCAAAATAAGAAAGTATTCGCTGATGGTGATAAATACCTCAGACGCACTAATTTGATTTGGTATTCAAAATACTGGATCCGCGATTTTAAGAATTGAGCATGTTTCTTGAATTATGGTAGACGATTATGGTTTAGGTTGAAGGTTGGCAAGGTTACATTACTGCGAATAGAGGATTCAGATCTATGGGTTGTCATGACGACTTTAGAGAATATATCTAACCGCTGATTATGACTTACGGTATCTTTATGCAATGCTGTCGAGTGAAGGTACTCAATAGAGAACGTCAGCTGTTCACTCCATATTTTACGGCGATATCTCACTGTCACTAGAACCCACACCGTATAGGTGTGGTTGTTATCCGCGATCAAACGCAGCAGCGCTGCCAGAGCAAATGTCTTCAGACAGAAGCAGGAGTTTCTGGATCAGTACGCGACGTTAATAAATCAAACTAAACCGTTTAACACTGGAATGCATCGAGTCATCTAACATGTTTATCTTTGCAAGCACATCTTATCGCAATACCGATGTACGACACAAACACTCTCAGCCATTTATCTTGTCACCTTCTCGAGGTGTGTTAAAGTTTGTTGCGCTACATGAAGAAGTTGTTATTTTACTTGTTCTACATGTACATCAAATGCGGACATCTAATTGGCACTAAAGGCACTGCGTGAAATCATGTTTCCTTGACCACATTGAATGGAAGTTCTGTGTGGTAGGATAGTTGCATTGGTATATCTCATTGGATAGATAATTTGTCGTTTTTTCAAGCTTGCTTCTCAGGTTTCATTGCAACTTGTTTTAGTGAGATAACCAAGAAAGACGCACGTCTAAATGAGGTCTGTTTTAACTTCCAATCGCAATCCCTGTTTGAGCATGGAATCCACCTGTTTATTTCTAGCTGCCTCTGAGAGCTAAGGCTAAATAAGCATTAAGTCCGCCAATAGGCGCACACCCAATGATGCGCTGTAATGTGGATCCGACATCCCTGCTGATTCTGTCCATGTTCAGTCATCAAAGTGAGAATGAACTGGGGCCTGTGGCCCAAGGTGTTGCACAAATTAGATCTGGCCTAGAATGACCGTGATTGCTCTCCTTTAATAATTACCAAAATATTATGCTCTTAGGTGAACTTAAGAAACGCAACATTAGCCATCCATAATGATATGCACATGAAAATAATCGAGTATTGATTTCAGCTGAACATTATAAATTTAGTTACTTCATGAAGTAGTTTTGAACTAAATCACACACATCTGCACTGATTCGAATGTTGTGCGAATGGTAATGCAAAGGAAAGTTACGGTGCAATGTGGTAAACAATCTCGTGTGGTTGTCACACCCAGGGCGACTATTTGCAAATCTTTGGATACCAGTCACCATGTCATTTATCTAGTCTTGCCCACAGAGTGTGAAGAGAAAATTATTTTACTGCGAATTCTTCGCAGTAAACCTTAAGTCAGATGGGCAATCTTGCTTTCGAAAGGAAACGGATAACAAAGGGTACTTTCGAACATCCTCCTTAGTTGGTAAACTCTGATGTAGCAGTAACCGAACTATTAATCTCGCAACATCAGTTTCCTCAGTCACTCGTCAGAAGCATACTGCACTGAGCCAAGGGCGACGGAGACGAGCCGTCGTAACCTAAAAACTAACTAAGATGGTGCAACAGTCTTCAGTGAACCGCAAGTTACGGGTGCACACGAAATCAGATTTGACCAATATAGCCATAGACAGCAGTTCACTCTGAAGACGACAGGAAGTTTACTTAACTTCTCTTCTGGACTAAACCACACTTTTGAAAATTGGGTAAGTCTGCTTGCATTAACTACGATGTGCGTTAACGTAGTAATGCAAGCAACTCACAGGTTACATGACACAAACGCCATCCGGAAAGCCGTAGATGCGCGTTCCGCTCAAATTGGGCTCGTCGGTTGTGCGCTGCTTCGCCCCCTACTCAGGATCAAACCCATGAGAGCTGGAGGCTGACGCGAACTAGCCAGCATCTTAAACCACATATACGTGAGGCACATTGGTTGGGCTGCATAGTGTTCTAGTTAACTGGGATATAGCACGAACCATCTTTCACTGCTATGCAGGTTCTAAACAGTGCAGTTGACAGTAGCTAGCCTCTCACTAGATGTTATGTCCATAGCATTTGAAACTATGACAGCAACATTTTATCTTACCCATGAGCCGTAGAATTTTATTAGTAATTTTAATGTATACCTGCCAGCCCCTCACAACCTACATGGTACAAACCCCATTCGGAAAGTAACAGAAGCACGTTTCACCCTATTGAGGCTGGTTTGTTGCGTGCGTCCTTCGGTCACCTATGTTGTGCTAAATATTAATTAGCTTACAAAATATATAGCTCAATCACCGTACCTCATGTCTAAATGGCTTAAGCTACTGGTCAGTTAGCGTTAGCCACTAGCAGTTATGAATTCGATCCAAAATGCAGGACCCAGGGATGTACACCACTGAAGAGCTCCAGTTGGGGAAACGCGCATTTGGTGTGGTTGTGTACAATAAGTCAAATGCACTAGCCGAAATAAGAAGATCACTAAGGTAAACGAACTACGGGAATCTGTTAAGTGTTTGACTATGTGAGTACATTAAGGTGTCGCAAGGAGAAGGATGAACCAATGTGGAAGCAGAGAATTAATCGCTTTTTGTATGCGCCTGGGGTTGTGTGCACGTCTTTTTAGACTAGCCGTCAAGCATGCTGACAAAATACAAAACAGGTGCGTTTCCGGATGGTGTTCGTGCAACATAGCCTCTTCGTTTCTGGGACGAATACTTTAAAATTACAACTAAATTCCTCCAGCTGTTTAATCAAACGATGTAGTTGCTATTAATCACCTCAGTACACTGTGAAGTAGTGCGCACTGGCCGTACTGCGGATAAATGTAGATCAGCTGAACTGTTGAACGCACTTAGGATTTACGTTTCAGTTAGCGTTGTTACACAGTAGGCGAGCAGGCAGAGCACAAGCTTCGCGAGCGGACGAAAAAGTATGTCGGCTGAGCGACATGAGTGTACGAAATCCTCTGAATAATGGTTGTCTACAACAACAAGCACAAAAGCTATTATAACAACAAACAGAGAGAGTTTATGTATTTTGTTGTTAGTTGAGTGCGCTATACTGCAGATATTGGAGGACACACTTAATTTGAATTAGATAAAATTTAGCCTCCCCTACGTTTACATGATATGGACTTCATCTTTAGTGAGAGGAGTTCATGTCCTCGGAGGCTAGCCGCCATCATCTGTAAAGAGAGGAATTTGTGCGGCAGTGGAAGGTATATCGTGCTACACCCCAGAAAGCTACATTATATTGTGCCCAACCACCGTCAACGTGGATCAGTGGCTTAAGCTGCTGGCTAGTTGCCGTCAGCTTCTAGCGATCAATGGGTTCGATCCCCAATAGGGACCGAGTTTTGTGCACCACTGACAGGCCGCAATAGGGCGAAAAGCGTCCAGTGCTTCTCTAGATTTGAAATAGTGATATGTAGCTTGTAAGATGCTGTGTCCAGTGCATTACAATTAAAGGCATCAACAGGTTTGAGAAGTTGATTGATACTCGCAGTCACCGGTTTTCGCATTGCAATGTCGGGTACAGATGCATATCCCCTGAATAGACCCACAACCCGCAACTTTATCCCATTCACTTGAATAAGTCAAAACTTTAATCCCGGTTATGCGAGTGTGCTGCTGAAGAACAACAAAATGCCAAAGGTGGCAAACCTCGAACGGTTTCCTCTCATACAAGAAATGCAATCAAATCTCTCGTCAAAGTCTCCAAATGTCATTCAAAACCTAGAGAAGTTAAGAGCTGATTGCTGAAACGCAAACCAGACAGATTACAAGTAGGTTAGCCTGAAGCCAGCTTTGTATAACTATGATTGGCCAGAAAATTGTACCAACTGGCCGGTTGGCTGGTTGGTTATTCGAGGCAAGATAGCAAAGAAGACTGCAGGCTTAGTATCTGTTCCACTTAATCGGATCGAAGATTCTATGGCCGTGTTAGCTGTAGAATCCTGCTTGGGTTGCCACTGAACAACACATGTCAGGAAGCGAATGAGATGTAAAATATGGGGTATGGGAAGCGTGCATGTATGAAAAAGTAGTAGGGCTTGATGAACAAACTCGAGTGATAGATGTTCATGTTGAGTGTGGGAAACAACGTAGCCAGGATTTAATCGTATGTGAAACGAAATGTGAGGCGGATGGTGTGTCAGTAATATGCTTGAGAAAGTCAACAGAGTGGCAAAATCTAAGTTGCCTGAACAGGTTGATGTGTCCGATACACTATTTAGCAGTGCACACACCCAGCCATTCCGGTAGCCGTCCAATATCTTTTTCTAGCACAAGTCTTTGGTAGTTAAGCATGAAACCATCATTTGAATGGAGGTTAAATCGAACATCGTCTGCATTCTTGTGTCGTAAGTAATGGGACGGGCATTCGGATCTGGTAGATGCGACATGAGATTTTATCCGAAGAATGATTTATTGTACCTGAAATAGCATTTGTCACTCTATTCTGCTTTGGCACTAGGTATAATTGGCATGCAGATTCGATGGTCGATCCTATTTTTTGAATGCATGCTCAATTAACTGGGTAGACTTTGACATGTATACGCGTAACGATATAAGGTGACTGCGATTGGAGCTTTTAGATCCTAGCCTTTAAAAAGTGTTGACAGCTGGTTAGGAAGGCTACTCATATCAAGAATTTTGCATCGGTAATCTGTTGAAGAAAGGAGTTGAATGGGATGTGTATAATGAAGCGACGAAAGGAGGTGAAGCAACATCATGATCTTTTAAATGAAGAGAATAAAAAAGACTAAGTAGACTAAGCATGTCCGTCAAAGTTGTGGCGAGCCGATCACATGCTAACATTACAATCAACATGGCGCTGAGGTTAAGGTTACATTCATGATGCTTCTTCACCGCAGTTGTGTTAAAGCAATTAACACTTAAGCTTGGTGTTTTCAAGCTGGATAAAAATCATTCGCCCTATTTTAGTCAGTATAATTCTGTTACTCAGCTACATATTCTGTGCCAATTATGCGTGTTTGCTTTCTCTCAAATTTAATTTAGTTGTGTATTATCCCTGGTGTGACTGCGCTTGATGCGACTGTTGATAAGTAGTGTCTACCAGTTTAAAACCCTTCATCTCAATTACCTGATGCTTGAGACTTTAAATCGCTGTTGGTGGGACGCGGTGCACGGTCATCTTGGCGGTGCTAAGCTCGAAGATTTGGTCCCACCTTGTGTGGAGTAGACCAGGATTGCGTCACCGCCTTGTGTAAGTCCGTTACGTATGCAATATCTTGGAACATATTTGGAACCGATCGGGAAGTCATGATTTCAGAAAACTTGGCAGACGCTCTTTTAATGTATTTATGTTATTACCATGAATACATTAACCGGTCGTCTGTCGAGTTTTCTGAAATCTGTTACGTATGATTTTCTGCGTGGATAGACAAGGGTACGGCAGCTGTGCATGATGAAGGAGTGTGGAACGGCTTCGATGATGAACTGTGACTCCCATCCACGTAGCTCCCGGTCTTATTCCTTCGGGTTTACTCTAGATATTGTGTGCGGATGGAGCTGTGGATGATACACTGCAAACCACCCCTAGTCCTTCTGTAGGTGCAGGCATCTTGTGACAGGCAGACATAATTCCGATAAAGGAATTGTTGGAAGTTTTGTTCCCTATGGACGAATGATGCGTTTAAGTAACTTGATATATGTACGACAAAATGAGCGAAACGGTGAATTAGCCAGCGGAAGGCTACCGAACGCTGAGATAGAGATTTTTGTTTATGCACAATATAATCGATTGCAGGAAGGGTTAGCATGGGAATGCGGGCGGTGCCCGAAATTGGTTAAATTATGAAGTGATACAAAGCGCTGATCAATCATATATTTGTGGCTTATAACAAGTAGAATGCAAATGTTTACGGGTTCGTTGATTGCTTTGTGTAAGGAATATATGATGGACTAAGGTATCGATAGTTTAAAGTGGTTATTTTAGCCTCTACCTAAGGTCACGCCTAACGTTTGTTGTATTTTGATTGGTTCCGTGGCTGCACTTCGGTTTCCGTTTCTGTCATTGTTCCATGGAGATACGCAATGTGAATGTCTTAGTGTATCGTAAATGCTCCATTTGAATGGTGAGAAGTTGAGGTGGAAATGGCGCTGGCAGAAGGTTTCACGGTTGAGACATTCGGGGGAGTAAGCATTTCAATGGATCCTTCATTCGACAACTCTGTATAGGCAATACGGAGAGAATCTTATCATATTTTGTAGTAGATGAAGTGGGCCTTAACTGATACTGTATTCCGGAATATATGCTTTACGCGGTTTCTTATTGGAAACTATTGGATGTCAAATGCGGTGTGATAGCTGCATCAATGAGCGCTAAATGTAGCATGTTTGTACGGTACCTAGTTTGACTTCTCATGGGAGTAACATCCTGTTTTACGATGATGGATAATTCATATTCTTATATGTATGTTGGTGTTTGAATTTACATGTGACTGGGTCCAGGGGGTCGAAATATAAGTCAACAGATATCGAATACTATATTTAGGATTGTTTTGGCACAAGCTGTTCGGGAATCATGGATAATTTCTAGATTGTGTTTTGGTGCAGCTTGTTCGCCGTCGAAAGATACTAAAACTTAACTAAAATTTAATCAAACCTGCACGCATTTCGGCATCTATCGCACGTACTCAAAGCACCATACTGCCAGTTTATTCCTTCTGGAATTGTCAACTTTGAGCCTTTCTTTTGATAAATGTAGATCATGTGGTTTCATTGAAGACCCTTACATCGGATTAGTCTCGATTGAAGCCTCTCTGTTCCCTGGTTAAGGACACTTAGACGAAGAACGCCTTTGCCTGAATACACATTTTGACATGGCTAGTAGTCGACCTTAATGGCGTTTGGCTTGTGCATTTTTGATCACCCCCCTTCCGTTTATCCTTCATTTTCAACTACTATCTCATCTTTTAGCATAATATATCACCTTTTCTGTGACACAATAGCTTGTTGTTACCTCTCCGGAGCGATGTCCCTCCGTTACTAGTGACTTAGGCCGCGTGTCTCTGTTTCATGTATTCTTTATGTATTCCGGCACCATATCTGATGTGTTTTCCACCTGTAGCTAAAGTGTATATAGAATGAATGATGAATAATGTTTAAGTCAGCGCATACGGATGGGAACTATATGACGACTGGTAACATAATCCTGACGATGGTTGCTGTCGCTCTTAGTTTAGTGGTTTCAAGCACAGAATGGCAAAATTCAAGCTCCGGTTTTGAGCAATAGATGGGTCAGGTGAACTGCGTACTACTGAGGAATCGCGAAAGGATGTGCTTTTCCGGGTGTGTCATTGCTGTCTGGTTAAGTCTGGAAATGGTGATTTTCTACCCATCTCAGGCAACCCCACTACAAATCCTCTATCTTAATTGTTACAGCAGCATAAGACGAATATGTTGTTTCGTTCACAGTCAGTACGGAATTTGGAAAATAAAAATATCTACATTCGAGAAACTAAAAGTGATCAAGATGAAATAACCATGCTACTCACTACTATCCTTATGTTAGCATTTGCTAACATTATTCAGATTACACCTCAATCGGCAAATGTTGTCTATAGGCTCTTTTGTCGTATTTGTCATCACCGGTGGCTTTATGCCGCGTGTTGAAATGTGCCTGTTGCAGACCTGTCCGCGATTACTTTTGCGTGATGAGCATGCAAGATACATGCCGTGATGTTTCGAATTTTCGACGCATCAGGTTGCCTACTAGTGCTTACATAGTGCTGGTATCTAAGATGAGGTTTTAGCTGATCTTCACGTTCGCATGACAAAAATAAACACTACGATATTTCAACTATTACTGCTGCCTAAATAAGTAAATAATTATGTAACTTTGAAAAGCGATATACCATCCCTATTTGGGAGTGATAACGTTGTTTACATGGTACACTTTTGTGTTATTTGTGTATGAAAAATAATACAAGCAAATAAGTACTACTTCGGATAACGAATTGGTCCACAGCGCAACGGCCTATTCAGTCGATACACATACATTAATTAATAATGTTTGTATTAATGCTGTCAGTTGTACTACTTGGGACATTTGGCATAAGACACTACTAGGGTTGGACATGCAGTTGACGAAAGTACCATGGTTATTATATTGGTAATGTCAAGGGCAGTAAAATTATCGCTTACGCCAGATTCCACTCGTATCTCTAGAGATCGCTTTATGTCAAGTATCGGCGACATATACAAGATACTTAGGAACATATGTAGAGAGGTTTTGAACGTACAATTTATAGCACTGGTGCATATTTATAGTGTGGCTGGTTCCAGATTTAAGCAAATATGCTGATGTGTTTACTTTGGGGGAGTAGTTAGACAACTTAGGTGGGGTTATATAAAAATTTTCCGCAGTCCAAGAATCGTACCATTGGTGAAGATCTGCTTATGTATAACGTTTACGATAAAAAATAGATCGCTCTCCATTCGTCCGTTCTTATTGGAACCCAGTCATAGGTGACGACAACGAATATCATAGCTCAGTGTTGAGCAGAGCTTCATGAGTTGGTTAACATGGCTAATATATAGATTATGGGCACTTTTATTAAATACGGTCTTCAAAGTGCATTATGCCTCTTCCGTGGCTTCTGTCCTGCAGCGCTTAGCACCGCCGGTAAGTCTGTTATAAGCACTTGTACTGCATTCCTTATTGTCGTGTAGCCCTCCGGGAAGCAAGAAGACTCGACCGCAATCACGAAGTCATTTATTAAGACTAGGCCCGAATATTCATAGATTATATATACTATTTACAACAGTCCGTCTCAATGGCTTATCACTGTTATTTGCATTATGTCGCTGGCTCCCTTTCCATTGGTTTATGCTTGCCCGCCACCTTCACTTTGTCTAAAATCACCTTGACTTGCATAGTGGATGTACGATTGGCGGGATTGGGCCCGCGCCCTTCTTCCCTAGATCCAATGCCACAAGCCTTGGCTCAAAGATGCACGAGTATGCGCTCCTTCGCCTGCTGGAACCTAATTAGACACTTGCGCGTTCAGTGGATGGTTGCTGGCTGGAAGCGATTACGGGCCAACTATTCCCTGATTGGTTGACCAATCTGCTTCCGGCAACATGCTCACTCCTTATCGGTCTGGTATATGACGTTCGATCGGCATGACAGCATTTCCAAGCACCAGCGTTTCCAGCCCCCATCACATTTATGACAGCGTACTGTGCGAATCTCACGTGTTGCTTTTCGCACATATCTCCTCCTATTTATTCTATATCGTTTATAAGCATTGTGAATGTCCGGATGGTCCGAGTGCTCTCTGGCTTGTGTTCGGTAAATTGTTGTTGGACAGTTGGTTTTGAGGTTCCCCTTGAGGCCAAATATAAATCTTCATTTCTTTCTCAATTTGTCTGCCTGTAATTATTTAAGTCAGGAGGTATATGGAAGCGATTACCTAAATTATTTTACTGACGCATTGTAAAGGTTGTACGCATCATAACACGTTGTTTTGAATTGCGAGGAAACTATGTTACTTGTTGCTTTAAGGTGTCTGCACGGATTACCATGGGGTGTGTTACCACCATGATTGATTGTAGGTGTGAATAATTGGAGTTTAACAATAAAGCTAATTGTATGGGGTTCGGAATTGAAATAAAGATCTCACATGGGTTGTTATAGCTTCCTAACATAGACAATAAGAACCCACTTTTATAAGAATCCTATTCTGAGGAGAAATCGTTGAATCCGATACTCCCAGGAAGCAAAGCGCAGTGGTCGATATGTATCGTTATATTCCCTCTGCGGTGGGCGCCGACTTTTATCTTTTGATATTTGGCCGACCGACTGGTGTCCGGCGATGATTCAACTGGGTATTCCTTTGCTGGACAGAAGCCCGCTGTGTGTCGTATACATCAACGGATTCATTGCTATAAGCTCACAACATGATTAATTGGGTGCAATTAAAAGATTATGTTTCCAGCACATTGGAGTACGCAGTTCAGCGATGCTTGCTAATAAAATCATATTTCGCCTAATTTTGTATTTGCGTATGTGAATATATTCTTATCCAGAGCAGTGCACCACCCGTAAGTTATTTCGTTGATGTGATGGTAATTAGACTTTACTCTGTTTCACGTTGCTGACACTAGTTCGTCGTATAATTATGGACAACTGCATCTCTATTCAATCAGATTGCTATCTTATTACCGAAAACGGACTACAATTTGGTTGCATTCTTTTCTGCACCATTAGTTTTGAACATTCCATCCAAACAGGTTGGAACCCAAACCTCTAATCCTACTGCGGTCTCTCAGTGTTTAATTACCCTGGACTACTATAACGTTACCCTCACAGAGCTTGAGACAACACTGAGCTCACGCAACATCACAGCTGAAGCCGAACGCACGATCAGACACTGTATCATTCCAGCACCGAGACACAAGTGTGAAACGAACATGTTCAACACCACTAAAGAAAAAGCGTTGAGGAACCTTAGGCAAGCTAAAAATTTCATTATCTTACCGGCTGATAACGGACGTCTTACTATTGTACTGGACTAATCTGATTATATGAATAAAACGCAATAACTTCTTCAAGATGTGAACACCTACCAACCGGTCAAGGAAGATCCCACAAAATGATTGGAATATAAAAGCCAACGCACAGTACAAAATCTGGAACAAATGGGAAAGATTACAAAATTAGAACACAGCAACTTGATATCAGAGGATCCGGGTTTATCGCGATTCTCCGGCCTGCAGAAATTTTACAAAAGTGGAGTCCTCCTCCTCCCTATTGCGTTATTACCTGGAGTTCCGAATTACAAACGTTCCCAGGGACTCTGAAAAAGATCTAAGCACCTAATTACTGGTTCGGAACATACCGTACAATCTGTAGCACAATTCCTGGTTAAGCTCAGGGAAACAGTAATAGAAGAGGACGAAAAGGTGGTTTCCTTTGATGTAACAGCTTTGTTCACTTCAAGTAATATCAATCTGGCAAAGCAAACGATGGCAACACTAGTAGACCAACGCGGATCCTCAGACACGAACAATACAACATATGCCCTCCACCTAATGGAGATTTTGGATTTATGTCTCACGACACACTTCAGTTTCAACGGCCAAACCGATGTACAAATAACAGGCACGCCAGTGGGTTCACCGATATCTGGGCTAGTGGCCGAAACGGTGATGAAAACGTTGGAATTAACCACACTAGCGGTCGCAAAGTCTAACGTCTGGCTACGCTACATGAACGATACCATTGTCATCCAAATCACTCGAAACTGGAAGCAACACATCAACTAATACTCAACACGTTTGCTGGTATCCGTTTTACTAAAGTAGAGGGGAGCAATTGTAAGCTACCATTCTTGGATGTTTTAGTAAAAAGACATACTGCTGAACAACTGGTGACAACATTATATCGGAAAGCGACGCATACAGACTATATCATGAATTAGCGCAGCAATCATCCAACAGTCTACAAGCGCAGCTACGTAACAACTCTATTTAAAAGAGCTCAGACACATTGCTGCACCTGGCAGCTGAGGAAAGCGGAGGAAGATTATCTGTTCGAAAGTTTTAGACGGAATAGGTATTCTAGGAATTACATTCCATGTTGTTTAACACCAACAAAACGACCGACGCATGAACAAACATCAGAAACGGATAAAAGGATAATAATTCTACCATACATAAACGGCGTCTCTGAGATGGCGGCGAGACTGCTACTACCTTTCGGAAGCAGAGTTGCTCACAACCCGACAGAAACTATCCGAGATAAACTCTAAAATGGCAAGGATCGGCTTGGCAAAAAAGAAACAAGTGGTGTGATTTCAATAAAAACTGCAAATATTGTACCAAATACTATGTGGGCCAGACAGGAAGAAAGCTATACACTAGGCTACATGAGAATAGCCTAGCTATCCGCCGACATGCCCAGAACTCCCTGACGTCGGTACATATGGAAGCCGAGAATCATCAGTTTCATGTGGAGAATGTCAGGCTCATTTTAGGGCAAAATTCGAACAGCACGCGAATTCATCAAGGCCTGGTACTCGGGGAAGAACTCAATCAATATACACTTAGATCTAGATATTGAATGTAAAGCAATGAGGGTCAAATCAATACTCCGCCCCAGATCAACAGGACAAAGGCCCGTCATTAAGGCGGAGTCTAGCCAACAGTACGCAGACTAAATACACGGTCAGCTCAAGCGGACCAGTCGACTCCTGACGTACGAATCAAGTGAAGAATAATCCCGGATCAGTAAGTGGCCCGCATAAATTGCACTGATGATGTCGTCTAGCCTGACGATGTAACGTTTGCAGCCAAATCAGCCAGCTCTGAGAAAACATGCATACGCTTACCCACTACCTTGACTAAGATATTACATATAATATAGCACAGCTCTTTAGCTCTTAACTTGCTCGTTAGAGTCGTGTGGATAATCAGCTCATACGACAAAATGATCGAACACAAGCTGTCAACTAACTTTGCGCACCGTGGGTAGTGTGCACTGCAAATTGATTGTAATCTGTAACTACACCCTTAATATTGGTTTGCAAAATGATATCTAGTGAAGCTAGTCTCTGACTAACATTTACAATCTACACACTGGATGGCACTGCCGGTCTCTAGTATAACAGGTAAGCGTGACATATCCACGGATAAGAAACGGTAATTTTGGACGAGTTCCGTATTTTGCAATACAACTATTTTGTCTTTTGTTCCAGCGAGAAGTTATATTTCTTATATAGGTATTAATGTCTAGGTTGTTAGCGACTAAAAAAATTCGTATTGAAACATTAATGACAAGGAGGTCTTTTTCTTTTCTGCAAATAACATTTTAATAGATGTTATGCCCCGTTTCACATTAAGTCGGTCTCTGTATTCTAGTTCTGTTGAGTATGCAGAAAGAAAACTTGCAGCTCAATTAGATCGCTGAATTTTCCCATTGCTGTTTATCAGTTTATCCACAACCTACTGAGTTGTATGGGTAGTGAGATTTGGAAATTCAATTGCATTGCAATGAAACCCATAATCATAAGTTGTAGGATGCTAGTTCGAAGTAATTGATTTCCGTGTAAAAACCGAAGGTGCACATTCAACACAAGTAAGTAGTTGTTCCTGAAGCCTGTGGTAAGACAGATCGAGGCCCCAAATGTCACCTAGTAGTTACTGCTTTGCTTACCTGAATATACTTGACGATATGTGTCCGAACCATCATTGTTTAAAGCAAATCACAGCAAGGGTTTGCGTGTGTGCATATTCTTTGAAATATACATAGAGCACGCAATGATTTGGTGAGCGGAAGTCATATGCGAACTTGTAATGCGCTCGATTTGAACGTCAGACAAAAGATGCTAAAATCGTTTCCACGATGTTTAACATTAAAGAATTGCTTTCACATGAACACATTATACACTGAAAACAATGGTTGTTTAGGCTCCGCAAGGTCCAACCGTGTAGTGTTATCTAATCGCATAAGTTCACTACTGTTGCAAAGCGCATCTGACTCTCGAAAGAATAGCAGTACAACTTGAACACTACGTGGGTTTCGTAAACTGCCAGTGATGACAATTCTGAATCTGAGGTAACTTGCGCAATTACATTCCTGTATGGATGTGTGCGCTTAAATACGTAAATGACCAATAAGAGAGCAAAAATAAAGAGAAACGTTCACAGGAGAATGCAAGTTAGCGTACTGTAAGTTAACATGCGTAGGATATAAAATATCGGACAGTCTTTTGCGTAACATTAGGGTCTTCAATACATCTTAAGATTTTGTTTCGCGTGTATGCATAAAAAGCTTTTTTGACTTTACTTGAACTGTCCGTTGATATGCACAGACACCAAATCTGTAGTAATCAGGAAGCACTGTCACATATTGGCGGCCCATCGTAGTGGTGTTCCTCGCCATCAAAGATGCATTTGATTTGATTGATCGATAGGCCGTTTGGAATTGTCTACTCAGGAAAAGTGTGTCCGAAAAATACGTAAACTTTATATAAGTATAATATGCACGTAACACAGGCCGAGCGAAGGCACACGGCAAGCTGTCGCCACCCTCTAATATCTCCAGCAGTGTGAGAAAAGGATGTCCGTTGTCACCTTTCAACTTCGATATTGACGAATTTATGGAGATCGCATTTACAGGACGACTTAGAAGGTGTGCAGCTACTCCTAGGAAAACGACTTTTTGACTTGGAGTATGCAGACGACATTGTTCACACCTGTGACAGCTTTCAGACGTGCCAAGCCGCGCTGGACAGATTAGCACTGGCTGTCAGCCGCTTCGGGCTTTGCTTTGCACCATCGAAGTGCAAGGTGTTCCTCCAATATTGGCAGGGATCGCCTCCTGCGCTGACCTTTGATGAGGATCAGTTATAAGTCGTTTGGAAATTCAACTACCTGGGAAGTTGCATCAGCGCCCTCGGGATCGAAGAAGAGATCACGAACCAAATAGCAAAAGGTCAAAGTGCTTTTGCTTACCTTCGCCACCTCTGGCGGCGGCGTGACATTACTCTCACATTGAAGGGTAGAGTGTACAATGCAAGCGGCACGTTTGACCCTACTGCACGGTGGCGAAACCTCGCCCCTAAGATCGGCGGACATAAAGAAGCTAGTTACGTTCGACCATCGGTGCCTTCGCAGTTTGGCTCACATCTGGTAGGAACACCGCGTGAGTAACGAGCATGTTCGACGCATTGTTTACGGCACAGCTCAACACCGCTATTTCCCGCACCAGGCTACGATGGCTGGGCCACGTATTACACATGCCAGCCCATCAACTTTCACGACGTGCGTTGTTTGCTCACCAGGGAGGTGGATGGAAGAAGAGGAGGGGTGGCCAAGCGATGACTTGGTCGAGATGAATGAAGGCTCTCACTTCGCAGCTAGCTTCGGTTGGAGCGTCAAGGCTCCCTGGTTGGGGTCCAAAAGACGGTGGACACGTTTGGCTGGATACACTGGTTGACATGGCAAGGAGCCGACCTCAGTGATGTTCCTGCTGTGAGTTTCTTTGTCCCTCTTCATCCATTTTAGCCTCCCCTCCACCTACGATCTCATTCCGTAGCGTAAAGCATAGTACTTTTTTTTGCCTAGTAACCGGCTTATAGATTACGTGATCGATGCCTATCCGTTGCTGGTAGCTCAGCTGGCATCCAACGGTTGTATTTATTTTCCTTTTTCTTTATGTATGGCGGCACAGCAGCTGAGGCGTTTCCCATCTTCAGCTGCCGTATATAATGATGATGCTGAATCAGGGACACATATTTTATCCGTTGCCATATCTGTGGTCTATGGCACTAAAACACAGCATCAAAAAGTATTCATACGGCCATGATGCTGAACACATTTTCCTAATTGTGCCGTATATATTCTACCATCTAAACTATTATGCATTGTTTGTGTGTTGTGATTACTTTACTTGTGTGGTTATAGAGTACGTGGGTCAACGGAATACGCGTAGAATTCAAACCGCAAACCAAATCTCTCTCATGTTCGATAAAAATATGAGTTGAAAAAACAATGTTACTACCATGATCGCTTCATCAAACCCGCCCGTTCAGGAACATTCCACTTTGCCTGCTTACAAGATTAATTTTGCTTGTATTATCTACAATATATCAAATGATATTGACTTAGGCTCCAAAGTGATAAACACACGCGTTCCGCCAAATTATGATCTGCAGCTATCAATACAGTCTGTATAATTTTACCACAATTCTTCAGCCTCCGCCGCCTACACCAACAAAGGAGTTGAGAGCGGAGGCATCGGTAAGCAATCTTTGCCATATTTGCAAAATGTATCTATATAGAGCGCAGTTCCCTAGATTACTCGTCGAAAATGTGCAAAAACATTGTACACGATTTTTGCTAGATTTAAGTCAAGATGGCACACTTTGTTTATAATTATTTTTTCAGTCCTAAGATAGTTGTGACGGTGAAATACTGCTACAAATAAGGAACAGAAGTTTGGGATATTTAAAGTATAATTTGGTTTGTTGTAGGCGTGTGTTTTGGTTGCAGTAAACGCACGTCCAACTCGTGTTTGTATTTAATGCGTAGTGAAGTTACGGATTCCTCTGTTGGCTTTTCACCACCGGCAGAGGTGATATCGTTAGTGCAGGACAGGTAGGGATCTTGAAGTAAATACTCAGCGAAAACAAACCCTGGGGTGGATGTTACCGGGTATTACATTGTGTTGTGTCTACGAGTTGGTTGTTGATAAGTTTAAGGTGTTCCAGTTAGTTGGTCAAGGTACCATGGATTCGGGAAAAGTGTTTGTCATTGAGCACACAAATATTACTGCGATCTGATTGGGACCCTGTAAATTTGCTATGCGCAACATCTTTTGTACAAGGCAGTCAAAAAAAGAAAATAAACTTCGCTTCTTAGAAATAATGGCGATCAGGACATTCGACGGCGAATTGCATATTTTCGTCTATCAGCAACTGATCTACACCAAAGAAAACTTGAACTTCAAAGTCGCTCATCAAAATGGTCATAGCATAATCTGCGAAAGCGATTACCAAGTGGAACTTAATCCCCCTGCGGTAATAAATATTGTATTGTGAGAACAAGTAGAAAATCTAAACTGCAAAACCCTATCAAACTAGCATTAAAGTGTTATTAGCATGCTACCTTTCTTTTGTCAGGAACATGTTCGTTCTTAAGATTCTTACCTGTTGTCGTAAAACTGGTAACTCACGGTGAATATCACGAATGTGATATCTCAAACGGCGTTAGTTTACGGAATCTAACGTTTGAGAAATTCAGAGGCAGCAATATTCTGGACTGTGGCATTGACTGTACTTCCACCAAGTGCTCAGGCAAACTGTTTCAAACAATAACCACTCGTCGTTTAAAGCACAAAGGTAGGGAAACTCGCTTCAGCTATTGAACCAAAAGTTTGTACTTTTGTCTCAATTCGCTACAAGTTGTTCCCAAGTGGAACATTGATCTCAGCATAGCTAAGTCAAATTGATGTAGAATACAGCAGGTCATTTTGAAGTCAACTTGAAGAGGGATACCAGTCAGTAAGGTGGTCGTCGACCTGTATTCTCCACTTTCGTCCGACACGTAAGTCTCGGATCTACCGGTGCAGCGAGCCACCGACACCGCACACCTTAACATTGTGAAAGAGAACCTCATGACTGACATTGTTGAGGGCTTTACTGAAATCGAGGACTATTACCTCGACAGACCTCCTCTTGCTTTTCTCCTTCAACCACTGATGCCTCGTCACAAGCAATTTTGTAATGCATGAGCGGCCTTGCATAAAACCGTGCTTTGCGAGTGTAAGGACCTGTTTTGATTGTAGCAACTGCAGCAATCCCTTCTTCACGATGTTCTCAGCAAACTTTGCCAAAATAAGTGTCAGCCAAATTGGCCTGTATTTGTCTACTTTGCTAGGGTCGCCGCCTTTCAGAATAGGCTTCACCACCGAACAGTTTCAGTCAATCGGCAACAAACCTACGGACAGCGACCTATTAAAAATGTCAGTCACGACAGGAGAGATGATGACCGAAAGTGATTTGAGGATCAGTGCAGGAAGCCTTTCAGGTCTGGCTGGTTTCCTGCCGTCAAGGCTGGCGAGTAGTTGACATACTTCTTTAAAGCCGCAATACTGACTGACTTGTTCGTTAAAGGCGGTAGACGCAAAAATAGAAACAGACAACTGGTCATTTGCAAACACTGTACAAGCATAATATGCACATAACACAGGCCGAGCGAAGGCATACGGCAAGCTGTCGTTACACTTCAAACACAAAAGCGAAGTGCGCTTCCAAGTTAGGCGCAAGCTCAGTGCTTTAGTTTATATGCTATCTGTCCGGGCCATCCAACACTGGCACATCACCTGCCGGATTCAGGTGTAGCTTCAAGAAAGCAAAGATTCTCTTTGCAGCAGTCTTCGCGGTTGTTGAAGCGACCGACTGAAGCTCCTTAATCTAGTATGCACCCGATATTGCGTGGAAAGGTTTCGCTAGTAAGTTTAACACCTTGGTTATTGAAGCAACGAAAAGCAAAGATGTCAGTTTGAGAAACATGGCGTCATCTATACGGAGTAGGACACACAAACGCATTGTGGTGCGCAACACGGCGTGGTATACCCACAAAACTGATTCCAGTCAGAGTACATGGAATGCTTATGTCGTCCACCGTAACTACTGTATTCACTTCGTGCGAGAGGACAAAGTGGCTTATCAACATGCTTTAGCCATGCTCTCAACTTCAAATCCTAAATTGCTGTACACGCACGCGAACGGCCTCCGTAAGGTGAAATGTAGATTACCACACTTCAACCAGCGGATGGCCCGACTCGAGCTGCTAATGAAACCTCGAACTTTCTGTAACAACAATACGCAACAAGGTTTAATTGAGTCAAGTGGTCTCCTGAAGCTTTCGAATATATGGTGCTTTCACCAGGACTCACTCATATTAGTTTTACGGCAGATATCCAGATGAGAATGATCCTATCCAAGCGCATACACGCCCGTCCAGGATTTGACTACATCCACCCAAAGACGGTTGCTGTGGCGGTCACCATTTTGGCTGAACCTCTGGCGCGACTGTTCCAGCACTGCCTTGAGGATCAGCACGTTCCTGCAATGTGGAAACACGGAATACTAACCCACTTACAAAGGGGATAGTCGTTCTGACCTAGCTAATTATAGAGCAGTGATTCTACTGCCAGTTCTTTCGAAATTTATGGAGGCTATCATTGCCGACGCACTCATGGCTTATCTGGACGGCTTTGGTTGCACTGCTTAGCAGCAACACGGCTTCTGACAGAATCAGTCGTGCACAACCAACATACTGTTAGCAGCAGACAGCTGGACCGGAACTGTGGATGCTGGAATAACGGTTGATGTGGCTTACCTTGATATCTCTTAGGCATTCAGTAAGTTGGACCGTCGTATCCTACTCGCAATACTTCAAGAATGTGACATTGGGGACCATCTCCGTGGGTGGATCTGCAAATTTCTCTCTCACAGACATCTGCAGGTGAGAGTATCTGAAGCCCTAATTTACGTCGAATGCGGAGTGCCACACCGTTCGGTATTGGGGCCCCTCTATTCATGGTCTTCACAAACGATCAGGTGAGTCCACTCGCGTCAAACTAATTTCTCTACGCTGATGACATCAAAGAGTGGCATTTACTAAGAGCTCTAGTAGACTGTATCCAGCTTCAAATCGACCTTGACAAGATTTATGAATGGTCGGTCCAAAATCGCCTTTTCTTCAATATGGCTAAATGTTGAGTTCTCCAGGTATAACACCGAACGGTTCACACACATAAGCTGGGGGACCAGGATCTGCAACACTGTTCTCTCGAGATGGATCTCGGTGTGTTGGGTCACTCTAAAGCTGATACTGGTCGACGTTCAATTAATTCCTGCGCCAAATAATGACAACATCGGCAGCATTAGAAAGTTTGAAGCAATTCCCTGTGCTAGGTCATTAATAAACACCAAAAACATAAGCGGACTTATAACTGAGCCTTGCGGCACAGCACACTCGACTTGTATGGGGGACGATAAAGAGCTTTAAACTCTGACCTCTTATTGCCATTAAGGGAGAACGTTGACAATCCAGCTTAAACGTTGGTCGTCGATCCCATAATGCTTTAGGTTAGAGACTAGTATCCGATAGTCTAGATCATCAAATGCCTTCGGGAAATCCAGGTAGATCACATTAGCTCCTTCTCCAGCGTCAGATGACTCGGTCTAACTACTGCTTGCTAGTAGTAAATTCGTTGTGCATGACCGCTGTGGATGTAAGCCGTGTTGCTCTAGCGTGATGGTCTTACCGTTTCTCAGATAACAAATTAGTGCATCGGCAACTATGGACTCCATGACCTTGGAGATTATACGAAGAAGATAGTTGGGGGTTATTATTCAGAACTACCACGTAGCGAGAACTTAATACTGGTCTAAGCAGCGCTGAAAAAACCGAGCTGAGGTTCCTGCCAGTTAGCTCATTTCTGCTCCCAGTCCCTCTAGATATATGGTACCGACACCCGGCGAGCTGAGTTTGTGTAGAGACATCAGCTTTTGCTATAAAATATCCATAGTAAACGCAATGTGTGTTAGTCCTGGGGTAGAGAGGACAAAGGTTGCAAGATCGCTTGTTAGCAAGATCCTTTTAAATGTGGAGTCAAAATGCATCCGCAACGCATTTGCTGCTTCCACAGCCGTTCTTTTTGAGCCAGCGGCTGTCCTAATTATGGAAAATCCTTGCCTCACTTTCGGATGTTTTGCTGTGCTTGCACAGCAGTTTGGGTCTGGCAATGAAAATTTTTACAATGTTCTCTTAATATGTGTCTTGTTTGCTCTTAGCAGTTGAGTGCAGTGGTTAGGTTGGACTACCTGGTTGTCCCAATTGTTTGTTGCTGGAGCTTCTCTGTAAACTTGCCATGCTGCGTTGCGTACCGTCATCCATTTTCGAGTTCTGCTCGTAACGATAGAAACTGATGTACACTTATTGCAAACTCTTATCTCTGAAGCTTCTGAAATCAGCTGGCTGTGCTTGTTGACAAACTCAAGCTAGGCGATTTCCGGGGGTTATTTGGCAAAGAAGCTCCAAGTTGTAGCGTTGACGAGCAGGGTTATTCGTACGTTGCTTGTGATACTTCGCACAATCTCATCGTTTTCATTTTGATATTTCGCATATCAGACGAATTCGAAAATTATGACTACTTGAAAAATACGACCAAACGGACAGTCTGCATCCATCACGACAATCATATGCTCCTCGTTGTTAAGCACAAGATCCAGCACAGATGGCCTGTTACTAGTTTGAACCGGGTAGGCAGAGTGGTGAGTATAAATACAGAGTAATTACGAGACCTTGTAGATCGGCTTTAGAACTTTTCTCCGGTTGTGGCAGGAGTTTCTAAGCAATGTATGTTGAAATCACTCATGAAATGTAGGTGGGCGTACTTTTGCTACAAACTGCACCTTAAAACACCCGCATGGTAGCAGTCGATTTCGGGTGTAGAGTTAGGGGGCTGTGCACATTGACAATAAGGCAAGCATTCTTGCCTTTTAACTGCAAGCGGCATGAAAAAGAGTCGAATAACTGTAAAACTGAATCATCAACAGCTTCACACTTTACGTCGTTTCGGTTATACAGAATTACCCCTTCTCCTTTCGTGAGTCTATCCGTCCGGATCAGCAACATGCCTGGTAGCGAAATTTCAGCGCGTGTCATTCCCGTGTGCAACCGCGTCTCGGTGGACCCAGTGATATCATATGACCCGGATGCTTAGCGATCCTTCATTTAGGTCATTTTATTAAAATGACCCTGAGCATTCGTATACAAGCAAGCCAGTTTCACGTTCTCTCCTAGACAACAGAATGCTAAAGAGTCAGAGGTGGGAGAATGTAAACCGACGTGAGGTCAGTAGTTTTTCGTTTTCCTCGATGGGATAATGAAACCTCGTGTGAAATTTGATTCGGCCAAGGTGCGTCCCAATCTTTCTTTTAGACCTACTTAAGAGACAAGTAAAGAAGCAGACAAGTTAAACTCCTCTATCATCGTCTGTACGTTGGCTACCTTAGTTTCTTTAATGTTTGAACGTTGCAATACTGCTGCGACCTATATTCGAAATTCAGAAGGAAGACTTCAATTTATCGGCCATCGTTCCAAAACATCTGTTACTTTTTGCTGTGATTGAGCTACATTTTTTTGGATTATAGGGAGGCATCTTCTATAATTTCGTCATAGAGTTATCCTGCTGAGCAACAACGCCACAATAATATCCAAAGTGTTGCACGAATGAACCGCCACTGTTCTAAATCCTGCTTTCCGGTCTCTTGAACCTCTATAGAATGATGTTTTCGCACGCCATGTATGAAGATTGTGTTTAAACGGTATTGCTTGCTGTGTCCCTCTTCGGTGTTGCTCTATGATTGTCGCACGCATCATGGGATATAATTATGGGTGCGTATCCTACAGGATGCGTGTCTTAGCGCGCTAAAGGAGAGCAACACGTTTTCTACGTCGGTGGAGGATTCTAGTGTTACTCGGATAAGTTTGGGTTTTCCATATTGTGGCGAGTTCGGGTGACTAGTAAATTGTAAGAAGTTTATGAGCTTGGTTTGACACTCATCAGCATGCACAGTGAATTCCATTGGTTTTGGTCTTCCGATAACTCACCCCGCAATCGGATGGCGGTAGTTTTGGGGACGTTTGAGCATACAGCAGTCCGGGCACTACGGTTGGATCCCGTTTTCTTTGCTCTACAAGGTAGGGCAGTCTTTTGTCCTTACCTGCAGACAAGTGTTGATTGTTTACTGTTTGTCGTTGTATTCGCGTTAACGTGTTTACAACAAAAGGGGCCGCAACGGCGACCTCACGGCTGACCTTTGCAACAATCCACGCGTATGTAATTAAGGTTCCAGTGGTTTGACTCGACAAGAGACACCTGAGGTACAGGTACGGATGGTTGGTGTTTGGCTGCTTCATCCTTGTTAATGCTAGAGGTCAGGTCTAGTGGAAGTTGCTCAACCAGATGTTTCGAGTGGTGCCTGATTTACGTTGCCGTGAGTATTGTTTGACCATCGTAGGTACGATCAGTTTCACCCGGCTTTGCAGAAGAAACGGAGATATGGACGTGACTGATTGCGGTTCAGTGGAAGCAGATTGTGCATCATTCCGTTGATTAGAAGCCGCTAGGCTTCCTTGGTGCAAACTCGCTTCCACTAAATTAATCTTATGTTTTATCCTTCGATTGGCTTCTGCGGCTAAGCGGTCGCATTACTGGACTAGGATAAGCAAACACTTAACGAGTGAGATGGTCGAGCCTGCTGTGCAGAACTAAAGCGCATCTGGTGAGCTATTTCGCTCTCCTACCTTCTGTTTGCATATTACAGATGAGACCATTTCAAACAGTGCGAGCGAGCCAAACCTATTTTAACTAATCGATGACATTCTCCCAACCTGCAAGTGCCTTTTGCTTTGAGACTTTTCGGATTCGCATTCATGCCATTCAATGTGCTGTCTTTATCTAGCCAGTGGGCGTACTGTTCTTTTCCATCTTTGCGAGCTGCACACCTCGGTCAGGCGAGCGTTATGGGTGGGAGGTCAAATAAACGGTCACCATGGTCGTACGGTCCGTGTGATAAGCTATGCAGGCGCACTGACTGAGAACCCCACAGCGGAATGATGAGTGACCCGAAACTGATAACCGAATCTAAACCAAACAGTGAACATAGCTTAAGAAATCACCAATTCTTTCCCAGCTGCGTTGATAAACGCCGGATCAAAATAAGCTTGGGCTTTTCGGACTGCCTCGAGAATTCTGTATCGAATGGTGGCACACAAAAAGCTTATCGGCTCAATGCGATTGAGTTATCCGCTTGCGCTTAATCACGGATGACAGTAGAAACGGTTA
>OX104069.1:103830861-103866269 GCA_944474145.2 Dicrocoelium dendriticum
TTACTGCTTTGCTTACCTGAATATATTGACGATATGTGTCCGAACCATCATTGTTTAAAGCAAATCACAGCAAGGGTTTGCGTGTGCGCATATTCTTTGAAATATACATAGAGCACGCAATGATTTGGTGAGCGGAAGTCATATGCGAACTTGTAATGCGCTCGATAAAACGTCAAACAAAAGATGCTAAAATCGTTTCCACGATGTTTAACATTAAAGAATTGCTTTCACATGAACACATTATACACTGAAAACAATGGTTGTTTAGGCTCCGCAAGGTCCGACCGTGTAGTGTTATCTAATCGCATAAGTTCACTACTGTTGCAAAGCGCATCTGACTCTCGAAAGAACAGCAGTACAACTTGAACACTACGTGGGTTTCGTAAACTGCCAGTGATGACAATTCTGAATCTGAGGTAACTTGCGCAATTACATTCCTGTATGGATGTGTGCGCTTAAATACGTAAATGACCAATAAGAGAGCAAAAATAAAGAGAAACGTTCACAGGAGAATGCAAGTTAGCGTACTGTAAGTTAACATGCGTAGGATATAAAATATCGGACAGTCTTTTGCGTAACATTAGGGTCTTTAATACATCTTAAGATTTTGTTTCGCGTGTATGCATAAAAAGCTTTTCTGACTTTACTTGAACTGTCCGTTGATATGCACAGACACCAAATCTGTAGTAATCAGGAAGCACTGTCACATATTGGCGGCCCATCGTAGTGGTGTTCCTCGCCATCAAAGATGCATTTGATTTGATTGATCGATAGGCCGTTTGGAATTGTCTACTCAGGAAAAGTGTGTCCGAAAAATACGTAAACTTTATATAAGTATAATATGCACGTAACACAGGCCAAGCGAAGGCACACGGCAAGCTGTCGCCACCCTCTAATATCTCCAGCAGTGTGAGAAAAGGATGTCAGTTGTCACCTTTCAACTTCGATATTGACGAATTCATGGAGATCGCATCTACAGGACGACTTAGAAGGTGTGCAGCTACTCCCAGGAAAACGACTTTTTGACTTGGAGTATGCAGACGACATTGTCCACATCTGTGACAGTTTTCAGACGTGCCAAGCCGGGCTGGACAGATTAGCACTGGCTGTCAGCCGCTTCGGGCTTTGCTTTGCACCATCGAAGTGCAAGGTGTTCCTCCAATATTGGCAGGGATCGCCTCCTGCGCTGACCTTTGATGAGGATCAGTTATAAGTCGTTTGGAAATTCAACTACCTGGGAAGTTGCATCAGCGCCCTCGGGATCGAAGAAGAGATCACGAACCGTATAGCAAAAGGTCAAAGTGCTTTTGCTTACCTTCGCCACCTCTGGCGGCGGCGTGACCTTAATCTCACATTGAAGGGTAGAGTGTACAATGCAAGCGGAACGTTTGACCCTACTGCACGGTGGCGAAACCTGGCCCCTAAGATCAGCGGACATAAAGAAGCTAGTTACGTTCGACCATCGGTGCCTTCGCAGTTTGGCTCACATCTGGTGGGAACACCGCGTGAGTAACTAGCGTGTTCGACGCATTGTTTACGGCACAGAAAAGACTGCTGCTCAACACCGCTATTTCCCGCACCAGGCTATGATGGCTGGGCCACGTATTACGCATGCCAGCCCATCGACTTTCACGACTTGCGTTGTTTGCTCACCGGGGATGGGGATGGAAGAAGAGGAGGGGTGGCCAAGCGATGACTTGGTCGAGATAAATGAAGGCTCTCACTTCGCAGCTAGCCTCGGTTGGAGCGTCACGGCTCCTTGGTTGGGGTCCAAAAGACGGTGGACACGTTTGGCTGAAAACACTGGTTGACATGTCAAGGAGCCGACCCCAGTAGCGTTCCTGCTGTGAGATTTTTTTCTCTACTTATCCGTTTTAGCCTCCCCTCCACCTACGATCTCATTCCGTAGCGTAAAGCATAGTACTTTTTTTTGCCTAGTAACCGGCTTATAGATTACGTGATCGATGCCTATCCGTTGCTGGTAGTTCAGCGGGCCTCCAACGGTTGTGTTTATTTTCCTTTTTCTTTATGTATGGCGGCACAGCAGCTGAGGCGTTTCCCATCTTCAGCTGCCGTATATAATGATGATGCTGAATCAGGGACACATATTTTATCCGTTGCCATATCTGTGGTCTATGGCACTAAAACTCTGCATCCAAAAGTAATCGTGCGGCCATGATGCTGAACACGTTTTCCCAATTGTGCCGTATATATTCTACCATCTAAACTATTATGCATTGTTTGTGTGTTGTGATTACTTTACTTGTGTGGTTATAGAGTACGTGGGTCAACGGAATACACGTAGAATTCAAACCGCAAACCAAATCTCTCCCATGTTCGATAGAAATATGAGTTGACAAAACAATGTTACTATCACGATCGCTTCATCAAACCCGCCGGTTCAGGAACCTTCCACTTTGCCTGCTTACAAGATTAATTTTGCTGGTATTATCTACAGTATATCAAATGATAATGGCTTAGGCTCCAAAGTGATAAACACACGCGTTCCACCAAATTATGATCTGCAGCTATCAATACAGTCTGTATAATTTTACCACAATTCTTCAGCCTCCGCCGCGTACACCAACAAAGGAGTTGGGAGCAGAAGCATCGGTAAGCAATCATTGCCATATTTGCAAAATGTATCTATATAGAGCAGCAGTTCCCTAGATTACTGGTCGAAAATGTGCAAACATTGTACACGATTTTTGCTAGATTTAAGTCAAGATGGCACATTTTGTTTATAATTATTTTTTCAGTTCTAAGATAGTTGTGACAGTGAACTACTGCTACAAATAAGGAACAAAAGTTTGGGATATTTATCGTATTATTTGGTTTGGTGTAGGCGTGTGTTTTGGTTGCAGTAAAAGTACGTTCAACTCGTGTTTGTATTTAATGCGTAGTGAAGTTACGGATTCCTCTGTTGGCTTTTCACCACCGGCAGATATGATATCGTTAGTGCAGGAGTGGTAGGGATCTTGAAGTAAATACTCAGCGAAAACAAACCCTGGGGTGGATGTTACCGGGTATTACATTGTGTTGTGTCTACGAGTTTGTTGTTGATAAGTTTAAGGTGTTCCAGTTAGTTGGCCAAGGTACCATGGATTCGGGAAAAGTGTTTGTCACTGAGCACACAAATATTACTGCGATCTGATTGGGACCCTGTAAATTTGCTATGCGCAACATCTTTTGTACAAGGCAGTCAAAAAAAGAAAATAAACTTCGCTTCTTAGAAATAATGGCGATCAGGACATTCGACGGCGAATTGCATATTTTCGTCTATCAGCAACTGATCTACACCAAAGAAAACTTGAACTTCAAAGTCGCTCATCAAAATGGTCATAGCATAATCTGCGAAAGCGATTACCAAGTGGAACTTAATCCCCTGCGGTAATAAATATTGTATTGTGAGAACAAGTAGAAAATCTAAACTGCAAAACCTTATCAAACTATCATTAAAGTGTTATTAGCATGCTACCTTTCTTTTGTCAGGAACATGTTCGTTCTTAAGATTCTTACCTGTTGTCGTAAAACTGGTAACTCACGGTGAATATCACGAATGTGATATCTCAAACGGCGTTAGTTTACGGAATCTAACGTTTGAGAAATTCAGAGGCAGCAATATTCTGGACTGTGGCATTGACTGTACTTCCACCAAGTGCTCAGGCAAACTGTTTCAAACAATAACCACTCGTCGTTTAAAGCACAAAGGTAGGGAAACTCGCTTCAGCTATGGAACCAAAAGCTTATACTTTTGTCTCAACTCGCTACAAGTTGTTCCCAAGTGGATCATCGATCTCACCATGGCTAAGTCAAATTGATGTAGAATACAGCGGGTCATTTTGAAGTCAACTTGAAGAGGGATACCAGTCAGTAAGATGGTCGTCGACCTGTATTCTCCACTTTCGTCCGACACGTAAGTCTCGGATCTACCGGTGCAGCGAGCCACCGACACCGCACACCTTAACATTGTGAAAGAGAACCTCATGACTGACATTGTTGAGGGCTTTACTGAAATCGAGGACTATCACCTCGACAGACCTCCCCTTGCTTTTCTCCTTCAACCACTGATGCATCGTCACAAGCAAGTTTGTAATGCATGAGCGGCCTTGCATAAAACCGTGCTGTGCGGACGTTAGACCTCTTTTGACTGTAGTAACTGCAGCGACGCCTTCTTCACGATGTTCTCAGCAAACTTTCCCAAATTGTTGTCAGACCTATTGGTCCGTATTTGTCTACTTTGCTAGGGTCGCCGCCTTTCGGAATAGGCTTCACCACCGAACATTTTCAGTCAATCGGCAACGAACCTACGGACAGCGACCTGTTGAAAAGGTCAGTCACGACAGGAGAGATGATGACCGAAAGTGATTTGAGGATCAGTGCAGGAAGCCTATCAGGTCTGGCTGGTTTCCTGCCGTCAAGGCTGGCGAGTAGTTGACATATTCTTTAAAGCCGCAATACTGACTGACTAGTTCGGTAAAAGCGGTAGACGCAAAATTAGAAACAGACACCTGGTCATTTGCAAACACAAAAGCGAAGTGCGCTGCCAAGTTAGGCGCAAGCTCAGTGCTGGAGTTTAGATGCTATCCGTCCGGGCCATCCAGCACTGGCACATCACCTGCCGGCTTCAGGTGTAGATTCAAGGAAGCAAAGATTCTCTTTGCGGCGGTCTTCGCGGTAGTTGAAGAGACCGACTGAAGCTTCCTAATCTAGGATGCACCCGATATTGCTGGAAAGGTTTCGTTAGTAAGTTTAACATCTTGGTTATTGGAGCAACAAAAAGCAAAGATATCGGTATGAGAAACATGGGGTCGTCTATACGGAGTAGGACACACAAACGCATGATGATGCGCAACACCTCGAAATATACCCACAAAACTGATTCCAGCCCGAGTACATGGAAGGCTTATATCGTCCACCGTATCTACTGTATTCACTTAGTGCTCGAGGACAAAGTGACTTATTAACATGCTTTGGTTATGCTCCGGTGTTCAAATCTTAAGTTTCTGTACACGCACGCAAACGGCCTCCGTAAGGTGAAATGTAGATTACCACTCTTCAACCAGCTGATGGCCCAAATCCAGCTGTTAATGAAACCTCGAACGTTCTGCAACAACAATATACACCACGGTTTCATTGAGTCAAGTGGCCTCTTGAAGCTTTCGAATATATGGTGCTTACACCAGAACTCACTCATATTAGTTTTACGGCGGATATCCTGATGAGAAAGCTCCTATCCAAGCGCATGCACGCCCGTCCAGGAATTGACCACATCCACCAAAAGACGGTTGCTGTGGCGGTCACCATTTCGGCTGACCCTTTGGCACGACTGTACCAGCACTGCCGTGAGGATCAGCACGTTCTTGCAATGTGGAAACACGGAATAGTAACCCATTTACAAAGGGGATAGTCGTTCCGACCAAGCTAATTATCGACCAGTGACTCTACTGCCAGTTCTTTCGAAAGTTATGGAGGCTATCATTGCCGACGCACTCATGGCCTATCTGGACGGCTTTGGTTCCACTGCTCAGCAGCAACACGGCTTCTGACAGAATCCGTCGTGCACAACCAACCTATTGCTTGCAGGAGACAGCTTGACCACAAATGTGGATGCTGGAGCAGGAGTTGATTTGGCTTACCTTGATTTCTCTTAGACATTCAGTAAGTTGGACCGTCGTATCCTACTCGCCAAACTTCAAGAATGTGACAATGGGGACCCTCTCCTTGGGTGGATCTGCAAATTTCTCTCTCACAGACATCTGCTGGTGAGAGTATCTGAAGCCTTAATATACGTCGAATGCGGAGTGCCACACCGTTCGGTATTGGGGCCCCCTCTATTCATGGTCTTCACAAACGATCACGTGAGTCCACTTGCGTCAAACGGGTTTCTCTACGCTGATGACATCAAGGGTTCGCATGTGCTAAGAACTCTAGTAGAGTGTATCCAGCTTCAAATCGATTTTGACAAGATAAATGAATGGTCGGTCCGAAATCGCCTTTTATTCAATATGGCGAAATGTCGAGAACTCCAGATGAAACACCGCACGGTTCACACACATAAGCTGGGGGGGGGCAGGATCTGCAACACTGTTCTCTCGAGATGGATCTCAGTGTGTTGGGTCACTCTGAAGCTGATACTGGTCGACGTTCAACTAATTCCTGCGCCAAATCATGACATCATCGGCAGCATTAGAAAGTTTGAAGCAATTCCCTGTGCTAGGTCATTAATAAACACCAACAACATATGCGGACTTATAACTGAGCCTTGCGGCACACCACACTCGACTTGTATGGGGTACGATAAAAGTGCTTTACGTTCTGACCTCTTATTGCCATTAAGGTAGAAAGTTGACAATCCAGCTTAAAAGAGGGTCGTCGATCCCATAATGCTGGAGGTTAGAGAGTAGTATCCGATGGTCTAGACCATCAAATGCCTTCGGGAAATCCAGGTAGATCACATTAGCACCTTCTCCAGCGTCAGATGACTCGGTCTAACTACTGCGTGCCATTAGTAAATTCGTTGTGCATGACCGCTGTCGACGAAAGCCGTTTTGCTCAAGAGTGATGATCTTACCGTTTTTCAGCTGACAAATTAGTGCATCGGCAACTATGGAATCCATGACCTTGGAGAGTATATGAAGAAGATAGTTGGGGGTTATTATTCCAAACTTCCACGTAGCTAGAATTTAAGTCTGGTCTAAGCAGCGCTGAAAAACCGAGCTGAGGTTCCTGCCAGTTAGCTCGCTGCTGTTCCCAGTGTCTCTAAACGTATGGTACCGACATCCGCCGAGCTGAGTTTGTGTAGAGACGTCAGCCTTTGGTATAAAATATCCATAGTAAACGCAATGTGTTTTAGTCCTTGGGGTAGGGAGGACAAAGGTTGGAAGATCGCATGTTAGCAAGATCCTCTGAAACGTGAAGGCAAATTGCATCCGCCGCGCGTTTGCTGCTTCCACAGCCGTTCTTGTTGAGCCGCCGTCTGTCCCGAGTAAAGAAAATCCTTGCCTCAGTTTCGTATGTTTTGCCGTGCTTGCACAGTAGTTTGGGTCAAGCAATGAAGGATTTTACGATGTTCTGTTAATACGCGTCTTGTTTGCCTTAGCAGTTGAGTGCAGTGGTTGGGTTGGACTACCTGGTAGTCCCAAGTTTTTGGAGCTGGAGCTTCTTTGTAAACTTGCCATTCTACGTTGCGTACCACCATCCAGTTTCGAGTTCCGCTCGTAACGAAAGAAAATGATGTACACTTATTGCGAACTCTTATCTCTGAAGCTTCTGAAATCATCTGGCTGACCTTGTTGACAAAGTCGAGCCAAATGAATTTCGGGGGTTATTCGGCAAAGAAGCTCCAAGTTGTAGCGTTGACGAGCAGGGCTAATCGTACGTTGCTTGTGATGGTTTGCACAGTCTCATCGTTCCCATTTTGATATTTCGCATAGCATACGAATTCGAAAATGGTGACTGCTTGACCAAAGCGACCCAACGGACAGTCGGCAACCAGCACGACAATCATATGCTCCTCATTGTTAAGCACAAGATCCAGCACAGGTGACCTGTTACGTGTTCTGAACCGAGTAGACAGAGTGGTGATTATAAATACGGAGTAATTACGAGACTTGTAGATCGGCTTTAGAACTTTTCTCCGATTGTGGCAGGAGTTTCTAAGCAATGTATGTTGAAATCACTCATGATAAGTAGGTGGGTGTACTTTCGCTACACATTGCACCTTAAAGCACCCGTATGGTAGCAGTCGATTTCGGGTGTAAAGTTAGGGGGCTGTGCATAAAGCAGCATGAAAAAAGAGTCGATTAACTGTAAAACCGAATCCTCAACAGCTTCACACTTTACGTCGTTTCGGGTATACAGAATTACCCGTCCTTCTTTTGTGAGTCTATCCGTCCGGATCAGCAACATTCCTGGTAGCGAAACTTCAGCGCGTGTCATTCCGGTGTGCAACCGCGTCTTGGTGGACCCAATGATATCATATGACCCGGATGCTTAGCGATCCTTCATTTCGGTCATTTTATTAAAATGACCCTGAGCATTCGTGTACAAGCAAGCCAGTTTCACGTTCTCTCCTAGACAACAGAATGCTAAAGAGTCAAGTGTGGGAGAATGCCAACCAACGGGAGGTCAGTAGTTATTCGTTTTCCTCAATGTGATAATGAAACGTCGTATGAAATTTATTCGGCCAAGGTGTGTCCCAGTCCTACTTTTAGACCTACTTAAGAGTCAAGTAAAGCAGCAGACAAGTTAAACTCCTGTATTATCGTCTGTAAGTTTGCTACCTCAGTTTCTTTAATGTTTGAATGTTGCAATCATTATGCGACCTACATCCGAAATTCAGAAGGAAGACTTCGATTTATTGGCCATCGTTCCAAAACATCTGTTACTTTTTGCTGTGATTGAGCTACATTTTTTTGGATTATAGGACCGCATCCTCTATTATTTCGTCAGAAAGTTATGCTGCTGAGCAATAACGCCACCATATTATCCAAAGTGTTTCAATATTGAACCGCCACTGTTCTAAATCCTGCTTTCTGGACTCTTGAAAATCCGTAGAATGATGTTTTCGCACGCCATGTATGAAGATTTTGTTTAAACGGTATTGCTTACTGTGTCCCTCTTCGGTGTTGCTCTATGATTGTCACACGCTCCAAGGGGCATAATTATGGATGCGTTTCCTACAGGATGCGTGTCTTAGCGCGCTAAAAGAGAGCAACACGTTTTCTACGTCGGTGGAGGATTCTAGTGTTACTCGGATAAGTTTGGGTTTTCCATAGTGTGGCGAGTTCGGGTGACTAGTAAATGGTAAGAAGTTTATGAGCTTGGTTTGACACTCATCAGCATGCACAGTGAATTCCATTGGTTTTGGTCTTCCGATAACTCACCCCGCAATCGGATGGCGGTAGTTTTGGGGACGTTTGAGCATACAACAGTCCGGGCACTACGGTTGGATCCGGTATTCTTTGGTCTACAAGGTAGGGCAGTCGTTTGTCCTTACCTGCGGACAAGTGTTGATTGCGTACTGTTTGTCGTTGTATTCGCGTTACCATGTTTACACCAGAAGAGGCCGCAACGGCGACCTCACGGCTGAGCTTTGCAGCTATCCTTGCATATGTATTTAAGGCTCCAGAGGTTTGACTCGACAAGAGACACGTGAGCTACAATTACAGATGGTTGGTGTTCGGCTGCTTCATCCTTGTTAATGCTAGAGGTCAGGTCTAGTGGAATTTGCTTAACCAGACGTTTCGAGTGGTGCCTGATTTACGTTGCCGTGAGTATTGTTTGACCATCGTAGGTACGATCAGTTTTGGCTCGGCGTCTAACCAACGTTGCAGACGAAACGGAGATACGGACGTGACTGATTGCTGTACAGTGGAAGCAGATTGTGCATCATTCCGTTGATTAGAATCCGCTAGGCTTCCTTGGTGTAAATTCGATTCCGCTGGATTAATCTTGTAGTTTAGCACTCGCTTGGCTTCTGCGGCTATGCGGTTGCATTATTGGACTAGGATAAGCAAACACTTAACGAGTGGGATGGTCGAGCCCGCTGTGCAGAACCAAAGCGCATCTAGCGAACTCTTTCGCTCTCATGTCTTCTGTTTGCATATTATAGTTAAGATCATTTCAAACAGTGCGAGCGAGCCAAACCTATTTTATCTATTTGATGACATTCTCTCAACCTGCAAGGGCCATTTGCTTTGAGACTTTTCGGATTCGTATTTCACTTGTTCAATGTGCTGTTGTTATCTAGCCAATGGGCTGGTTGGCGTACTTCACTTTTCCAGACTTGCGAGCGGCACGCCTCGGTCATGCGAGTGTTGTGGGTGTAAGGTCAAATGAGCGGTCGCCATGGTCGTACGGTCCGTGTGATAGCTATGCAGACGCAGTGACTGAGAACCCCACAAGGAATGACAAGTGACCCGAAACTGATAACTGAATCTAAACACAACACTGAACATAGCTTAATAGATCACAAATTGTTTCCCAGCTACGTTGAGAAACGCCGGATCGAAATAAGCTTAGGCTTTTCGGACTGCCTCGAGAATTCTGTATCGAATGTTGGCACACAGAAAGGTAATCGGCTCAATGTGATTGAGTTATCCGCTTGCGCTTAATCACGGATGACGGTAGAAACGGTTAGTGATAGTATGGACTATAACAGTGGAAAATAATTCCACGTATGATGAATCAATTTGTAGGGTTGATAACCGGTTCGAATGACTGTGCAGTGACAACAATACGAGAAGATGGAGAGAGGATAAAGGGAACTGATCCAAATGACCCAAGAGTAGGCGCGTCATGCGTAGGTGTGGATGACCTGGATGGGTTGATGGTTAATATATCATCGGTTATGCGTTATCCACGGACTTCGGATATGCGCGAACAAAGAGTAATCGGAATTGACCCGCTTCGGGTAACTGATTGCTGTTCCTTATTTTCTATTCGTATGAAACGGTCACTTCGACAATAGTTCGCTTTCCATCTTTGCTCGGTTAGAAGAAATTGGTTAGAATGGTTTGAGTTGGAGCGGCAGATTTGTCCAGGTATTTGCCTGTATGCAGTTTACGCTCTATAAAATAACTGTTTGTCGATTTGTAGACTCACGAAGCTTACTTTCTAGAATACATATTACTCGGAACTGACGCATATAAGCTGATCTTCCGTAGGAATTTGTTTTATAATGGGACTGGAGGTAGAGTGGTTTAGGTACCCCACTAAGATCTGTGCCATGTGTTGTTATTCTGATAGACCTGATGGAAATAAAGTGGTCTCTGGCGTACGGAGCGATATTCTCATCATTTTGGACAAGGTGACTTTCAAATTCAAATGTTGCAACCCAACGAATGCTTATTATATAAAAAACCATCGGGAGTGTGAATATTCGCTAACTATTACATCCAGATATGTAAAAATGTTCTAAGTGAAGTTTCCTATTGAGAAAACCTACTCATATCTTGTTCGGTTGGTTACGCGAAATATAATTAGACGAATTAGCTAACTCTGGTTTATCCACTGTCCATTAACTAGTCAGCCATAGTCCCGTCGTCCTAGATCACACTAACGTCGGGTTTCCAATTAGCGCCATAATGCATTGCAATTTCGCGTAAAATCTGTATTGGGCAACATGTTGTTGCTTTTGCGGGCTGTATGCAGACAACATGTGACAAATTTCATGCCGGATGCTAGCATGTATCTGTAATATTAGGAAGACTGATTTCTCTTCAGCTTGGGGTAGACAGCACCTCGGTGTAACGTGAAAACGTCGCTTACAATTCGCTGTTAGATAACCATGAAGAAAATGCAACCCAACTATTAGTAAAGCTTGAATCATTGATCGTCTTGAATAAAGATGAATAAATATAACTTGTTTGTTTGCTTTTAGTTTATACCAGTGGGCAGCAGGCGGGTAAGTTGGCTGAACATTGATTCAAACTTAGAGAAAATGGACGCTTAAAGTTCAGTAGTCTGCTTAATCCTCAGGTGGAGCCTAAGTTGCACGTCTTAGAGAGCACTGTTGCCGTTTATTTGTTTTTTTATCTAACGGCTGGATTTGGTACCAATAGGAAATAAACCACTTACGCATACCACCACTTACCATACACATCTACTTGCCAATTATGTGATCAGTAAAGTCCTATTTGTCTAATTGTTACAAGATTAGTAATATAGTATTCACTGTGTATAGGTACTCATGTTGCACACATAATCGAACGATGTATGTCTCAACTCAATGTATCAGATTCATCAGCTTGATTACGCCTTAGTTCTACGCCTTAGCTATACAACTAACGTAGATGTAGTAAGTATGACACACTGAATATCGCCTTTGAATCTCTACAGACTTCCCCACGAATTTCTCGGGTGAGATTGATTTCCATTGCTAAGCATGTGTTTTCAACCAAGTTCGATTGCTTACAGCTTAGATCCGCCATTCGCTATCAAATGTATGGGTGCGATTTAATTCTAGAGCATTGAATCCATTTCCACTTACATGCATGACCCTCTTCGCATTTAAACTTTCGAAAAAACGATTGCCAAACTCTTAATGCAAATGAGTCTAATCTTCCCGTCAACTTATGCAACCAATGAGCTCGAAATTCAAATCCGAATGTTTGTTATGCATCCACGAAGGTGGAATCTTCAGCTCAAACACACATACACAAATAACAGACATAAATACTGGAAACGAGTAATAAATGATAATAGATATATCTCGACAATGGGTAGAAATACTTGCCAGAGACAATATCATTGGAGTACTTTACTAACCGGTTCAAGGGTAACTGCATTTTATCGTTCAGTATACTCGACAAGCAAGGAACTATTGATGTACCATACGCTATTGTATGGGCGTGCATAATTTTGCAGGTTTTTCTGATGCACAATTTTGATAAGCTTTTGTACAATGTTTTTGTGGGTGAGGCGCTAACATCAAAGAGTCCGTTAAATGCAAGCTACGTAAATGAGTTGATATGACCGCATAAAATGATCTCAAAAGTTCCGGCCTTGAAATGCTAATGTGACATAATAGAGAGTTTACTGAGCTGGCAATCACTACGAGGTGCTTGCACAAGCGACCATAAAAGATAACGGGAAAACAATAGGTTCCTTTGGTAACACAATTGCATTGATGAACCAGAAAACTAGGTCGGTTGGAAAACCTCAGAAATGTACCATAGCACTAGAGTTAACTAGCTTTAATGAATGTTTTGTTCACAGCAAGGAACCACCTAAACGCACTGATCAGTGTCACTTCCAGGTTTTTACTGAACTGGAAGAGGTCAAACACTCAGTACCAGTGCAAAGTTGCGGACAATGCTTTTAGATTTGCTGATAGTGATTTCTTTTGATTTTGGGATGTCTAACACTAGACAACCGTTTTCAGGCCACGTTGTGTTGCTGTCCTTGAGATATTTTAGTTTGGCCGATGGCTCGATGTTTGGATGATGGACGCAAGGATTACATTGTCCCCATACTTCAGTGAGATGACTTCTTCATACCCAGGGTTTGAGGTAACGTATGTAAAACATTAGAATGTGGACACAAAAGATAAATGAGGGGTACAGAAGCGTTTTTCTCATTAATGCGGTAAACGAGTTGCACTGAATGACATAATCTTTCGACCGAAGTACACCGGGAGTTTGAAATTTATCATCTAATAAATCTTGCAACAATAGTTCACAGTTCACACAATCTAAAGCTACGATTCATGAATCGGATGCGGAAGATTTTGTTTTATTATTCAGTAACAAGAGCAAAGTATGCACCAGACATGCTGCTGCATCTAAGGTGGAACTTAATCTGCGATGTGCAAACTGCTAGGTGTCTACCAAAGGCGTCTGGGCTGAGATCCTTATTAGATTAAGCCACTCAAAGGTCTTCAGAGCAACCGGAATGCACCTTATTGGCCAGCATTTGCAGGTCCTTTTCTTTGGCTTTGGCGTTATGCTTGCGTTTCGCCGACTGCCATCTAGATTGCGCTTCTTATAGCACAGTCTGCACACGACGGCGAAACGCCATGCTAGGAAATCTACACACTCCTTGAGAACGTCAGGAGAAAACCTACCGGGAACACGTGCTTTGTTCACTTTGAAACGACTGACATTACCTATATATTTCTAGGCTGTTCACAAAAATCGGGTAATTTGAGGCTAGCTGTAACTCAGTAGAAGTTATCTCAAAGAAACAAATATTATCCTGGCCACAAAATGTGAAGTTTATTTATCCCATCTTCGGACTGGAATGCGTGACCCAACGTGTAACCGCTAATTTGTTTCAGCATTTTCCACATTTCACGATACTTGATTTTTCGTGTGATTTTAAGGTAGATGCCTTGGTGCGGTGCGAATAGTTTTTTTATCATTTGAGACGATAATCAATCAGGCGTGACGTGACGTGCTAGTCGGAAAATTCTGGCGTTCTTGCATTATCTGCTACCGTGTCTCCAATTTTCATCGTGCTCCAGCCTACATGCACTCATTTGATCGAGCTCGACGTACTCTTTCTAACTCGCAGCGTATATCGAATCCACGCATTACAGACGACTATCTCTTGTTAATTTTTACGTTTTCCGTTTTCTCTGTGGAGGTATACATGAGGAATTTCTTTCGGTTTGCATCCTACACCACAAATCGTGAGCTATTGTGGGAGCCCAATATATGGGCTGTCTAACAACTACACGACTGTTTTTATCGGTAGCTGCGTAAGGCAGATACAAGCTGCAATATAAGGGATCTACAGCTAATCTCTCGATTGCGCCGCAGTCACTGAGGCTGACATCTAAAATCAACCTGCCGGCCAAACACTACCAGTGCCACACCAAGAAGCGCTCTGACAGATCAATAGCCTGTGCTTCGTTCCGAGGCCTAGCTCGATTCACCTGCAACCGCTTGTGACCTGTCACAAGTGTGTGTGGTAACGACAACTCGTTTGGAATTGGTGGAGAGCTCGCGTTGACAAAGTAATGGCGTGTGCAACTAGGAGGCGGAGATTCAAATAGTTCCCTATGGTGCGTTCTTTTTGCTCCTGACTAAATCGCCCAGTTTCCGGACCTGGATTTTCAGTTAAAGATCAGGAGCTAGCACATAGTGTCTTAGCTCCTTTGCTTTTTCTTCAGTGTATTTTACGTCGGTTTCATTATCTTGTCTACAATAAGAATAAGCTGGATGAGGAAAATAAGTAACATAAGCCAGGATGCTACCATTTTAGTACAAAAGGTGTACTCCGTACAACGGCTGGAAGTAATAGTAAAGAAGATACTCAAAGCAGTCTAAGCGCTGTGATAATTTCCTAGGGACTACATGCTGATCTGAGAAAGACACTTGAAAATGTCCATACGTAGCTGAGACTGCATCCGCTGAACTTGCATTAAAAGTCGACGTGCTCACCGATATTACAAAGTTTGAATAGTCTAGCTGCCTGATTTGAATCGCCCCAAATATTGGTAAACTGAACCTGATGAAGTGCAGTTTACTGAACCACTCCACTTGGACCTAAGTACACACTCAAGTATTTGAAGGATGTCTGTGAGTAACTTAAGTTTAATCGTGACTTCTACATTCAAGTAGCTGTTCACGCAATGCGGTCATTTTTAATGTTCCAGACAAGTTACCATTAAAAACTGTATAGATAGTGCTTCTCACTGCATGTGGTATGCAATATTGTCGGTGCAGCTGCATGAGACTACGCAGAAATGTAACGCGTTACGCGTTTCCCATATTTTCCAGTTTCAAAATGTACTTATCGCTAAATGATTTATTCAAAAGCGAAATCTCATTGTGCATAATACGACTTTCATAAGTCCGAAGATTGTGGAAGAAAAACCCGGCTAAAAGAGAAATAAGGAGACGAAAGTCTGAGCTAAGCCAGAATACCAAACAGCAATATGTCGCCGCGCTTCCAGTTAATATAGCTCCAATTAGTGGCCAACAAATGTGAGAATAATACTCCGCTTGCTGCAAATAGGGGCGAAGCGATGAATAATAAATAGGTTCGAATTTGACAGGGAAACACATGAATATGCGAACGGCTCTATTGCATTAGATGTTGTATGCGGTAGAACAACTAATTCTCCCAATTAGGAATTAAGACCAACGTCAGATGCAAAATTGGTTACTGGAGGACGTGCACTAGGCCGCAGTTTCATGGCTAGGCATGATACGCCGACCAAACCCAAAACGACTACAATCCACAAAACTAGTGATGTGGATGGTGCTTCATCTTGGATACTCAATTTAGTTGTCAAGGCACAAGGCTTGAAACCCCAGAGCTTATAACACAGCCTAAATGATCTTCCTCTTTTTATATTTATCTCAGTATTTTTGATAAACATTCCTTCTTCTCACTAAGATCCACACATTACGCTTCTTTGTTTTGGCGAATAATTCTGATGTAATATTTATTACTGAATCTTGGTGCAATGATGATATGTCTGGCAACCGGTTAACTATTTTCGGATATGAAATGTTTATGAGAAATTGGCCTAGTCGTCGAGGCGGTGGCTGTGTAATCTAGCTGCAAATATCGCTCGCAGCAGCAACCTTCGGGAACCCAGTGCAGAAGGATGTCCATGAGAAATTATGGCATACGATATCTTTTACATAGCATCAGCTGCTTATTATATGTATACACAACGCGTTAAATTGCAGCCAAGAAGATTTATAACTTGTAACACTTGCAATTGAATGCGCTGCTAGCTGACCATCTTACACATAAGATTATTGGAAGTGATTTCAATCTGCGTTCGATTTCATGGCCCATGAGAACCGCTCTTTTGAAATGCCAAAATCTTGTCTGTATCCAATGGAATGGCTAACAGCAAACCGTCTCGCAACCTACAGAAAGTGAAAGTACTCTGGATATAATATTTTTATTAGGCATATCTGCAACCAACGTTTAGGTTCTTGATGAATTTCCTCGGAGCGATCATCGCGTGATCAAATGCTGCCTAAGATTACGCATGGCTGATGTGCAGAACACAATGTATTATCGTCTGTTCAGTTCCGTCAAATGGGAGTCGTTCAAGGACCTGGTTCGTTCGATGAATTGGGATAACTTCTTTCTCTCTTCATGTCCTCAACATGCGACGGACCTGTTTTATAGTATAACTGGCTTCTGCATGGAATCAACAGTACCACTAAAATGTGCTTACCAAACTAAACATAAATCCGAGTGCAAGGCGTTGAAGACAGCGCGAAAGCTTCATAAGATTCGGCAGAAATTCAGGTTAACTGCTGAATTTGCGCTATTATTACAGCAGTCAAACCTCCTCGACGAACAGAGACATTGAAATGACAAAACTCCCATTCTAGAATAATATAAAGCTCTGTACGGTCCTAGCAAAAATACTGAACTAGCCAAATGATTCAGTGCCTGAGGTTCACATTGCATCAACAATAACAGTTTTGCCAAAATGCCTGATGGAACATACTACGACACGCCAGGTGATATTTTCGAAGATTGCAGTGTTTATCTTTCCAATTCAATGGTTTCGGAATCATCAGACACATCAGCACTTAGTAAGCCGGAAAAAAAGAATGTCTATGCACAGAGAAATTCACTATAGCGGAAATCACTTGTCAAGTCTCTCGCTTATGCTGCTCAAAGTGGGCAGGCCCAGATGTGATGCCTCATTATTTACTAAAAACCACTGGTAGGGACTTCCTTCTGCTTTTGCTTAACATCTGTACATCCTCTTTTAATTACGGAGTATACCCTACTCAATGAAATACTTCTGTCGTTATCCCGCGACACAAAAATGGCTCTGTCCACGAGGTTAACAACTTTCGTTCCATCAATCAGCCACACACAATGTATCTAGAAAATGGAAAGGATAGTGAAGGCTGAACTATTTGTATTCTTGTACAAGGCTAACATCATCAACATTTCGTAACATGGCTTCATGCAAGGTCGATCCTGCGCAACATGCCAGACAGACTTTGCAAACCACACAACGGCTGCCATAGACAACGGAAACAGTTTTGTAATCCTGTTCCTGGATATGCAAAAATGTCTTCAATAGCGTGCCTTACAGAAGCTTACTGAACAAACTAAAGGTATAAGCATTGGAGAGCCGATATTTTCTCAGCTGCCTTCACATGGAATTGGTAGGCGACCATTTCTCTAAACCGAAAGCAATCACTAGTGGAGCAATTTAAGGGAGGGTTCTTGATCCACTTCATTTTCTAATTTATGTCAGCCATATATTCCAGAGAATAAGAAATGGTGTTACATTTATCTTTGCTGATGACAGTAAAGTATTCTACTCACAACCAAGTGCAAACAGTCAGGAAGGCGTACGTCGCATTCAGGATGACTTATCTGCCATTGACTCCTGGTGCCACCTGTGGAGGATATAATTTGCCGTGGTCAAGTGTGATATTTTGTCGTACAAATTCCAAGTACCGCCAGACAGTTTGTTACTACAAGACGCATATAACTCGCAATACAAGGCAGTTCGCAACTTGGGCGTGTGATATACAGTCATGCTTGACTTTTCTGAACACTGCGACTTTCAAGTTTTGAAAGCCATGCAGACCATCGGTTACATCTGCTATCATTTTACGGAATCTCGCATACCGCTTTACGAAAATTATGTATTATCGTGACTGGAATACTGTTCAACGGTACAGTCTAATCTGCGGAAATCTGACCAGCATGCTCATGACAGCGTCCAGAGACGCTTCACGAATATCTATGTGGATATCCCTCAAAGTTGACATACAGAGAGCGATGTGATAAACCTGGATTTGACCCAGTTTGGCTTCGGAGAATGAAGCTGAACCAATGCTTTCTTTACACAATCGTAAACTGTCAAATTTGCAGTCTTGACAACGGCATTCACATATCTTTAAATAGCAGATCTCTGATCCATATCAAAGATGTAAATGTCATGATTTCAAAATTTGCTACAAAAATCAGAGAAGCTTTATTTTTAATCCACCACTTAAAACTTTGGAGGAAACTTCCGAGTAAAATCAGAAAATGCTATACACTTCGCAACTTTAAGCGTGAGATTAATAAGCTGTTAACCGTACAAAATGCGATTAATATGTTCGGGACGTCATAGTCCTTAGATTACGCTTTCGAAAACAGTATCGATGTAGCCTGAATAACTTCGAAACCCATTCATATAACATTGCGGACAGCTATCTCATTCATTTCATACCTTATTTTCTCGGCCCAAACATCTGTCATGCGATTGTAAAAATTCTGGTTTAATAGCAGAAAAAATGGCAGAACGGATCTGGTTACTTTGTGCTACCTAATTTGAAATTGCGCCCCTGTTTATTTCTGAAAGTTTATTAATGCACTGTCATGGCAATATTGTACCATTATTTATCTGGGAACAGCTTCCCGCATCGCCAAAGAATATACAATTTATGTAAATATTTAACTAATCAATCGGACGACGCGTAACAAAGCCGAAGTTCAAGTAATTGGTTGACCAGGCACAATAATTCGATTGGTCCACATCGTTAAATCCGAATCTCGGAATGCCAATGGATATCCTCTACCACACTACTACCCAGAACAGCAGTAGGATAATTTCTTTCGCATCCACTTATGTCATAGGCTTGAACGGAAACTCATCTCACCATCATTGTACTCCAGCCTCTGGTATTAGTGGTCAGAAATTCAATGCACAACATTGTCTATGCTGATGCTTCGCGGGTAACAGGTAATATTTACTGAAGGCATGGAATCCACATGAAAAAATTGATTGGGTTCAGAACGAAACGATGTTATCCCCATGGAGTGCTGAGCCCCTTTACAAACAAATTCTATATGAGCAGTAAAACGACAACACCCCTTAGGCTAATTATGGAACGAATCAACTCCGTCTACTTGCAGTCATACGGACGCTTTATTGAAACAGAAAACTGTCAGATGTGTGTACCTGTTACAATCTGCAATAAACATGAGATGGTTTTGAGCCAAATTTCAAAGCTAACTATACATTCGCTTGGTGCATTTTATGGTTCAGACTACCTGGTTCAAATATGACAATTACTAACGCGGGTTTCGCAGTTTTGCATGGTGTACCATATCGTGATATATCATGTACGAACCAGCTTGAGTAAAAATGAATAAACAGCAGGTGTATCGCAGGTAAATATGATGAATATTTGCACTAAGTAGGTCAAAATCAAGTAAACGTTGTTATCACTTGTAGACATCATCCGATGAAGAGCCTGTGTACTCCGATGTCGTGGTAAGTCAAAAATATTACATAGTCCTGGGGTTACTTTTCAAATACATTTTCAACTTTCGTGAGCTGGGTTTCATCCAGTACAATTAGTTTCGTCCCTTGCATTTTTGAGAAAAGCGTATTGTTTTGTAGATAGAGATAAACAAACACAGACAATGTTCATGTATCAGAAACAAGCTACCACATGCTTCGTTTAATCAGAGATGTAGCACAAATGGCTGTACAACATAAGGGCGGTTTAGGTCGTAACACCAGGCACTATTGTAGGATGCTATGGTCATATGACCGTAGGTATTTGACATGAAAAGACTTATCGCCGCCAGAAAGTTAATGCATCAGCGCTTCCAATGACAGGGAAGATGTGTAACTGCATCTATTCAGGATTTCAATCACTCCTGGGTATTCTGCAACAGATTTTTGCGAACATTCCAAACATGCTTTTCCTAGAATATTTGCTTCCGGAAAAGCAACAAGCTCAACAGGTTATTCTTCAATTTTCGGTTGGAGATATTAAGACAAGTGCGGATGGAGGCGTTCGTACACTGGTCTAAACACCGTGAGCTTAGTTCACGTATGTATCTTTAATTAGCCTTGCTTGTGTTCTGCCATCTTGGATTTATCATTTCACTACCTGTACTGTAGCAGCTGAAATTATTTTTAAGCAATTGTACGACATATGTTTTGGCAATTTAGTTGATTACACATGGAATATTTAACTTTTGTGGTTAAATGTGGAATGAATATTTTGTCAAATATCCGTTTGACTGTGAATATCCGGCGCGGCAAAAGAACTAGATATATTATTCGCAATCCTAACTTCTTTTGACACAGTATTTGAGAAGCGTGGAAGAATAACTGCGGTCTCAGTTTCGCATTGAATTCTGATGAAGCAAATGAAATATTACAGGCTTTCCCTTTAGCCTCCCATAGGTTTTACAATACCTGGACAGATTAATGGGATTGACTGATTGGTGTTCTTGCGCATTCAAATGGTGGTAATAAACAACAGGGAAGCGAATTGTTTTTGGGTTACTGCACCCATGAACATTAATTCCTGAAGCTGATTTTGCTCGAGATATGCCCAAGACAAAACATCGGCTTGAGAAAGTCTGTTTCCTAACAATTGCGGGAGAATAAATGTTGTGAAAATACATGGATTATTGTTGCGCAACTATACTTTGTGCACTAAGTCCGCTGCCGCGTCAACGTTGTGGTTAAACATAAAATATCTCGATTGTATGTACGGTGTTAAAATTTAGCTAAAATAATACAAGATGACACAGTTCTGGCACACAAGATTTCACAGTGTCTGTCATTTAAACCTACATTGGTTGACAGACTTAAGCTGTTGCTGTTTGGTGTGTGACACGGAACTTTAATCGTTTATAGACAGACATATTTAAACTTATATCCCCACATAACGATTTTTTATCCATGGTATCAAATGAAGGTTGAAACATGTCTTTCCTGTATGGGCTTCTGGGTTCGCCTATTTTATTTGCATATTTATCCGGATTTCTAGGGACTATGTTAAAAAATATTTCCAGATTTTACATTTTTCGCTTACCTGGACGACTGTGTTGCAGGTTGATTATGACAACCTGCAACTCATACTCGCTCATTTCGCCAAAGCAGTGACCCTTATGGCGATCCTGTGAGGTAAATGGAAAGCATATACCAAATTGTCGACGGACTTTGCTCATCTTACTCATGAGAAATGTTGGAAACCATTTCGAGATGTTGCTATTGTGGTAGCGTAAAAACAAGTGCCCAGCAGATGTGCTAGCTGCGCAGCCGCATAGCGAAGACGGCCGCTGCTTTTGGCTAGCTTGCATGCTGTGTGTGGAACAACCCCTAGGTTACTGTTTTGGACGAAGCTGCTGGTATATATAAACCTATGTGGCTGTCCGTTCTTTTGTACGTCGGAACAACTTGGACGATTTATCGCAAGGATATACGCTATCCGAAACACTTCCATCAGCAGTGTCTGCGCCGTATTATGCGCATCGGCTAGAGTGACTGAGTTGCAGACACGGAGGTGCTCCGACGCAGTGGCTTGTATGCAGTTGACTGCAGAGTTATGCTGGGGCACCTGAGGTGGCTCAGGCATATTCGCAGCAGGGATTCGACCCGACTACCGGAATAGTTGCATCATGGTCAAATGAGCGCAGGAAAACGGCAATGGGGAAAACCGATGTTACGTAACCAGGATATAAGCAGTGAGCCTATCACGTTCTAATGTTAGTTTCATAGGTTGGGAATCGAAGGCGGTTGCTAGAGTTGCATGGTGCGGTCCCATTACGAAGGCAGTTGCCTTGGTGCAAGAAAAAGTCTTCGTGCCTGCAGAGAAGAAGCGGTAGTTGCGGAAGCGACAGGTGCCGATATGTTGTACTCCACTGACGTCGAGCGAATGGTGCAGTGGCACTTGCTTTCGCGAGTGGCTGAGAGAGGGAGGTCTAGTGAGTCACGAGCGAGACCATTCAGGACCAGCATCGAAAGGACCACGAGTCCTGCTGAGAAAGTGAGCAGAACAGCAGCTGCATTTGTAGGTACGCTGAATTCGTTTTAGTAACCGCGTGCTTGTGTACTGACTTTCTTTACTTCAGGTGATGGCTTGTTATCTTGTCTTAGCGTTATCTTTTTCTTTTAAATGTGTTTCCTGATAATCTATTAAATTCCACATATCGCTTTAACTAAAGGTGGTTAACTTCGCTTATTTTTTATCCTTCTTACTCATGTATCTTGATCCATTTTTCTGCCGTCCTGAATCACCGCTAGTGTGAGAATCCATTTTTATTCATTTGTTACTTTAGCGGATATCCGTACTATGGATTCGATCTGTTTTATTCAACATTTCATTTCATATGATTGGATGTGGCATGACAGTTCTGGAGTGGCTGCGCTTGATGTGTATGTTGACAAGATGCCTACCTCTCTGTTCCCCACTACCTCGTCCATACTGACTCCAGGAGACAGTTGGTCGTTCCTGGTGGGGACGGGGTGCACGGTTCTTGTGGCCGTGTTAGGATCAAAGAGTGGTTTCATGCACTCAGTGTGGAGCGGACTACGGTCCAGCCACCGCCTTGTGTGAGATTGATTCCCGAATACAGCGTGCATGTGTTTGCCTGTGATGGAGTGTGGGCTGGCTCCGTTGATGAAAAGTGGCTCCATCCTCCTGCGTCGCGGTCCTATTCCTTTGGGTTTACACTGGATGTGAGATTTGTGCATGAGCTGTGGGTGGAGCAGCGGAAACCACCTATGGTCCCTTTGTAAGTGCATCAATTTAGTTTGACCGGTCGGACTTTCTAACACTGGAAAGATACAAATCAGTTGTACAAATTGTATACTCCGCTTGTTACAACGGATCAGCGAGCCTCAACTGACACAGGTTGCAACCGAGGCCAAGCCACTTTGCTCATTGATCAAGTCAGGTCATCGAAAGCTGTCGTCTAGTAATTGTGGGTTGGTTGCAGTCCGTTGGACGGCTACAGCAACAACCATGTGCTAGAAACAAGATCTGAGTGGTCTTTGTTTGTCAGAGACAACAGTATCCGAATGCCACACATATGGTATTCACGGCTGGTTAACAGCCAGTCTATGCACGATGGATTTCAGTGCGTTTACTGCCCATCCTTCGGCAGGTATGGTGTGCTGCCTCAGTTGCACTTACCATTTCAAGGAACCTTGTCTCGGACACACAATCTACATTAATAAAGTGAGCTTCAGGCCAGCGTAGTTGTGTTCATTTGCCATCGCCTATTAGTAATAAATCGGTGGAGCGGCTAATGTTGTCTTGGAGATGCTGAAGCAAGTCTAAACGTCGGCACTAAAGACTTCGATGACATGTTGTTCAGGCCCCACAACGCCTCGCGCAGGCCTCCTTGGCTTCAGTTGGCGCTCACAATTACCCCACACAGTGAAGGCAGGATGCACATTAAGACACCACTGCGGGCATTCGTTAGCCTATTACAGCTGAAGCAAGAGTAAGCACTAAGTTCGACTTACTGAATGAGTACCTCACCTTTCGACCACATCTGCATATCTAACTACACTAGGTCACTCGCAAGCAACGAGACAGCAGAATTCGCTTCCCTCTTTCATAACGGTGCAGAGGTTGTTAAAGGTCATGCGCTGGTAGTGGCAGCTACTACTAGGCTTGTCTAAAGAGTGGACGTCCGATTTATCCGAAGTTGGATTTGTGTTATAACCCCTGGAAACTATTCAATACATAAGTTTGTTTATTCTTTCTTGATTCGGCGATTGAAGTCAATGAAGGCACAGTTGATGCGGTGTCCGTCAATTGAAGCCATATCCGGAAGAAAATGCCCCCTATCACTTCTTAGAGTACTCTGCTAGAGAGTGTATTAGCATTGGGCTGGCATCCTCGGCACAAGTTATCCGCATTGGTATGTCCTTTCTAGCAGTGTTTTTGTCAAAGCGTCCGATTCCCCTCACTATCACTTCTTCACCCCCAACAAGTGGCTATCCACCAGATGCGATAACAACCACATACGATCGTAACGTTCCTGAGGAGTTGGATCGTCGATCTCAGGTGCGTGAAGGAGCATCGGATTTGATCTACTTTTATCATTCCAATTGGTTCCTGCGCGAGGAGGGTGGCGTCAATCTACGCTTGATCTGGCCTTTAGTTAGTGAGCAGCCGGGTGCTTCACTTCTTTTTGCGACTTCATCTGTCCTTGCGCCTTCGATAGTTACTCCACTATTGCGTCTTCAACTGGATCTTTAGAACTTAGAATGAAAACTGAGGAGAGCAATAGTCACGTTCAGTGTCGTGCGTCTGGAAAAATCTGGATGACATAATAATGAGTTGTCAGGAGGGTGAACGTGGGAGATAGGCTGGGCTGCACTTTGGATGGAATATAGGCCAGTTTGCATTACCATATGTCTAGAAATGCTCTCAGCTAAACATTTTGGCCGCAATCTCCATGGACAGCCTTTGTTTATTTCTCCTGCTGTCTTGGACTGCGAGAATTGTTGCACAAATTTTAGATGAAACCATTTTGAGTGGAAAGAAAATTACGGTAGAAATCACCAGGTAGTCGGATACACGAAATTTGAAATTGTGCACAACAATCGAGGCATATAAGGACATTTGAAATTGTCTAACGATTTTCGAACATTAGTCACAAGGTAATTTCATCGGCAGTTTGAAAAATGTTTTAACAAGTGCGCTAAAATGATAAAGCAGCAACTGTAAGACGTTAATTTGAAATCTGTCAAAAGAAACCATAAAAACGATGATCTAGAAAGTACCGGTTCAGAAATGAAACTGGTTGATGTCGTAGTTCTTACATCCGTAGGTTAACAAAGCGCCGTTTTAAAGCAAAAGGAGCAGACGAGAAGCATTTATTTAGCTGGTTGTTTATTGTTTTCCTAACATTGTTCTCATATTCCTTGCGTTTGAAGGCAATGGCTACCAACGCAGTTTCATACGAAGCTATTTAAATCAAAAGCACACCAACACTGAGCTATGCCAATAACCAAGAAGCGGATTATGCTGCCGCAGATGGAAGTATATTTGCAGTCACGGTCAGACTAATCATTAATTACCAAATGGTGATGTTTCACAGGCCAACTGCCGGACTGAGACGAGCAATATCCAAAACCTAAGTAGAAGCAACAGTTACAAAGGAAACAATGGGTTGTATACGAACCCAGATGCAGAAACTGGGGAAAACACAAGGAATGACAAGTAAGAAAAGGGAGAACAGTAATGTAGTTGAGCGCAACTTCATGCGAAAAGCATCGCGTGCATTCATTGGTTTTCGCAAACGTAGAATCAGAGGGACAACTTGCTAACTAGGATAAAAACACAGCAATTCGTTTAAATGGTTTCAAAAAGGGAAGGAAATTTTAGAATATTGATTGTTTATAAATGATACGATCAACCTGCGCATGTCACCCGCAGAGACAGTAAGATATCAAGCGAAGTGATAACCGTAGATTATAAGGATGATATTTTGTGTTCGGCAATGAACAAAATATCCCATGATGGCCAGGAAGCCAAACTGCACCTAGAACATCGATCGGCTCAGAAGAAGCCCAACTACATCACAGCAACGGGATATATATATATATATCTATATATATGTACTCATTTGTCAACAACCTTACATAGATTCGTCTTCTGTGTGCATCTGCAATCCAATAAGTTATCTCCGTGAGGATCATCACAAATGAACAGCAAACCTGAGGTACTATTATTCCGAGTTACCTTGAATTAACATTCATTTGCGGATTTGGATGGCTGATTGGAGCAAATTGATTTATTAAACTCGACGATCAATGTTAAAGCTGCTGTCCTGGTTGTAACTTAGTTGCACTTATCTTCGATGGTACACTCTCTATAAATCTCGCTCTTAAGTCCACTGATGATCTTGGCAAGAATTTTAAACAAATCTGCAAACTATTTCTTTCAATAGCAATTTAAACACCATAAGACTTCAAAAGTATGTAAACAAAGTGACAAGTTTAAACACAAAAGAATGCGTTTTCCTATCCGCATTTCAAGAAAAGAAGTAAAGAATTTTCTGCTGCATGTGATATTCACGTCGCAGCTGCAGCATAGAAATACAGTTGACCATGTAACTACTTTGCACTACAACCCAACGCACTTTATTGATTCGTAGTAACCATGTTGCGCTTTGACCAGCAAATATTCCCTTTAACCATGGTGCACTAATGAGCAGCCGTCTGGAATGCGATTTGGGATTGGTTTTATACATTTACTCTTTGATTGGATAGCATCAAATTTCGACGGTAACTGCTAACTAAGTAGTTGAAGTACAAGGCTTAGGTCCGATATCCAAATGCCTGAGCAAGAAGTGTGTACGAACTCGGATCAACCGGTTGCTGAACCTTCAGGCAAGTCCTGCGGGACCTCTCAGGGCCACCGTGTGGCATTCTCCAATGTGTGCTGCCTAATGAACAAACATAACCAACTGTACCAATTTGATGTCTCGGAGAGCTCGGATGTTTTAGGACTTGCAGAGACTTGACTGAACTCCGACGTCATACCCCAAATAGTCGCGTAGTTGAGGTACTCTTGTTTCCGATGCGACCGAAAATTAAAGACTCACGGTGCTATTCTGTTGTACATAGAGTCTTCAGTATTTGGCAAACTTACTAACATCTATCGGAGCGAGGATGGTGTATGCTTGCAAGTGTGGTGCACAATGCGCCTCAGATGCGCAGAACTACTGGTGGGTATTATCTACCGGGACTCATAAAACCGTTGTGGCGATTGGCTGCCCCATGCACAGGAGCCCATAAGCCGCCCTTGATATCTGCTGATGGCAGACCTAAATTTCCTTAGGATAATCTGGCCAGACCTTCGGCTTCTTCCCAGTCACGGCGATCTTGAGGCTGAATTCGCCAAGATAACTATTGAAATGGCGGCAACCCAACATGTCATCCAACCGACACACGTAAAGTCGCCCCCGAGTCTCATTCGGACCTAATGTTTACGAGCTGCGAGCAAAAGCTGAAAGAGCTCAGAGTCCACGAACCTCTAGCGTTCGGTGACCATTGTTCCACCGTGGCAAGTACAGAACTGTTGTTAACGTTTTAAAACCAAAGGAAGCCGACATACCACTATCAGAAGAAAGGATGCAACGGGCTGCTCCAAGCCGCAAGTCAGGCTGATTGGATACTACCACAGGGTGCGTAGCTTGGGGCCTGTTGGTCATTAACGAAGCGGAAGCTTAACTCTCTGTTACTGGGTTCGTTCGCCTAAAGTATCCGAAAATCGAACCTGTTACACCGCATTGGTTTGATATGGAACATAGACAGTTAGCGCGACGGCCTCGCAAAGTCTGAGATAGATACATCAGCTTAGGTTGTGATGAAGATTACACTGTGTACACCAAACAGCGAAAGTTATGTAACGCCACAAAGATCAAGAAAGGTCTGCAGTTAGAAGAGGAGCTAGCATTCTTGGCCACAACTGCACTCAGAAGAATATTTGTCTAATTCATACGTCAATCGAAGTCTAGGGGCGACTGCGCGGAGTGCGCGAAGGCCTTACCTATGCACTTCCTCACCGTAATATCCAGTAAATCGGCAGCTATTTAGTTTCGGCACAGGTTGCGCCAGTCTTGATCGACAGCCTGCAATGTGATGCAGCTACTCGTCAACCTCGATGTTGCGAAGCTCCCCGGACCGGACAGACTTCACTCACTAATACTCAAGTCCATTTGGAATGTCATCGCTGCACCCGTGACAAACTTATTAAGTAAATCACTCTCTGAAAGACCTTTCCGTAACGAATGAAAATGCTCGATAGTGTGACTGCTTCCCAAAGTTGGTGCACCGAATAACGTAGAGAAGTATAGACAAATCTGTATGACTTTGATATTATCAAACTTCTCTAGAACGATGTGGAAAAGCGTCTGCTGTCCTTCCTCGAATCGGCTGAAGTATGGACGCCAGTGCAACACAGATTTATTAGAGGGCGATGCTATATCACAAACGTAAACGCGAACCACCAGTGGGTACGAAAACTCAACGAATAGAAGGATGTTGACGTAGTAAGACGTTTGGAAGAGTGAACCACGAGGTACGCATTCGTAAACTGAAGAACTACGGAATTGGTGGCACACTACTTTGGTGGTTACGCGGGTTGATTGTGCGACAAGTTTAGAGTGCAGGCCAATGACTATATGACACTGGTTCCGATCCATCGGTGTCGTGCCTCAAGGAACTGTACTTGGGCCAGGGTTATTCTTATTTATATCAACAATCACTTGCAGCAGCTCCCGTCTCCTTGGGTTATATTTTCAAATGCATTGAGAATTGTCTGAAAATCGTTAACCATCTTTATGTTTTTTCCTCTGGAGTCTGGTTTTCGATGCTGAGATAGCGACTGTGCAGATCTTGTTAGCGTTATCCCTTCCAGAAAGTAACTATAGGACAACAATGAGCATGCGTAGTGTTGCATTCATTCCTCTCCAGTTACGTGTAACAAACGCTGTGTGTTGGTTCGGAATCATTCATGACCTCCATCTGCATATATCTTGAATTCATTCCTTAGAATATACATCCGAACTGGAATGTGTGCTGGCAGTTGTGAGAGGAACAGATCCTGTCACAGGCCATCGTGTTTTGCGCTTAGGTGTAGTGTAGCATTTCGCCTTCACCTGGACAAAGGTTTTCAAACATTTAAGTGGTCAAACACAGAGACCATTGAAGCGAATAAAAATATTTCTCTCATATGATGTTATATGAAGAAGCTTAGCCGAAATGCTGAGCTCGTGTAGGAAACTTGCGTAACCCAGCGTAAAATTGATTGAGATTCCTCATTTACTGTGGGTCGAGATGCAATCTCTTCGGAAAAGGTATTTACCAAACTTTAGCATTCCAGTATTTCTGCCCGTTTAGCTTTAACAAGCCAACCGAAAATCTTTTTTAAAAGTGTGCTGTCGGGTTCTTTGCTGGACAAATTATTCGATTTTACTGATGCAATGCAGAACATTAGAACAGGCGGTATCATTACTAAACGCTAAGTCTCGGGTTCACTCAGAATTTCGTATGGGAGTGCCTGGGCTTCCAGTGGCCGGTCGTCTATTACGGAAACCATGAAATGCTGGATGTTGGTTAGAATTATCTCAATAAATAATAGTTATAGCCTTGACTGATTGGTTGTCACCATCTGTCATATACAACAACAGGTGCTGCTGGTTACCACTATCTAACTAACGCACTTCAGTTAGACTGACTTCCAAGAACTTGTCCCATTAATACTTTTCTATGCTTTTTATTTGCAACCATCGATAAAACAGGAACAAGCAAAGAGACCAGAGGTATGCCACACTATACATGCGCGCAAAACTAGCCTTTGTGATCTGGTATGCGATTGTTACTTTGTGTTAAGGAATGATTGTGAAATGTGTCCCTGAATTGGGTTGACATATATAATGTTCGATAGATTGCAGCTTTTGCTACTACTTTAACTCTAATTCGACGACTCGCTACCGAATTCCATCGTCAATGACTGCATACACGATGTCCCAAGTCTTGTAATTTGCTCATTTTCGTTTGTAATTTGCTCACACTTGGAAAGGAAGCACTGCAAAAAATTTTTTTCCAAAGACATGTTTGTGAACATTGTTTCTGTCTTTACTGTTCATAGGAGTATAACAGAATTGTTTGTATTGTTCTTGTGTGTTATTGCCTAGTAACATTTTCTGACTTGTCTAACGTCTTCGGGCATGTGTCGCAGGCGTTTTCTGGAGTCATCTGATAATATGTTCAAAGATATTCAGACTAAGTGTCACGCGCATTTTGAAGCAAATCATCTGTACGGTGCACTGGAAACGAGTGCTTGAGTGCAAATAAAATGTACAATATGGTGTATTAACTTAAGGTGAAAGCAGTCTTGTTCCGGATTGGGTTTAGGAAACTGAGAAATGCCTGTATATTTCGTTTAAATCGCGATGACAATCAAACGCAGTATAGTACAGTGTATTGTGTGGCGGGAAATTATACGATTTCGCTCACTCTTCAGGCCTCTGGTAGGTATAAATTACAATCGGCTCTCAAAGGTTGGCACTTTTTACTGATTTACACGTTGCTTCAGCGAATGATCTATTCCGATCTGCATACACTTGAACTGCAACATGGCTCAATTCGTGAGCTCTACGAAAGAGATCATAAACTGTTATACCGGAGACTAGTAAAACTACGCATTCCTAGTTCTGTCTGGTCAGAGATGTCAATCTGTGGAATAAATCGTCAACCACACTCAGATCATTTGCAAATGATGCAACAGTTACTAACAGGCTCACAGGTGGCTCGAACCGATTACAGTAATGATTATATTCATGTATGAACAATCCCTCGGTGAGCTGTGCTAAGTGTAGCCTAAAAACTATAAACACCAACGTTTTCAAACCTTGAGTTTTGTCTCAATCATCCACGTAATCGTTACTATATGTATGTCATGTCACAAGGTTGTACCTATGGAAGTTTTTCATGTAAGAACTTGGTAGTTCTTGTACAAAATGACTTGCGTAATCACAGACAAGTTTTCTAGGATTATGAGAAGTATACTTGTTATGATTGTTTTGTCAGTCCTACTTGACTGCGTTTAGCAGCACTAGTGCTTCGGTATCTGGGTTAATTAATTGCGAGCAAACTGTGAGTTGATTGGGGAAAACAAACCGAAGTAACATGATTCCACCATTCGTTACATCGGACAGTACAGACGTGGCTTGGAGACGTTTAAACAAAATAAATTGACGATTACCCTAACATGATGCTTTACTATGATTTTATCAATTTCATAACGCCACCAGTCCAAAGTCTCATCCCGCAACTAACAAGGAGGCTAGGGTTATACCACACTGACATTTATCCTCTTATTTCTCGACTGTTTCAACACAGAATCTCCAGGTGAGTTTGATATCGAGCTATAAACATTCAATCTCTCTCCGTACTCGGCTTGTTTTGGCTTGACTTGGTCACAAGGTTTCAAACAGTCAGCATAATTTAAGAGCTGAAACTTCATTTCAGTTCAACGGGCATGTGCAGTTGGGTTGACATTCTATAGTCAATACTTACTGCCTATAGCGTGCCCTAAACACGACTCAATCTCATTCAGTAATAACTCCCTTCTCTCTATCCCATAAGTGAAAACCTTGTCTGCAGCGTGCCAGCTTCAACTTCTGTACACTGTGTTCCACCTAGTGGTTTGTTCGATATCCAGCAGACCCTAAGCTGCAATCCACCAGCCATAGTGAGAAACCAGGTAACAAACGCATCGATTGACGCTAAGCAAACAGCGGAAATAGCACGGATTACCCTGGGGGCCAGGCTAGAGAAAACTGAAGTGTCGCAGCATGGATGGTCTCCATCAGTGCCGTTCACAACTTCACTAAAATCACCGGAATCTACGGCTCAAAACCTGTAGCCACCAGGCGCAACCATGGTGCTTTAAAGCTAGTGTGCACTAATGTCCTCTAATCCAAATCTCATACAATTAAGGGCAGGCTGACAGACGATCGAAATCAATAGAGTTCCATCTGTACGGCGATCGGTGTCCATGCTGATCCCACGACATTAAAAGGCATCTCGCGTCATAGAACCGCATTGTATTACGGTGAACCCCGGTTTTTTCGGGTAACATTAAACTCGGCGATGAGAAAGAGCCCATTCTGTTCTCTGTGAATCGACTACGCAAAGCCACAAGTCGAGTGCGCCTGCTACCTGCAATCGCGTGGAAAGAACCTTCAGCGGATCCTACTAACAGAGAGAAACACATAAACATTCAACATAAGAAATCAGGTGATTGCTACGTAGTTCCTGCACTTACTGTTTGCTCTGTCAACGATGCTCAGGTACCCGACAGGGAACGATACCACTATATCTGTGAGGCTCTTTCGCTCGAAAATATCCTGGCTACCCTGTTGACAATGATCCCCGTATCACCGAAATATAAGGATTGCGGCCCCAAGCTGTTGAAACTGGTTTTGTCATCAGAACTAACGGCACAAACTCGCCTAGAGAACTAGACAACATTCCATAGCAGGTTACCAACAGAAATTCCTACGAAATCAGCAGGAACAACATAACCCTCTAATGACAAATAAGAGGAGGTGCAGTTCCCAATGAAAATTTCAACTGTAGGACCCGGGTCGGTGACGGTTTCAAGAGTCGCATCACATTCGGGGAGACACAGCAGAGCACGAGCGAACACCGGGATTCGAGGCATCTGATATTTCAATACATACCAAATTTGTCTCCAGAGTCTGCAATCCAAGCAAAATCGATTAGCCGCCTTCCTTTCATCTGTCGGCGTAAACTCACTTGCTTCTTCCATCTAATTCAACACACCATCGGTTGCCGAGAAGCTGTCATGCATATACACATAAGCCCAAGGTCTACTCAGAAAATTAGCTATACTAACACTTCGAGACGCGTCAGCAGTTTGGGACCTCATCGATATCATGGAAATATTTTTGCGCAGTGATATAACGGATGCCGAAATCGCGTTAACAATTATGTCTGTTGTCCGGAAGGATGGAGCTAGCATAGTTAGTGTGGTAGTCCTCCACTTTCGCAAAAGTTGCAGTGCGAACCCATAAAAGATTCCGGGTATTTGCTTTAGAAACCCAGACCACACCAGGAAAGTAATTCAAAGCAGACCTGTAAGGTCTTGCATCAGATCTTCCGCTTTATCGCCATGTCAATTCGCCCACCAGGTTTATGAAAAATCACAGACCATCTATATTGGAGCCAATTTCCACCAATTAAAAACTGATGGTCGAGAGAGTGCTAATCCTTACTTCTCTAGACCGCGGTGATCACGCGACTTTGCATTTCATGTGCACTTGCCATGCTGAGTATCCCGAGGTCCGAATTCCAACGACGCGAACCATAACAAATTACGACCCCTTAACTCGACTCGTTGAAAACTGAATACAGAATGCTGTATTATAGAGCAAGTAGAAATGAATTCTGTACAACTATTTCGAAATATGGTGAAAAATGTTATAAAAGTTGTCAGTGATGAATATCGTTGTCGTTCTCATGTAACATCTAAAATATCTGACTCACGATATTACAGGACACAAATGTGATATGTCGTTGTAAGTATGCAATCGTTATCTGAATCGAATACTAGTAAAACATATATCAGACAACGTTTTGACTTGCTGCACAGATGTTGCCTCCATCACACGTTCAAGCAAACTGTTCCAAATATTTACCACTCTCCGTTTGAGGCACAATGGGTAGGGAACTTGCTTCACATCCAGCACGACAAGTTTGTATCTGTATCCGCGTGTGCTTCATGGCCCTCATAAGTGTAGCATTGGCCTCACGTTGGGGTAGTCACCGAGATGTAGAATACGGTAGGTCATAATGAGTCCGATTCGCGCCCGACGGTAGGACCAGGTGTAGAGTCCTAGGTTCTCGCACTGGTCTTCACACCCCAAGCTACCTAAACACGGGATGAGCCTGACGGCAACCTGTTGGACCCGTTTGATCTTTTGTGCCTCGCCTCGAGTAATCGGAAAGTAGGTGGGCGAACCGTATTCAAGCATTGGTCTAACGATGGAAGAGAAGTGGCGACTAGCAACCTCTTCAGATCATGTGCCGGATCTACGTTTGAGCGCCCAAAGCATGCGTAGTGCGTTACGATATAGTTTGTTCTTTCGGTCCACGGACTTCAAACTGTAGCGCGAGAGTACATCTAGGTCCTTTACGAAGGCTGTGGAAAATAGCGTTTGGCCGTCAAGGCCGTATGTTCAGCCGACAGTCCCCTTCACCAGGCTCATAAATGCAGAGTTGGCTGGGTTAACCGAGAGAAGAACTTCTGAAGGCTATGTGGATAGGCGGTTGAGGTCCAGATGAAGTAGGCCACAGACGACGGGAGCGCCAATTGCTCTCAAAATCTTCCTGTCGTCCGCTAACAAGATACACTGTGACCGGAGTTGAGGTAGATCGTTGATGTTGGTTCGGGAACAGAGTGGGCCCCAGCACAATGCCTTGAGGCACGTCACTTAAAGAGGGATACCAGTCAGTAAAATGGTCGTCGACCTATATTCTCCACTTTCGTCCGTCAAGTAAGTCTCGGATCTACCGGTGCCGTGAGCCACCGACACCGCACACCCTAAATTTGTGAAAGAAAACCTCATGACTGACAGGGTTGTAGGCTGTAATTAAATCGAGGACTATAGCCTCGACAGACCTCCCCTGGTTTTTCTCCTTCAACCACTGATGCCTCGTCACAAGCAATTTTGTAATGCATGGGCGGCCTTGCATAAAACTGTGCTTTGCGAGTGTAAGGACCTGTTTTGATTGTAGCAACTGCAGCAATCCCTTCTTCACGATGTTCTCAGCAAACTTTGCCAAAATAAGTGTCAGCCAAATTGGCCTGTATTTGTCTACTTTGCTAGGGTCGCCGCCTTGCGGAATAGGCTTCACCACCGAACATTTTCAGTCAATCGGCAACGAATCTACGGACAGCGACCTGTTAAAAAGGTCAGTCACGACAGGAGACATGATGACCGAAAGTGATTTGAGGATCGGTGCATGAAGCCTATCAGGTCTGGCTGGTTTCCTGCCGTCAAGGCTGGCGAGTAGTTGACATAATTCTTTAAAGCCGCAATACCGACTGACTAGTTCGGTAAAAGCGTTAGTCGCAAAATTAGAAACAGACACCTGGTCATTTGCAAACACAAAAACGAAGTGCGCTGCCAAGATAGGCGCAAGCTCAGTGCTGGAGGTTAGGTGCTATCCGTCAGGGCCATCCAGCACTGGCACATCACCTGCTGGCTTCAGGTGTAGCTTCAAGAAAGCAAATGTTCTCTTTGCTGCAGTCTTCGCGGCGGTTGAAGAGAACGACTGAAGCTTCCTAATCTAGGATGCACCCTATATTTCCTGGAAAGGTTACTATAGTAAGTTTAACACCTTGGTTATTTGAAAAACAGAAAGCAAGGATATCATTTTGAGAAACATGGCGTCGTCTATATGGAGTAGGACACACAAACGCATGGTGATGCGCAACACGGCTTGGTATACCCACAAAACTGATTCCAGTCCTAGTGCATGGAAGACTTATGTCGTCCACCGTAACTACTGTATTCACTTCGTGCGAGAGGACAAAGTGGCTTATGAACTTGCTTTAGCTACGATCTCTTCAAATCCTAAGTTTTTGTACAAGCACGCGAAC
>OX104069.1:103866389-103929918 GCA_944474145.2 Dicrocoelium dendriticum
ACACACAGACTGTGAGTCTTACCCGCGCTGGTGGAAGCTGGATAATGGGGACAAGAACGGAAATAAACATCTCGTTCGCATACCATGTTCGATGCAAACCGGGAGGCGATATAGTTCTACTGACCCAGATAACGTAATGAAATTCTCATAAAAATGTTTCCATTCATTATTTTCCGCACTTTAGCATGCTTTTGCTGATGAATGAGGTTTCTTACAGACGCACCATCTATCCTGCTTAAAATCGCTCCCTATATTTCATCTTTGCCAAACGTGTGAGTGATTGATCGACTATGCTATGCTTCTAAATCTTTGCATATCTAGCTAAAATATTACATAAATAAAGCAGAAGTATACCGTTGATATTTATTGTCACGGAAACCACCGTCAGGATAGCTGTCGGGGTAAGTTCTAAACCAAGGCAAAAATTAGTCCACAATTTTCCACTACAATTCAAGTATTTCCTGGTTTACAGCGAACTTGCTTCTGGGTTGCTTCTCGCCTAAGTTGAAAAACGCCAATGACATTTCCCTGGGGTGTGGAAACTATAAAACATGTCAAGCATTACTGGGCGAATTGACACTGGGTGTTAATCATTCCGGTCAATGCCTTGCATCCTGGAAATGCAATTTCCTCTTCCAAAAGGAGCTTCAAAATACTCATGTACGGAACCTTATCAGTAATTAGCCGGAAGTCTTGCAGAAATTTACGTATCTGGCCTGGTATATTAGCGCCTGTGAAGTGTAAGACGAAATCATGTACTATGCGCTATGGACACGAAGCCCCTTTTCGATCTCCACCACCTGTGGTAATAGTGTGACATTTCTTGGTCTGAAGCGCAGAGGTTACAATGCAGCCGTCGTTTAACACGCATATACGGCTGCGAAACTTGTCCCATCACTTCGACAAGAGTAAATGATCTAGTTACCTTAGAACATCGCTGTCTCCCAGTCTTAGCTCACTTCTGGTGGAAACAGCGCGTCAGCTATGAGCGTGTTCTGCATCTGGTATATTGTACAGGAAGTGCGAATGAACCGCTCAGCACCACTATATCACCCACCAGGCTCCGGTGACTTTACAAAGTGTTGCGCCAGCCCGAGTACTGACTCCTGTGACGTGCATTGATTGCGTGGCCAGTGTGTGGATAGAATAGGAAGAGGTAGGCCAACCGATGGATTGGTCAAAACAAATACAGGCCCTCACTTCGAACTTGGTGTCCGTTGCTGTCTACCGACTATCGGGCAAGTATTGCCTGGCCTATGATCCCGTTTGGTTGGATACACTTCTTGACACAATGGAGAGCCAAGCTAATTGGTTGTTTTGTTGTGCATTTATTTGTCCTTCCCTCTCGCACATAGATTTAACGTCCATCCACGGTCGCACTCTCGATGAATTAGATGATACCAAGCATTAGAGTACATACTCTGCGCTTCTATTTCGCATTTTATGATTTCCTTAGCTCCCATCTTTTAAATATCATATCTATTTGTATCACGGTGCAATACCTTAGGCGCATCCGAAGTTTAGCTAACGCGTAATGATGATGAGGACGATTAACACACGTCGGTTGCAACTCACATCCAAATTTCAAGCCCACCGATTTGGTACCAATGTTCATGAACATACCTACCATCGTTCTTATCGTTCATCCTGGTGGACAAACTTCTTATTTAAGCCTTATCTGCGACGCCAATTTGGTGCCTAGGTTATGTAGGTAAACGCATTTACTATAAGCATATCAAGTGCAGCGCACACTCGCCGTCTCTTGATGACTAGAATTCAAACTGTCAACTTCACGCCTAAGGTGGACCAGAGCGACAGAAAAGCCCCAGGGCTGTTACCACTTGGAAGCAACAACAACCGGTGACTGTAATTTACACTTAGCAGTGTCTACTTTTGCAAGAAATGCAAACGTTTATTGATCCGGTCTTTTAATCTTCACTCATATCAGTCAAGGTATGGAACCTCATACGATTATACATGTAACCACAATACTGGCTCCGCAGTCTTCACAAATTTATCAGTAAACTACTCATGCAATCTGCCACTAATGCGACGGTAATAACTGATGTCAATTTATCCTCGCTGATACAGTTTTCACTCTTATATTTGAGTATATTGAAAATAGCCGGATAAAAATTCTCACAAGTTCGTACCACTCATTCCACCGATCTATGCAAAAATATCCGGTCGTTTCCTGACAGACAGAGTCATTTTCAAGGCTATTGGATGAAACTGTATAAACGATGCCACGGTAGATTAAAACCGCGCTAACTCGCGTCGACTGTTCATTTTGCGGAGCACGTCAACAGTCAGTTCCAAGTCAGCGAAATTTGTACGACTGAGACAACCGCCATAGGAATAAACAAAGCACACAATTGTACAGTCGTTTTAGACTATGTAAAAAAGCAAATGAAAACTCATCGCAATACATCTAAATATCTACTTGTCATCAACCGCATAGGTCAGTGCGTTGTGGTTCAGACCATTTACTACATTTCAAAACCCTAAGGATCGAAATGTGAACCAAGCATCCTTTCCGCAAATATCCATTTGTTGATTTCTGCATATGCGTGCTCTCATGAATTCAAAAATATAAACCATTATTACATTCATGCATGAATGCCAAAGATATCTTCAACAGGCATGGGTAGCTTCGAATACGTTAGGCCGTGAACGCTTAGAACACAAGTCCAAAATGTCGAAATTAGTGGTTTCCGGAGGCCACGAGCAACCAGTAATGTCAAGGAGAAGGCTACTATTCAAAAACCACAGTGCTGACCGTGCTTTGGCTGCGTAGCACTAATACCACAGCGATTCACGATGATTACCAGTGCGCAATTAAGAGACACTGGTCAGTGACTGGCTCTACTAACTACGTTTTGTCACTCAAATAGTGTTGAGATTTGATCAAATATCACCAATCCAACAGTGTAAATTACCGGCGGTGCGTTTTCCTGGAAAAGAACCATTAGAAACACAGATTATAGGTACATTGTCATAACTGACTCAAGCTATACAACAATAAACATTACACGAAACGGATTTCACAACCAGTCCCAGTGCTTGACTCCAAGTAACTAGGTGGTACGCTTTGTGCCATGATTAATGTGCGTGTCCGAGCAATTACTGAGTCCCGTCTAGTATATGCATACCCAGGGGAACCGCCGCCGGACTACAGCCGGTGGATATGACGCCAACAAGGGCCGGTAACTATCGCTGAGACATTAAAACGATACATGTAGATCTTTCTGCTTACTCCTTGAGAGGTACGCCATATCCCGCAACACCTTCAACATTTACCCATAATATCTTATTTGATATACAGTAAAGAACTTACTATACTGGTGAGACGAGTAGTTCATGTGCGACACGTCAGACTTTATTGTTGCTCGCGTACACATTCACACACGCGGACACTCACCTTGTCAGAATCACACGGGCCAATTCCTGTGAAATCTAATGAGCACCAACTTACACAGAATCCTCGCAATTCAAAACTGCGAGAAATCTTGCGCACAGCATGCTCAAGGTACCAATATGAAAAGCTTGATAAGCACGTTCGTGCACATCCCATATTCACGCAAATACATATGGGTAAATAGCGAGGGTATTGAGTGTTTCTACTTGTTCTCTTATAGAAACGATAAGCTAGTGTCCATTGCTAAACCACAGACAATTACCACTGATGGATTCCGAACACCTTGGCCATCGTCCTGCCTACGAATGACTTCGAATAAATCGGAAAGTGATATATGCTAAATACACTGCTTGAGATTCACTTAATACTGTGTCAGCGTTAATCAGTGTCTGTATGCGATAGACTTACCGTGGGTGATAAACGCTGTGTTTGGTAGAAGCCACATGAGGAGCGTAATATGCATTGAATGCGGTAGCAAACACATATCTATAGTCCCTCTGGGTAGCTGGTTAATACATTCAGTCTCAATCACTCGTAGGGATTTGTCAGCGATCTAAAAGTCGAGGACACTTAACCTAAATTTCAGATACCCAGTAACCTAAACCCAAAAGTGGTTGATTATGCAGACGACTCAACACATCGAGCAATCCTTCATTTTGCGATTGGTGCAAAGGTAAGCAGAAAGCGCCCAACAGTAGGGACAAATCAAAAGGGGTCAAAAAATCAGATGTTACCACTAATATAGCAAGAATCATTCTGCACCTCAATACTTACCAGTTGAGGTGTATTCGGAACGATGCGAGCAACATCAGAATGATAGCAACGATAGTAGGAAAGGTAAGATCCAGATACACATCAGGAGGAAAATAACTAAAACAGGGTAGGACCCAATCTTCCTCAGTAAGCTCATACCCTAGTTTCAGAAAGTAAGCTAGACAGTGCGTCAAAATATGCCACATGCACTTAGGAACCAAAATCAGCCAGTCAGTATTTCCAATGCGATAAATACGCCTGAACCAACCACTTCCAGTCCAAATGAAATTATTGCCATAAGCGTCTTGCCCACTCTGGAAACTGCTTCGAAGTCTCAGAAAGTTGTTGACACTGGTGTTGATTGAAACGCAATGGATGCCAAGAGCAAGCTGAAGTTTGTCATCGGATAATCCCACCGGATCCAAATTAAGTAGAGGAGGCAAACCACATTTGTAGAGTGACTGTTTCTTGTATGCATATCTTCTGATCAGGCGCGCACGTGAGACCACACTCCATATGTCATGCATGCGACAGCTTTCACCGGTTAGCGCAACATCACACCCAAAACACACATTCGCTGACACACTTTTGTGAACAGGGAAGTTGTCCTTCATATAAACCACTGCAAAACGCTTTACCAAGGAGCTTGCCAAACTTCGGCAAAGTCAGATTTGGCGGGCAATCGGTAATCCGAATCATCACCGTCTGATGCAGTGACACTCGGATTGTGTTTTAGAATGATCAAAAACGAATCTACACCCGTTCAACGTACGCAAGTGCAAATCTACACCCTCACGCCACAAGCCCGCTAATGAATGTAAACTAGGGGACCAAATATTGAAAACCGCTTCAAAAGATCACGACCTTGGGGCGGTGATGCAAGACGACCTCGAGTGTTCGACGCAGTCATTTAGGGTATCCAAAACCGCCAACCAACATGCTTCCGGAGGTCATTCGGGTGGCCATATCTCATCATCTTTCTTCAAATTCCCAACATATATGATAGGTTCCATGGAGAGTGCGTGACTCAGGACTGGCAATCCTGGTTTAAATGCTATCTGCTTGCACTGGAGATACCGCAGCGAAGGGAAACCAGAAATAGGAAGTGGTTGTTCTACCTGCATTACCATTTGTGACTGAAAGCCCTGGAAGTGTACAGCGGAGTGTATTACAGTCTAAGGGCAACTTCATTCTGGTGTATCAGATTTTGTACGTTCTCAGGCATGCGGTAGCAACGCGAAACTGAAGGGTCCGTCTGAAAGTGATTATACGATGCAGTCATCCGGAATACCGTCGGAATCATTTTGTCAGCCTTAGCACTTTTTTCTCTATTTTTGTGATTTCTGCGCCCACGTTACCCATTATCTGAAAAAAATGAGTTGACGATGTCTTGCACCTTCTGCCTTGTTTGATTTGGAATCTGTTTATCGAGTGCCGACAAGACGCAGACAAACATTGTGTTTACCCGTCCGCACAGACTCGAAGTAAACGGTTTTATGTTTGTGTTAACGTGGATATTATGGGGAGTCCACGGATGCGCGTTCCCAATTACTCTCACTACTATGAACTTAGTAATTACACAAACCATCACACGGGGCTTGTCATGTCTTTGCTTTTAATTCCAGTTTCTTATGACGAGCGATAAACAACAGCGACGACTATAAGTTTCTTCAACTTGACTGTTATGCGTATACAAGTTATCGAAGAGGGATCTACTCCATTTCACCGTGGCTAAGTGTAAGGTGATGCACCTGCCTCATCGGCTGGTGAGCATGTACAAGTTCAGTGAACACGCTTTGCATACGGTCTCTCAGGAGCGTGTCCTTGGGATAATGGTTCAGGACGATCTCGGCTGCCGGCAATAGCTTGAGAATTGGCTGAGAACCGACACTCAACACGTAAGTCTTCTACGCAGTGCATTTGGTCAGCTTGTCCTTTCAATCTTCTTACAAATACTTAGTGCCTATGTGCGAATACTGGTGGATTACACCATCCAGGCGCTGTACCTGTATCACAGAAGATTTCGGTGCTCTCGAGACTACTCAAGAAAACGCAATCAAGAACGTTATGGGTCTCTTCCATCTGCCTTGCCAGCTAAGATTGCGTTACCTGGGAATGTACAACATTCAATGTCGACGCTTGTAGAGGGACCTAATAATAGCTTACCAGATTTGGAAGAACCCATACGACATTTTGTGCCCGCTTCTGGTACAGAACCACAACATCAATTTATTAGGTCATCCTTTGCAACTGAAAATGTAAGGACGTCGAAAACCCATCTCGCTTTGAGTTTGTCAGTTACGGAACGCGTACCCAACTTACGTTGTGTCTGCCCTCAAACTAACAATAATTTTAAAACGACTTGACGAAGCATTGTTCTATGTGCTTCACTTTATATGTTGTGCTGGCCTTGAGGGTACGTTATGAAACCAAACAGTGTGTTTTCAAAATTCCAACCAAGTGGATTCAAGCATATTAAAACATGAAAATCTAGGTTCATTGTTGCAGGTGCTAATGCGAACGATATGAAAGTTTACAAGTCGGTTTATCAAATTATACATTCCTTTTCTACCAGACCAGTTAAGCAGTGCTTATTTTCCCGTAATATACCATTGTTCCCTAGTTCTGTGCAACTGTATTGATTGCAGATTTACAGCTATTATGTATCTGTGTTACATTCGTGAAGACTTTTCTGTGTCCCGGTGAAATAACTTACCGCTTGCTTCGCTGTAAGTTTTGGTGGGTGAATAGAGAGTGATGTTGGATTTTAACCCTTTAGCTCAACGCTGACATACACATCAATATGCACACAAACGCGAACAGCAGTTTAATTTCATTTACAGTTAGAAGAAAAAGTGGCTGCTTGTAGGCCTAGGCACCAGTAAGTCAAACTTAATGGACAACGGTTATTGAATGTTTAGTGGGTGCCAGCGATCCGTGACACAAATCATGGACGTTCGTACGATAGATGCTTAGTATGGCAGAAGCGGATGTGCTTCCAAGACTAGGTCAGAGTGAATAATATTAGCGGGCGTGGAGACCCAAAGCAATGCAACATATCATTTCAAAACCACCTGATGGGTAAATTAGCACATTATCGGATACATAGGCAATATAACTTAATCTGCTCATATTTCAAATCAGTATTAGTTAAACTGCAACAAAACTCCTGAGACAAGTCCACGGAGGCTCTGACTAAATCGTGACAAGTTAGAAGTTTTAGTATTCTGCCTCTGTCAGCCGCTGTTTCCTTAGCCAAACACTATTTCCAATGCTATAACATTTGCACTACGTGGGAGAATTCGACCATCGCGACCATGAATGTCTAAATCTAGCCACATTTTCATTCTACGCTATTGTTATGAGCAAAATATTCGCTAATGTCAAAAGGTGGTTTTGTGGTAACGTATAGCGTTCTTGCATTCGATCTTATCAAATCTATCCTCAGTAGCTGGCAATTATTCGTCACCTCCTGAATCCATTGAATGTTTTTCCATTGGTATAGCCAGACACGTAAATTTACATGTGCAATGCAGATAAGGACTTTGGGCAGAAATATCGAAGCCTCATGTTTGAGCTACGGTAGTTTGTTATCATCCATTATACTGTGTACGTAAAGGAGCATAAGAGATTGATCAGACTCACTCTTCAATTCTTCAAGGAATCCTAACAAGGGCATAAATATTTCGTCATGTCAGGGTATGAGCGTACATCACGAATGATCAGTGTAGTGATAGCGAACGATGTCATTCCTTATAGAAACATTCCAAAACGTCAACGTATCAGTTAGCATTACCAAACTCGCAATACATTTATTCTGCATATTACACACATGAAGACTACTACGAATGAGTATTTGACTGTTTGGAACGCGGCTAATATCACTGGTATATCGCATTGTCTGCATAACACCTACAAAGTTGTAGTGAAATTGCTTGACCAAACATTGCGTATTAACATACACCTCCTGATTAGTCGAACATCTGCAAATCTCACTTGCTTCCAGTTCCTTTCGTTCGTTACCCAGGCCCGAATATCTGCCAGGTGTTTTTGTGCGATATCAGTACGTAGACGGGCTTCAAATTCTGCAGAGAATTGGGACAACTTTGCATGGTGTGCGCAAGCACATTAAGTGCGTGATTAAAGCACATTTATCATTTGCTTGAGCGGACAACGCTGCACATAGTCGCGAAATATGTAAGCTGGACGCTAGTTATCAGCTTGTTTGCATGCTTCTATAGCCGAAAGTGACTCACAGTCACTCTTTTTTCTGTAATGCACTAGATTTACCTAATTCCATTTGGTTCTATAGACCGTTTCTGTTAATCGTTTCTCAATTATGAACTTTTTTCTTTATTTTTGTTGCCAGATGTTTACTATCCTCTGACATGCACTTATACATGCATAATCTCTATTACGTTGAATCAAACTTACCACAGTTTTACTGTGTTCTGTTTTGTCATTTCGCGTATATTTAATGTCCAAATTGCGCGTCCATTTTCGTTCTTGTTCTGTCGTTTCAGTTTTAATTCCTCTACGTAGCTACGCTTCATATGAACGTTGATAAAGTGCCTACCTGTCTAAATCCCTCCACTTCCCTTAATGGCTTCATGAAATTGTGACTCGTTGCTGATCGGGTCGGGGTGGTTCCATCCTGTATGGAACGACCTACAGCCCAGTTGAGTATGCGTGAATCCCCAAATAGATAATCAGGGATTCTGTTTTGGAGCATATTGAAGGTATGTGGGCCGGCTCCGTTGATGAAACATGTATCCATCCACATGCCTTCTGGTCTTATTACTTCAGGTTTTCACTGGTTAGTGTGTGTATGGCTGCAGCTGTAGGTGGTGCAGCGTAAACAACTCATCCTCCATCTGTAAATGCTGCCAAGCTGCGGCTGTCCTATGAAGGACACAGCAACAGATACGTCCGGAATCGGATGCCATTAGCAGTAGCCAATACAGTCGATCGCCATCCAAAGCGCAACACTTCAGCCGAATGTGATCAGGTAGAATAAAAGCAAATGCAGTCCAGGATTGGAAAATGGAGGTTTATGAAATCCTGGAGTCCGATGAAACCCTAGCTCTGTGTATCTGTAAAACCCATGAACAGCTTCCCATTGGACATTGCCTCAAGCATAGATTGGGCAACCGCAACTCGCATAAATTCCCCACAGTCTACGCCGCTCAGTAGACTATTCGTAAAAGATAAGTAGTTGGTCTCTCACAACCATTTGTGGAACTGCCACAATATAGCCTCAATTTGCTCCACACTGCGTGTAAAAGTAATAGAGGACCATAATTATATCTGATATTGAGCACAATCAGGCAAGCATGAGGCGTAACATTTAAGAATGAAAATCTATTACCCGTTTTCACGGTACTGTAAGGCACATAAATGATTACTGCACATACAGGGCTACCTTCATCCTACTCATTACGAAAGCCTAGACCAACCGACGGAAACTGGTATTGAGGTGATGCAACACAAATGCGAACACTGATTCGAGCCCCATCCTGCGACTGCAGAATAAAAAGCTTTTTATTATTGAAGAAGACATACTACTACTCAATCAAAGCGGTTGATGGGGTCGGGGTTTCAGGGTAATTTCACACCCATGTACTCATGAGTAGGGGATTTTTAATGTACTTATGTGAGGTCCATCGCAGCCAGTTTCCAAATCAGATAGTCGTCCACGTGCCCGGAGAAGCACTAGACTGCAGTTTCAACCTGTTGGGCATCGTCAGTAGTGCGCATCCATCGGATCCGTCAGGATTCGAACCCATGACTGGCTGCGATGGACCTCACATAATTGCATCAAAATCCCCTACTCATGAGTACATCAAATTATATCCGCCCTGACAGTTTCTAAATGCTATGTCGTACATAGCTACTGCTAGTGGACGTCGTGTCTTTCGGGACCAAACCCCGTCCTCTGCCACGTCCGTAACTTGCATGGCAATGGAGGATAAGACGCGCTATATCGCAGTTAGCTTGTAAATCATGACGGTCCGAAGCTGTCCCCCGTGCCCAGTGGCATAAGCTGGTGAATGGCGGTTCAAGCCGCAGGTGGTCATGGGTTCGAATCCTGACGGATCCGATGGATGCGCACTACTGACGATGCCCAACAGGCTGAAACTGCTGTCTAGTGCTTCTCCGGGCACGTGGACGACTATCTGATATGGAAACTGGCTGCGATAGACCTTACATAATTTCACACTGATCCCAAAACTGCACTACTTTGAGAATTCGGGGTGCTATCAGTTCTGCCACAGTAACTGTCGCCGCAGAGACACATAACCTAGTATACACAACACGAATTAGCTCGGACATGCTGTGCTACCCAAAAATTGCCTGGTCATACCCAACGTTAGGTACAAATATTAATTCCAAAGTGGATCGTCGCCTATGCTCTTGATGACACAACTCACTCCTCCCCCAGCATTAAGCTATGCATGTTTCACCACTGTAAATGTATTATAATGTCTACTGGCCTTGCTCTTGCAAAGCTCTCCTGGTGTGAATAAGATCAGACTGAAGACGTTAAAAATATACTGATGAACCTGATCGAACCGTTGGCCTGCTTCCTCCAACAATACTTTGAGGAACTGCAGGTACTGACCATAGGGATACGGAGAATAGTTGCTCTTATTTTTAAGTGTGATAATCGTCCAATTTCCCCTCTCCCCGTGTTATGTAAACTTATGGATGGAATAATCGCAGAGGCGCTCATGAAATAACTTGAGAGCAACAATATCTTAATGCCATAGCCGCATGGATTCCGCCAAAGCAATCTGGACGAAGTCGGCCGAAGCCTGGACTTCCGCAAGCCATTCAATTGCCTGGACCACCGAATTCTTCTTCATCTAATTCCGAAGCTATGGAATTTGTGACGCTGCGCCAGCCAGCATAGGCAACTTCCTCATTCAACCTCATCTAAATATGAGAGCTAGCAGATCCAGCTCTCACCGAATGGAAGCCTAGTGGGGTGTGCCCCAAACGTCAGTACATGGAGCACATCTGTACCAAGTACTCATCAATGATTTCGCTAAGATGCTGCAGTCAGACGAAGTCAAGATCTGGCAAGAGATCAAGACAGTGGATGACCACGCGGCACTACAGTCATTTCGACAGGGATTACAAATGTCTGTCAAAACCCGGATCCAGAGTAAACGGTGAATATCGACTGGGAGAGCAACTGTTGTAACATGCAACGCTGGATAGCGCCATCGGAGTAATCGTGCAGCCCGACCTTGGCTGCCCAAACAGGCTGAGAAAGCATCGAGGAAAGCCATTAAGTACCTTTCCTCTTATGAGGGGCGTTCGAAAAGTTCTAGCCATCTATCTATCCATAAATGCTGAAGGCTTGTCGACCTTGGCGTAAATAGGATGAGCCAATGAATGCACCGTTTTCACTGAACGCACCGAATCAAAAATGATCTCTTAGGCTTTGGACGAGAACTATATATATATATATATATATATATATATATATATATATATATATATATATATATATATATATATATATATATATATATATATATATATATATTAGCTCCAATCCCGGCGCTGCTGCAAAAGTAGTAACCAAAGAATAATTCGTAATACAGAGAATATTCACATTAAAGTGAACATGCAGCCGATGCCACGTAGAATGGGTGGCATTAATCCCGGTTTACACAAAGGAATTATGAATAGCATATTCTAATTTTCACTGCATTGCTTGCAGTTATGTTGGTGAACCAGATTAAACGATTCAAAAGGAGGCAATAGAAGACAAGGTCAATAGTGTTCCTGATTAAAAAGGCACTACAATGTAATTTTCTACCACTAGCCTTAGTAGATGTAGTGCTTATTGCAGCTCTGGTTGTCTGGTTCCCCCTAAAGCGTACATTAACAACGCATGTAAAGTCTAGTTAACTATCAAATAGTGTGACTTATCATAAAACATAAGCTGGATACTTTATCCAGCGTATTAACAAGATACAACTTAATAAGTGGGCTACTTTGCTAGGCTAGCAACAACCGGAAAAAATATTATTTTACTGAATCTAAATATCGATGACTTATTCCATAGTTCATTTATGTTTTCAAGGTAGGATGGAAATAACACTTTATGAAATCTGTCAATCCGTAGTTAAATGCAAGCGGTAGTGCTAATTAATCATATCTGCTCTAATGAGCTTACCTGGTGCTATTTGAAAGGTATTAAATTTGAAGAAATATTATATTAGAAGTATCGATTTGTATTCAGATATTTAAGGACTCTTACATACCTAATCATTATGGACTTGCTCTTACGGAAGTTGTGTGTGCGACTAGATAACAGTTTGTTGTTTGTTACACACCGTTTAATAATACTATAGCTATGCAAGGCATATGAATCAATATTTTTAAGAGATGGACTACACCGAATTGTCTAACAGAGTAAAGTAGTGGGATTTGAAAAGAATAAAGTGTTTGAACATGCAAACTTTTGATGTAAACGTTGGTGAAATCCGTTTGGTTGCATTTCACAATCGATGTGTAGGTAACTGTTATTCTTTTTCGGTTTAAAGGTGATACAGTACAATGTATGTTCATATTCTTGCCTTAATAGCCTACAGTCTTGTTGGGTCAGATCACAACATCGGTTAGACCAAAAAACAGTTAGGGTTCAGCTGAGTTCTGGTATAACAATGAGCAAACTGGCAGTTTCAACCTAGGCATAAGTGATAAGGAGTTATCTGTGGCTTCAGAACTATTTCAATTAGATGCGTAGAATACATATTGTCCCTGTTTTAACAGAAATTCATTATATTAGGAACGTAAAATGCATATATTTTCTCACTGACCCCTAATATCCCGGGCATATGCGTGAAACCTAAGTGGTGCTGGTGACTACTCATGCAAAATCAGTAGGTTGCACGTACCAGCCTCGTCGCAAACCAAGTTATTCACCTAATGATCGGAGCATACGTTACAAGTCCCACCAAATTTCAAACATTGTGCAAAATCAAATGGCTGTAGCCATAGTGGAAAGTCTTTCATGACCAGTGAAGGAGCGGAGTTCGACTGAAGTTCCGACAAGGTTGAACGGGTAATCTAATTAATTTTGGGCATTAATTCGGCTCGACGGTTAGGAAGTAGAAGGCATCGATGTTCACAATTACGTGTCCACTTTGAAACATATGTTCTGGGGCCTAACTGTTGATAGTTCTGGCAGTATCTTCTCTCACAGAACCCTGGTAGTGCTCAGCTATCCACGTCGACACATGCTGACCGCTTGTCCAATATACTTGGCTACACATGTGCAAGAAAAGTGCTCTACAGCAAGCGGTTTAAGGTTGAGTGATAGTCTTACTAAGGCAGTAGACAATAAACCAAATGCTATCTGTAAGAATCATGTAAATGTGTAGTCAAATAGACTCTGGTTACAGTGGAGGAAAGTCGCAGATCGTAGCCTTGTCTAATTAAGAAAGATCGGAGAGAAACACATCGTCGTTCTTAAGTGTTATGAAAGACTCAAGTTGCTCATGGGTAATGAATTGGTATGTTTGTTAAGGCTTTCATCTCAGTCGTTCACAAGCTACATTGCAGAGCGCAGTCCAGGAAAGTACCAGACGTGTTTCGCCCTATATTGTGGCTCGTCAGTGGTGTGCATTCCCTCGGTTCCCTACTGGGGATCGAACACATGACTGCTAAAGCCTGGTGCCAACTAGTCAGTAGCTTAAGCCACTGAGCCATGGGGACGTTGACTGGGCTATTTAATTTGCAAGCCAACTGGGATATATCACCACCTATTTTCCGCTGTCACTGACAGTGGCTAACCTGCGAGGTGATGACGTACTCTCGCTTGACAGTAACAGTGGGGGATAGGTGGTGCTAAATCCCAGTTAGCTTGGGAAGTATGTAGCCCATCCGTCGTCCCCATGGCTCAGTGGCTAAAACTGCTGACCAGTTGGCATCAGCCTCTAGCGGTCAGGGTTCGAACCCCAGTAGGGACCGAGGAAATGTGCGCCAATGACGAGCTCCAATAGGGCGAAACGCGTGTGGTACTTTTAAAGATTAGGCTTTGCTACGTAACTTGTGAACTACTGGAATGAAAGCCTTAACAAAATTACAACTAAAACCTTGCTACTCGCAAGGAATTGGTATTGCTTGGGTGGGTCAAGGTAACTAACTGAAACAAGATTCTAAATGTGGGTTGCTCCTCCACACCAGTGCTGTCGGAATGCAAACTTCCATGACGCCAAACTGCAAGCCGTGAACTAACTTCCGTTTGTACCTCAAATACAAAGGGTCTGGGAAAATCTGCTACCAACATTATCAACCGTTCCATCCTAGAATACGTTTTGAAGTGGATACAAATTTGATCAAGTATGCCTACAATTTCCTCTACGCCGTGCCGAAGTGATCCGCAAAGGGGAATTTTTAACGCCTTCTATGAACAGCTGTAGTAATCGCCATCCGGCTAACACTAACCGAGCTGTGCAAATAGAGTGTGCTTGTGCAATCCTTTCATATACCCTGGGTCTATGAGGATCCCATGTATAACATGGAACTACGGGTACCCAGTGTGGTTTATATTCTACGGTTGTTACAATTTTTTCGTGCATAGACCAGCGAGCTCTGTTAGATAAAATAAATTCCCACCAGGTTAGCATTCAGGGAAAATACAGATCTTCGCAACCTTCATCGATTCATTTGGATACCGGTCTAACGTATCAAGTCCATTCAAACCGCCTCAACCATTTTCATTTCAGTCTTGACAACCTTATAGTTATGCCAATCAATCTGGTAAATGTAACTGCTTGACATGTTTTACCGAAAGCGGAACATCTTGTAGTCTCGTATACTTGCATTCAATTGGGTATACTTTCTGAATCATCAGAGTACAAAAAGCCAAGTTTCTACTTAAATTCTGGATGGTTAAGCCATGATTTGTTTTTATTTTGTGTCATCATCGAAGCGGTGACATCATCGGCAGGAACCATGATACTATCACGCCTAATCAAAATTTAATTGCACCCTAATAATGGCGCTTCATACATACCTAGGCAGTGTGTTCTATTATTCAATTGAAATGCACAACTATAATAGAAACTCAAGTATTTCTGACAGGTAACTAAAGGCTATAAATATTTAGGTCGAATTTTTAGCCTGTGGATTAACTAGTTAGATTAAATAGACTGTGAATGTGCACTACATGCTTATATGTATATAGCGAGAATTCTAAGGACGGTATGAATGTCACAAATTTCATAACGCAATTGTAATCTAATTATTGTTTATGAACTTCAAGCAATACCTGTATGTTAGATGGTTATACTGTTATCCTTCCTAAAAGGGACTGCATGGTAACTTACATTTTTGTCCTGCTGAAATAATAAAAATAATCGAGATAGTTGATTAATTCAGACGTAAACACAGTTCGATTCGTACGCTGCAAGCTGCGCTAATGGATATTTTTGCCGGATTTGGATCTTTGTGCAGGCGTTAAAACATTTTTATGTGTATCATATGTTGGTTAGATCATATGTCTAATGTGTATGCAGAGAGCTTTAGGCAACTGACCCATCCATGGTTTGCAATTATTCTTATTGCTTATTGTACACTAATAAAAGTGCGTTATATGAATAACAATTTTCTTTTTTACTTTTCAGCGAATACCTTATTTCGCACTCCGGTGCGCAGTTATATCAAAACCAATATGGCAACTTTGCTCATCAAACGGTGTACTGTATATTCACTAAGTGTCAGCAACCCATGCCTTCAGGTGAGTTTTCCACCCGATGGATAGGCAGCAAAGAAAGACCAGACGGATGCAACGGCCCTGCTGTATCTCCATGGGCTTGCGTGTGCAAATCAGCATTTCCGCTTGCTAGTCGAATTTACCAACCAAAAACCCATTGTTTGCACTTAACAAGCTGTACCATATGATACGGCGATTTTCGTGCAGGTGGGATTTCTCATCAGCAAGGTTGCTTCACTTAGCTTCTGCCCGTAGTGAGATGAGGTTATTCTGATGAGAATTTGCATCTATCTATTACCGATATATCGGAGCAATTTGATTAACATTCAATGCATTTGCAGCATGCGAGGGAAGTCGACCACTCTGTGATAACGAGATGACCTACAAAATCACAATTAAAAACCTCCTACTTATTAGTAGTATAAACTGTAGCCTGCTAGTTTCAAATCCTATGGAAATAGCTTCTAATAAGGGGTCATGATCTTCGGAGGCTAGCCGCTGCTAAGGTAGTAACCTACGCGGTAGTGGAAGGTAGACCGTATTATATTAGTTAGCTTGCAAATTGTGTAGCCCATCCGTCCTCCCCATGGCTCAGTAGCTTAAGCCACATGATAGTTGGCATCTGCCTCTGACGGTCATGTTTTCGATCCCCAGTAGGGGACCGTGGGAATGCGCACCACTGAGGAGCCCCAATCGGGTGAAACGGATCTGGTGCTTTCCGGACAAGGCTTTCCTGTGTAGCTTGTGAGCTGCGGGGAAGAAATCCATGCAATTTCTTACGATAGCTTAACTCTACTGCACATCCATGTACAACAAACGTGTTTCACTGGTTACTTACCATGTTTACTTAGCTACTTCGACCCACTGACCGCCGTTACCTCTGCCAATACTAAGTAACACTCTGAACTGCAAGTCAAGTTCAAGTTCAGTTGGGACCGGAACGATAGTATGTAACTGGGAATGTTTCTTTTGCTCCATATCGTTGAACTAGGAATTGATAAGTATTTTGGAGCTTTTTGTAAGCCGGAAACAAAAACTGCATCACACTCTGACCAAACAAGTAGGGCCTACAAGTCCCAAGCAGCAGTCCGTGCTTGGATGGTCAGCTGGGAAAACCAAAGGAGTATCGTTAGTCAAACATTGACAAAACTAAGGGATGAGAAGAACTGGAACAAACAGCTAGCTGGGGATACTAGTCCGTTAGGAAAAGCTGAAGTATGGTTATGCCTCTAAGTATACCTAATCGACGCTCGATCCCTCAATCGAAATTACCTAACGATGTGTTCGGAAGTGAATATTAACTACTAATAACTCGACGCGAGAAACGACTTTCCGTCCTAAGCTGTTCACAACGAAGTTCCTGCAGCTTCAAAGGGTGACCGCGGAGAATATGCAGTTTAGCGGGAATAATTCTGAGCATACCTTACCTGTTAGGATACAGGAATCGAGGATCAATTCTTCATGTATTTACTAGCGGGACATTGAGTACATCCCCAAGCTAAACGAACACTCGGGATAAGTTTGCCCTCGTACGATCTGCTCTAATGTTGTGTTCACTCGGGTATTGAAGTCTAGTTTCATTTTGTACTTCACAAGACACGGTGGCAAAACCTGGGTGCAATATTCTAAGTGAGTCGCAGGAAAGCTAAGCCAAGCTTCACAAGCTTATCGGCCGTTAGGTTAACCGATCCCAAAACCTATGCAAGACATTCTGAATTGTTTCAGAACCCCCAGGGATATGCACAATATTCCAGAGTTTGAGGTCATCAACAAATAATAAAGATGGTTCCTCAAACCTCTGGTGTAGGTCACTGACATAACTTGCGAAAATCAACTGTCTTAAAACCGAGTCATGCGAAACACCGATAAAAACAGCTTGCCTAGGCGAAAGGCCACACCCTATGCTTACAAACTCTACTCATCCCTCTAGGAAAACAGACGCCGATTTAAGAGCGACACCTGATACCCCATAATACATCAACTTTAGTGAGTCGTAGATGGTGATAGTGTCAAAAGCTTTCCAGTAGTCCAAGAAAAGCGCATCACTAGCTTGGCCAATCTATACTGTCTTAGCCCAGCATTTACGAGCTACAAGTAAACTTGTCAAACCCAATTAACTTGTAGAAACCTTGTTATGCACCATTGAGTAGGTTAAATTTGTTCAGGTGGGTTTCCACCGAATCTATGTGTAATTTTTCAAACAACTTGCCTACTAAACTTATAAAGCTGACAGGCCAGTAGTTCGTGTGCACTGTACTGTCTTCATGTGCGTACTCAGATATGTTATTTATTACACGACGGATAGCAGTGTCGCGTCTTTTCATACCGAACTAGTAACTCATGTGCATTTTCCGCTCACTGTTGCCACCCGAAAGATTGCAAGTTCAAGTTCAAGTTCAAGCGGGACTGGAACGATAGGATAGATCCCGTGAGTGTTCCTTCTTCGGCGGGTCGTTGAACCAGGAGTTGGCGAACTTTGAAATACTGATGGACCTAAAACAAAGACCGCATCACACCCTGTCCAACCAATTAATGCCCACGTATCCTGCCCTAGCAGTCCCTGCTGGGTCGGTTACGTGAAGTAAGAAAGAGAAAAAAGTAAACGCAGGAGGCAAAAGAGAAAGTGGTAAGAGCTAAGCAAGTGGAATACCAAGATATTTGAGTCAATAAAAAAGAACTGAAAAATGAAGGTGAGTCAGCTAGGAAAAAGGAAAGGTTTGCTGTTGCCACCCAAGAGCATCGAGCTGGCGCGCAAAACCCTTAACCGTAGGTTCCCTAACCACGTGATCTGGAAGAGAATTCCAGCGATCTATAACTCGGCGCGATAGACGAGTTTCCGTCCTAATCCTATCAGACCGTGGTTTATGCAGTTTCAGTGGGTGACCGCGGAGACTAGGTAACGTAGCGGGACTAAAAAGCCCTGACAAGTCCGGGCCAATCTTACCCGTCAAAATACGATAAGTGAGAATCAGGTCCCCTCTTATCCTTCGGTAGTGCATGGAGTACATCCCCAAACTGAGCAAGCGTTCAGGATACGTCTGTCCCCGTAGACCCTGCACTAACCGAGTGCCCACTCGTAACACCCTCTCCAAGTCCATTTTGTCTCGGTTAAGACATGGTGGACAAGCCTGAATACAATATTCCAGGTGGGGTCGGACGAATGCCGAAAATAGCTTCACAAACAACTTGGCCGTTAAGATTCCGAAAGAGCGGCGGATAAACCACATCATACGAAACCCTCGACAAGCAGCCTTCTTCCAGTTGTCTCCAGAATGAAGTGCTGATGCGTGTACGACTCCTAAATCAACCTGCTGAGTGACAACAGGGAGTTCACCACCGCCGACAACATATCGGGTGGGAGGATTTGCAGCTCCGATTCGGAGAACAGAGCACTTGGCCCTATTTATGGGCATCAACCATAAGATAGACCATTCCCAGAGTCTATCCAAGGCACGCTGAATTGCCTCAGGACCCCCCGGGATATCCACAATATTCCAGAGCTTAAGGTCGTCAGCAAACATTAATGATGACACCCCTAGCTCTCCCGGCAAGTCATTTACATAGATCGCGAACAACAATGGCCCCAATACCGAGCCCTGCGGAACGCCACTAAGGACAGCTTGCCTGAGCGAAAGGCTACGCCCCACCCGTACGCACTGTTCCCTCCCCTCAAGGAAGGCAGACACCCATTGAAGGGCGCGACCAGATATCCCGTAAGATCTCAACTTTAGTGAGAGCCGAAGATGTGGAACAGTGTCAAAAGCTTTCGAAAAATCTACGAATAGCACGTCTACAGCGTGGCCACTGTCTACCGCTTCGGCCCAGCTTTCACGAGCTACAAGTAAATTAGTCTGACATGAAAATCCTTTGCGGAATCCATGTTGTGCAACACTGAGAAGGTTGAATCGATTCAGGTGGTTCTCCACTGAATCCCTTATCAGCTTCTCGAACAACTTGACTACTACGCTTGTCAAACTGACAGGCCGGTAGTTCGCGGGTAGAGCGCTGTCACCGCCCTTAAAAATCGGACAGATGATTGCCTCCTTCCATTCCGAAGGTAGGCTGCAGCTGTCCAGCGATATTGAAAATACGCACGTGAGCGGACCACTCAGCTCAGTGGCCAGTTCATGCAACAGCTTCGGATGAATTGAATCAGGACCGGAAGCTTTAGAGGGATTAATGCCTTGCAGTAGCTCGAAGACCTGAGTCTCCGTTATGCTAAATTCAGCTAAGCAAGAATCCTCTGGAACTCTTGAAACCAATTCAACCTGCGGTAAAGAGGTCTCCCGAGCAAAGACCGCAGTATACTGATCACTCAGTATACAAGCCTTGTCATAGTCAGTTTGCGCAGGGGTCCCGTCTGCTCGCAATAAAGCTGGTATAGACAATTTTGCCCCGCTGCGTCTTTTAACGTAAGCAAAAAACTTCTTGGGATTAGCTGCGGCCGAGTCCGCTAAACCCTGCTCGTATTGGAGACGAGCAGTTCTGAGATGTTGCTTACATTTATTTCTATTCTCTCGATAACTATCATAGGTACTGGCTGATGGAGCTGCTTGGTAGGTTCGCCAGCATCTAGACCGTTTCTTGAGTAGGTACTTGCCTGTGGTATCTATCCATGGAGGCTGTGCCCTTAACCCTCTTTTCCTAATGAGTGGAATATAGGGTGCGGAAACCTCCGTAAGGTATGCCTTAAATTTATCCCAGGCTAACTGGACAGAGTCAGCCATCGAAATCTCACAGTTCAGAACTGAAGCCTTAGTTCGCATTGCACTAAAGTCCGCCCGCCAAATATTCGGAAGTAATTCAACAGCGGTCTCTTGGTGCCTTGAAAGAGCACATCGAAAGGATATGCATGCGTGATCGCTGGACCCTAGAGGTGCACCGCATGAAACGTCAGTCACGAAGTCCAGGGACTTAGCGAAAACCAAATCCAAAGTAGATGGCATTTGGTTGTCCATATACCTAGTGGGAAAGTCAACGAACTGGTGCAAAGGCACTTGGAGAGTCAGTTCAAGGAAGTCTGCACCGAATGTTCCTAATGCCGAATTGCAAGAAAGATCGGCCCAACAGACTTCCGGGAGGTTGAAATCCCCTAGAACTAAACACTTATTCGCAGACTGAGTGCGAATAAAGTCAAGTATCCCCCTGGAGGAACTTCCAGGACTTCTGTATACCACTATAACTGTAAACTGGGTAGAGGAAGTGCACAAAACAGCCGATAGGGCTTCAACAGTCTGATCCGACGACTGGAATGTGCAAGTCCTCAACACATCTAAGTTACAGCTCACATACAGTACAACGCCTCCGCCTTGGCGACCAACGGAGCGATCAGTTCTAAGCAGCGCGTAGCCAGGTAAATATACCTCACCGTCCGTGATATCCGGAGACAACCACGTCTCAGTGAAAGCAAGTATGTCGGGACGAGATTTGTCTACAAGTAGACCCAACTCGTGCACCTTGTTCCTTAGGCTACGCACGTTGCTAAGTACTACCTCAAGGAAGTCGGCACGACCATCCCTGGGTCGTGCGCCATCAGGATTGGTTCTGATAGGGCGGAAAGTAATTTCCGGCTGACCACCTGAAAACCCACCAGACGGAGGCCTTGCTCACCAGCCGCCCGTCTAGTTTTGAGGTCTTTAATAGCCTCCTTTAACTTCAACCTATCTGCCAGTGGGAGGTCCGGCTGAACGCTGACACCACTACCCTTAAGTTTGAATGCAAATCGCAGTAACGATTTGCGTTCCTCCGGGGTAGAAAGGACTACGCGAAGTAGTCGGGGTCGTGGATTTGGCGTAGCGATAGGAACGTTCCCCAATCTGGTCAGCTTTCTGACAGTGACACCAGGGAAACCAGGTGGAAGCAGCTTGATGACACACAGTTTCAGCCACTTGATGTCATCCAAGATGCGTTCCCTTGGGAGAACAGCCTCAGATTCAGTAACGTTACGGAAAATAACGCTACTATCCGTGAAAGAGTCGGCACGACGGGGAGTGTTTACCCCACGTGCCTTTGATTCGACACCTATACCAGCTGTTTTCACCACTGGCGGTGGGACTGTCGCTGGCTTCCCAAACGACGCCGAAGCAACGGTAGCGTAGGTTTTCCGCTCTATTGCCGGCGTCTTACTGGTTCCAGGGTCTTCAAGCCCCTTCGAAGTTTTACGAGCAGATCTTGTCCGCTTCTTCTTTTGGCTCACTGGAGCAGGGGCCGTTGACTTTGTATCGCATTGGGCAGTTACCAGCATTTCGTCAGAACAGGCTGGTTCACTGGCGGCCGAGACAGTCAGCGTCTGTGGAAAGTTCTGTGTGCAATCTTCAGACGACTTTACGACTGTCAAAGACGGCATCTCGTTCGATGCCGTGGCAACTATTTCTCTGGGTTTAGCAGAGGGCTTTTGGTATTTCCGCACCCTATTTTTCTTCACTTTGATCGGATCATGAGGACCGCCAGCAATGCTACCTGGATTGGCCGGTAGGATGTGCGACTTTATGATCGAGTGACAGACTCCAGTGGATGGATCGTCAGCAATGTTGCCGGCTATTGCTGTGTCTTCAAACGAAATATTTAGGGATTTTAAAATTACATCCATTTTCGTATCGAGCGACGCAATAGAGGCGAGTTTAGCTATCGCCAACTCAACATCTGCCAACCTTGAAGCCAACGCTGAAAGTTTAGCACCGGTGACAGCCGGGCGCGATCTTTTAGCGCAGCATTCAGCGCAGCTGAAAAGAAAGTGGACGCTTGATGATAGCATTTGGTACTGGTCAGCTTGTAGGCCGGTACAGCTTTCGTGATACCAGCGGCAGCAGACGTCACATTGCATACCACCAGATGCATCTGTTACTGGCTCTGAACAGTTAACCTGTCCGCAAGCTGCAGTAGACTCATCAAACGAGGACCCCATAGGTCCATCCGTCTCGGCGTTTAGCGAGACAGCCATGTTCATGTGGAAAACAGATTAGAATAACAACACGTATACAATAGGAAAACGACCGCAATAAAAAGGCAAAAACAGGGTGTAAAACGGGATTAAAACTGGGAACAACCGGAAAAATTACCAGTAAGCGTCGAAGACGCTTGGGCCAGTACCAATTTAATCGATCCAAGATTTCTTGGATCAGAGGAAATTTGACAATAGTCAAATTTCGTTTCAAGTGTTTATTCAAACACTGTTTTCCACGTTATTTCAGCTGAAAAACTCGATCAGTATGGCACGCCAAAAAATCGAGTTACCGCGTAGTACTCACAGAGCAAGTCCTTGTTAGCAAGACAACTCCTTATTCCAATGTTTTCCGTTGTGGGAGGGAAAGAAATATGGTTATGTCATTCTAATTCCTTTATTAATCCATTGTAAAAATACTTATGCCAGCTGTTCACTTCACGAAAGCATCTTTACTACAAATCTGCCGTACTATTAAATTGTGATGCCTACAATTATATTAAAAAGTCAAGGTCTCGATGAGAGTAATAAATCAAGAGGTGCGTCTGTTTGACGGTACCGATTGTAGCCTAAAATTACGGTTCAATGTGCTGTTGCCTAACAAAATCTATAAGACTCAGCAATAAGTTCATACAGTTCTGGCACGTATCAGGTCCGATAAAGCGTTAGTGTCTAGTATTTAACCAGGATATAAAAGGCTCCTGAACTGAAGTGAACCGGAGAATGGTCGGTTATAACTTGTATAAGGTGTCAGCTGTACGCCGTAACGGCGCTTCGCTGCCGCGCGACCACCACCAGTCGCGCGCGGGCTGAGTATACTGCGAGGACGCCCAATCCAACGCGGATTCGAACCGGTGACCTTATGGTTGCAAAACAAACGCGCAGACCACTCGGCCACCTGTAGACCAGTATGACTGCTTTGGTACTATCTGCCTTCCAATAGGAGCCGTCTCGTATTTAAAATGTAATATATATCAAATGTGTTTAGCTCTGTTTTCTTGCTAAGAAGCTGATTTGTTTGTCGAGATGCTTTGCTCGGTAAACCACGCAACTTCTCTGATTAATAAATGTGCTTCATCTTTGTTTAATAAGAATAGCATGTGATTTATTATGTTAAAGTTGGATCCAATTAGATCCCTTCTTGCTTCGCTGCAGTAATAGATACTACTTCTACTGAGGTAAATTTGGAACCGAAGCACTCAGCATCGATGCTTTCGCCGTATCACCAGAGTCTGGTGCTCAGCATGTGAAACTAGCCGAAGAATTTTCCGTACAGTTGATGTGTCAAACTTTTCTTGATAAAACTTGGAATCTTTAAAGACCTAGGCAATAGATTCTCAATGAAAGTATTGAATAACATCATATCACCTAAAATTTAGGTGAAATTTACTTTCAGTGTTTCTGTTAAAAATAGTTAAGACTTAGCTTTGCTTCGTACATCAGTTTGTAGGTTAAAATTGAACCCCTATGTTCAAATAGACTCACCTTCTTTTGTGATTTAAATGATAAAACAACAGAAAATTTTGTTAGAGAGTGTAGTGGTTTTATTATACGCAACTTGTTGGTTTTCTTTATTCATTAAGGAAAAGGAATTAAGATAGACCCCTAATATTTGTTCGTCCGGCTCCAAGTTTGGTGAAGTAGAACAAAGCTTGAGCAAGTTAACAGAAGAAGGCTTACTCGACTGCGTTCATACTTGAAACTACACACTTAAGTAGCACATCGGCGCAACTTTTTCGGAAGGATAGAGTTGTGGTACAATTTTGGAAAATAAACAGGTCAGGCCTAGTTCCATAGTAAAGTATACGTAACCTAAATTAGGACAAAGGAAAATATTACAAAAATGGCACACCGAATAACTGTGCTCTTGATGAATTGTCCATACTAGCATAATTATGGACCTGAATACTTAGATTTCATGAAGAAGAGTGAGCACATGACTTTTTGCATTTTGTCATCACCAGTGGGCGTAGATCATGTTAGTTTACACAAGTCTTTTGTTAATCGACAGATTAGTTAGTGAAAGCTTGGTGATAAGGGCGCGTAGGTGTCATAATTGGGAACATCACACCCTGGTAGTCTACTTCCGAGGAAAAAGATCCCAGTTACATTCTAATCGGCTATATTGCCCTACCATATTCAACTTGTGTCCCCATACTCATGTGCCATGGTTAACTTTTATATAAGGCGGCAAATCGGACTATTATTTTGAACTTATATATAATTCAGGATGAGATTGCTACATAGATGGCGATAACTTTCGCGGTGCACTCATAGTGTTTTTCAATAGCAATTTGTATGGAATATGGAAAAGGTTGTCTACCTTTCAGCTGTCCAAGTACTTTGGGTCGAGTGTGCAGCTGGGCGGTGTTTCGGTTGCATTTTTCAACTTAAATTGCCTCAAGCACATGGAGCCTCAAGTACATTTTTAACATTTGTAGAAAAATGGATGCAGTAAACAACATAAACAACATTCGAAGGGGATTTGCGTATTGCTTCAAGAATTTTTGACACTTTCACGGATAAGACTGAACTGCCCATTTCAGCATTAACTTATTTGTTAATAATATCAAGATTGTTTGTAAACTCCGGTATGGAGCTCCAGAAAACACTATTTTTGATTCGAGATGAATTACTCCCCCTTGGAGATTGGTCCTGGAACATTCTGGGAACATTCGAGTCGAACAACTATGACGTTATGTCATATGGTTGCTCTGTCCCCAGTGGTACAGTTGAACATAATAAAACTAAGTCAATACGGCATTCTATTTGTGATCTTGGTATCTGATATTCCAACTTGAGATTTTCTGAACAATCCCAATATTAAGTAGCCAAAACTAGACAATCCGCAGCTATCATACGCCACAAACTAGACACGGTTCCTGCTAAACTCCAGTTACTCAAAGCCATCACTCGTCCGGTCATTCATTACTGCAACTTCATCTATGGCAGCAGACATATTATAGATAGGAAAGTTATGGAAAATTTCCCGAGGTCCTTCGCTACACGTTTGGTTAGTAATACGTCCATTCTAAACTGCCGCTAAGGTTGTAAGCAGCGTCGCATCGGTCCCCAGCGGCTGTGACGTCTAAATAACACTTGATGCTAAATTACAACTAGGAACACCAAAAAAGCTGCTCCTTTCTGAATAATCCAGGGTCGCGCAGAGATTCACATCAAAGACACAAAAATATATACGTAACTGATACCAAATGTAACAACAAGCATGCTCTCTAAAACTTTCCAATTAGGCACGTCAATTTGAGAAGCAGCTGGTCCATCACAATCAGGGCATATGAAAACCCTAATTTATTCGACAAATATCGAAACCTTTGATCTGGAAGTGCATTATCCATGTTGCATCCGACTTAGCAGAGCATGAGCTACGATGGACCATAAAATATTTAAAAAGACAAAGTCAGTTTTAATGTACGATAATGCAAGTGTATAAGCATTTTTACACGTACTGATCTCTGGCTACTTTAGGAACAGTTGCTCACAGTTTAGGTACTTATACTGCGAAGTCACATCATCTGTTGAATGCGTATGCCTAGAATGAGTCCAAGTACCTAACTTGAATTCATCGGATCATATTCACTTCCACCGTCACACAAAGTAGGTAACAATGTGGAACCAGCTAATCCGCTTTCAAATGTTCGAAAACGGTGTTTCTCATGCGCCGGTTATATACCAGTAACTACTTTAAAATTCATACACATTTCACACATATATGCGGTAGGAGAGCTTCCGCAATCCCAGCCAACTGTGGAAACAGACAAAGACTATTGTTTCGCCTTTCTGTTTTCTTATTATCTTAAATGCCTACATATACCAACCAGTTTCATCTGGTGTGAATATGCAACGCATCTTGTCCTAGGAGGTAAAAATCTTCAGTAACTAAGGAATCTACAAAGCTCTAAGGAGGATAAGGTAAATTCTTGAATTGGTCAAGCTCCCACTATATCTCTTGTAACCTGTCTGGGTATTGTGATGTTCTATTCCCTTTCCCTCATCCGACAGACTGAGTGTTATTTTGAAGTTTCCCATTGGTCGTGAGTGACCAACTTATCTCTCCTTTGTATTCCGAAAGTATCTCTGTGTCTTTTGTACTGTAATTTGTCCTGGTCGACACATATTCCTGCAACGTTTCAAAAAATCAAATGGCAATTTTTACTCTTCCATGCTCAAAACCTTCCGTACCGATTACTCGAACTCTAAGGTTTGTAAATGCATGTATTCTCTCCAACTGAATCCACTGCTCACCTGTTATCTTCCGTAAACTTCTCAGGAAGGGCTATGCACTTCTACAGCGTTCATTATAATGTATTTTATGATACTCTGTATTAAGCAGAAACCATTGTTGATTTTATGGACAATATGGCTTTTGTCGAATGTTTTATCTTCTCATTTAGCATGGTAAACCATACCTCTCACCCCCGTACACACTAACGTGGCAACTGCTGCATTTGTTCTGTTGCTTAATCGAAACATAATCTCTTTCCAGTTACACCATTGTATCGCAACTCTAACTTGCTTGATTTGTCTCGTTTGTTCTTCGACTTAAAACGAAAAAGTATGCTTACAAGAAAATATTATTGTTTTCTTTGTCGGTTTCCGTTATTTTCCCACTAATTTCATATAGGATTATGTCTGTGGTGTTAGTGCAATTCGCGGAATGTGCTTAATAATATATATATATATATGTGTGAACTTGAATTGCCTTCACAATTAGGATGAAGATTGGTCGCTCACCTGGTGCTAGAGAGGGGAGTTAAGATGGGACAAATGCGATGGGAAATGATTATTGCTGCGCTAATGACAACCTGATTTTTCTTTTCCAAGACATGTGCAACATGAGTACATCCAAAGAATTGCACTCAAACTCTAACCGCTGCACTTCGGATCCAGCCAGTTAAATTTTGATTAGTGGCTCATCTGGTCGATGGAAATTCCCTTGCGATTCCGATACACATTCCCTGGCGATTCATTCCGGCTCCAACAGCAAAGCATCAAATGGAAATTTGTCTCAGTTGATAAAAGTAGTATCGTATGGAACTATCACTAAAAAAACAGACACCAACAAATCTATCATTTGCGGGTGTCCACATACTATCACTACTATCGGTATCTTATCAACCACTTGACAAATACTCATCTCATGTCTAACGCGCAACAAAGGTATAATCCGTTCATGATAATTGATCGAGATGGCCTAATGAATGAATGTCTTCTAGTTAACTGCATATTTATTCCTTGGAAAAAGAGATTCTAATGGTTCATCTGCAGTGGCTAACCGGCCATAGCATTTAGATATGGAACCATGCACGAATGTGATAAATGGTCTCCGACGAATGCCTAAATTGAATAAACGTTGACTAGGAAATCTTTATCAGTCTTTTGACATATACGCCATGGATAATTGCGACTTGATCATCGAACTAGCGAGGATAGTGGAAATCGTGAGGTCAGCATGACATCAAATGTCCACGGATTATTTAGCGAAAATCGTAAGCAATTTATGCCCTGTGAGTTCCTATCCCGTTCACTGAAATGCAGCAATTGATTAAGAATCTAGACTTTTAACCATTAGCAGTTCTTTAGGAGATGTTATGCCGTCAGGTTTTGCAATCACTTTGGTATTTAACTGGCGAAATTCGGTGGAAGTTGCAATTGTGAAGACTCGGAAATGAAGTTGATGCAACCTTCATCGTTTATGGGCAAACCAATTTTTTCAGAAAATCCACCGTAAATAAACGAAACCTAAAAATATCTAACTACAAAAACAGAGCCGTTAAATTTATAGTCTGAATGGGTGGTGAAACTCTTATGGACCCCCATATCTGAGGATAATTCACAGATGTGCAAAGTAGTTACCATCCTGAATGTAATACGTAGTATACTGTGCACAACCGCTGCCGAAAATTAACAAATTAATATTCATAACCTTTACACTTTTCATCATAAATGTACTTATACCTCTGACAGCCACTACAAAGTCTATGGATCATGATACTTAGCTGGCATTCCTAATGTATCTCATTATTAATTTCGTCCATCAATGAAAAATGCACGAATGAGGTGCAGGGCTTGACATTTCAGATGAGCATCCAAGAAATAGAAATATAACCCCACTACTTCGGCAATTTACCCTACTTTTGAGTATAAGGTATTTACGTGTACATTCACTGATTCACCGCGGTAGCTAACAAACAGGATAGTACAAAACGAATCTAGAGATTCAGCAGGCGGCAGTTTTGCTTTGTAGGGGGCGCCAACAACGTTTATTAATGCTCTTACTACTCACGAGTAGTCAAACTCGTCCTCACAGCTTACAAATGCTTTTCGCACCTTTCAGCTTTGTACTGGACTGAGCTAAGCCACTGTCCTGCGATGAAAGTAACCTTAATGACCGTTGCTCCAGGCAGTCCGAAAAGTCCTCGAAGAATGGAAACCAACACGCCGGGATGTTTCTCCGGGGGTTTGGACAAATAAACCGCTCCATATTTCCACAAATGCTCAGTGCGTGTGTTCGCCTCTCATGTCGGATACGCAATGTAGGCCTGGCATCCATGGCTGGAACACGACCATAATGTACTGGAGCAGTCACAATATCGGGCATCTAAGAACCTAATTAGGATGCGCAATCTTTTACACCAGGTAGGCTGCAATGATTTGGTTATTCAGAGGAAGCATTCGCAGAGTACGTGGCGACCTGATTATGACATACTTCATTCTGCGAGACCCACATCATGTGTGCCGCCCTGTACTGCAACTCAGCACCAATACAACACTGAGCGGTCACTCACTGAAACTCGCAGAACAGTATAGCCATCTGTAATGCCGTAGCAATTTTTTCCACTCGTATCTGTCCCGTGGAATTCTCACAGAATCGGTCGTCTCTGCGCCGACACTGACAGTATCTAAACGAAAGATGGATGGCGCACTCCTCCACTTACACTTGTCACTTAGCGCTACGTCTCTATCCTACGCCTGGAGTTTAACTTGTATGTATTTGCTGTTAACTGTGGATGCTGTACCTAAGTGGATCGCAGGAATACAACGGAGCCAACGATGTCAATATTTCATAATTTAAATGTGAACTGTTGTACTATTATTATCATTTTGTTTTTATTTCGACATCCACGCCAACTATCCAACGACACCCGTAAAGTAACGCTTCTTAACCCCTATAAATGCGTGGTTCATTGTTCGGTGAACCATAGGTCGTGCTATATCCCATTTATCTTGCAAGATACCACGGTCAACCAACGTTCTTCATTACTTGGAGTCATAAGATGCTGGCTGGTTTGCCCTAGCTGCTGGCAGTCGAGATTCCAGTTCCCTGAATGAGATCGAGGCAATGAGCATGTCTGAAGAGCACCAGTAGGGCGAAACGGTTACGTGTTTTTTTTCGGATTGGTGTTTAGACTAGCTGGCTTGTAAGCTGTTGGAACACAGCAACTAAATTTGTCCTCTTGTGTACAGGGCTAGCTGAAGTGGTCTGACAGTAACCGAACTTCAGTTATGCTACCACTGCAAAATTGGAATTGCATGAACACTTCAAATGTATCAATAATTCCATACCACGACTTAAATCGTAAGTACCTTGACAACTTAATGCATAAGGAGATAAGGAAGTGGGAGTACGGAAGCAACTTCGGAAAATCTGCACCTTGACTTACTTTTCGGTGCTGTTGGGACGAAGTATATATGTAAAGTGTTACCAAATATATATCATTTATACACTGCAAATCGCTTTTTTGTGAAGTCACCTCACATCAGTTGCGTACTAAAAGCTAAACCATGTTTGTTAACGTCTCATTCTGGTAACTGGCTGACTGGCCGAACAGGCTCCAAGTAACGCCAGCTAGGTAGTTCGGGTTAATTCCGGTCCAACTAGTAGTTCAGCAGCAGCGTTCCACAAAGGGGTGCGTTTTCACCTGACAAGCCTTCTCCCTATAAAATGCCACAAATGTCTGCTTAACAACACTGTGACGTGGCGGATATCACTCGCACCAAATAAAGTCACTGCCTCTTGCCATACCGGAGGTTCTTATCCATTTTGCAAACTTCATCCACTTCAAAGATTTCATCTGGTCCCTTTCTATATTGACGAATTCATTGAACAAACTCATAAAGCCACAATAATAGTAATAAATTCATTCAACACTATGACTTACAAATGCACCCACATAAATACATCGCATATATATAGTGTGTCCTGGTTAACTTGTAAAATTTCTGTACCATTACTGATGTTACACGTTTGTGTTACCATGATCGTGCCTTTGAAGTTGTGTCTCGCACCGTCCAAAATAAATCATTTATTTATTCATTTATTTCTGTGTTCATGAAACGAACATCCTCGCAACCCACTAGCCTATCGCCTGCAATGTCATCAGTTGTTAACTTTACTACTTAAGACGATTTTTAGAAAGAACAGTGCATGTTGTCACCAGTTAGGCAATACATAGATACACAAGCTGATCTAGGATTATGGCTTTGGTTCTGTACTCGGTGACAATTACTTTCGGTCTACATACTGTCAAAGCTTTACGACTCCATTTGCGAATTTCCTATACAATGGATTTGCAGCAACACAGGATTTGGTAGTCTCCTTTGGATACACCGAAGTTATTCAGCCATTGGATGTAGGTATCGGAAGCAATGTAAATAAACCTGTATGGCCGTTTGCTAAGTGAATTTGCCAAGTACCAAATGCACTGTCAATCTGAAGTGGGATTTCAAACGAGACAGGTCAATAGAGCAACTTGTACTCTAAAACCTCATTAACACCGGAAGGAGAGCGATCTCACACCGAGAAGAACTTCACTTGAGGCCCCCTTCTTTGCCGTGACGAATTACCGTATATTACCGTGTATAAGCAGAGGAATGTTGGACAATTTCCATATCTGTTGTAAGCGAGTCGGCTTATACAAAGGTTATGCGCAATTTGAAAAAATCACATACAAAATCCACCCCGAAATTCACTGCACACCTATGCACCTATCTTGTCTTAACACCACTCTGTAGTGACAGACGGTATTCTAGGCGGGGATTTGATGTGCCTATAGGTAGACACATTATGTTTGTGTCGGAACCTCTCGGTACATAGCCGATTTGACTTTCGCGACGACTGGTGTTAACGGAAACATATTGATTATAGAGAATCGAACACCGTCACACACGATCAGATTGGAAACAGAAATGACAGAACACCAAGTACTGGTAAATTTTACATTATCACATATCCAAAAGCTGCACATTGATATTAAAATTATTCGAATCCTTCGAAATTATAATCAGAGTAAGCATCTCCAAACAGTTTCTGTTACTGGTCATCTGTCATGGAGACGTAGGGTGAATATTGTCATCCTCAACTTCACCGCACTCGTCATTGTCGTATTCCTCAAAAATGACCGTCTTCATTTCCATCCATAGCATTAGTGTTACAGCACTTTTTGAAAGGTCATACGATAATTTCTGATGAAATATCCAGTCAGGCTTCTTTCATCCACCGCAAATGTAACACGGTCAACCTTTTTCACATTGCCTCCCTTCGTCCATGCTACATAAGATGATGCCATCCATTCAGTCCACCTGTCTACATACAGCAAACAGGATTCAGCAAAACTAACAGCGTGCACTAATGCGAACACAGAAGAGCAACCATCGATATCTTCGCTAATATCAACTTACAATTTGATCTACATTATTTACATAGCACGTAACCGTGATTTTGATTTGAGTAATTCCGTATTAGTAATTCCGTGTGTTAGTAGCGTGTACACGTTCCCTGACTTATTTCGTACATTACTGTCATTGGTCAAGAGTATTCCAAAGCAAATGCAAAACATTCCGTGTGGGACACACTTGAATAGTTGTCCCAAGGCGATTTAGCCACATCTACCGCAATTTCTAATCAGGTTGAATTCTCCATACCTTTTCGTGTAGCGTCAACTAAACCAAGTCTGTTTTAGTGAGTACCATTGCATTCGATCAAACATTCAGACGTTTATCGCTGGGACTAAGAATAGACAAACAAAGTCATATACGTAACCAAATAATTCGCATTTGGAGGTACTCAAATAGTGTAATGACGCATGTTTACTCATAAACACTTACTTGCTGTTTAATCGTAGATACCAGATGAAAAAGTGCAGTGATTATTAGACGCATGCAATCTATGTAGATAATGGGATAGTTAAGTAAACGCAGATTATGCTTTTGATACTGGCTTTGTAATGAAAAGCGTTTAATCAAATTCGCACTACGAGTATTTGTTACGGGATTTATTTTGTCGGCCAGAAAACGTCTATTAAACACCAGTAGACCGCACTTGATCTAGAACTGGTTTCAAGCTATAGATATTTCGAATAGAAGGATGGGGTAAAAATCTTCTACAGTTCCATAACAGTTCGACTTAAAAATAACCATCAAGGTCCTGGCATTCCCTTAATGCATTTATTTTATGACCAGGCACCGAAATAAGTATAAAAAGTGGAAAAACATCTGGTCTGAGTTTTAGAAATGCTCACATTGTTTTCCTGTTTACATGTTAGTGACTTGTTTTCTTACAGCTTCAGAGCATCACATTTGCATGATTGAAAAGATTATGATAGTACAGTTGACGTCTTGTATCACAAAGTCGGAAAGCAGCAAACACTACCTTGATATAAACGCGTCTGAGTATTCGCAACCACAGAAAATGTGTACCTATTTTCTTAAATGTTTTCCGTCCTGATTAACATGTCACATTTATCGCATCTACGTTCCCACAGGGAAGTCCGTCATCAGATTATTTTACCGTATAGTTAGGCCACTTTATTTGACACCTAAGAACTTCAACATTGACCAGAAAATAAATCGTAACCCGAGAATACTGCTGAATTTATCCTGCATGTGATCTAGGGGCAGGTAGACACATTAGTTATGACACAATATTCGTACATCCCAGAGCGATGACTTGTGCTCACAGTGGCAATTATGTTACCAACCAAATATAAAAATTGTAGTCAACCATAGTATTGCTTTGTTTAAATGCCCTCTCATGTCAATAAAACTATAATAACACAACTCCCAGAGAACCCAAATTTAGAAAACCCTAGTCAGCTCATCAAATGAAAATTGCAAAAAAGTGCGTATCAGGTATTTCCTGCGCTACTAAGAGGCATCTGGACAGCTATACAAGATGACGACTGTCAACCTATGACCGGTTATAATTCTCCATAATTAACCAACAGATGCAACCACTTAGCGGTGTTTTGTAGGTATTTATTAAAGCTGGCGGTTGGAGGTATGTTGTTAGCCGTCTGAATTAAATGTGCCGGCGAATTGATGATGAATAACATGAAAATTTGAATGTGGAGCTGCGAATTACTCTCTAAATACACAATGGATTTTTCATGCAACACAAATAAGTTTATGGAATAGGATCACAACCGTTTCTGATGTTCTACAACTCATCCTAAGAGCAACTCTTGAGATCTTTAGTTTCCATAGTATTCTCTATTTGTAATTGGATAGTAACAGAATTATAATATGGTAATTTCAATCGGAATTATTTTGAACACACGAAAAACGCTTTGCTAATCGTCAAGGAAGCGAATTCCTTCACTTGATAAGCAGCCGGAAATGATCACCCACTTTTCGCAGGTTAAACTGAAGTTGTTGATTCTTGCTGTATGCTGGTTCACTACATGACAAAGCAATTGGACGTTGTATGACCTAACTCATTCGTTCCGTAAATGCGGACTTTGTTCTGTTAATAGCTTCTAGTTAAGTAAATGATAATCCCACTTTTTGATATCTCATTGCCAAAAATAGAATATCCATCACAAGTCAAAACGACATGGGTTCAAATGGAATATCTTTATATTCGACTGGCTACTTAAGAAAATATTCAAATAAGTCTGTCGCCTATTCAAGCTGTTTCACAGCAATTCAACCGGAAATGTTGTGGCTATGTTTGAGGGTGAAACAATCTTGGTAGCTAATCAAAAAGGATGGAAACTTGGAGTGGTTCTAGCCTCTGACTTGAGAACTCTCGGTCACCAGTTGGAGTCTCCGCCCCTAGCTAAGTTTTGACATACGCACTCAGGACCGCTAGCAGTTGCACGATTCGATACTACCCTGCAAGGGGATTTACACACCCATTTCTTAATAACAGCGCATTATTAACTCGAGACAATAAAGGACTTTGGTTGGTGGAATCATTCGCATTTTCGCTCATCTAATTCGGATGCAACTACATCATGGCAAGGTAGCAACAATTGGGGAATATTCATCCCCATGAGACCAAACCGAGTTACCAGGAGTGATGAAAAATATCATATGTAACCAGCAAATCGACATGCCCGAAGCCATCTAGGCAAACCCACACAGCCACCGTGTATGATGCTGAATAAACCAAATGACTAGTTACGTACACTTGGTGGGTGTTTCATAAGTGGTTCATCCTGGAGTGGCAAACCCAGCGTTGTTCCAAAAATCGAAAGGATCCCCTAAGTGAAAAGTGACATGTAACCATTCTTCTGACGACGAATGTAAACTGCCGAAATAGGAGAAATATCAGCAACACTTTGTTCTAACCCCAGAAGGCTACTCGAGGACTACACGCCTCCCCAGTAAACTCCGTAACACAAACCAACAACACCAACCTCAACACCAAATCTAGTACGAGATACTAGTGATCAGCAGGACTGGTGGATAATTGCTTGCCATCTAAGCTATGGGGGAATTCCGACACACATTAAGTGCCACGTTTCCCGATCTACAGTGACCATAAAATTTACCTTTTTGTCTTCCACTTATCTTTTGTCAAGCATTCCCAAAAGGAAAATTTGTATGGTCAAACTAGACGCATAGACATTATCACACTGTTCACCGCTGACATACGTCATGTCTCTTGTGTCGCCACCCCTGTCACTAAGAATCGGTCTAGAGTTAACACCACACATAATTGCCTATTGTCGACCTTGTAGCTAAAGTATCAGCTCAGTTCCAAGAGGGAGACTACAGAAGCCCTCCGCAATCCATCACATTTTATGTGCAATACCATCCTATCCAAATCAAGAACAGAACTACTTCCTTGTCACTTTCTAAAGTTGTCTCATACCCCTCGAACCATCCTCCTTCAGACACTATGCCTTCAACAAGCTTCACTCATTTCTTGTCATGGGTTTCATGAATAGTCGGAATTGGTCACCGATTGCTTCGTTTGACCAGACCTACTAAATATTTTAGTAATTGGGCTGGAGCTTGTCTTTACTGCCAGCGGCCTAAATACACCGACACATTCACCGTGCTTTGGCGCATTACCTGAACCGGACTCTCAGTTTTCACACCCACACCTATACCTGGTAGGACTTACCTCTCCTTCTCGGGGTTTCGCATACATACTGCCATGTGTCGAACATCCACAGAAAGCCAAACTCCACTCCCGTACCAGACAGTACAACCAAAACTATCATCCGTGCTTTCTTAGACTGTTGGTTGTCCGACTGCGTACGCCTGTCACAGTGGAAAGCCTTCCGAATTATCACAATTCCATACGTTCTGCAACTTCACATGCTTCCGTTTTATCCACAGTACGATATATTACCCTGCGGCAACTGGCTTAGTCGATCGCATTCGTATACAGCTTAGGTTTTCTCTCTGTGTCATTTCAGCCCCAGACGAGTGAAAAGAGCTAACAGCAGTGTATGCAAGCAGATTTGGTCTACGGCACAGAACTACGGAGAGAGTCCCTAGGTTGGCTTTTCGCGTTTTAAGAGTAAGCCAGTTTTCCCGGTTTATTAGCCCGTTTACTCTACTATTTGTATAAATGTGATTTGTGATTTGTGATTTATAAGTTGCTTATTGTGCAAAAGTGCCTGATCCTCTTACTTTACGGCGGCTTTCAAATTGTGTTCTAGTCATCTCATTGATTTCTCTTTTTGCCGGTATATTTGCTAAGCCGTTCGTGATGACGAAACAGGCTCCATGCAGGATTTGGTGCAAAATTATTGGACATAGAACTAATCCTGTCACATTTTGATTTCTCTCTTAACTTTCTAAAGCTCGTACAGTGCTTCATCAACCGACCACTTCAAACTTATACATGATATTTACCTTGACTTTTATCAAAAATGTGTAAGTAATACCAGACCAAAGTGTAATCAGCCGCAATCAAGAAAACTCGCATGCTAACAAGAAGGGCAAAAGGTGGATGCGTCCAAAAATGCGGAAACGCAGCTACCCCTATTTCGAAAGAGCCCACCTGCCGCCTCCTAGCTTTCTTGAAAGATATCCATTCGTTACTAGAAGTTCAGCTGATGTGTTTAGATTATTTTCTACTAGCATTGATGTCCCGCGATGCGATAGTGTAAGTGATGACGGCCAGTGGAAGATGCAACGAAACAGGATGGACAGAATAACTACCAACGACCAGCGACTTTGTAATTCCAAACTGTTTCATGCGCCTGAATCAACTGATGTGGCCGCTCATACTCATTATAGCCACGACTTTGATTTTCTGCACAGTCTGGTTGACATGGGTGATCAGGAGTTGGGAAAGAAACAATGCACCCATCTTGAAACGCGATGTGATAGGACCACCTGGCCTCTTCGAAGTACTTTCGTTAATGAACCAAGTCCCCGACTGATATTATGCTGACTCAGTAAGCTAAGTTGTCTGCTGATTCATATTCTTAAAAATATGGATCCGCCAGACAGGGAGAAAGGCAAGCCCGCCTCGTCGAGTTTAAGCGGCGTACTGACAATGAGAAACTAATCTCCATATTGCAGCTTTTCGGGTTATTCCCCGCTTTCGCGGGACCCGAATCAACGGTTGATAACTTTCTATGTGTGGCCATCGGTTCTTGCTGTGGACTGCGCATAGTAAGCTTAAAAAACGAAAGTATCTATCTGTCCCACTTGGTCGCCTGTCGTTGGCAATACGTATTGGGAAGCGCTGTGACGTGGTTGAATCCTGACCTAACCGCCCAGGGAAACCAAATCGATGGTTACTTTTGCTCTCTGTGTAACAGACTAACAAACGACTGCAGATTGTGCTGGTATACATTCTGTCCTCGTTGTACGCGGGACTGGTAAGCACCGAGCAAAGTAACCTTGGTCTATGTCAGCAATTATGGTGGGTGTAGCCTAACCCATTCCGCGAAGTTACTCATTGGATTGCTTGCAACATGTCCGAAATTACGAGCCGTCCAAGCGCCTTGCCAACGGGTGATGTTAACTTCTCTCTCTTTGCTGGTCTGAGGTTCAACTTCTACCTTGGCTCAGTGAAGTCGAGATGTAGCTTGCGGAGATAATATTTTAACCTGTGGCAGAACAACACGTCTGACAGCCGACACCCACTACTCCGCACTTAAATCCGTCGTGCCCGTACTTTTTGTCGATGACCTGCAAATAGTATGTGCGTGATGCTTAGGTCCTGGAGCGTATATCAGTTAGTGCTTACTCGATGATCATGGCCAGCCTTGAGCTTTCGCTGCCTTAGTTACGTCCGCTGAAGTCATCCTACAACTACTGACAGAACAATTTCCGAGGTCTCAGTTGAGCCGCTGGTCAAGTAGACTGGTCGCTGTCGCAGAATTTATCTGTTGAAGCCCGATTGTCGGTTATAAACGTATCGCGCGCGAGTTGGACTCCCCGAGTATTGGAAAGCTGGACCAGTGAAGTCAATCTGTTTCGATAAATAGTATGGCCTGTTGGCTCGACATCCAGGCGTGTTGTGAAATAAATTCCTGACTGGCTCTGCTGAAGGTTATCAGGTTTAGAAAGTACAAACTGAAATAGATGCCAGAGCGAGAGCACAGATGCTTCCGTAGTTTGATGAGACGTTTACAACCGCAGGTATGACAATTTTCAACAAAAGGTTTGCTTACCTGAATCGGCGTCTGAGACTTGCAGACGATATAGCGGTATTTGTAGGCTCAAAAGGACAGCCTCTGATTTCCATCGCTGAACGTGCGACAGCATGTGTGAAGCACTTCGTTTGTATTTGCAAATAGGCGTACGTCTATACACAGCTCGATGCGTGCAGCCCTTGCAGACCACGAGAGCCTGGATTGCGATGAGGAAGATGTTTGCAATCACCTTGCCAATACCGACAGCGCAAAGCCTGTTGTTCATGATGAGTTCCACCCGCAAGTTCTCAGCTCACTGTCCGCTGTCATGTCACCTCTGTGACTGATCTGTTCAACAGATCACTGTCCGAAAATGCATTTCCAAACGACTGGAAAACTTGATTATGAAGTCGATAGGTTTAGCTATCGTTTTGGCAAAAATAATCCATGAGATTATATAAAAAGGTCTTCTAGAGCTACTAGAGTCGGAAAACCTTCTGTCGCCCGCAAACCAAGGTTTCATGAAGGGGTGTTCCTGAAATAACAAACTGCTGCTGACGTGGCATAGATGGTAGCAAGCACTGAACCTTGGGAATTTGATGGACGGGATCTACATTGATTTCAGTAAGCGTTCGATAAATTGAACCCAGATAACTACATCAAAATGGTGGGAGGACGGTGTTGGCAGCTCACTGCACCATTGGAACACTGACTTCTTCACTAGGCGAAAAAGGAGGGTACTTGTAGATAGACAGCTAACGGATCTGTGCCCATTAAATAGTGGGTTTCCTCAAGACACAGTACTAGGAACCAATTTGTTTCTCCTCCAGATTGTCGGAGTTCCTTATCTGTTGCAAGCACCGTGTGATTTGTTTGAATACGACCTGAAAATTTGGACAGTAACAGGCGCTCCCGACGACTGCGACTTACTTCAGCACGACCTCGACTGCCTGTCTATGCGACCACCAGCGTTTGATCTACAGGCTAACTTAGTCAAATTATTATTTATGTGTCTGGGGAAGTGCGTCGATGAGCGTAAGTGCGCACTGACCGGCCAACCGCTACATCCCTTATTTTCCGTGAAGGATCTCGACGTACTCTCACGCCGCGAGTTGAAGTCCGTAGACAACACGAACATTCTATAGAACTAGACTGCATGCTTTGGCCGCCTCTTTTCTATCATCATCAGACCGTTGCTGGAGTATGGATTACCCGCTGTTTTCCGATCACCTGTGGCGAGTTACAGAAACTAGAATGGCTTCAGCATTTAGCTACCAGACTCATGCGCAATTTACTGAGAATGACGTACGAAGGTGATTTGGGCTGTACATACTGTCGCATCACGGTTTCCAGTGGACCTCAAAATTATCCACCGGATATTGCATCTCAGTCAATTTCCCATGCTGAGGCCACTGCTGTACATGGGTGCGAAGCCGTACCCGCTGTCAATGCTACAAGCTAATGGTTCCGGATCTAAAATGGATAGTTCATCCTCTGTGCTTCATGCGGATAGTGATATAATATTGGAACAGTCTGCCTGAGAAAATAGTCTCGGCAAGGTCAGTGTCGTAAATCAAGAAATTCAAAGATGCCAAATTTGCCTATCTTAAAATTAAAGAGCGTATCAATGTCCAATAGCCTGAGGTGCAGCTGTAATATGCTGGAAGCAGTGACGTGATTTCGTGTAAGTGCTCCATCTAGCTACGAGGGCACAACACAGAAATATATCTACTAACTCTCCATCTCCGGTTTCAGTATACAATATTAAGCTTTCTGGAGGGTACATTTCACTCCATCGCCTACATTACCGCAACCGCATTTTACCTTCCTCAGCGCTTGGGTTCGCTACGCCCGACCCTTCTCCTTCAGCAGAAGAGTTATGCGAATGCACGGTAGATTGTCTAACCGCGTACAACTTTTCGTCCGCAGTGCATCGTCTTCTTCAGCTTCAGAGTTCTCCAACGAATTCCGAAGTACCATACCTTAACCTACAATGGTGGTTGAAAAATGGTATCCGTCGAGCGTCTCAAGTTTATCCTCTTCGCAAACTCACCTGCAACCCTACTTGGTACAACCGCACAAGTACACGCGGCTGCAGCGACACCATCCGGCTCAGTAAACTAATCTTCGTCCGCTACTCTTGTATTTCTGCTTAAAGAAGCCAAACTCCAAAGAAGCGACCGACGCGATAAACAGGTCCAGGGTCTGGCTTGTATTTCACATTTTGTCAATGTTTGCAATTTGCCTCAACACACCTGTTAATCATCTGTTAAGGTAGTCGTGGGCGTCATCCATAAAAACTTTGTAAAACGGGATAACCCCAAACTATTTGCAAAACTAAGCAGGCTACTTTGTTGCGTCGTTTTCCAAGCAGCGTCTCACTGCTTCTCCTGAGCATCTCCCAACACTTTCCCGTTAACAGATTCCAGAATTGCAGAGGTCTTCGAGCCCTAACAGCGTCAGATGGAGTGAGCACTGCTGACGATTCCCGAAAGGATAGCACGCTTGTACAGTGTTTTTCGGGCGTGTGATTGCTGTCTGAGTAAGTCTAGATGTGGTGAATTTTTACCTGTACCTATAGATTCCAGAACACTTAGCACCCGGCGTCTTCTGACCCAATTGATCACAGCTTCATACACTATCAACTTGGCTCCAAGTGTCTGTCATTCCTTTTTCTACATGTGATGACACCAACCAGTCGGAGTTGCAAATGCTAGGCTAGGTCTTCCCTGGAAGGGGATCGTTTTGGCAGTAGACTAGGGTGCGTGGGGAGAGTGAAGATTCTCGAGCACATCGTCGTGTCAGAAGAAGAGGAGTTATCCTGTCGGCCTTTTTCTCCACTAGGCACCTTTTAATGTGCATTAAACCCACGCCGACAGTCCATGGATGTTGCACTTCTATCCTGAATAGTAAAAAAGCGACAAGATCGGACCCACGCAACCTTGCACACTAGCTTTCCATGATTCCTACATCCGCTGCACTTCATATCCTACCCACAATTCTTCACTGTCCATCTCTTCACTTGACAGTTTTATCGAAGAGTTCCCTCAACGAAGCAGCTAGGGGGTGGCTATTTTCTCAAAGTTTATTTACCTGCTTAGCGTCGCAAGACACTGGATTGGTGAGCCGGGCTGCCACGTCGCGCTCCGCACTTATTTACCAACGCACCACTCCTTGTAAGCCTTGTCAATACACTTTGGATCCAGTAACTTTCATTTGCCTCCGTATTACCTTATCGAACACGCCTCTTAAGTATCCTCACATACAACTATTATCACAGAAACATTCCATATGAAGAAAGGGATGCTAATCCGTTATTGAAAGTTCATGGCGCAACAGGAAACTTTGACAAACACTGAATCTTTAGCTTAACGTCACTCTCCTAAACTGAACAACGAGATTGCAATTCTTAAAACAGCGGTGAATGTCATGTTATGTCTGCAGCTGAGTTATGATGGAGTTGCACCACGGTCTGCGCATATCAACGGAAATTCTATTGCAACAGTACGTGAGTTCATTTACCGTGGCCCAAACCGCATACGAATTTGTATCAGACAACTACCGAAAATTGGCAGAGTGGTTCTTGTTAACATAAAATATCTAATAATGAATTTGGGTTGAAATTACGTTATGAATACCAGCGTCCACAGCACAATCAGCATTGACTGCGCTAATCCTATAATCTAAGACAACAATGAAGTATTTTAGTTGGCTATCAAATATTTAAAAGGTTAGTTCCACTGATTTAGCATTTGACCTATCTTCCCCGAACTAACTACGGTAGATGGACAGTCAACTAAACTACACAGATGGTGCCACACCTTATGATCGGTTAAAAGCTGACCTTATTTCATAACCTGCATATCTGCTTCACGAAATACAGATTATATTTTATGAAAAGACAAATGAATCATTAGGAAAATGACAGAATTTAACTCACGTTTTGGTCCGGCTGAAGGAAAATAACTATGGCGATTAATGGCCTACTCCGTATTGTCGTCGATTTCTTTATATAAACTTCAAGTTCATCCCAGACACATGCTAAATACCAAAACATTTTTGAGTCATCTGAAACCTAGTGACTAAAAATGCACCATATACAACCGGGATACCGGTTCACCAAATAAAATGCTTGCAACCAACTCACCCATCGCTTGCATTGCTAACAGTAGCAAAATGGCGCCAATGACAGAACTTTTCATGGTAAGCATTTTATGTTGTCAATTTCGAGGTAATGTCTGCTGTCGCGGCCTAGCGGCAGTTATACTCAGTGCCACTGCTAGGATCCAATGCACCTGGTCTCCAATTGGACAAGCATTCTGTGTGGAATTGAGATGAACAGCTGCGCAGACATATCCATGAACCCTCCTTATTGGTCCGCCTCTTGTGATAGTTTTTCAGCCAATGTGATCCAAAGACATGAATCTTTGGACTAAAGGCACAATTGCGCTTATTGAGCTTACAAACTAAAAGCGAAACCAACAAGTCTTTGAATAGGATACTTGTGGGTACGAGGTCCAAGTCAAATATGATCCGTCCATTGTTGGCTAGGATTCTCAGTACCACGAGAAATGTACTTTATCATAATTGATTATACAGCTTTCCAGCTTAAAATTTTTGCGTGAACTGCAAAAGTGACTACTTCTTAATTATTTTGCAATTTTTTCTTGTTAGCGTACGCTTGCGCAGTATTACCCTAAATGAATCATCTAGATAGTTTACATTTGTCTAAATTTCGTATATTAATTTACGCTTTGGCGATGTAACCAACTGTCGAGGCGCACGCATAGAGTTCGCCTCAGCTCACCTCAAACAGCGCAGGTAAAGGCTCAGCAATTCTCATCGGAACCGATATGTGTTAAGGCAAACTGCCCATCCCACAGGAAGGCAACATTCCACTATAGGCTACTAACTGAAGGACAGATAAGGAAATGATATTACTAACCATTTTGACTAACAAAAGCGTGATTTTGCCTTCAGGGATTAAAACCGCAATCAAATGCACTAAATTTCTATCTAATTATTTAGGCACCGAATTATTTTGTATTTTGAACAAGTTCACAAGTTTCGAATATAAAATGCAAGTTCATGTTTCGGCAGTAATTAATGCAGGTTGGCTATCGGAATGCAGCATATAGGCTAGGGATTTCTAATCCACCTTATTCACACGCACCGTTCACATCGGCAGACCTTACTCATCAGCAAATTACTTTCATACCATTCTTCATTTATTGCAACAGAGCACTTACTTGATTCCATCAACCAACTTGTCTTTTCTTACGTAAACGCGTACTAAACGATAGCATAACTTGAAACCACACTTATGCAGGATGGCGTGGGACAACGGATCAGACGTTTAAAATAACGTGATTGAAACGTGGTCCAAGCGAATTTAAAGATCCTGCTCTACAACTGTCTAATCAGTTCGTAACTTGGGCATAGACATGGCATAGAGCTAACAGTAGAACACCACGTTTAAGCCCTTCAACCATACCGCTTTCTAAAAGTAAGTCTGAGTGCCAACGTACATACGAGAACACCTCAGACTCATTATATCTTTAGACTGATTTTTACACTCTATAACTCTGTCTGAGGGTTGCGCAGTCGCCTGCTCTTTAAATTTTTGCCAAAAATGAGGCTAGGTAGTTATTTTGGTCCAAAAAATAACAGCTTCATATGTCTCAAATAGATTTGGTCAAGGCGACGATTATTTTCAGGTCTGTCCGTCGGTTGTCTTCCAAATATTTGCTACTGCTGCGTTGCATCTGGTCTGTGCGTCCAACAGATGACCCCCTGTTGACTATACATTTGGCGTCCCTGCAATAACCAGCAAATACTTAGAAGAATAAATGGTATTTTTGTTGGCTTGGCGAGGCATGTACCGATTATGTGATCTGAACAGTTTGTATAAAGTAATGAGATAACAGCGAAAACTGTTCGAGTTTTACAATGCTCTCAATGGAGAGTTTATGTGTAAGAAGAAATGTTCTTATAGCCGGCAATTTAATCAAAGTAATACGGCCATCCATGGACCGATCTCCTTGTGACCTGTTTCCATGAAGAGTGGTCTCCCTAGTGGTTTCATCCACACTCTCTTGTCCCATCTGGCCATAGGCTGATATACAGCGTTACGAAGAGGGTGCTTTACAAATATTGCTGGCAGACGCTTGCATAAGCGGCACGGTAGAAAACAGGTTATACTTTATGATAAAAGCTAGGTTGTTCCTTTTAAATGCTTGTGATGCAGTAGTTCTGCTCTTCACGTTGTCTCTACAGCCCAAGTAGACAACAGATTGTAAGACCAAGACTTATGTCCCGGGAATGAAATCGAAAGATAATGCTAGCTAGGGGACTACACGTGACTGAGTTTGTCGGTAAGGAGCAGACCAAGAAACCAAAGCAGTACGCTTTCAGGGCGGTTTCGTTTTCACCTTAAATTATGAGCACCGTAACAACCTGGACAATACAGGAAGTTGACAAGTATTGTGACTATCCACTGTTGAAAGTCAATTCTGTCAAGTACATATGACTAGTCAATAAGCCAGTTAAAATTTCACAGAGCGCTAAGGCAATTGTCCCAATCGTAAGCGAAGTGTGATACAATATGGCATTCAATTCCAAAGTGGAGTTGTGACTGTGACAATTATCAAGACCCGCGAAGACAAGAAGCAGCTGGTAGCCACACGACGACTGGGGATCATTTACTAAACCATTCACAACCTCGGATGGGTAACAATGTCGCCAAAATCTTCGTTGTTAGAGAAGCTGAAAATAACAGCCGACATGGCCAAACATTCAAGAAATCTGCACCGGTGGCTTTAAACCGCAGTAATAAGAGGAAATGATAACAGTTCGGATTAGGGTACGCAGTCGAGTGTAAATAGGCGAAAGCCGGTGAACCCCAACAGAGCAGACTGTTTCGAAGAGCCATGGAAACTTCGAAAATACAAAGCAAGAGAGTAGCGAGCGACTGCGCAGTAGTTCCCCGGATCAGGCGAGTGTGAGTTGATATGGACGAATCAGGAGAAGCAAAACAGGAAAACACCTGGATTCCAGCAGTAAGAACTTGTAGGTGACAGAGAAAAATTAACTTCGTTGGCGCTACTAAATCAAGAACATTGAATTTAACAAACTGAGTGAAACAGACTTTTGGTTCTCCTTGCTTTGTCTGCGCATTAGCTTATGGTCTGAGCTCAGTTGACCTAAGAGTAAATTTGTTATTGTCGAGCGAGGATAAACTGAATATACTGTAGTCACCAGGTCAACTACTACATGCATGGACCTAAGCCAACGGGCTGCATGTTTTCACAACAAGACCCCATCTAGTCTGGTAGTGGCAGACGTCTGGAGTCAACGGAATCTAAATCAGTCTGCTTGTCGTTGCATTTGTTCATGATACACTAATCAGTGCAATGTACGCATTTTCTACTCCGATTGCTCGTTTCACAATACATGTCAATTCTCCATGATTCCACAGCAAAATGTTGCAGAAATCTTCGGTCCACAAGTCGTAGAGAAAATCAACGAGCAATTTATTAGCCCTGGATGCCTAGATAAGGAACGGAGTGGTTTCTGACAGTATCCATCATTTGTTTTGCTTTCTACCAGCTACTGCTACCTGACTGCTATCAGTACTGCACTGAAGACGCTACCACAAATGGTGACGAAACATTTACATTCAAGATGCTCAGATCGGCGAACGCGACAGAAACTGAAAAAAACTTCTGAACTACCAATATTCTAAACCACTAGCATCACCAGTTCGTTATTCAGTATACTTTTATTGACAATGGTTATGGATAACTTTTCGATGCTTCCCCAATGTTCACTGCCGGTTCGATGTCAAGCGGTCATAAATAAAGAACAAACAAAACTGCAGTTATCATGTAATATGTGCGAAGAAGAACGTGATGTATGAACGATCTCATCCGGCCCCCATGTAATAGACACTCACACACACAAAATGAGGAATTTCATTGCAACCACGTTAAGCTGACTTTTGAATCAAGAAGTATGGGTGAGTCAACGACCTCCAGTTTCACGCCGCTTCACGTTAAAATCAATCCTACGAGACATCTACCTACGTATCGGAAGTATCCTTGGGCCATCTGGTTATAAGACGGCGCCGAATACGCCACCTCAGCAGATTGCAAAACATCTCCTTATAGGCGACTAACAAAGCAGAGCGGATCACATTGACCGACCCGATAAGCATCACATTTAGAATCAGTAGGAAAGCTATCACATACATATACATACATTGTACGCTCGCCTCATCCGTTTTGGAATCGTCAATAGTGCGCATTTCATCGGATCCTTGTAGGGCCTGAACCCGTAATTCGTCCGTTATCAGTCTGTGGCTGATACTCAAGAGTCGGATAAAATGCGCACTGCTGACAATTTCCAAAGGGATGACACAGCCGTGCAGTACTTTTCCGGACGTTTGATGACAATTTGAACTAGTCTAGACGTGAGAGATTTCTACCTTTAGCATTCAATTACCCGTGTTACTCCTCTGTAACTAATAAAATATCTGACCACCGACCTTATATTAGACTTGGGTTCAATTAGTTTCCATTTGTACACGTGTTGTTTAGCTGCAGCAGGTATAACCAGATCACCCTCAGTAACTGGTGGGTAGGCATAACTAACACACCCCAACCTACGTAAATTAAGACGTCCTATTCATATGTCATGCGTCATAAAATGATATCACTACAGAGACAGTGGAATGGTCAGCATGCGGTTAGCTGCACTGCCCTGTCCTCCCATATGTGGCATTGAAGTAAATCTACGGAGCTGCCCTAGTATGTTGGACAAAAGAAAATTGGGTTATAAAGGATGATGTTAGTTTAAGTCCATAGAACAAAACCGCGTGGAATCACGTGGAAACGAATTCGCTATATATATGTACCCATGAAGTGTGAAGAGTAAATACAGACATCAGACAGGGGTAAGCAATATGAACGAAAATACACGAGGAAGGATTTAACTGGCCGTGCAAGCCGTTGGTGGGCATGGGTTCGAATCCTGTTGGGTCTGTTGGATGTGCACTACTGGTGATACCCAACGGGCTTAAACTGCAGTCTAGTTCTCTCTGGGCATGTGAAAGGCTATCTGATTTGGAAGTGGCTGTGACGAACACTCAATTAAGCATACCAAAAAACCTCTACTCATGAGTACATCAAAATGTATCCGCCCTGACAGTTTCCAAATGCTATGTCGTACATCGCTACTGTCAGTGCACCTCATATTTTCGAGGCCAGCCCTCTCCTCTGCAACCTTCGGAACTTGAATGGCAGTGGAGGATAAGGCGCGCTTTATCGCAGTTACCTTTCAAAATATGCCGGTACGAAGCTGTCCCTCGTAGCCCAGTGGGATAAGCTAATGACTGGCGATGCCATCCTTTGGTGGTCATGCATTCAAATCCTGATGGATTCGATGGATGGGCACTACAGAAGGTGCCCAACTGACTGAAACTGTAGTCTAGTGCTTTACCGGGCACGTGGAGGACTATCTAATTTAGAACTGGTTGCAAAGAAACGACAATCAAATGTAAATAACAAGCGTTGAGAAAAAGTTGCCAAAGCTACTAACCTTTGGTTAATTTACCGACCAGTCTTCGGATGACTGAATTTTTATCATTCAAAAATAGGACAGGCAAGGAATTACCGATATACCATAGGCCGTTTTGCAGGCGCACGTAATTTTGTGGCTCGGATTGGTCGAGGAGTTTTGCGACGCATTCAGAAAACACCCCTTGGAGGGAGTGTCTAACGTCCGTGTTTTAGATGAAAGATTGTCACCGGGGGATAACATGGCTGGATACAATGAGGTTAACGATTTCCGGTCTTCAATTACTACTACACTGGGATAGGTGTTTTACTGATCTGGCAATAATTTGTGGTCCCTATTCAGGAGAAGAGGAAAAATCACGACAGAGTAATAAGTCCAGTAAGCTAACACACATACAGTGATAAGATACTGGATCTAAAATCGAGGTAAGAAGTACATCTAAGGGTGTAACACAGAAGGAGATTCACCCAGCCTTAGTGAATGTTTCGTTCACGTGAAGGGACCAGGTAAGCTTACTGTGCCATTGTCATTCCAAGGTATTTTACTGAAGGGATGGAAGCCAAACATCTGCCGTAAATGTAGTACGCACTGTATTAGAACTCAATGATAGTGATTGCATTTGAACTTCGATAATAAAACATCATTGTATTTTGAGGTGTCCAACGATAAGCAAAAGGATTTGGACCAAATTGTGGGGTTGTCTAGAAGCTTTTAGTATTTGGACCAACGACTCTATGCTAGGTTGATAGACGCCACATCTCACATCATCCGTATATTTCAGTAGGATGGCTTCTACCGGGACGAGGATAGAGTTAAGGTAAATGAAATATATGAATGGGACCAAATGGCTCCCTAAAGAACCTCAGAACTCGTGTTAACCGATGATGAGTTTTCCCGCAAAACTAGGGAAATTGCGTACGCCTGGCGAACTAATCTTCCAACGAAGTACAACCGAAGTTTGGGCTCCAGAATCAAATAGAAGGGTAACAGCAGTTCACCCTCCACACTTTAAATGCGGTGCTAAAATCCAGGAATCTGACGCGGACGAATTGGATGTTATTATCCAGTGACAAGAGCACAATATATGCTAGTCACCCTACTACATCTAATGTGGACCTTGAGTTGCGATACGCGGACTGATGTGGGTCATCCAAGTCTGTTTGGGTTTAGATCATTTTAAGCATGATCCTCTCAAATGTCTTCCAAGCAACTGACATGCAAGCAACGGACCGATATTCGGAGATGCATAGTTTTGGCACTGGCATAATGCTTGCGCATCACCAGCTGTGAGCTATCGTGTGCTGCTTGAAACATAACGTGTACAAGCCGGCGAGGGACACGACCAGCTTATCTGCGCACTACTGGAGAACCACGAGTAATAACGTATCCAGCGCTTTGTTCATTCACAATCCGAGTAAGTATCTTTGCACTTTTAGACAGTTCACACAAGGTGGGTTATCGGATGTTAGTTTTAACTCAGTAGACTGAGGTACTATTTTGATCACGAAACTGAGGTTCAACTCTTCCACATCCGGAGTTGAAACGATGACCTCGTGGGTGATTCCGATTTAATGCTCCAGTATTTCCCTATTTCACGGAAATTATAGCTTTTCGTTTAAAAAGTTGAGATGCTATTTTATCGGCACTCATGGAATGTTTGCAAATGGGCAGCAGGTGCCTAAGCAATGGTTTGCGTAATAAGTTAACTGGTCATCAAAATTCGATAAATTTTCATATTTGAATAAACTAGATTCGGCAGAGACCATGGTTTCACGCAGTAGCCGAATCTTCTTGGAAAAGCACTGTCTCCATCTTGGCTTCTAGCATTGCAACTCGTGCGCTTTGCATGGTTCAACTTATTGCAAGCTAAAGATGGCGTGATCAGAATTCCCAAGCGGCCACCAGTTTTCAGTTTCAAGGTATCAAAAATGTCAGGTCTCAAATTGTGACTACTCCTCCTTGCTGTGATGAAAAAGCGGTCATGCAGTCAAGGTCGTTGCATTGTACCATCATCAGGCCAAATACAATAAAATTAACAAGTTATGATAAGAAACTTTGGATTGAGTAAATTGAACGTGGTGTAGAAATGTCCACAATGCGTGGTTCTTTCAACCGAAAGCTGCCCGGACGACAGCTAAGCATGATAAAGTCAAAACTAGATGGACTGATTAGCTCATCTACAACCGGGGGTTGTTGAGACGATTCGCAATCGCCTCCGCCAGTGCAGATTCAGCATTTGATAAGCTTGATAAGGACACCTATCGCACGACAGATCGGGCGAAAGAATTCGATGATATCGAGGGGAGAATTCGTATGGACCAGATGCGCGACTATTGCGGCGGAGCATAGATACATGTAACTTGTACCACAGGTAGAGAGAAATTGATTCACATAAAATGACGTGAAATCCACTGATAGTTTATCCTTAAGCCGAAGGTGTAACACGAGCGTAAAATTGAAGATAATAGATACTTGTGCAAACCCCGTACGTATTAATTACGGCCGCTCGTAACCGTTTGCTCATCTTTCGGAAATCTAGCGTCATACGAATGGTACTGATGTGTATACGTATTCCTTTCTTATTGTGCGTGCTATGGCGACAACACAATCAGTTCGCATATTCCTTTCAGTGAAAACATCGGGATAGCCGCTTTTAAGGAAATCTTTTCTTATTACAGCGGGCTCTGCTCTACTTGCGCCGTCGGAGCAACTTTTCATTGTTATTGCGACAAGGAGCCCGATTAGATACTGTTTCCGTCGAACTGGTACAAAGATATCAAAGTGTGTATATTGTCCCCTCTACGACGCTTTCCTGTCGATTCTACTCTACATTGAGGTATCTAGACGACGAGAGATATGAACATCCAGGAATCGTTTGACTCGCATCACAGCAAATCGGAATGTTCCTGTGAGCCCGATTGAATTTAGCTGTCCCTCAAATTTGGTGCAAACGTTCAATGAGAAGGATAAAACCCCAGCATATGAAAAGGCTTTATGCAAAAGGCTACATGCAAAACTCTCAGAATAATGAAACCAAAAGGACTGTTTGTTTCGCTGACATTCGGATGAATTCGTCCTCTGCACTCTTTCCTCAGATTATATGGATTACCCTAGCTAGATAAAGAGGGCGCTTCTTTACGACCCATAAAATATATGAGTAGCTCTCCATCTCAGACACTGGCAACGTAGTTGTCCGATCTACTGGAACAAAATATAAGACAGCTAGCTACTTATAGTTTGCGTGACACATTCAACTTCGTGGACAGTATTGGAACTCAGAGCTTAGATAACAATTAGCCATTTTTGATCAATGTGACGTCGCCATTTACTAATATCCCAGTTAAATAAACTTGTCAAATACATCAAGCGCAAAGATGAACAACTTGGCTTACCCCTAAAAGATCGGAAGACGCTGTTTCAGTGGTGTACTCACAAAGTCCAGTGTTGCTTTGCCGGCTAGTTATACCGACAAAATGACGGGCTAGCTATGGGGTCAACATTGGGAGTCTCGTTCGCTGGTGGGTTTAGGAGTGAATTGATGGTGCGGATGCCACTTTATAAATGCCATGTCGATGACGTGATGTGAAGAGCTGACAGCTCCAATGAACCAGGCTGTACCATTACGGAAATTTAATCGGACTCAAAGGAAAATTCAGTTTTTCATGTGATGGGTGTCGAAGAAAGTCTGGCATTTCTGGATGTTCAAATCTCTCGTCATATAGATAACCCTGCGGTGTAGAATCGACAGGAAACTAACATAGACGGGCTAATATAGGCACTCTGATAGCTTTTTTGCCAGTTCGACAGAAACAGAACCTAGTCCGGCGTGTTGTCGCAACAGCAGTGAACATATGCATCGGTGACACACAACCCAACAATTTTAAATCTCTTTTATTTGGCCGGACGATGGATCACACAAAACTAGCATGTTTACTAGACTGTATTTGCATGAAGTAAACACTATATTATGGAAACACCTAACCTCATAATAGTGATCATGATTTGCTTTGGCACAAGATTCGTAATGAAGCTGATGTCATCACTCTAAAATTGCTAGCAAAAATGCACGAGAATAGTTCCAATCATTTGGGAACCGTAATGTAAATGTTTTTATTCGACCTTCACTATGACTGATTATTATTAATAATAATGTCACCATCGCTTTTCCTCTATGTTCATCGCATTTCTACACGATAGAAGCTTAAATCGTCCAGTTCCAATACTGCATATTGACTTTCAACGTATATCCAGATTTCCTGCAGTATAACGATACTTACGTGAGAAGAATTACGACATGTTGTCACACGTCTGCGTCTTCTGATTTTCCAAGTAGCGTCCGTATGTTGGCTCCGAGTAAAATGGGAATGTCCACACTGCCGAGGATTTTTTCCGAATTGCAAACCATTTTTACAGTGTTTTTGTAACTGTGCTTCCTTCTGCTTCGTTTTATTGTGTTTCGTATGGCTAGGCTAGGGAAGTTTCTAATCCATATGTGTGGAAAATAGGCAAAAATATTCAAGGCATTGGGAGCGGAAACGATTATTTTAATAGCTATAGAAACGATACTGAAGAGCAAAACGCAAAGGGTTTCGACACAGAAGCGTGTGTGTTAGCAAGGCATTTGGGTAGGTGCATTTGAGCGCAGGCAGATTTGTAGATCCTGCAGTTGGTGCTTTTGAGAGCACGCAGATTCGGTGAGTATGTTCATGTCTAACGAGATGTTCGGCGGAAATCAGGATCCACAGTCCCGTTTGCTTCATATATTTAACTAATTGTAGGAGCGGGATTCTCGGATTGCAGGTAAAATGTTTGCGCTTGAATAAAAGGCCGGTAAGAAGTTACTCGCTTCTGCTGCCAAAAGGTGCGCTTTGGAATGGCCTCCAACCGAAGCGGTCTAAGTCGGGCCAAATGGAATCTGTCAGCAAAATGCACGTACTGTATTTGCGTACTATTCATCGTGGACTAAGGTAATCGTCGGACATGTAACTCTTGAAAAACAGTCAATCCGAAAGAACGGTTTATGCCTACAGGGATAAAGATAAGGAAAAACAAGGTAGGCAGAAAAATAAAATACGAACCAACAAATGGTCCTTGCGTAATTTAATCAAAAAACGAGTGTTTCAGTTGACCATACAATCAGTCAGTAACCGTTGTGACCAGCGCTACACGCCGCAACTGACATCCGAAAGGCTCCGGCTTCAAGTCCCCGCCATCTTTACCCAATGAGAGCAAGGAAGTTCAACCATTGCCGTATAGTGCAGTGTCAGCCAGAGGGCAACACCCAATATCCACCTGCTTCAGCTGTAGTCCCCATCATCGCAATGACCAAGATTCACTGCAATGCGAGTCGTGATCCACTCTGAGACTGAACATCGTAATCCATTCGGACAACGAGCGCTACAGAATGGCCCAACAAAACCAAAACGCGATTGTGACCTACGTAGTCCGTAAAATAAATAAATTCCCGAACCTCTAGACCATCCTCGTTCGTCGTGAGATGCGACAAGATAGCAGTGCATAATAATATCTGGACGACTGTATTCTGTGAAACGGGACGGTCGTCTGTATTGGAAATGCCATGCAGCTAAATCCTAGTGCAACTACCTGTTACATCGTACGAAACATTGCAAGACGGTGGATGTGAGGTGGTTTCCTCATTGAGAGTGTGCATTACCAGATCCATGATGACGACCACTTGTTGGTCAAGGCAGTTGATTTTGAATGTTATATCAGCGCGCCATTTTATGTTAACACGTTCGATGGATGACGAATGTAGTGTCTGTCAAACATCGTCTTCGTGAAGCCGTGCGTGTGAACAGATAGACAGCTTTTCTGGCACATACAACAGCATCTCACTCCAACCCAGTTGGGGGTGTAGGCAGCTCACTCATCTGGTGAGCGAATCAGTCGGTACAGCTTCCGCATTCAATACAAGAATTGGACGGGGTTGATAATGCCCGGGATCCGTACAAACGCCGCGTGCAGCCAAAAAATAGTTGTACAAGCGCCAAGTTGTTATTTTTAACGGTGTTTCTGAAGCCTCCGAAAACGAAGGAATGCTTTCCTACCATGTGGGGTCTGCGTGCGCATGGAGCGTTGCCTTAAGTCAGCGGTGAAATTGCTCGACTATGCTGTTAGCGGCCGGATGATAAGCCATGGTCTGGACGTGGATACAATCTAAATGGCTCGGTAACGTGACAAAAGTGAGTAATAAGTAGGAATCTCCGCTATCACAATGACGGCAATGCCATACTGCGCTACCCAGCGCTATACAAATGAGGATGTCACTGCTTCAAGAGAGAGGTGTAGAATGGGAATCACCTCCGGCCACCTGAGGAATCGGTTGATAATTTGCTGGGCATACCAACCTCTTCGACGGCGGCAGAAGAACTACGAGGTTGATTCGTACGTAGGGAAATCTTGCATCCGGCGTTGGCCGAATGTCAAACCAAGCGCGTAAGTCAACGGTTTCCGGTCGGTGTAGACTGCGAACTTGCGATCCTCTAATACAGGTTGCAAGCGTCATAGAGGGTAATTGGTGGCTAACACTTCTCTACCAGACCTGCGGTAACAAAATTCGGCAGGCTGTATACTCATAGAGAAGAATGTCAGCGATTCACAAGTGTCGTCTACTAGTTACTACAAAGTTTCACCAATGCCACTTTTGAGACATTTGTAATAAGTGACAGTGGAGCTTCTGAGTCGTGGCGTGTTACAGAAGCCCTGACAGCAGTGGCTTATTTTAAGGCTGTAAATGCTGTGCGCATGGTGTAGCGGGTAAGTCGGGTTTCCCGGGTGACCCCTTAGAGATGAGCTGTGAGAGGCTGCACAAGGGTTGCAAATTTAGGTAAATAACAGAGGCGAACTTCAGTTAGCGATTAAAAGCAACTGAGCTGTTTAAACGATCAGATTCATGGTAGTCGATGGTGACTTTAATATTCTTTTGCAGTGGCATGACGCTCGTAGGAGAAAAATCAGTTGCAATAAAAGTGACCAAAGGGACACCAAACGAACACAGTTCTGCTTTGATCGTCCTCACGTCTTTGGGAGGAACTGTCAGTGTCCGCACTTGGCTTAAGTGATTTGCACGTGGATAGTTCGAAATCAGGATGTCATCAAGCTAAGCGTAGGTGAAGTCTAAGCCACAACGAAGTTGGTAGATAAAGCTTTGGAAACCTTTTGGCATTACTAAGACCAACTAGCATGCAAAGGACTCAAAAATACCAAACGAAGTCGTTGCAACATTTTCAGAGATTACCGCCTTCGCTATCGGAATGCGGCTGTATTCGTGAACTGATGACTGGCTACCTACCATACTGGCTGTGGGACCCCTGATTTGTGGGATGGGATAGTAATCGGCCTTGTTCTTTGTATTCGAAGTTCGCTGATTGCCATAAGGACACCAGTCAACAATGACCTTCGTGGAGATCACGCGCATAGTTTGTGCCCAGGGAATGTTAAACGGCCTGAGGATACCAAAATGAGGCATATGGACCAATTATAACTCGAGCGAATGGTAGTTAGTCTGGGGGAGTCATCTCGGTCGGGCACTCATTGTTTGACTATGCCTCACTACCTACTACCAATACCGCTGTCGAGATTGGTGGAAGCTCTGCAGATTCTCGTATCAGCAGCAGGTATTCGAATAGCACGTTCGTGTAGTCTGAAAGGGCATCAGCTATTCGAGAAAAGGGGACTGAGAATCGGGCATCTGAAACAACGCCTCCAACCAGTAGGTTGGTGTGGTATCCTAAAAGCCAGTGGTCAACCGCATCAACAAGCGTTCCAATTGACCGTAGAAACCTATGCCGATACTTGCGAAGAGAATTGACACAACTGTGAAAACCAAAGGAAATTTTCGGAGGATACTTAGGTATAGGTTCTTCCCGCACTGGCCATATGAAGCGAGCCACGAAGGCTGTATGTGGTCTTTGAATGCTTGTCATTTGCGTCGACAGGAATGTCGCTTACCCCGGCCCGCGTGGTGATGATGAAATTGATGCAAGAACATCGAACCGAAACGAAAAACTTCGGGATGCTTTGGCCGAACTTTTATACAGGCCATTCGACTTTTTTGAGGAAGCCGTGTCGCACTTGGAGTAAGGTGCCAGTCAAGATCTATCTTCCGCCAACATAACAACTCGTCTAGGGGTTTGTTACTAACGGACTATAAAAGTTCGACGAAATACTGATCTTCTGTGTCGAACGAGATGTGGGCACAGAACTGCTGCAATAAACGGTAGCCAGAAAGTGCTCAAAGTCCGGCCCTGCTGCGAAGCCCTCATTGCTGCTAGTCTACTGTGAAGTGGCGTATCGCTTCTTCTCTAAGGTCTGCTCGGTTTGACGACTCAAAGCATGTGTGACATTCTTTCCCATCTTTGCGAATACGTTAATCGTTGTCTGCTACGGAAGATGTTTGATCGTCGCGCCTACTGTCATGGATAGTTCCTTCATTGACTTGTCTAGAAATATGAACAACACTTGCGGAAACGGATCTTCGAGACGTATTAGTCAGTAGCGGCTTTCGCTTATGAATGTGGGACCAGCAATGCGCCAAATTTCGCGCAGTAACCTCATCGGTTTGTGATTTCCTTGCTTAAAACTAGTGAGCTGTTCCAATCGAGTCCGTACATTGCGTTGTAAGTCACATACAGCCACATGCTTCATTGTTTCTTACTTGGCTTTCTTCGGTGAGTAAAGTGGAATATCCGCAACCAGTCACACCACCGTTGAAGGAAGGCATACGACGAGCCGCCTGTGTTTCGATCTAGAAGGAACTAAAAGAACTACCCAGGTCATGCTACGTGAAACAAAGAAAAGCCAGATTTAGCATGCCCGCGTTGTGACACAACTCTTATGCTATGCACCAGTCATGCATAAAGAATATCGAAGATTAAAAAACCAATACGAACTAGCAAGAAAAACTGAAGCAAGTAACCAATAAATGCTCCTGGAAAATCGAGTATTAGGGACGCACACGTGAAAGAATACAAAAGGAAGTAATATTCTGAATTCACGCTTACGCATAGGGAGCACAAATGTATAGGAGTAGTAAATACTAGTGGGGATCATAGTACGTACTCGAGTACCAACAGCAGGAGTCCAGTGGACTCCATCACAGAAGACTATCTTTGAAGGGCTACAAGAAGATTTGGACAAAGAACGCAAGATAGGAGCCAGCATTAGCGGAGTTACTCTTCTGGATTGCTACGGACTCAAACACTTTCACTTTAACCAGTTAAGTTAGACACACTAATGGCTCTCCTTCTCGCTTAGTCTGCACATTAGCTGCTCGCTTGAACTCATTTGACCTAAGAGCAAATCTATTATTGTCGAGCCATGATAAACCACATATGCTGCAGTCATCAAGCCAGGTACAACGTGAATGGGCCTAAGCGAACGATCCTGTTGTTTTCACAACAATACCCCATCTAATCTGGTAGTGTCAGACGTCTGGCATCAACAAGGATCCAAATCATTCTGTTTGTCGTTTCATTTGGTACCTGCGCACTAATGAGCGGAATGAGCATATTTTTTGCTCAAATGACTACAATTTCAAAAAAAGTAAAGTGCCTGTTATCGCTTCATGAAAGGATCATATAATCTCGAAATAACTCGTGAAGTTCAGTGCTTTCAAAGTGGTAGCAAAAATTATCTGGCTGCTTCAGCTGCGATTGCCGTGACTGTACTAACTAAGACTCACTACAGTGCAACTCGCGGTCGTAATTCATTCACACAGCTAGTGCTCCGAGACGACTTCAAGGCACTGTTAGCACTGCTTTAAATATTTTGGCGAACATGTCGTGAAACGATTAGCACACCCTTTTACTTCACACCCGGTTTAATGTCAGTTCGCTTAAACGCAATGGAACACCCCTATCATGTTTCATAAATGGCACGGCAGTAAGCACAAGGAAACAAGTGACTAGATTCATCGCGAAAACTTACTTATCCGTTTAAAATTTGGACGCACCTAATGGGTCTTCTAAGTGCATTGACTTGGATTTCAACAATTCCTCTACCCTGCAAACAAGCTGAAATGCCATCGTTCCCAGTTCTGCCGAAACTCCATTAGAATAACTTACCTGTAAAAGGGACTCTCCTAATTTCGACAGCCGTAATTCCACTTTTATTCCTCGTGCATATGGATATACGGAAAACCTAAGTGCTTGCAGTGGTAGAACAGTGCTAATACTTTGGCTGTGCCACAACCGTCTCAATGACTACGCATTTCCAAGAATAGACAAAATGACATAATCCATAACTAACTACCGCAAGCAGATGACTTAAAATCTCCGGAACCAGTTTATTTAAATGGCGCAAAACTCTGGAATATTCGATGACATCTAATTATCTCTATCGACCATCCTACTACAACTACCACGAACAGCAATCTACTCGGTTGAATAAGGTCAAGAACATCTGTCCTTTTGTTACGCTTAGTTATCATCCCAGAGTCCACAACAAACACCGGAATTGGACCAATAGGTGTGGAAATCGGTCAATAAGTCATTGTTACTCCATTCTCCGCCCCAAGCTAATTCAATCTCCCGCCAACGCCATTTCCAGCAACCCCTTTTCTCTGTGGCAGGTTTGGAATCATACCAGTTCCCACGCAAAACACACCTGGTAGAGGTTAACCATTTGGACCTACTCCTCGTGCTCCAGTTTTCCGTTGTCAAGTCAACGACAGCCTGGACATGACGCCTTTGCTCACTTCGTACCCCCAGCCTTATCGACACTGACATGTGACATACGTACCTACCCCTAACTTACAGTGACATACTCGATGCAACCATTTTTCTTTATCAACCAAGTGTATCATCTCCGAACGCAAAGCGATTGTGCAACTGACAGCAACTAGTTCAAGATATGTAGTTCGCTTGCAGTGCTTCTCCTTAATGCTAGACCAATAATCAACAAACCCCGTTTTAAACAACGTTGTGTAGTTCAATGACTTACAAGCCATCCTCATCACCGAAACATGGAACACCTCTGATACTCTTGACTCTACGTAGATGCTTCTAATCTACCACCTGTCTCAAGCAGATCAGTGTACCAGAAATGGCGGAGTGTGTATCATATACATACACAATACATTTACATTGAATGACTCAAAACTAGAAAGTGTTCTTGGATCTTTTTGCTTGTCAGTTACCGGTTCCTCCCCTTACATACTGCTCGTCTGTATCCACACACCCCAAATAATTCTAAGATAACCATCGCCAACAGCATTTCTGTCCTTGACTTTACATCGGGTTTGCCAAACAGACAGAAGATACTTATGGGTGATTTCTACTTACCGAAATCCCGTTGATCATCTCATCCATTATCGTCTTTGCGCAAAGTTTTGTTTTTCTATGGGAGATCGGACTGGACGCAATGGGTAACCAGTCCCACTACGTCAGTCAATATACTGGACTTAATATCCATATCGTTCCTCAACGCACAGTCCGAGATATTAGACTATCACCCTGCTAGAGACAATGAAACGACGCGCCTCAGCTTCCACATTAAATTGACTATTATACTTGCACCTCGAAGTGCAAAATACAAAGTCCAATCGTAAACTGAGAATACGTCAATAGTTTATCCGCTTCTCTGACTAAGGCATATTGTTCAGCTTCACTGATGTGTGAGCTGATGTGGAGCAGTTCCATCAACAGGTCCATTGAGCAACAAACTAGCTTCTATAATAATACTAATAATAACAATATATATACTTGGTTGTACTAAACATGCCATGTTTTCAGTTTGATCACGGTTTTACGACTGTTTCGTATAATATTTATAGTGTATTCTGTTTGCTGTGCAGCATCCAAAATAGCGTTTTCAACATGCATGATTTTTCAGTTCAAAGCTCCAAATGGTAATAAAATATGCTTCTGCCTTCTGATGCAGAGCTCGGTGTGCGGAGAGAAATAAGTTTTCTTTTTATTGGGTAAAAGATGAAGAGCAATTTTGTGGTAGTTAGATTAACAGGCAGCCTTAATTCCTGCGAAACAGCATCTAAATTGGACAAAAAGTTTGGTATATTTTGCGGCGTTCTAAAAAATAGGATCGTCTGACGAAGATGAGGTTAAGTAGTTATGATGTATAAGTCGAAACAGACAGACACGTCGACTTATTTGCTATTTTTAATATGGATGCTGATGGTATTGCTCAATGTATACGAACCCACCGTGCTAGCTGATTTGTCAGTGTCGCGCCAAACAGCTAATACTAAGTGCATTTGTCCCGACAAAGGATACATCTACTCCTCTTCGCTGTCCCTGTTGTCGGTGGAATGTTGCGGGTTTCCGTGTGTGTTTAGGGGTTTTGTGGTTCGACTTGTTTGTGCGTCAATGCCTGGCACGCATACAACAGAGATTCTAACTTGTTCCTCTCCGCTGAGGAGCCAGTAAATCCTGCTGCTGCATGGTTGCTGTTTCGCATCCTGGCCTTTTCACGCTACTGATAACCGGTGTAGTATTGTCTGCCTTTAGTCCACCACAAATGCACTCGGTGGTTTGGTTTGGCTATACGCTAAGCGTAAAGGAGTAACTAAAAATGATAGGCGAAATATTAGAAATAGTGACAAAGATGTTGGAAGTAGAATCGCTTGGCTTCACCTTGCTGCCTGATATGAATTACATGAGGGCAACAAAAGAAGCGTAACCGAAAGAGAAAAGAACGAATGGTAAATTCGAAAGAACCTGGGTTGATTTTCTCTGCGTTTCCTTCCAAACTCCCACTAGCTGATTTGGCTATGCGGTAGGTGGGACTGAATAAGCAGAAGATGAGGATTGAAGATAAAAATGGCTACCTCAAGCTCAATTTGTAATTCGGTTGCGACCACCAGTTATCGGTGTGTTTGTAAAATATGCTTTCCCGAATAACGTAGGAAAGAGAGTCGTGTAAAGGAGATTGAAATTAGTTCTGTCACATTTTTGTCTTTCTTTTGATGCACCTTTTCGGGTAAGCCCGACCAATTAATGACACTCAACATAGAACCATTTAAGCTTATTTTCAACCTGCATACCTTTGTCCAGGCGATAACTTCAAACAGCATTTTTTCATTGCATTGTGTTTGCAACATTGTTCTTGCCTATTGCGCTGTCAGGCAGTTTAATAATGCCTTTTAAACACTGGTTCAAATTCGGATGCTCTTATTTCGATAAAGAGGCTGCTTCAGAACTCAATGAATCCCTTCAGGTAGAAGATTCATCAAACATTAGTTTTCGATTTGAACACATTGTAGAAAAGTCCCGATGGCCCTATCCTGTGATACTTTTATCCCATTAAATTATACCCTGGCTGTGATTCCATCTACCATTTACCCAAATTGTCCTTGTTCAAAAACCTTACTTTCTCTGGCTCACTGCACACTAGTTTACTGATACGGGATTAATTACGTTTGTTCTGTAATTTGGGAATATGGATACCTTGCATTTAAGCACGTATGGTCTTATATGGTCGATGAGATGAATGCAGTATTTAGGGAGGTAAGTTCCTCGAAGCTAGTTTTATGTGTTAAAGTACTTGGAATTTAGAGTACTTGTTGTTTTAATCGTCACACAAACGATAAGATCAGAACTCCAATGAAATCTATCTACTTGCAGAGGCTGCTAACTGATGATAAATCATTTGGTCTCCAGGTAAGCAGAACCTTGACATGTAATGATCTTTTCACTATGCAGCATTTGCCTTTGGATCCCCGACCCATAAAAGACAACCTAGAGTCTTGAGTGGATTGTGTCACAGGGTTAGATCCCATGCTCAATCACTTGACGAAGGGGCCAATACCAACTTTGACATGTAGATCTTCGCTCCAGGCAAGGTCTGTTCAGGTATAATGGCAATATATTTGGATCCCTGAGCCTTTTCACCGGATTTGTTTGCCTCGGTATTGCAAAGCAAGTCAGAAACAACCATCGACTCTGTTAGCTCCTAACTGCAACAATATAACGGAATAACCCATACCGACATGTTTCTTTTGATGGGTATATATTTCTGTGTGTACCTAATTATTTGACTAGTCCTAACAAATACTACTTTTTAGCTAGTTTACTGTAATCATTTCAAGTTTGCAGAAAAACTGAAGTTGGTAAGTATTCCATCAAATGAACTCATGATTTTACTGTTGAAGCCGGTTAAGTGTGACTAGTTCCATTTTTAGAATTGGGCTTTGCTTAGAGAGACCGGCTTGTCGATATGGGTCCGTGCCGGCTGTTGGCTTTTCGCACGTGGGAGGCGGGTTTGCATTCCTGTCGCCTCAGAAAGGACTACTGTGAGTTCAACATGCCGAAGTGGAAAGGTGCAGGCGTACCGTTGTAAGTCTTGTGATGCTCCCATGGCAGATAGAGCTGGCTAGGATGAACCAGAGTACATCGAAACCGAGAAAAAGAAATTTCAATCAAAATTTGGTCGTTTGTGTAGAAGAATACCGAATGACCTATCCTGTGATACCATCATAGTTTAATGGTCCCCTGGCTGTGATTCTATCTACCATTTACCAAACTTGACCTTGTCGCAAAACCTTCATTTCACTGGCTTACTGCACATTAGGCTAACGATACTGGATTAATTACGTTTATTTTGCACTTTGAGAATATGGAGGAGCCACATTCAATCAGGTTTCACCTACTTTTCTTATTTCAGAACAAACCAGTATCGTTTCACATAGTAACGCCAGATGTGTTATCGGTGCATTTAAAAGGTTTCAATCCATCTACTGGGCTCACCACGGTTCCCCTTATGTGACCTGACAATATTGCAGTTGTTGTGAATGACGGTCACACATTGAAACCATTTGGTTCGATATGCATACTGTTTGTTTCCCCTTGTGTATATTGGCACACAATGCCATCACTATGTAAAATGTGCGGATTCTCACACCCAAGGCTCATGGTAGCCTCCCTTCTTTCTGATTGGTACTGTGTAAGCCCGTTTAAGCCACAATGCACTGAGTTCATTCTAGGTGCTTCTTGGAGCCATATTTGTTGGCTATTTCGACTGCTGCCGTCGTTAAAGGGTCTGTGCCGGAAGCGCAAATTATTGAGGTGTAGTCTATTTATTGTTTTTATTTGAGAAATAATTCCCGGGGATGACATCAGAAACAGAAAGTAGCGAACAAGCTTGTTTTCATGGCTTCATCATCAGGCTAATACAACCACAATAAAGCAAGTTAGAATAGACACGATGGTTTAAATTGAGTCACTGAAACAGAGTAACTAATCGATAAGTCTACGTGTTTGGTCTGATTGGTCAAGTGAATT
>OX104069.1:103930378-103948397 GCA_944474145.2 Dicrocoelium dendriticum
GATGTTATAAATAAAAGATTTATTCTTAGACAGCGCGGAGCACAGTCCAATTAAGTGGCCTGATCAATTTGTACGACGACGTCGCATAATATATTTAATTGTTCACGCTAATATATATTGGATACCAAGTGGGTTTTGTAGGGGATTGACAGGTTGAAGTTATCAGCGTGATTATGAAACTGGGAACAATAAGCGATGCAAGTTTTGTCAAGAGGTTAATCAAAAAAAACACGGCCATCTATGGAACCCTAGTCAGAGAAACCGCTTCCGTGCATGGTATTACCTCAACGGGTTTCTCCCGCAATTCCATGCTCTAATTGCTATGAAAATTAGAGGCAGTAATTTCACATTGTTTATCCTCCACATTTAAATTTGTGTGTACCTTGTTAACGTTTGCAGATAGGAACTGCTACGTATTTGCGCTGTGCACTTTTTCAACTATCCACATATAATTTCTATCGTCGCCGAACTCAACAAAATAAATTTATGACGGTTGCGTTCTAACCGTATGAAGAGTTCAGTAAACGGATTCCTACTGTATGAAATTCTACACGAAAAGTTCAAGTGAACTACGCAAAAAGTATCCCGCTTTTCTCATCAACTTGCATATATTACGAATGATCCCAAGCATTTAATATGTCAAATAAGCGTCTGTGGATTAAGGAACCCTCGACAGTGAGTGCAATTTTAAGTGAATAGCGTAGTTTAGGAACGCCTAATGACTATCGATACTACTTAATACGTAGTAGGTTTGTCATAGCAATGATAAGTCCAAACTTCTGTCGCTATGCCTGCGATGTAATAAGCGTCCCTACTAAAAGCGAAAGAATATAAGCTTGTCCTCCGTAACTAACACGCGTCTATTCCATCTTGGTCCTGGCAACGATGGTCTAGATTTTGGTCGACGCAGGTACAATGCCATTTTAGGTTTAAAGTAGCAACATTAGATAAAATAAGATGGCCTACAAGTGCGCTTGCTTCACGTAATGACGTCAGTGCACTCAGCAAAACACCAGTAATAAGCTTGTTTTAAAACCACTACATATAGTATGCGCAAGCCGGCTGGTCTGGCATCATATCGAATGCACTTTCGAAATGGCTTCTGCGAATGGCCCGTCTCCATTGCTAGGATTTAATCAGTCAGGAAACAAAGAACAGCCTCCATGGTAAGGGTCAAGTTATTCAACACAAATCGTGGACGGAACCATTGGAACCCACCCATTGTTATTGGGTGGTAGGGGAGTTATTTGGTTATTGTGAATGTTTGTCTCCGCTAGACGCAGGCAGACATCTATCACACATCCAGGAAAGCGTTAGGCGGCTGTTTCGTCCTATTTGGACACATCTGTAGCGCGTACCTGCTGTATCATACCGGCATGAACCCCTGACCTATCTTTCACGAGTCAGAAAATTATTAGGCATAGCTAGGTGGCAAATAAATTCCCCTACTACTCAAGGATAAGATGTAAATGCCTTAACAGCTTAATTGCTACATCGACTGGAAGTTGCTAGCCAAAGGAAGTCGTTGATTTGGCGACTGGCCTTGTGCTCTATACATTCATAACGTGCATGATAGTGGGAAATGAGCCGCGCTAAATCCAAGTTAGCTATCACTCTTGGCGGTCCGCTGCCGTTGCTCACGACTCAGTGGGATAAATCGCTGGCTCGCAAGTGAAGGTTCTTTGGTGCGAATCCGAGAGGATTATTCGGATGCGCGCTGCCGACACGTCATACTAGGATGGAGCGGCCTTCTAGCGCTTTCCTGGATGTGTTGTTGCTGCCTTTCTGAGTGTAACCGCTACTAAATTACACTGTCCACCTATTAGATTCAATCTGGATCTTCTATGTTAATAGAAAATTTCGAGTAAATACGATAAGTTTTTGTACTTACACTAAACGCTTACCTTGAGTTTATAATCGTATTCCAGGTTACCTGCAAAAATATGTTCGACAAATATTTGACCTAAGCAAAACAGCTTTAAAGATGTCAATGTTTAATTTCCATGATGATTAATGTGATCATGCCAGCGACGAACCGAAGCCCTCAGAAAAAACGGTATTAGTTGTATATTGTCCCAATATTTGTCAAGTAAACGACATGCACGTTTCAATTTGTCACGAGTACATTTCGTTCAAGGAACTGACTGTCTTATGTAATGGTAGTAGTGGTAGCATATTATTTGTTCCTTAATGGGATGCAGTTATCATGAAATAACATGCGAGCTGAAGATTAAATATTAGTGCCGCGTGGTTCATCTGTCAACTGCATAGTTACAACATCCGCTTATCGACATTTTAACCTCTCGGGTTGCAAAAAGAAACCGAGCAAATCATGTCTGCTAGGAAGTCATGACTCTTTACACACTCCGTTCCACAAAAACGGTACCGGCACACTCGGTCTGCCATGTGTCCGGCGGCCGTCTGACAGAGTCTGCAAGCGGACTCGCGAGAAATTGTGACAAATTTAGGCAAGCACGTGTTTGGTGTTACATAACCTATCGCTTAGAAGTCTAAGAACAAATTTGGATGTTCCTAATTGCCAGCAATGTAATGGATTCGTTTGTATTTCTTGCTACAGTGTAGTCATGCCGCGACACTCGACATTTGCAGCTGACCATCAGATTACTGTGGTCCAATACTTCGCATCCTTCTGTTTTCTTCGATGCATCACCGATGCCTCCGATTGTAGGCTGGTTACAACGTAACAGATGTATACAAACAGATTCGAAACAACGAGGTAAGCGTTTTTAGACAAATTCAGTGGTTCAGATGAACGCGAGCAAGGTAGAAGCTTGTTCAAGGCAGCTAAAAACAGAATATTTCTCTCGCTTACCACGTTGCATTTCATTGTTATTAGAAGTTTCTCAATAACCAATTGCATCACTAGCTGTGCATCCGATTTCACACTGCGGCTTGCGCGAGTTCCCTGCTGCAAATTTCTGACATTGCTGAGTCGTTCCCCATTCCTCGTAGTCTGCGCAACACACATTTCGTACAGGTGTCTCCATCGTTTTGCCGTTAGACCTTTGGAAAATATTTTACATGCAACTCCTAATAAATAGTATTACAAGTACCACACGACACATGGTTTGTGGATATGGCAAACCATCTCTTGTATTGAATTAGTACGTCATCATAAGGTTTCCGTGTATGCACAAATTACAAGCAGCACTAAAATCAGTACGAAAATTTAAAGCTATTTCGCACTCAATGACAGCAGTACAATTACAACTACAAGGGGGAATGACACGATAAAATTATTCCGCGAGAATTCCTTCTTCAGCAGACTGCTGAAGCAGCAGTTGACGAAGGACTCTGAAAAACAATGGGACCCAAGAAAAAGATAGGATCACACTCTGTCCAAACAGTTACCGCCGACGTGTACTGTAGTAGCAGCCCCTGCTGTGCCGGCTGCGTGAATTAAGAAAGAGGGAACAGTAAAAATATAGGGAATGAAGAGTCAGAGAGCTCAACATGTAGCATACCACTACACTTGAATCATAAAATCTCGAATACTGAGGCTGAGTCATTTATGAACATGTAAGGTGTGGTGCTGGCACCCAAAATCATCAGGCCGACGCGCAACACATTTAACCGTAGGTTCTCTAACCACATGATTTGAAAGTGCATTCCAGCGCTATATAACTCGGCGATACAGGCGAGTGTGCGCCCTAATCCGATCAGACTGGGTTTGTGCAGCTTCAATAGGTGACCACGGATAATAGGTACCTTAGCCGGACTAAGTAAATTGGACAAGACTGGACTGTTTTTGCAAGTCAAAATACGCTAAATGAGAATCAAGTCCTCTCTGATCCTTCGACAGTGTATTGAGTACATCCCACCACTAAGCATGCGTTCGGGATACGTCTGTCGCCGTAAACCCTGCACTAAACTTGTAATCACTCGTAACACCCTCTGCAAGTCCATTTTGTCTTGGATAAGTCATAATGAACAAGTCTGGATACAGTATTCAAAGTGGAGTCGAACGAATTCCGAAAATAGCTTCACAAACATACCGGCTGTTAGGACTCCGGAGGAACGGCGGATATACCACATCATACGGAAACTTCCACGAAGAGCCTCCTTCCAGTTATCGCCAGAGTGAAGAGCTGATGCGTGCACGACACCTACATCAACCAGCTGCGTACAAATAGTGATTTCACCAAAGTCGACATAATATCGTTTGAAATGAATAGCAAATCTGATTCATAGAACAGAGGACTTGGACGGATATATAAGGATCAACAATAAGGCAGACCATTCCCAAAGACTACCCAAGGCACACTGATTTGCCTCAGGCACACCCGGGACATCCACGACACCTCGGATCTAAAGATCGTCAGCGAACATGAGCGAATACACTACTAGCTTCCCTATAATTCGTTTACATAGATCGTGTTGAAAAGTAGCCCCAATACCGATCACTATGCAAAGACACTAATGGCAAGTTGCCTAAGCGAGAGACTACTCCCCAAGCGTACATAGTGTTCCCTCCACTCCAGGAAAGCAGACATATATTTAAGGGCGCGACCAGATAAGTCGTAACATGGCCACTTTTGGGAGAGTCCAAGAGCAAGTACAGTGTCAAATACTTGGACATCCACTAATGGAATAACCACAGAGTGGCTACCATCTACCGCTTCAACCCAAATTGCACGAGCTATAATTAGATTAGTTTCACCCGAAAATTCCTTGCGAAATCAATGTCGCACAACATTGAGAACGTTAATTTCTTCTGGTGGTTTTCCACTGAATCCCTTATTAGCTTTTCAAATAACACGCGTACTAAATTTGTGAAACTGACAAACTGGTACTTCGCCTGCATACTATTCACATCACTTGAACACCGGACAGATAATTACCTCGTTTCTATCCGTAGATAGGTCAGAACTGTCAAACGATCTCAAAAAACACACATGTGAAAGCACCACTCAGTTCAACGGCCAATTCATGCAACAGATTTGAAGGAATCGAATCAAGACGGTAAGCTTTGGAGTGATTAATATCTTAAAATCTCTCGGAGAGCAGCGTCCCCTTATGTTTAACCAAGCTAAACACGATTCTTCCGGATCATTTGAAAGCAAGTGCACCCGTGTTAAAGCGGTCTCCGGAGCAAGGACCCCAGTATGCTGTTTACTATGCATACAAGCCTTATGATATTCGGGTTACACACGGGTCTTGTCAACTCGCAATAACGGTGGTATAGACAGTTTCGCTCCGCTTCGTCTTTTGACGTAAGCAGAGAACTTCCTCGGAGTAGCTGAGGCCGAATGAGCTAAACTCTTCTGGCATTGATCGCGCAGTCCTGTGGTGTTGCGTATATAATTATTTCTGATCTCTCGCTAACTGTCCTAGGTACTGACTGATGGAGCTGCTTGGTGGGTTCGCCAGCATTTAGACCGTTCCTTTATTAGGTACTTGCTTGTGAAACTTATGCATAGCGACTGAGGCCGCAACCCACTTTTCCTCACGAGTGGTAACTAGGGAGTCGCAACCTCCGTAAGGCATGCCTTAAATTTAGCACTGCTAACAAATTCTGACATCGTGTTCTCACATTTCAGAAATGATGCCTCAGCTGGCGTTGCACTATAGTCCGTCCACCAAATGTTCGGAAGTAACGCAACGGTCGTCAGTTGGTGCCTTGAAAGAGCAAACTGAAAGATGTGTATGCGTGATCGCTGGACCATAGAAGTGTAACATACGGAAGGTTAATAAATTAGTCGATGGACTTAACGAAAACCAGATCTAAACTTGCTAGTACTTGGTTGTCCATATATATATTAAGGAATTCCGCGAACTGGTGCAAAGGCAATTGGTGAGTCAGCTCAAGAATGTTCGCACTGAATGTTCCTGATGACGAATTGGATGAAAGATCGGCTCAGCATATTTCTGGGAGGCGGAATTCCCATAGACGTAAGCGTCTGTGTGGAGACGGAGTGTAAATATAGTCAAAAATCCCCTGGATGAAGCTGCGGGACGCCTGTATACCACAACCACTTATTAACGGATAGAGGGAGGGCAAGTAACAGCTGATGAGGCTTCAAACGTCATATCCGACGACTGAGATGTGCACGTCCTCAATGTACCTAAATTACTGCTCAGATCAATTGCAAGGCCTTCGCCTAGACGACCAACGGAGCGATCAGTTCTAAGCAATTCTAGCCCGATAAAAGTAGCTCACCGTCTATGATATCCGCGGATAACCAGATTTCAGTGTAAGCAAGTATGTCAGGATGAGAATTGTATACAATCAGACCCAGGTCGTGCACCTTGCTCCTTATGCGACGTATATTGCCAAGTATTACCTGAAGGAAATCTGCACAACCATCTTCGGTTCATGTGCCAACCAAGTTGGGTTTTGATAGTTCGGAATATTGCTGGGTCTTGCACTCCAGCATCCTGCCTTCTTTTAAGGCATTTGATAGTCTCCTTTAACTTCACTCTATCTGCTACTGGAAGATGTGGCTGAAACCTGAAGTCACCATGCTTAATTTTGAAGGCAAAGTGCCCTATTGAAATGCATTCTCCTGGGTAGAAAGGGAAACGCAAACAAATCTGAGTCACTCAATTTCCTTATCGATATGGGAGTTCCTAGTTCTGGTAAGCTTTTAGACAGTCACACTGGAGAAGCCAGGTTTAAGTACAGTCTGTGCCACTTGAGACAATCCAAAATGCGTTCCTTGGGGAGAGCAGCCGCAGATTCAGTCAGGTGAAGTAATATAACGCCACTATCCGTAAAAGAATCGCCACGGCGAAGTGAGTTTACTCCAAGTGCTCTGGATCCGGCACTTACACCAGGTCTCTTCACCACTAGGGATTCGACTGCCGCTGACTTCACAACTGACGTTGAAGGAACGGTGACCTCGTTTCCGCTCAATTGCCTTAGTTTTGCTTTATCCCAGAAATCCGAGACCCTTCGAAGTTTAGAAGGCAGTTTTAGTCCCTCACTTCATCTGGGTGACGGAAGAAGGGAACGCTCATGTTTGTCGCATTAAACAGTAAATAACAATTGGTCAGAGCGGGTCTCTTCAGTGATAGCCGCGCCAGCCGGAATGTTCTCCTTTGCATAATCGTCATATGCCTTTAGGAGTGACAAAACCTGCGTCATTTTTGATGCCATTAGAGCTAATTCTCTTGGTTTAGCAGGGTGCGTATATGGTTTCGTGACCCTAGTTTGCTTCCTTCTCATAGGCTGATGAGGGGAGTCTATGTTGCCGTCACAGGCATCTGAATCAGTTACCTCCATGTTACCTGGAGTAGCATGTGCGACTCCTTGACCGAGTAACAGACACTATCGGATGGCTCGTCAGCAGTGGTGCAGTCCGCTGCAGATCCTCATTAGCATTAATCAGGGATTTCGCAAACAAATACACATTGTTGTTGAGCAAGGCAACAAATGCAAGCTCTTTAATCGCTCTCACAACATTTACCAAACATGATGCTAGAGCTGTACCTTTAGCACGCCAATTTCTGAGTTGATCATGCAACGGAGATGGAAAGGAAGTTATCACTGAATGATAGCCTCTCTTTCTGATCCTCGCGCACCCTAGTTCAACATTCGTGATACTAGGGGTAGCAAACGTCACATTGCATACCACCAGATGGAACTATGACAGGATTTACACAGGTAACTTGCCGTAAGCTGCACTAGGTTCATCGAACTAAAATCCCAGGGCTAATTTCGCCTCGGTGTTCAGCGAGATAGCCATCTAAATGTGGAAAACGGAAGGTATAAATTATATACAATATAGCAACTACAAGCAATAAACAGGGTCAAAAAGGGACTTACAACTTGAACAGAGGGAATACTTACCAGTATGCGCAAAAGTCACTTTGTTCGGTCCAAGATATCTTGGATCAAAGAAAATTTAACATTAGTCAAATTTGGTTTGAAGTGTTTACTCAAAATATGATTTTCACAACGTTCCAACAAAACTACTTGATCATTATGACATGCCCAAATTTCGAGTTTAGACAACGGCAGATACCATATAATTTTCCGAGAAAACTCAATGTACATCATGATAGCGATAATAATGCCCTTGAAAGGACATCGTTTATGGTGATAAACATTCTTCTCAGTAAAAAACCGAGTGTCCACGACAAATCGAAAGAAAAATTACTTGACCACCTTGCAACTGCACAGCATCCGGTGGCAACACCCCTTAATTACAAGAGTATCATCAACCCAGACTATGAGAGAAGTGCATGAATGCCTACAAAATTTGTTCCACATATATCCACATATTCACTGAGCGCTTTGGCCAATGAGGAATTTTGAAATATGCTATAGATATTCCAAATTTGCTCCGATGAACAAGAACTTAGGTGGGACAGGTGGAAGCAGCGGCGGCTATTCTGACTCTGCATTCATCCTCCAATGTTACCCCACACCGTGATCTCGAATGTGATGGAAGTGAAACACGTCGAGGATTTACTGGACTACCCAGAAAATTAAAACGTTTAGGCACCGGATCAACGCCGCTACCATCAACACTGGTAATGCAAAGGTAAACTGTTGAGAGCACGTGATATTTGGACGGAAACGCATGATGGTGGTGCCGAAATCTACGTCAGTTCAATGGAGCTTCTCAGGTCTCCCCAACGATTACTTCATTAAGTACTTGGTCATGCCTTAATGAGAAATGGAATCGTAAATCTTATCTTTGAGTGGATTGTTAAAATTGTCCATTAATGGAGTAGCGTTTCCGTGTACTCTGCCTAGCTCGTTCGTTTAGGTTATTGCTGGTTTTGCCCCGGTTGGCACGTGATCCAATTCTTTGGAACTGATGAACACAGTTAATTCCGTGCTCTTCCACTTTAATCGCTAACTTGTCTTTGAGTGGATTGTTAAAATTCTCCATTAATGGATGCGTAACATATGTGTCTAGTAACCAATTTTCAGACCGAATGTAGTCGAATGTTTTCCTCCGCGTCGTCCGGTGATAAGGTCTTTCGTATTACCGGTGCGTATCAACGACTGGAAAAGATGTATCACCTCCAACTTCCTGAGTTGGGCCGAAGACATCAAAATATCGCTTGCGATTGTTGGCAGCATTGATCATATTTGCTACCAACTAGAACTGAATGGCATTCATTAATGGTGGGTAAGGTAGCTGATCCACTTTGTGGCATAGCACTGCGTAACTCATGTTGGTCGTCCGTCGTTAAATGTGTACATATTTAGAAAGTACATCTAGCAGAGAGGTTTGTTCACAAGTGCTTGACTTTGAGGAACGGAGCCAATGCCACCTCGCTTGCCCGAAACAATCCTAGAAGATGTCAAGAACCGGTATGCAACACGTTGGTCTTCAATCTAGCCGATTTGATCCAACAATGTTCTCGCAAATAATTAACCGCTACGTAGGACTGCACGGCAAATGCGCCATCCAAGCGTGGCATCCGCAGAAAAAGCAACATTTAACTGCACTTAATCCGCTTAAAGGAATGGCATCCGGCAAAGTTCGGAGTCCCTCCCGTTAGTCTTAGATTTTTGATTATTCTAACAAATACATGAGCTGGTGTATTCATCTTCGCGGGGACCTGATAATGGTGACAAAATAGCACACCGTAAATTCCGCAGGGTATCCTTACAAAACACACATTTGGATTATATTCGTCGTCCACCATATCCGACCTAACAATGACGGTTTCGGCAATCACAAGTATCAGTGCGTATAAATTGGTTTGTGAACCCAAATAATCTCCTTCATTAAACCGTCTTCCCTCTGGTTCATTTCAATGAGACACATGTGCGTGTGCTACTGAGCACAAAATCATTCCCTTTGATGCAATTCACCGAATGTGCCTGAGTACACATTGCCATAGCTCAAGTTCCTTTGTTGCCGTGAGCATTTCTCTACCTCACACATGATACTTCCTCATCAATTTCGATTATTTACATCGCCGACATCTTATTGCTGTCAACTTAAGGTGAATAAAATTGTAATCCGCCATAATTCTGTAACACACCATGAATTGCTCGTCCATATCACCACATCCATGTTACCGTAGTCCAATAGATTTCATTCGGTATCGCGGCAATGATTGTGACTATTGCTAATCGATAAATTCTTCCAATTTGTGTAGCTCAACAGCTTTTCCTTCATGAAAATAACACCATCTTCACCAGTGATGCAGTTCTTGGCTTATTGCCTGTTTCCGATATTCTACACAGATAAAGAAACGTGTACTTTGACTTGTCCTGTAGTTTTTTTCGTTAGTTACGCATTTCAGTCAGTCTGCTTCGCTAGCATATTTGGATTCAAATTGTTGCATATCTACTAGTCGTACTCTGTAATAAGAACTGGTTGCATTGCAAAAACCATGGTTGTAAATGGACAGGATGAGACACAGGGGTGAAAATTTCCTGCCATAATACGGATGGCAGTTTTAGGCGCCCATAGCATTGGGTCATGGGGATTTTGACAGAACATCTTCATCAACATCAGTACCTAAGCCGTATGAACCGATGATGTGTTGCCGTACAACCACAACGACGCAGATCAGAATAATAATAAAATAGAGAGTAAGGGAGCTTATTACTACTTTATACACTGTGCAAACATTCAGGGTGAATACGTCTACACCTTGTGTTAACAACACATCGTCACTAATTAGCTGATTGTCATTCAAAGATGAGGTGGCACCGGCGAGAAAGCTTTCTTTCAGCTTTCAATGCCTTACGGCTTCAAAATCAGCCATTACCTCGTAGATAATTCATCATCGAGCAAAATTTAGACGGGCAGTCCGACTACGAGAAGGCAGCAGACGCAGAACTGGTGTCGACTACTAATGATGTCCTGTAAAGTCTCAAGCCAAGCACAGGGCGACTTACACGGACTCCAGACTGGAAGTCGAGCTGGAAAGACTGCATCCAGTTTGATCGTAAGTGACTTCATTTCCAGCTGCCAAGTCAAATGTGTCCACCTCGAGCCTTGCAACTTCCAAAATCTGGCAGACAAAACAAAGTCCTATTCGATAAACTTTGGCCGCGCAAACGTAACACGTGGCTAAGCCACTATAACTGCATTCTCCCACGCTTGGCTCCTTCAAACATCTGTGATCTCTAAGAGACCGAGCAACTGGCCTGCTTGTATACGAATTCTCAGAGTCTTTTAAATACACTAGCCGAACTGAAAGATCGCCAAGCTTCTGGGTGATTTGAGGTTATTGTACCACCGAGACGGGGTTGCACACGGGAATGACGGACGCTGAATTTGCAATACCGGGCATGTCGCTGATCCAGAAAGATAGGCTCACAAAAGTAGGAGGGGTAATCCTGTATTACTGAAGCGACTTACAGTGCGAAGCCGTGGCGGATTCAGACTCTCACTTACCCAACGCTCTTTGGTGCTGCTTGCAGTTAAATGACAGAGACGCTTGCCTTGTGGTCTTGGTGTACCGCCTCCTAACTATACGCTCAACACAGACTGCCACCTAGTGGCTGCTTTATAATGCAGTTTACAGCGAAAGTACACTCACATATTTATCATGGATGAATTCAACGTAAATTATGTAGAAACTCCTGCCACGACCGGAGAACAATTCAAAGCCGATATACAAGATCTCCTAACCAGTGTTTTTCTTTACAATCGCCTCACTTTGCCTACTCGGTTAAGCACAGGTAACAGGCCATCTGTGCTGCATCTTGTGCTTACCAACGAGGTGCATTTGAATGATGTGTTGGTTGCAGACTGCCAGTTGAATCGCAGTGATCACGCAGCCATCAGTTACAAGTTCGTCGGGTTGCAGTTTATCGGAATGAAAAACGATTAGACTGTGCGAACCACCACAAGCTACGATCGGTTAGCCCAAATCGTCAGCGCTACAACTTGGTTGCTCCTTGCCGAAGAACCCCGGAAGTCGCCTGTCTCGAGTTCATCAACAAATTCAGTCAGCTGTTTGCAGATGATACAGAAATCAAAGTGTGCATTAAGTGTGTATCAGTATCTCCCGATAGGAGCAGAACTCGAAAATGGATGACATTACGCAACGCAGCATGGCGAGTGTACAGAGAAGCTTCAACACCAGACATAGGACAATTTCGTAGCCCGACGGAACCAACGCACATAACTACTAAGCGAATGCAAACTCAACTATCAGAAAAAACCTCGCAAAGCCTTCAGTGCTGACCAAAAATTGCTGTACAAGCACGTCATTAGCCTACGAAAGTTGAGGCAAGGATTTCCTTCACACAACACGGCTGATGGCCCAACAAAGACGGCTGTGGAAGCAGCAAACGCGCTGCAGATGCAATATACCCTCATCTTCCAAAGGGTCTTGCCACCAAGCGATCTTCCAACTTTTGTCGTTTCGCCGCCAAGACTACCTCACATCACTTTTACCGCGGTGGCTGTATTGCAACGCATTACAACACTACACAAAAGCAGATCCCCGGGTGTCGACACCATTTGTCCAGAGGCACTGGATGCAGCAGTATGCCAACTGATAGAACCATTAACTCAGTTTTTCTAGCGCTGCTTAGAGTCGAATTAAATTCCCGCCATGTGGAATCTTGGAACAAAAATCCCAATTCACAAAAGTGAAATCAGAGCTGATCCCTTCAACTAAAGCTCAGTATCACTAATTCATATACTCTCCAATCTCATGCAATTCATATTTGCCGATACACTGGTGTTCATCTAATAAATATGACAATAGCACGTCTGAGCAGCACGGTTTCCGTCGACAGCGGCCATGTACAACGAATTCACTAAGCGTACGCAGTAGTTAAACCGAGGCAGTTGATGCTGGATTATGCGTTGATGTGTTCAACCTAGAATTTTCCAAAGCTTTCGATCGTCTAAACCATCGGATACTACTCTCCAAGCTCCAGCAGTACAGGATCGGCGAGTCTCGTTTAAGCTGGATTGTCAACTTGCTACTTCAACGACAATTAGTGGTCAGAGTTCGGAGCTCTTTATCGGATCCCATGCAAGTCGAGTGTGGTGTGCCGCAAGTTCACTTCTAGGTCCACGTTTTTAGTGTTTAATAATGTCCATGCACAGAGAATCGTTTCAAAGTTCCTAAACTTTGCCGACCATATCAAAATCTGGTGCAAGATCCAGGCGAACGCCGACTAACATGTGCTTCAGAGAGACCTAGATACGGTGTAGCAATGGTCAACCATAAACCTACTGCATTTCAACGTCAGTAAATGCAAGTTGCTTTCCATCCTACATCAGAGCAGCTACTCATACCGCCTCGGAACGAATATTGTACCACGATCAACTCTCGAACGTGATTTAGGTGTCTTGGTTCAAGATGACTTGGGTTGCTCTGGGCAATCCGAAAAAGACTCGAAGACTGGGTAATAACACCCGTGCTGTTGCGACGGAAGTTTGGACAAACAAACAGGTCCATATTTCGACAAATGCTCAGTGATTATGTTTGCCTTCATGTCGAATACGCAATTCAAGCCTAGTATCCATGGCTGAAACACGACCTTAATACACTGGAGCAGCCACAACGCCGGGCATCCAAGAACGTAATTGGAGAGCGCAATCTTTCATACCAGGAAAGGCTGCAACGATTGGGGTTATTCATTAGAAGCTATCGCAGATCAGGAGGCCACATGTTTATGACATACTTTATTCTGCGAGATTCACATCTTGTGTGAGAAAAGTAATATATGGTAGCTTACACATGCGCTGACTTGTTGGGTCCATGTGTCACATAAATCCCGAAGAAGAAAATCCAAATGGGATTAATTGAGGTTATATTGTGTTGGAAGCTAAGAACAACATCCAATTGCTTTTCGAAAATTCCTAAACTAGGTAACGACACAACTTAGTCTGGGAGCGCATACCAGGTTTGGTAATCCTACAAAGAAAAGCAATCTCCTCGACAATTGAGACGGGTCAGTTGTTTTCTCAATTGCAACCAGTTACCACTGAGCTCTATGCTGTGACTAAGTTACAACTAACTGCGGCATACGTGGTTGGGGTCCTCAATATTTTGTACGCTAACATGAGATCTCCGCGCAAAATTTGTTAGCGTCCGCTGTAAACTCCCAGCAACTTCAGCCTTCCGTGGTAACAATGACAGCGCAAGCCCTTTACATTCTTTGTAGCATTTCACTTTGGTGCCTCTAATAAATATAGATTGCGCTTTAACCCAGATTGACAGGCTTGGCTAGAGTATTGAAGACGTGGGCGCAGGCAGGAATTGTCTTAATTGGTCAAATTTCCCGAATGATCTCTGCAGTATGCTGAAAAGCCAGTTGTTTCTTTTCGCAGCTATCTCACCTAGTTTTGAACAGTTAAGGTCAATTTGTACAAGCGCACTAAGGTCCCGTTTCTTCGAATTGGTCTGCAATCCGTGCGCTCCAAGCAAATAGGTATAATCATGCCTATGGAATAATCGCACACTGCGACATTGGTCTACGTTGAACGATAGGGCGTTTTGAACTGAGCAGTTCGACACCGTATTAAGATCACACTGGAGCCGTTCGTGGTCGTCCGGTCCTCTGTTCATTCGCCACATTTCGATGTCATCCGCGAAAGATAGGAGGTTTGAAGCACTTGATCTAGCCAAATCGTTAATGAACATCACGAATAGACGAGTCCCAAGCATCGAGCCTTGTGGTACACCACACTTCACATCATTTGCAGCGGACAGAGATCCCCGGACGCTCCAAACGACGTTCGTTTCGAAAATTGCCTATCCAACTCAGAATTGGATTGCCAATGCATTAGTTCCGAAGTTTGTGAAGGAGAATTCGAAGGTCCAATCGATTAACCGCTTTTGAGAAGTCCATCAAGATGAGGTCGAATTCTGCTCCTTTATCAACAGCTTCAGTTCAGCTATTATGAGCAATTACTTGGTTACTTGTACATGAACGATATTGATGGCTGCCATGTTGCTCTTGGATAATTATGTATGGCTTTTCAGATACTGCAATAGCGCAACTACGATGATTGATCCCATTAATGTGAATAATACAGGAAGTAGCGTTATTGGACGGTAGTTGGTAAGGACAGTGCGGCTACCATCTTTATGGATGGGAGTGATGAATTCTCGCTTCTACACTGGTGGTTCTGTCGGACCCTTAGCTACTGCCTGCATAACGTTTAGTCAAATGTTGACTCCAGGAGAATTGTGAATATTCAAGGATAACAACTTGTTCAACGCAGATTCCGCAGTGAAGGTGATACAATATAAAGCCAACGGTGGAGTAATAAAAATGCGGAGAATATGTGTACTGTTTATCTGCTGGTAAGCTTGGGAGTACTGAAGCCGTAGGAGATCGGCTGCTTCCAAGGCTGACCGATTGCATTCATCAGCCATCAGCTTCAGTCACGAAGGAACGGAAAACTGGGTAACATGCGTCGTTTGGCAGAAATGTGCCGCCCCAGTATGAAATATCTTCCCTGCAAAATGCGCCACGATTTCACAGTGCCCACGGATAAGTTGAAACTCAAGCCACTGCATTCCGGGGAAGTTAAAATCACTAATAAGCAGGAAGCCTAGCTCATTCAACGGGAAACGAGGAATAAGGTTGATGTAATGAATAAATCTCAATCTAGGTCTACGTGCTTAAATAACAATACGCGATATTCTTTGTACCCAATTCTTAATTCGGTAGTCCGAGCTTTCCACCTAGTCGCCATTAGTAGCAGTACTTGACCAATTGAAAACGACACAGCTGTTTATGATGGTGCACGTCCACGGATTCACGGCTGAAGAAGGCCCCCCTAGTGCTTGGGCAACTGCTTTGTATATTCACAACAAACTTAGAAATATACCAAAGCAGTAAACCATTCTATTTACTGTTGTATCGACGAGGTAGCGCCTTCTACTTCCTGATTCGCTTTAGTTGCTCGTTGCGTTGCAGTATCGGACACTTCAATTGGGTAAACAAAGTCAGCATATTGACGTCAGGTGCTCCGGGCCAGATACCACAATTAGGTTTTACTTCAATTCCAAATCTACACTTTCTTGCATGGCGTTTCTGTTAACCAACAGAGTGTTTAAGAGGAAATCTCAAGTTTTTGCCTACTATCCTTTTACGTAACCGCGCTTACCGTATTAAGTGAGAATCAGGTAAGTTCTGTTTGTCGGTTGTGCACTGGGAGCATATAACCGTACATGAATGCATTAAGACTAGATTTAGGATAAAATTCTGAAGGAGGAAGATGAGTCTAAGATGCTAATCTTACAACCACAGGATTTGTTGATACCCATTTGAAACAGCACTAAGCTAAAATTAGGCGGTATTAAGGCAGCGCCACTTGTGCTCCGGGTTGCGGTATTGGCAGTATACGCCGCTTCATACTATAATACAATACTCAAGCTAGTGAAGAAACGGAATGGATATCCGACACAGTTTGACCACTGGTGACCCAGTTTTACAGGAGCTGAGTGAGAAACAATTATAAACCATTTTCACAAATACAGCACGAGATATTGAGAAGCAGCCGGTCTCTGCACTAAGAGACCAAACTGCCATTCATAGAAAAACAAACGGTTTCATTTTGAGGCCATGTGAGTTCAACCATTAAGTTCATGGATTGAGGACGTTTTATTAAAAGGATCGCTCAGCTATCTGTGTTCAGCATCATTCAGGATTTCGTGAAAGGCCCACAATATGGTTAAACGTGTGAGTTAATAAACTGGCACTATTTTGACCTAATAATCTTTTGGCTACATGAGAACTCATGAAGCTTATGAAAACTCATTTTGCACTCCTGTTTGAACTTCATGGAACTCTGAAGCACGGGTGATGCCATTACTGAACAGAAAGTAGAAATAGACGCATCTAAGTTGGACTAACATTTTGCTATCGCCTGGCACCACATTGAATGACTATGCTAAGAGAACGAACGATAAAACGGGTGATGGCGTGCTTGAAGCGTGTGGTGGAACGTGTGTTAGAACTTGCCAAGTAATGTCCACATTGAAGCAGATAACATTCGTTCGTATGGGCAATGGTCTAATGATGCGATAGAAATTGATGGATGTATTCGCTTGGCCTTGCTACTTTAATGACTAACAATGACTCGGAACTACCTCTAGGTACGAAATGTACGGTAGCTCAATTTAGGTACACCGAGTACAGTGAGGCAATGGCTTATAATTGGTAAAATTGCGAGTGCTTGACGAGTGTTGTCCGATTGTTAGGGTGAAAATTTCAACTTAAATTATAATGTGGACAAGAGGACTTGTACGCTACATGACTTGTAAGGAGGTTCGGATTAACACAGTTGTCAGTATTCTCGCCTGAATTTGTAGAGGACCATGACACCGTCTACTGTTTTGTTCAGTAATGATTTCCTAATCTGACGGTCATTGGCCATATGACACAGCGTAAATATGTCAGCATGTCGTTGTAATTTAAATTGTTTTTGGTGTGGGCAACAATTAAATGCGTTTTGATGAAGTTCCATTGTTGTGTCACTGGGAAAGGAAAAGCTTTTCGAAGACATTCCAGTCGATTGTACTGCGTGGCCAGTCAAACCTACTGGCGCCTCGGAAATGTGCGGAACCAATATACCAACGCCTCGCCGAACGCAACCTGAGGCCGAAATAAAATGCCGGTGTTCTCCGGTTAATCACTACTGCTGTATAGCACTATGAGTTGTAGGATATAGCTTGTCGTTGTGCTATATTTGAGGTTTATTTTTAAACAGAGAAGTGACGTATGGCTAATGTGTCTACTTACAGATCACAGAAGTAAATTCCTTTAACAGGAATTCAGCTGGACTGATTGTATATATTATACTGCTTCCTCAACTTTGGCTTCCACTCCATATCAGTTACGCCTACGAGGTCGCACAATATTCACATGGAGTAATTTTTGAAGTTTGTAGATAGGAACTGCTACTTATTTGCGCTGCGCATATTTCATTGTTACGGACAGAATAAAATATCTGAATTGAGTAACAATTCTGTGCTTTGTTGTCCTCAGTGAAACAAAGACAACATTATATTAGGCCAGATCTAGACCTTCATCTTCGCTGCGTCAGTGCTTATCTCTTAGTACACATCACCGATTGATGTTATAAATAAAAACCAA
>OX104069.1:103948668-103966558 GCA_944474145.2 Dicrocoelium dendriticum
CTTTCTTATCCCGGGTGTCCGTCAAGTGCGATGACAGAATGTTAATGTGTCACTGTTAATACTACGAGTCTTTCTGACAAGCTCCTGATCAAGTGAGGAACGTACCAAACTTAGGCCGTCAAATAACTTTTGCGGAATTCGCAGTTTGGTCGGTGTACTGATTATAGTGTAGTAGTAGAAGAATTTGGATGCCATGGGTGGAAACTCATCACATATAGACTCAGTGAGGCAGGTATCACACTCATTGGAATATAATGTACGTCCGTTGCTACTTTCGGAAACTCTTATTTGATAATAAATTGCTCATCATTATCGAGTTTGAGATCCAACCTTACAATTCTGGGCTTAGATACACAATACTAAGATCACATACAGAAGGGAATTCTGGAACAGTGCACTTCCGGACGTGTGATGGCGGTCTGACTGAGTCTAAATGTGATGGAGGCCTACCTGTCCCACATAACTCCCATTAAGACTCATCTGTAATCACTAGGCAGACAATAGTTATAACCTGATAGTCTACCTAACACATAACGTAAGACGTTAACGACACCGATGCTTACGATTACGCGTCTACGTTAAGTGATTGCGACCAATATTACAAAAGACTGTACAGATTTATTCCCATATGTCGATAAGTTCATGTGCTCATTAGTTATCCATGGTGTTGCATTTTATTTAGTTTTCATGACCTCCCGCTTGCAGGCTTAGGTTCCTTAGCTCAGGAACATTGTAGCTTGTGGATTAAATGTCTTAAATCTGGTGACCATGATAATTGTAAGTCAGCCTAAACAGATGATAAAAATTAAAAGTACGTGAGATTACTTTCTCTGGTACAGTACAATCTGAGAGGGGATAGGATAATAATGTTCATGATCATGTAGGAAGTTATTTGTATCAAACCGGCTGATCTCTTCAAACTAGCTACATCCGACCATCTGCAGTGTCATAAATTTAAACGTAAGACTTAGTGTTCCAGATTGGTATTAGGGCGAAATTCCTTGCGAATCATGTATTTCCCAAAAGGAAACATGCTTGATTCTGCATTAACGGAAAGTATTACTGTAGATGCCTTCCAACGTGGTTTAACTAATTGTTGATCAATTCGCTTACCAAAATTATTACAAATTTATTGAAGCCTCACTGTTAAGTCATACTAACAATCAAAAAGCTATCGGATTGCTCTTGTTTTGCTTCGCTTCATTGGAAGAGGCTAGGAAAGCAACTCTAGCACTGACCTGTTTGGTGTTCAGAGTTACTTGCCAGCACATGAGAAAGGATGATGTTCGACTTAAAGCTTACTTCGTCTCTGGAACCTAACCTGTCTTGACATATCCTCGATACTCGGCTGAGCCATTAAATAGGCCTTGACATTTATCGCTAAGTCATCATTTTTACAGTCTACTGCAGGTCATTCGTTTTTCGCAGAATAATTTTGACACATTTCTTTGTTACAACTTAGCCAACCCTATAATTTGCTAATTGTTTGCGAAAAAACGCAATACTGCGCATAGTGCGCGAATTTTAGTTGTGTCCAAAATAGCTTAGCTACAGTTGAACGAAGTATTGAGAATCGTTTTTGTATATTGTGGGAGCGCTTCTCTGGCTGGAATACTAACCGCTGAACTTCTTCTATCAATAGGATACAACTCTTTAAAATTCCATGCAAAATTGTGCGACTGTTGCTTCTGGGTGAGTAGCCTTTTCATTAGTCGACACAAGTGTATGCTATTTTTTCTGCGGTACATATACCTTCACCTTTGGATGAAGCAGTCTTGTTCCATCCACACTCAATGTGATAAATTGCACATAATGTCACGATCTCTGCATATGAAGCTTACTTTCAATTGACTTGACTTGATCGGTTTGCAGCTGAAGGTAAATCACTCGGAAAAACGCGCGATATCTCGTAACAAACACTGCACTTGCTCATTTGGCACAAGGAGCGAGTTAGTCGGCTGCGATTCTCCTGACGGCTACTGCTATTTATTGTAGCAAAAATCAGGGCAATACAACAAAACATGAATTACTCGAATTCATCTGTTTATCTTTGCATGCGGTGGGATAGTTATCCTCCAAATTTGTCTGCTTTGGAATGCTCTTCTGAGTTCTGTCATTTCCGCACCTACGCTATCCCTCTTTGGAAATTGACTTACCAATGCATTGCACCATTAGGTTACACAATTTCCGCGCATCGAGTGGTGATAAGAAACACAAAAACACTGTGTTCATGAGCCTCTACGAAAGCTGCGTAAGCGAGTGTACGTATGTGTAACGTTGAAGTTATATTAAGTCTGTAGCTGCTGTAAATACACCATATTTTTGCTTTCATTTTAGCATCTATTACCTACCCTACGTTTTACCAGTTGTGTAAATAGACAAATTTTGAATACACTATAAGTAACGCGCTAGCGTCTTGCTGAGTTCGTTTAGCGATGCCAGTGTTTGCGTGGTCGCCACATCTTTCCAACCGTCGTAAATATAGCTTCGAAGCATCAGTGACTATTTGACAGAAGGTAACTGACGAGGGGATTATAACGCTTGTGGCGGTTCCTTATTCAACTGTGTTTTTATCTATCGTTGTATTTTGCCTCGGTTCTATAACGTTTTACGTTCCGGCCCACTACAATTCTAACTATGCGTGGTTTGCATTGCTGATATAAAATATTATTTGAACGAATATATTTCTCACTGACCAACCTGCGATTATATTTGTATTTCGCCATTTTTCATTCAGCTTGTTTTTGGATGACTGCTAAAAGCTATCGTATATGTACATTGGTACATTCTCTGTTTGCGTAAATTTGACAACCAGTTCACAGGCAGGTATGAAGTACTTATGAGTTAGCGACACTGTGGCTAAATGTGTGGTTCCAGCGACTGCATTTTCCACTTAAGCATTAAGTAAATTTAACAATATGATCAGACGAAGTGCTTAAATACTTTTCCAATTCTGTTCAATTCTGTACCGTGAACAATTGCAGCGAATACGCATCGGTGTGAAATCCGCAAATATTGTAATTTTGCTCCGGTAATACCTACCTGCGCCAATTTCTCTACAAAGTGAAAAGAGCGAATATATAATGAATACTTATTTCCATCTGTTATCACACTATTGGTTATGGGAAATAAACATCTACCTAGAAAAGCATACGCGCGAACAGTGCCTAGTATTTAATTACAGTGAACATAGAATGGATTGGTTTCAGGCATAAACAGACTTAATACCTATCTAGTAAGTGATTGGAATCCATCACTCAAACTTCTGACTTCAGCGTGGTAGATGCATAGTAAGATAATAGTTGACGCTGTCCATTCGATGCGTACAAGTGAACCAAACCCTCTCTGCTCCAGTGCCCATGACTAGTGGCATTCCCCAAGGATCAGTGCTTGGACCAGAGCTCTTCAAACTATACATTAACGACCTACCGACTGCGCTACAAACCGACTGCTTGATCTATGCCGACGACCTCAAGCTTTGGTCAACAGTATCCAGCATTGAGGATGCGGACAGATTACAAGGGGCTCTAGACCAGCTACACGAATGGTCCATCAAGTGGGAACTGCCAGTAAACCGATATAAATGCGCTGTTCTCCGAATAGGTGGCACCGAACCCTACGGTGCATACCACATTGGTGGGTTTCTCCTTAGGAATACCACCCACGAGAGAGATCTCGGGGTTATCGTGACTTCTGACCTTAGAACGACGCAGGACACGTTAAAGAAAGTGGCCAATGGAAGGAGCCTGGTAGGTGCCTTAAGACGATCATTCGCTCGAATGACTCCCGAGATTTTTCGACCGTTGTTTACTTCGCACGTCCGTCCAGTCTTAGAATATGGTTTACCAGCTAGCCATCCGCTTTCAAAGTTTGAAAGCGCTCTGCTGAAAAAGGTTCAGAGACGTGCATCAAAAGCTGTTCTGGGGCTATGTGATCTCCCATAACCCATTCGACTCCAGAAGCTAAATCTGTTCTCCCTCGAGCTCCGCCGTCGCCGGGGTGACCTCATCTACACTAGATGCATCATCCGAGGGGAATTTGGAAGTGAGTTACAACAATTCTTCCGGCCCAACACTGACTGTTCCACCCGAGGGCACACATGGAAGCTGTTTAAGCAAAGAAGACACAAAATTCGCAAGGACATCACCCTATCCACTAGAGTGGTGAATGACTGGAACAGCTTACCGGAAGCAATTGCAGATGCTCCATCCGAGGAAAGTTTCAAGCGGCTGCTAGACAGACATTCGCTGAGAATGCTGGAATCTTGCGGCTGTCACTGCAATTGCGACGAACCCTCGAGGAACGTCGTAACGCAACGACACGCATCAAACCCAGTATGATACGGAATCGATGAGGCTGACAAGGGATTTCCCTCCTGCTCTCTACAACTCAATGAACTCAATGAACTCAACGAACAGTACTTAACATCAGTGAGCATGGAGGCCCAAAGCAATAGAATGTTTACTTGCAAATCTATCTAACGAGTCAATTTGGCAATTATCACCTACATGGTCGTCATATCACGAGCTAATTGATATTTCACTATACTATCCGTGGTACAGCAACAACCCGTATGGAGCAAGTTCTACTGAGGCTCAGTTTAAAAAGTGGCCAGATAGTTCGTTTTCGTATTCTGTATTTTTGTGCCGCTGTTTACCAATGTAACAATGGCTCACGCGGGAGATGTCAACCATCAAACTATGAAAGCTCCAATCCAGTCATTTATTAATGTTTATCAGTCGTCATGAACAAAGTATTATTTTATTGTCAACTGGCTTTATCGTACATCGTTCATTCAAAGGCGTTCAGCGAATCGACGGCTAGTAGGTTTCTAGCAGTCTTTCAGAACATGAAGTCAATGGAATGTTTTCTGTTGATGTATCTAAACGCATATGAGCATAGGTGCAGGCCAATAACTGCATCGTTTAATCCTATTATCATCATGCTTGGCTATGACAGTATCTTAGCACCCAAGAAACTGCGTCCTCAAGCGTTCATACTATTTTGATCAGACTTACCTTTCAATTCCTTGTTAAGTGCTGACAAAAACAAAGGTTTTGTATATTGTTAGTCAATTCCGTGAGACAACCTATCCCACAAATGAGCACTGTGATGAAAGCGAGAAATTATATTGTTTAGGTAAAAGATTCCGAAAATCTAACACCACACTAAGAACCTACAATTTCGTGATACGTTCGTACTGCACGTTTCACAAATTTATACCTGCTATTAGTGGATATATACTTGTTCAAGACGCAAAACACGTTTCATATTTTCCGAATTCCGCAGCCAATGGATAACGCCTACCAAATATCACCTACATCGCTTACGAAAAGCGATTGGTTAACGCGTACATCTAAATTAAATAAACATAAATTATCCCAATTAATGTTGGATGTTTGTGAGTAGGGTAAAGTTTGTAGAAAGTAGAAGTCACGATTAAAATTCACGCACAATAATATGCCTCGAAGGGGAGTCGAACCCCGGTCCACGAATTTCCGGTCCGCTGCTCTACCACCTGAGCTACCGAGGGCTGACGATTAGGTGCACAAATTTTAACACATGAGTTCTGCTTGGTGCGCGACGTATTGCCAATGGGCTCACAGTACCTGTCCTGATGTTGCAGATTGGCTCACTCACACGTCACTTCCCAATGGACCGAAGTACCTGTCCTTCAAATGTCCAAGGGGCGATGGTAGATTAATGTTGGAAGTTTGTGAGTAGGGTAAAGTTTGTAGAAAGTAGTACTTCGGTCCATTGGGAAGTGACGTGTGAGTGAGCCAATCTGCAACATCAGGACAGGTACTGTGAGCCCATTGGCAATACGTCGCGCACCAAGCAGAAGTCATGTGTTAAAATTTGCGCACCTATCCCAATTAAGTCTACAGTCACATATAATCCTTCTTTATCAGGCCATAAGCGATGTCTTCTGAATTTGGAAGACGCTGGGAAATAAATGTACAGAACACAGCATCTAACTTGCACTTCATTGCATAACACACAATGATAAGTTTGATGCGAACAAACTCATCGGTTATGTTATTCTCAACAGAGTATATATACTTTACTCCGCATCACCAACACAGGTCCGCTAGTCAGCTGCGACAGGTTTCATGTTTGCCGAGAAGTCGAGCAATTAAAAGTAAATAATGCTACTGGACCGGAAGCATTAGCATCACTTGTCATAAAGCACTGTGCAGATTATCTTCCAAAACCAGTATCCGTAATTTTTTTACCGTCTCTTAGGTTAAAAGAATTGAAAGGATAACTCAAGTGCCCAAGAAGAACTCTAAAGATCGTTCAGTAGCAAGTACACCGATAATGTTGAAGGCCGGTTGCACACGCGCAGACGAAATATGGTTGACGGCTTTCGGTACCGGATTTGTCACTGTAGCCTCCATAGGACAGCCACGGGACGCTATCAAAACGAAGGTATTTAAGACAGCGTCCATGAACCTTGCCCAACCATTAGTTCGGTTTTTTAATGTCGTATCGACGAAATGCAGGTCCCCACAATGTGGCAACATGGATTACTCACTTTTATTTACGGACATGGTAATGGTGCGGAGCCCACAAACTACCGCCCGAACACTCTCCTTCCAGTTTTATCCAAAGTATTGGAACGTATAATTGCGCAGGGGTTCATGGGATATCTTGAGGGCAACAACATCCTAGTTTCACAGTATAACGGATTCCGCCGAAATCGATCATACACCACAAACTTGCTGCTAACCCAATCAGACTGGACAGTGTCAGCCGATGCCAGAGTGGGAGTCGACGTTGTCTACCTAGACTTCTCGAAAGCGATCGATCGTTTGGACCACCGCATTCTCCTACACAAGCTTTGAAGTTATGTACTCGGTGACCTAGTGCTCAGTTGCATCAGCAACTTCCTCACTCAACAGCTGTATGTTAGAGTCCGCAGCTCTATTTCTGACGCAGTATACGTCCAGTGTGGTGTGCCGTAAAGATCCGTACTGGGGTCATATATATTCCTAAATTGCATTAAAGTTCTTGCCAGTGTGTTGCAGTCAACTTTCGTAATATTTGCAGATGATGTCAGAATTGTAATATCCGATGATCACATGGCATCGCAGAGCGATCTCGACAGGGCTCACGCGTGGTCATCCGATAACCAGTTCCAGTTCAACGTGGCAAAGTGCAAGGTCGTAAGCATACGCCGTCAGCCTATCTATGAATATCGACTTTGGAATCAGTAGGTATAACCTGCTTCCCAGGAACATGACCTCGTGGTGATCGTACAGTACAATCTTGGCTGATCAAGACAGGCTGAAAAGGCATCAAAAGGGGCCATCTAACATCTTAGACTGTTAACGAGGGCTTTCGGAAATGTTGAGCTATGAATCTTTCCGCAAATGCTGTAGGCCTACATAAAGCCAAACGTTTAACGTCCGATACAGGCCCGGCTTCCCTGGCGCTAGCGCCACGTCGATGCACTTGAATCTCCACAACTCGGAAAATCAAACTCTTTAGGTGATTGTTTCGTCTTTCCTACCAGGGCAGACTGCCCTCTCTGATAATGTACATTGGTGAAAATCGACGTCTACGAGGAGACCTTATGTCGATTTACTTACAACTTACGAATCCAACTTACCCATGTCGCAATTTTTGCAGCTGAGCACAAATAGAAGCTCCAGAGGTAACAGCTCAAACTGGTCTCGCACTACAGTCGAAGTGACTGTCGACGAAACGTTTTCTCTCTCAATGTGTCCGGTGCATGAATTGCCCTTACGGCTCACATTATACTTGCCTCTACCTTAACACTATTCAAAAAACGCCCTGATTAAAAGTTTTCCAAATTGTATTGCTTGATATAGTCCGTTTCACTTGGCGAACGAAAAACGCAAACCTACCATGGGTTTAACTGCTCTCTTAGCAATATGGCTGTGAAGATACATGCAAAGTGTCCATGTGAGTAGCCTGGATGTTTCTAAACTGGATCAACACACCACATTTGTCAAACGAAACAACACGCAAGTAAGAGTTGTCGTTTCCTTTTTATATTTATTACGCACTTACTGAACTACAACAGCACTGTATACTAGCATGTGTGTGCACATCCCATTCCCAGTTCAAACTATCGTTATATGGTAGTGCATTTAGATAGGTATTCGTTTTAAGCTCATAATAGGTACAGCCGCATGCTGTCTTGTAAAAAACAACAGCATTCTACGATAACAGTTAAAGGATTTAGAAAGCCTGGAGTCCGAGGAATACCTGGCTCTCCGCACCTAATGAGCACGAAAGTATTTCGAATGGACATCGCCTCAGTTAAAGTGTGAGTGGCTACAACTCGCGTAAAAGTACAATCACTTTCTACCTTCAAATAGTAAACCACTGGTTACTGCCTTCCAAATTAAAAAGAAACACCAAGACTATAAATTGTACTATCTGTCTAGTACCACTAACGATAAGCGATACGCATATACCTATAAATATACTTGACATCGGGAACCACCAACGAACAGGATAAACAAAATAATCGAAAAAATACTGTCCATATATTTATGGCATTCTATGGCTGACAAAATAGTCATTATGAACACACAGATAGTGGTTGGTAGCCAAAGCTTCGGCAAACCGAAATAAACAGGGCATTGACCTGACATAACAAAATTTTGCAAGCTGTGCAAGACTCCATCCTGTGACTCGAAAGCCGCAGGGGTTTGCCTAAAGTGAAAATCGGTCTTCTACGAGAATAAGGTGGTTTGGGAGTTGGGGTATCCTAGGTACTCGAACCTCGACATATCTTCAGTTAGTCCGGAGCTAGGAATTATCGGTTCTGCAAACAAGTGTCCCTGCAGGCAAAACAAATTAATCTTTGTTGCTTCCGATAGACTGAGCTACCACAATTTTGATTGTCACATATAATGTGAGAGGGGCTCGTTTATTTTCAACGGTACTAAAACAGTATATATATATATGCCTACGTCTCACGCTTTTCAGATAAAAGGTTGCCTAGATTTTACGATTGTTTCGCAAAAAAAGCGTCCAGTAGAGCTGCAGGTACTGCCTATCGCATAAATTGTACAAACAAGGAAATCTCGACAACAGCGATACACACTAACTCAGCATTTGTGAACTGATGAATGAACGTTGACTCGATAGTATAGCAAAAGTGGTTTGTAATGATTCGTACAATTATGTACCTCTGTCAATAGAATCGCACTACATTCACTGAGTCGAATGTGAGTTTTGCGGTCTAGACAAATATTATATTAGATCATCTGAATCGAAATAATGGGGCTATGATCTCAACTACGCATGAGTTTGTCCGTTAAAACACTTTTATTTTGTTTGGATGTGCTCACCTTCGATAGCGGCTGTAAAGATAGTGACGAAAACGGATGTCATTATAAGGGTTAGTAATTTCGCAAAATGGATAATCCGCCGATACTACATGGAATAAATACAGGGATATTGAAATTCTGCTCTTATTTTCACTAGGTTGATTGCAGCTGCTCTTGAGGATACACTTGCAAGGATCCCCAGTCTGGTAAAACGATATCGTCAACTATATTTATGCTCGAAACCGTGCATGAAATAAAGCTATTATTATAAACAACCTGCTTAGCTTAACTTGCAGTTATTTATTACAAATCTTAAACGTAAGTGAAACATCAATTCAAATTTCAAGCAGAATATAAACGAATCTGTGTGATCCATCATAAAACATAGTCTGAAGTAAATTTAGCAAAAATTGTTTTTTACAACAAACTTTACACTCGCGTCATTTGTAAGTAAGGGATGTTTTAGTAAATCAAACTATTGATCGTGTTTGATGGTTCATCTCCATCGCTAATGTTGCAAAAAACACTTCTTGAGTGTAGGTAATTCATGACCAAAACCAAGCGGCAATGATAATGAGGCGTGCTTGCTCAAGTAATGCAGCTTTGTGCCAGAAAAGATACAAACTCTGATGTAAGGTTTAATGCCAATAGTTTAACATAGAAATACCGCTTTTCTATCATAACTACAAAGGATCTTTTACTAACATACATGGCAGAGCACAGTTACAAGATTAAGATACGGTATAAGCAATAGGCCGGTACGCATTACCGACGCTTCGCTGCAGCGCCACCACCACCGGTTGTACTTGCGCTGATACTGCGATGGAAATCCTGCCCCTATGCAGACTGGAATCCGCAATGTCAGGTTATAAGACAAGTTCGCTACATTTAGACTACGGCGATTATCCATCTGGTTGGAGCAAAATTAGTTATTCCGAACTGTTGAACAGTACTGAATCTATGACTAATTGCGACAGATTATTGATAATTTAAAAGACAAATTGCACATAAGAGTATAACAAGGCAACTACAGTAGGTCTTTAAAAGATAAACGGATAAATCTTTCACGTTACCCTATATTCATAAATGTTCTAAAAGGCGCTTGTCAGCGTTTCATCACTGGCGTGAGGTTGATAACTGAGATGAAGTTCTGTTTTCAATGCGACACATCACTCCTGTCTTGTTCATCTATTGACAATAATATCCTATAACCACATTCTTTCGGATTATGATATCAGTTGGACTAAAAGTTACTTACAGTCCAGTCAGATACTGGTATAACGAGGTACCAGATATCGAGCCCGTCCTTGCCATGAATAATGCGGTGACATCGGAGGCTTCGCAACTATTAAATATGCGTAGCACAGTCATCACATCACAGCTCCTAAATTGCGCCTGATATTCTGGTCATTAGTTTGAAACAATTTGGTACTAGGTGTTACTGAAAAAGTTATACTTAATGCGAATTCCTTGCATTGCTTGCTACAGACACATTTTTACGTAATTTATTTGCCTGTTTACGAACGCATCATTTGTAAACCAGCAAAAGGCTTTACAAATCCTCATATTCAGATAAGTTTGCTCGTAATGAGAAATACAGTCGGGTGCTTTCAGAATTCGTCAGTAGTAGGAATTCTACTGGATAGACGAGAAGTTATAATTTACGATTTGAAATATCAGCTTAAGTGCTGCTTGACAACAAGGTTAATTAATTGGCCACGAAAGTGCTCTGCTAATCCACTTTTGAGTAAAGGTTTCTATTCTGGTGTTGGATTTCTGCAGGATAAATAAGAAGTAGATTTTTTTCAATCACTACGAATTTTCTGACACCATTGTTGGTGAATTGGGATTTCGTGGTGAACGGCGCTGTACCGATTAAGTGCCTAAGAAGACATTCTAAGAGGTCGGTCACCTCATCTAGCTGTTCAGCCTATATCGTTGAGGTTGTGTTTTCGAAGGCGCCAAAGGTGGATTCGCTAAAACAAGTAGTCGCGATTTCCTTAACTGGGTTCGCCACTACCCCTCACGGCTGGATTTATTGGAGCAATCCAGGTCCACTCAGCCAATAGTGTTTGTATGACAGCGAAGTATCGGGGTAAAACATTAATATGTTGTTGACCTGCAGGCTTAACGGATTGTAAGAACAAAATATTAATGCTGAAAAGTAATAATTGTAGTGCATCTGTTTCTGATCCACATCCGTCACATGAGAGAACAATGAAACAGGACAATTTTCCCCACGACCCCAGGTAATGTAAACACATTTGCTAAAAAAGCCATGAAGCATATAGCCACCTTGGCTCTACAAGAGGAGTTGAGAACTTAACATATAGGATGCTTATGTATGCCCATATTTGATGGCGTAGACATTAGACATTCAGTCAGGCATACTCAGCCAACGCGTTTATCAGTCGATGATACGGTTGAGAGTATCTACATAGCTAGAATAAGTGGCTTAAAATTTACTCTTGTTAGTAGGCAGGATCAGTAGCATTGATGCACACAAAGACATATTGGACTGACTCAAGCCAAAGTGGCTGGAAAGCATGCTTGGATCGACGAAAGTAAATCACCAGCTTAGTTTATGAGGACAGGAGAGAGATATTGAAACTGATTAACAACAGGACAGCCACTCAACATTTTATGCTCTTGATCGCTGACCGTACTATGTTGTTGATTGCTGGGGACTACGAGACAGAAGGTTTTCATTATTCATTCATATTTACCCTTTTGCAAAGGTCACAAACCTGTTGCATGTCAAATTCAACTCCGATATGCAATATAGGGAGCAACTAGCAACTGAGCTCACACGAGAAATTTGGGACTGATGCCGTAGCTTTGACAACAGATGTTTGTTAAAATATCATGCGAATCAAAATTTATTGCAGGACAACTTTGCCGTTTTGGCGCAGCGGATCATCATGGTAAAGGTAGAATGCTAAGCCAAATCTAACTACCAAAACAGAATAGGTAAAATCTATGATCTAGACTTTGAGAACTATCATAAACCCTCAAGTGAGACCAATCAACGGGCTCCAATAATGGAGCGTAGAAATAGACTGTGTAGAAAAGTCATTTCACGATATTATCTACATTGGCTCGTTACAACGAGATCCGTTTTCTGCGAATCCCATCACTCGATTACATTTGTAAGACTGACTAGTATGACAACAAGCTGGTGAAGGCGGTGGTGAAGGTTTTTTAATCTGTATGAATTAGTTTCCGGTAACTTGTATCAATATCTGACTAGGTCAAGGTGGCAAAACTTACTGCAAGGAGAGTCACATTTTGTGAGGTGAAAATATGCCGGACTATAATCAGTCTGATATTAAGCCAATAATAAATAGTTCACAATTACGAAAAATGTCCAAGGCTGAAGTTATTATTTCATGATGACGCCGAGGATCAGTCGACATCTTAACGCGGGATGCATTTGACCTGCGGGACGAAATTTGGACATCCCTGAACCAGATGGATTCATATGATGGGGCCTGTACATACCCTGTATGCTTACCTGATCTGACTTGACCTCACCTAACGGAGCACACTGACTTATCGCGTCAAATCCACTTAGGAACTGAAACCACGCACGGTCGTCACCAGTGATACATGTCAAAGGATCTCCAATCTGGACAGCGTAAATATAGAGAATGCACAAGCCCTCTTTCCATGCGTAGTTCTGGTGGTGTTGACCGGTTCGTAATCACTTCAACTATCCTTAGAAACATTCTCGAGTTATGTTTGGATATTCCTTTGACAAAACACGGCAAAATTTCAGGCATTGGGTTCGTTGCCGGACATAATTCAGTGTCCACTTTGAATCTCAAGAACTAGAACGAAACTGCTGATATTTTGACAGTACCTTGCCGAATATGCTTACAGCGGAACTCATCTATCGAGGTAAACGAAGCCTTTATCACATGCCATTTATACGTAGCGCTACATGTGTAATTAACGTGAGATGCAACATAAGGTTCAGAGTGGGACTGTTTTCTGCGTGAGGTACAGGGCAAGGAACAAAGTTGCCTGTGCATGATTGTGTTGACGGGCTGTTACGTACGTGTTGGTTATAATGCAGGGAATTATTAAGCTGATCGAAAACAGGTACATAGACGACTGAAACGTTTATTTGTCAAACGTTTAATACTGAAAGCACCTAAGTTTCTGCTAATCAATCTAATGCCATCGTAATGAAGCTGGACCTTACGTGGTGCAATGGTTTGCGTGCCTCAGCGATCCATTGAGCTATGCTGGGTGGTGCTTTTTTGCAACTTCAGAGCTACTCATACCAGATTGGTCAATGGTTACAGGCCAGACAAACTCAGCCACCTGGTCCTCCAGGTTGAGGGTTTAATGGGGGTGGCTCCTCATTTCACAAAACGGGCTCTGTAGTCCAGTGCCAAAACTCGCTGCCTTGCGGTAAGGTTTTTGAACCAAAGGCTTTGGTTGAGGACCCTTATCGTTCTCCTGTCTAGGCCTAGGCAACCTGAAAGTAATCTGCCCACGCAACACAATAAACCTTTCCTACAACAATTTCTTGATGCTCTGGCCGTCGCAGAGGATAATAAACGGCGCCCTATCTGCTGCATGGAGCAGGGTGGATAGGGGTATGGATGCTACTGCTCAGGCCTTCCCGTCTTCTTATACCCCTTCTTGCGCTTCTTCATCCTTATCATCCCGCTTCAACTTTACTTATATCCCCCCATTTTCAATCCCCCAATCCTTGGCCCTCCCCCAGCTTACTTCAATAGTCGCTTGTCTTCTAATTTCAAATCACACACAATCGCACTGCTTCGCTCCAATCCAGTCGATAAGTCCATGTTCAACCAAGCGGACAACGTCAGTTCATCCGTTTCCATTTGGTGTCCTTGAGTCTCGCTAAGACTGGCATGCCTCAACGTGCGCACTTTGCTGCAGATTGGCCAACAGGCAGCATTGCCCGCACACTAGAGACCCTGTCGATCGATATTTGCTGTTTATCAGAAACCCGCCTGCAAGATTCGAGCTCCGTGCTTACCCTGAGGTCCCCCACATGCGACACTGGCGCCACATTCTCATTGCGCCTGTCTGGCGATGATGCAGCTTCAAATGCCGATCAAGCTGGCGTAGGCATTGCTTTGAGTCCCCGGGCTGAAGCTGCCCTGATTGATTGAATCCCAGTAAACAGTAGGATGTGCGCCGTTACATTAGCTGGTTCGTTCCGTGCCACGAAGTCGCGCGGGGACAAACGGTGCCTGTGTGTCATTGCGGCCTACGCCCCTACAAACTGTAGCACTGATTTGGAGGGTTTCGGTGTGGCTCTCTCCCACCCCTGCACTCTACGACCGACGGTTTCGTCTTGATTTAGACTCATCAGGAAGAGATAGCTGAGCTAGGAGTGGAACCCGAGGCATAGTGCTCGGCGGCTATCGCCATTACCACTAGGCCATTGATTTCCGCGAGCAGTGTTTGACACAGCGGTTAGAAGTAGATTTTCGGGTTTTTTGGAGCACCCGCCGTGTGTCTTGGATTGCGACACGCAAGCTCATTAGTGGCGGCGGTTGACTTGGAAGTCAGCCTCTGCCAAATCAGTCACTGGGACCGTCACCGAAGTGGAGGGTTTCGGTGTGGCTCTCTCCTATCGCTGCACTCCACGACCGACGGTTTCGTCTTGATTTAGACTCATCAGGTAGAGATAGATGAGCTAGGAGTGGAACCCGAGGCATAGTGCTCAGCGGCTATCGCCATGATCACTAGGCCACTGAGTTCCGCGAGCAGTGTTTGACACAGCGGTTAGAAGTAGACTTTCGGGTTTTTTGGAACTCAATGGCCTAGTGATCATGGCGATAGCCGCCGAGCACTATGCCTTGGATTCCACTCCTAGCTCAGCTATCTCTTCCTGATGAGCCAAAATTAAGACGAAACCGTCGGTCGTGGCGTGCAGGGATAGGAGTGAGCCACACCGAAACCCTGCACTTCGGCGACGGTCCCAGTGACCGTTTTGGCAGAGCCTGACTTCCAAGTCAACCGCCGCCACTAATGAGCTTGCGTGTCGCAATCCAAGACACACGGCAGGTGCTCCAAAAAACCCGAAAATGTAGCAATGATTCTGTAAAAGATGATTTCTATCAGCAACTTCACGAGCTCCTTCGATACAGAAGAAGCAGGGATACTGTGGTGTGGGCTAGTGATCTAAACGTCTAATTCGGAATTTGTCCTTAGATGAGCTTCATCTGGGCGGCCAACATGATGTCGGCTCCCGTAGTGATAATGGTGAGCGATTGCTACAACTGTGTGAAGATGCTCGCCTCTTTCTCGCGAGCACTAACTTCCGACACAGCACCCGCAGAAGCGTGACTTGGCGGCCACCAGCCTCGGGCCATCCATGGACGCAAATCGATCATATTGCGATCAGTTACCGCTGGAGAGGCTGTGTCCAAAACTGTCGCTCGATTTGGAGTACGAGCGTGGACTTTGACCACGCACTTGTCTGTGCCGACTTCCTGATTCGTTTCGGTGGACGTCCGCACCGTCGATGTGAACGGATTGACACCAGCCAGCTCTCAAAGCCAGATGTTTTGAATGTGTACCAAATTGCGCTGACACCTAGGCTGAGTAAACGTACACTAAACACCGTCGAAGATCACTGGTCGCATACTCGTCAAGCGTTGCTGTTAGCAGGCATGGCTTCATGTGGCAAAGCAAATTGCCAAACAGGACATTGGGTCTCTACACAGTCTCTGAAATTTATAGATGTTCGCCAACGTAATCCGGCTGGAAGCGAATACAATGAAACTCGCAAAAATCTCAGGGAAAAACTACGTGCTAACCTAAAGAAGGACTGCAAAACCTGGTGGTCTCATCGGGCCTCTGAAATGGAAACAGCCGCTGCCGTTGGTAATCATCGTAAGTTATTCCGTCTGATACGGGAAACAGGCAGCAGGAGACCTGGTGTTAGCGAGACCATATGCGACGACAGTTGGCAGCCGATCCACAGCCTGTCAAAACGCTTGGAGCGTTGGGCTGAACACTGCAAGACAATTCAATCAACCTGAGTCATCGCTTTCTCCTTCGGGCGTTGAGCGCTCTTCTCCTTGGGCCGTCTCCTTGGATCCGCCATCACGAGCAGACGTCGAAAGTGAGATCAGGCTGTTGAAATTGCATAAGGCCGCAGGGGCAGATTGAACTCCCCCAGCCCTCTTCAAATTCGGGGACCTGCTCTAATAGATGAGATACACGATTTGCTAGTAAAACTTTGAGAGAAGGAGATAGTCCCGACAGACTGGAACCGCTCCGTCATTGTCCAAATTTTCAAGGAAAACTACCGTTTGGAATGCGGCAATCTAGAGGGATCAGTCTGATTTTGATTGCCTCTAAATTGCTTGCCTCTGTCATTCTCCACAGGCTGACTGTCACTCGTGAAAGTCAGATTCGTGAAGAGAAAGCCGAAGTTAGTCGATTTCGCGGCTGCATCGACCACATCTTCACCTTGCGTCAAGTGTTGGAGCACCGCCATGTTTATTGGCGGCCCACCGTTGTCGTGTTCCTTGACATAAAAGGTGCCTTCGACTCAGTCGATCGATGTGCCCTTTGGGACTGTCTCTTGAGAAAAGGTGTGCCTGATAAATATGTAAATATTATCAAAGCGCTGTACGCGCATAGTTTGGGCAGGGTGAGGGTTTATGGCAAACTGTCGCCACCCTTCAATATCACCAGCGGTGTGCGAAAAGGATGCCCGCTGTCACCATTCCTCTTCAACTTCGCTATTGATGAAGCCATGGAAACAGCTTTGGCTGGACACGACCTAGAAGGTGTGGAGCTACTTCCTGGCGAGCGACTTCTTGACTTAGAATATGCAGACGATATTGCCCTAATTTGTGACAGCTCCCAAACATGCCAAGTAGCACTGGACCGATTAGCACTGGCTGTCAATCGTTTTGGGCTATGCTTTGCTCCATCGAAATGCAAAGTACTTCTCCAAGATTGGCAGGGGCCCAACCCTGCGCTAACCCTTGGTGGTGATCTGCTAGAAGTCGTTCAGGGATTCAACTACCTGGTCAACTATATTAGCACCCGTTGGATGGAAGATGAGTTTACGAACCGGATAGCAAAAGCTCGAGGTGCTTTTGCCAATCTCCGCCACCTGTGGCGCAGACGCCACATTACTCTCGCCCTGCAAGGCAGAGTTTACAACGCAGCCGTCCGTTCAACTCTCTTATATGGCTGTGCAACCTGGCCCATCAGGTCGATACATATAAAGAGGCTCGTCACCTTCGATCATCGCTGCCTTCTCAGCTTAACTTATGTCTGGTGGGAGCACCGCGTGAGCAATGAGCGTGTTCGACGTCGCGTATTTGGTGCAGGAAGAGAGAGTGAACCGCTCAGCACCATTATATCACGCACCAGGCTCCGATGGTTGGGCCACGTGTTGCGTATGCCAGCACACCGACACGCGCGACGTGCATTGTTTGCGCGTTGTGGGTGTGGTTGGAAGAGGAGGAGGGGAGGCCAAGTGATGACTTGGTTGAGAGAAATGAAAACCCTCACTTCGAAGTTGGCGTCGGTTGGTGCATCCCGATTGCCTGGCTGTGGTCCTAAGA
>OX104069.1:103967056-103983218 GCA_944474145.2 Dicrocoelium dendriticum
AATATCTTAAAAACTTACACTAGGAACTTTACAAATTACACGAAAAAATGTGATGTTAAATATTATGTTGGGCGTTTTGCATGAGATCGGGAATGGTCCAATAAACAAAAGGGAAGGAGCTGGACAAGTAAACTCACAACGCATATGCCGTTGCGTCCGGCTTTTCGCCATATCAACAAGTGTGCCCACCCAAACGTGCTCATTGTTTTAAAAAACCCAACCAAGCAGTCTGGACGCAGTAACTGCATTTAGTTTCGAAGTGATCGTTTTCATTCCTCTCAACCAAGTTAACCCTCGGCATCCCCTCCTCCCCTTCATACCTCGCCCCCGACGGATGACAAAGTGAGGAAGAATGTTACATGACTGCGATACATGTATGGATAAAATGTTGCTGCGCTATTTCAATAGGCCAACTGTGTGGCCCAATTAAATGATGACGTTTCAGTGAGATGTTGTGGTTGAGTGTCATTAATTGTTGTCACAGTGATTGGGATAATTTAGCATCTGATGAACCTAAATAAGACAAAGATTTTGTTCACTAAAATCTTCCAAAAATCTTAGTTTAATCGTTAAGTGAAATAAAACATTCCCTTGACATTTCCGATCCCTCTCCATTGTGGATCCTTGAGCATAGAGTGACCATTATTTGCCAGTTTTGCCACATCCGGATGGCGTTTTCTACATGTGGCCTAACGTAAACACTGAGAATTCGCAAAACTAACGTAGAATCAAATTGGCCAACCTACCTCTAAAGAGAGACCAAGTTTCGCAACTTTATCCGCTGTTTTTTTGGCATGACTTGCTCGTTTGAGATCGTCCTGTAAGAAATCCCTGGTATGAATTTCACGGGAATCTCACTGCAAAACATCTCCCTATGCCGATATTCATATTCTAACCTGACTACTCATTAAATCGGTTGGGATCACCTTGAATTGCGATGTGGTCGATTAATCTCTTGTTAGCACTCAAATCTTTAGACCGTCTGCAAAGAGTATGATGTTTAGGTTGCTATCTTCTACCAGGTCTTTTAAGAGAACCAGAAATAGCTGTTTTCTGAGTAGAAAAAGTTCACGTTCAACACCCGGTATCTATATAGGCTTGCGCACAATCTGCTCCAACTACAGAGGAATAAGTTTAGTTTCCGTCGTTTGCAAGCTGCTGGTGTTCATCCTACTTCGCAGACTATCCCTAACACGCGAATCGTTGCAACGAGAAGAACAAGCTGGGTTTCGCACTGGTCGCGGCTGCATCGATCAAATCTTAACACTTCGCCAAATCCTCAAGCTTCGCCATGTGTATCAGAGGCCAACGATTGTGTGTTCCTGGATATCTGTGCAGCCTTCGATTATGTCGACGTACAGTATTGTGGCAGTGCCTACTGTGGAATGGTGTCCCGAGAAGTTCGTCTCCATACTGCGCGCTCTATATAGTCTGACCTCGGGCAGGGTTAGGGCTTGTGGCAAACTTTTGCCTAGCTTTGTGGTCTCCAGTGGAGTTCGACAAGGATGCCTATCTCTCCGATCCTATTCAACTTTGCCATTGAAGATGTCTTGAAGAACGCTCTAGGCGATTCGTTGAACGCTGGCATTGAGCTCCTCCCAGGTAGTCGAGTTGTTGGTTTGGATTACGCTGATGATATCGTCTTGCTGGTTGACGATTCACACGTCGTCCAATTTGTATTAAACCGCTTGGCGATTGAAGCATCAAAGTACGGTATGTACTTTTTGCCATCCAAATGCAAGGCTCTCCTTCAAGACTGGCAGGTGCCTCTGCCTGCACTCACGCTTGCTGTTGAGACACTAGAGGTTGTGAAGTGCTTTGTCTACTTGGAAAGTTGCATCAGTGCTGGCGGGCTGTTGGAGACGAGATTTCGATGCGCATCTCGAGAGCAGGCCTCGCTTTTCTAGGCTGAGGCATTTGTGGCGTCGCCACGACATTCGTCTCTCCATCAAAGGGCGGGTCTATTGTGCAACTGTTCGTGCTGTACTGTTGTACGGATGCGAGACCTGGCCCATTCGTAAAGATGACTTGCGCAGACTATCGGTCTTCGAGCACTGCTGTCTGCGGTCCATTGCCCGTGTGTGGTGGCAGCACCACGTAAGCAATGTGGAAGTTAGACAGCGTGTCTTGGGACGTGGAAGCCACTCGCTCGAGGCGCTGGTCTCACTGCATCAACTGTGCTGGTTGTGGCACGTAAAGCGCATGCCTGTCCAGCGTTACTCGCGTCGAGTTTTGTTTGCGCTTGCTGGACAGGGCTGGAAGAGACGGTCTGGTGGACAGCCTACAACATAGAGAAGCCGCATGAGAAACCTGACGAAACATTTAGCCTCGGCCGGTTGTTGTCGACTACCTGGTTGGGGTCCGAGAGATGCGGATACTTGCTGGTAGAATACCTTGTAAGCCATGGCTCAAGATCGATGTCAATGGCGGACGTGTGCATCGGTTTGTTGCGGTGTCCCTTCTTTCTCCCCCTAAAAAAGAACACACTGAAAAAAAATTTCAAAAGCTGTGAGTGGTAAAATAGACAAAAAAAGCTTTTGTTGTTGCTGTTTTCTCATTATTCATATTGTTTTCCTATTCAGCCATGATTCCAATGGCAAAATATCTGTACCACAGATGGTGTATAATATATATATATATATATATATATATATGCGATGATCTGGAAGATTAAATGCCTTCAAAAAGTTAAAGTAGGCATTTCATCGGCAGCAACAACGGATTCTGTCCGAATGGTGTGGTCTAACGAAGGGTTCGTGTTGTGTAAGAAGTTTTGGCGTAATTCCCGCTGCCTGTGTGCAATGATATTGCACATTTCTAAGCATCACATTATTGCTTCTAACATGACAGATTCCATGGGATAAGCAAACATCCGTAGATGAGTCATTCGCTGGTACATCACGGTTCCCATTGTGAATATGAGAGAACGTTCCAAGCTTTCACAATTTTAAGACTTGTATCACGTCGGTACAGCGCTGGGAATCTGGGATAAATATTCATCCCGGCTACAGGTAGCTACGTACGGTTCATTGGGGCGAATGTGTACCAGACAAGGGGAAATGGCCTCGCGCACGTTCATTAGTAGCTTCAGTTCATCCTCAGAAATTAAATCCATGTGGATAGTTCCTGTTGAAAATTCGGTCTTTGTGAGAATGCTATGAAATGACAGTGCACTTAGGACAATGTAAATAGTTCCGTATCTAAGAGAATTAGCTGCCTCTTACACAGATACGCCGCCTCCCAAAAGTGTGCTTAGAGGAGGAATGTCCTGCCGTATTTAGCGAAGCTGTTTGATATGACCGTAAATTTAATGGGATCGGAGCCGTGTATCGGCGAATCATGTTGGTGGTTCAATGTATCCTCGCGGACTAGTCTGGGCGATTTCGCTTCCATCGTGTTCGCAAGCAATGCATTGGTCAGAGTTCTGATTTGGATTCTTTGCTTAGAAAAGTGAATCTCACCAGGTATCCGGCTTTCACGTCATGTACAATCTTTCTGCTAAGAAATTTGGGTCTCCATAATGAATTGTACCAAAGCCCTGAACCAGTTGACAAATGCATCGTAAGCGAATATGGGGATGATTACGCAAAAAATTGACTAATCATTGACAACGACCTGAGCCCGAGCGCCAATGTAGCTACACTGGCGCGAAAGGCCAGCGTTCGCCTGGCCCTCCTTGGACGTGCACTAGGGTCTTTCCCTAGAGAGACATTTGTCCGTCTCTATAGCACTTTAGTACGTCCGCTGCTGGAGTACAACATACTTGTCCAGCCGCCGTACCTGAAGAAGGACGAGGCCATGCTGGAAACTGTACAGCGCAGAGCCACTAAGAGAGTGGACGGACTATCCCACTTCTCGTATGAGGAGCGTCTGGCCGCCCCTAACCTCTTCCCGTTGAAATATCGCAGGCTTCGTGGCGACCTTATCTTAGCTTATTCCGTCCTGACTAATAACAGACACCCAAAAGCAGGATTGCTGGTCCGCGCCCGTACAGATCATCTTCGAGGGCACTCACTCAAACTGATGACTCGTAGCAGTCGCCTTCTGTGCCGAAGAAACAGTTTCAGTGTGCGTACTGCCTTCGCTTGGAACGCCCTCCCCGAAGCTGTTGTCTCAGCGCCCAATACGGAGGCCTTCAAACAGCGCCTAGACGCTTGGCTCTTACCTCGCTGGTCTTCCACGTTGCTAAGAACTGGCCATTTGCCAAGCTAACACGCGGCGCTTCCATCATTTTGCTTCTATCCAACTTTGCCGAATTTACCTACACCACTCTCTTGTTCCAGGTATCCACGTTCCCACAGTCAACTCGCTGAATTCTTGTGCTGAATACCACTACTGCGTCGAGACCCACAACATCTGGCACCTACCGACGAGATCAGGACCTTGCCGTAAGATCTCGAGGCAGAAACACCGAAAAGCTACGCTTACTCGTTCTGCGCAAACCCGTAGGACCCGTGAAACCCGTGAAATGATGTCGTCAGATGGGAATCACTGATGTGCTACTATAAGAACCTCAACCTTGACCTCTTTGGAATGTTCTGCGTAATAGACGTAGGAAAAAGCAATATTGCATTATTGGTGCGACCCACGGAGCTAGTTGTCGTTATTGTATCGTTCATAAGATCCTCTTTGTTAAATACGAGGTGCAGTGTGGCCGGTTCATTCCTCGCACTGGATCGCGTAGTGACGTGGTTTTGAAGTGCTATGCTAACGTCTAGTTTTTGTAGTTACCATTTAAACGTTCAACATTAGACGCTGGAACCTGCAAAGTTTTCAAGTTGAATTCTGTACTATGAGAATGTTCTTAACGTTTTGATTCGCTCTCCTAGCTGAGTACTTTAATAACCAATGTTTCACCACTTCTCTCAGTGGCATCTTCAGTGCACTGCTCCGTGCGCCACGAAGGGATAAGTAAAGGAAGGTAATTCATCCAACATGGTTCTCGACAGAGAATTCACTGAACCCCGCAGTGACCTCGTTCCCGTGTAACTACCGCTGAGAAAGCGTGAAACTGGACGGCTAAATATCGAACAAACAGAGATCACGGGACACAGATCGACGAGGCTAAATTCAAACGCTACTTCTCGACGACACTTTCCTTGAGATTTCCCTCTACGGAGCAGTGCACTGAAGGTGCCAATGAGGGAAGTGGTGAAAGGTTTGTCATGAAAGTACTCAGCTAGGAGAACGAATCAAAACGTAAACTACCAACCAGAGCTACAGGTATCCAGAATAATTGCACAGAATGTTCTTGTTAAGCATTAGACAAATAGATGTCTATTTCTAGAGTGCACATCGGAAAGCGTTAGATGATGTCAACTAAAAGTGTGTCACCACGTCTTAGTTGCAGACAGCACCAAAGAGACTCACCAAGTTACAACTTTGCGTCATCAGCGATAAGATAATTTGGAGCAAACTGCTTTCCATACCAGTCCGATCTTTACGTAGGACGCACATTCCTGGCAGGGTGCCCTCGGTCTCAGAGATTTCGCCGAACAGCTAGCAATCATTAATTAAGACCAGATGTGAGATTTAAGCTCAGAAAATCTCATCAGGTCGCCGTGTGCACTGATGCACATAGGGATGTCTAATATCAGCATAGCTGAGAATGGTAGTGCCAAGTGTGAGTTTAACTGACAATAGTGTGTTGCCGGACAACTAGCGTACATGCTGCGTGCCAAGTCCATGTTGCTGCACCTGTGCCATTGGTTTGTTGCCAAAACATGCATTAGACTGAGAGCCCTATTGTATCTCAGTGCTGATTCTAGGGTGTTGTGAAAACCAGTCGGAGTAAGGGAGATATTGTGCGCCTGGTTGTCGAATTTATGAAGGTCTACGTATGGCCTGGATTATCAGTTGTTCCTTTCCATAATGAGTGCGTAGAATGAACATGGCGAGCACGATAAGATAAAAATCCCGACCTACAAGTTGTTCTTCATTTATTTTGCTCCATTCCTCCTGACATTGGGCTAGAACATGATGAATCCTCTGTGTTACCAGTTTGGATTTACTGCTAACTACCGATAGGTGGGCAACAATATTGCGAACTGGTCGGGCCGCCACCCTGATGCAAGGATTAAGTGCTGATTACAGATGAAGAGTAGGGGTAGTTGGATAGACATCACACGCTCTAAATTGCACTCTACGGTTGTCGCGTGCTTTCGGGGACTGTCAGCATTCTGCATTTCATGTGAAGTTTCTGAGAATTGAGCTTGAAACTTGAGGATGCCAGTCTGTGGTTGCAACCACAAAGATTCGGCGGACGGCAAAGACTATTGTAAATAAGTTACCAGATCTAATATTGCGCCCCTCAATATGCAATGACGTGCGCGTTACTGCCGTGCAGAGGACAGAGTAACTCCTCACCAAGCGATGATCTTGTTAAACATAAGCCGCCACGTAACTTATCATAACTTATCATAAAAATATTGCCTGCGTACTTATTGCTGATGGGTCGTAAGGGGAGTTAAGTGGTACAGGTAGTAATTCATCATATTTAGACGCAGTCAGACCGCCATCACATGTCTGTAGTTGCACTGTACTGTAATTCCGTTCTTCCTGCAATCGTCAGTAGTGCGTAGTTAATGCCACTCATGTAAGCCTCCATCTCGCAGCTCGATACTTATCGACACTAAATAATTGAACATTCGCGAAATGATATAACGAACGTGCAGTACATTTTAAGGCATGTGATAGCTGCCACATTGTCTATATGTGATGAATTTCCACCCGTAGCATCCAACTCGCGCTACTACTACACTTTAATCAGTACGCAGACCAAACTGCGTATAGGGCAAATTTATTTGACGCCATAAACTTGATCCGCTCTCCATTAATCTTATTTGGTCCATACAATGGTTCGGTTACGACGTTGTTTTCATGCCTCTAATGCATACATCAGTGGTGAACCGCTGCTATAAGGCAAGACGAGTTAGGGTCCGTTTAACTATGCATTGCGCGTATAGCTGGCATTCAACGGCTTTTGTGCCGCTCTTACTTTTGTGACATTTGAATTCCAGTGACTTTAGACTATATCGCGCAGTTTAGGTCTGGTGTTCAAAGACATTAGGCTTAGCAGTTATTCCTGTGCCACGTTCCGAGTTAAGTAACCACACCGGGTCGGGACTTGGATTACACGTTTCATTATATAACGGGCACATCCATAGTAAATTTGGGTTGATGTGAGCCTCGAAGCGTTGTTTGTGTGCATGAATTGTGACGAACGAACTCGATCGCGGTCGCGCTTCACTTCGAGACAAACTTGATCAGTTTAATACTCGGGACAGCATCTAAAGCCGTTGATTGCTTGATATCTCCAATCCCCAAACCTTCAGTCAAACACAGTTCATTTCACCAAGCAGAGATACCTGGTATGTTATTTAACTAATGCACGTTATCTGGATTACTGGAACGTAGACGAAAACATTTATTACTTCATGCTGTTGGTACCGTGAAGAAGCTGTTTTGACACATATCTGTTGACGACGGGGTGCGCTTAACTTGACACATGAGTAACTTTGATTCCTCCTTATACGTCAACGCGCTGAATAATCTCTAGCCCCACCCATTCAAGCGATAAGTTAGCTTTTATATATATGAAAGTCGCTTGTTTCATTTTCGTTTCCTTGCAAACTAAGGATGTAGGAGGTTTCTCAGGAGACAGTGTATTGAGTCCATATTAATTTCGATGTGCAACAAATCCCCCAGTGTGTACCACAAAAGATATTCCTGTACCGGGTCATTCATTTCGCTATTTGAAGAATCAGTCAAAGCGAATTCCCGCCAATGTTAAACCACTAGCGAAGGTGGTGCAACATACGGTTGCGATAACCATAGCATGTTTCTCCAGGACCCAGTGCTTCATTCATAACCTGCTCTTGTGAGAGGGAAGAAATACTAGAGGTCCATTTTGACGCTGGTCATGACTGAATGGATAACTTTGATCTAAGGCAGTTTGCAATGATAGGTATCTAGGTTGCATCCCAGAAGAGAAAGCCACTGCCGGAGCGGATTGATTGCACTTTAGCAGGATTTGGAGATTTGAATTAGAGCCTAAAGACCACCGAGTAGAATTAAGTTTCACAAATGTAGGACTTACGAAAAGGAACGACTCATCACATTCACACAAACTCCCTGAATGCATGTTATTTAGATTACTGGAAACTAGATGAAAAGATTAAAAGCTCCATGCTGTTAGTATTGTGAATGGAAACGATTAAAGTGCAAGCCGAACATACTAACAGGTTGTGTCACTCTTTCCGGGGTTTGTCAACGCTGCACGAGCCGTGAAGCGGCTTCCAATCGGGAAACACTCGAGCATGGCGACAATAACAATGTTACTATCTCCCATTGCAATAGTATCTATGCGGGCTTTACCATCAGGAGAACGCAGACAGCCAGGTGTTAGCAATTCGCGATACTGCAGTCCAGGACCGGTTTCGCACACGCTGGTCTCTCTAATGTAGTGATAGCTGGGTTACGACTTGGAATGCGCTTGTCCTCACCATTCACTTGGGTAAACCTACTGTTTTCTTGGCATGGCTTGATCGTTTAAGATTGTCCTGCACGAAATCCTCTGCAACACATTCACGGATATCCCACTGCAAAACATCTCCCCTTGCAGATAGTCTTATTCTCACCTGACTACTCTTTAAATCGCTTGTGATCAGTTTGAATTGCGGTGTGGTCGATTAATCTCTTGGTTGCCCTCAAATCTTTAGACCGCCTGCAAAGAGTAGAAACTTTCAGCTGCTGTCTTCTATTAAGAGTACTAGAAATAGCTGTTTTCTGACTAGAATCAGTTTAAATCCACACCCGGCATCTGTATGGGTCAGAGAAGACAACACGAATTTACACATGTCAGTGGCTTCGGAGCAAAAATGAATTTACCCATGTATAACAAACACAAACGCTCCTGAATAAAAGTGCGATGATCTGGAACATTAAATACCTTCGCTGGTACAGCATGCATTCCCATTGTGAATATGAGAGAACGTTCCACGCTTTCACAGTTTTAAGACTTGTATCACGTCGGTACAGCGCTGGGAATCTGGGATAAATATTCATCCCGGCTACAGGTAGCTACGTACGGTTCATTGGGGCGAATGTGTACCAGACAAGGGGAAATGGCCTCGCGCACGTTCATTAGTAGCTTCAGTTCATCCTCAGAAATTAAATCTATGTGGATAATTCCTGTTGAAAATTCGGTCTTTGTGAGAATGCTATGAAATGACAGTGCACTTAGGACAATGTAAATAGTTCCATATCTAAGAGAATTAGCTGCCTCTTACACAGATACGCCGCCTCCCAAAAGTGTGCTTAGAGGAGGAATGTCCTGCCGTATTTAGCGAAGCTGTTTGATATGACCGTAAATTTAATGGGATCGGAGCCGTGTATCGGCCAATCACGTTGGTGCTTTAAGGTATCCTCGCGGACTAGTCTGGGCGATTTTGTTTTGATCCTGTTTGCAAACGATCCCTTTGTCAGTGTTCTGATTGGGTTTCATAGCCTGCAAAGGTGAATCTTTCCAGGCACCTAGTTTGCATCTCATTTGTAGTATTTCTTCTAAGAAATTTGAGTCTCGATTAGGTCTTTTGCATGCGTGTCAAGTCCATGTTCCTGCACCTATGCCATTGGTGTGTTGTCAAAACATGCATTAGTCTGAGAGCCTTATTGCATCTCATTGGCTGACCCGCCGAAGCATATCGAGATACGGTCCCCACGTGCGACCGTGTGCAGTTACTTTTTCTAGGTATTGTACAACTTGACGAGGAAACTAGTTTCACTAAACTATACTCACTAACAAATGGAAATTAATCTGGGTACTGATCAATGTAAACAGCATTGTTTGAAATTCGTGAAGCCTAGGCGTTAGGATGGCGGCTACCGTTTCGCTGTTCATCAGATTCAGCCGGTACTCGGATGCCGGAATGATGGTTGACAACAATTGTGATTTGCCAAAGGTTTTAAGGGTGTTGTGAAAACCAGTCTGAGTAAGGGAGATATTGTGCGCATGCTTGTCGATATTATGAAAGACTATGTATATCCTGGGTGATCAGTTGTTCCTTTCCATAACGAGTGCGTGGGATATACATGTGCACCTCGATAGGATATAGCCTCCGACCTACAACGTGTCCTACAATTACTTGCTGAAATCCTCCTGGCACTGGGCTAGAACATGAAGAATCCTCCCTGTTACGTGCCTGGATGTACCGCAAACCACTGGGTGGTGGGCGACATTAGTTAGACTTGGTCGGGCCGCCAACCTGATGCAAGGATTAAGTGCTGATTACCGATGAGGAGCAGGGGGAGTTGGATAGACAAAACACGTCCTGAATTGCATTCTACAGCTGTCGCGTGCTTTCAGGGACTGACAACAATGTACATTCCATTTGACCTTTCTGAGACTTGAGCTCGAAATTTGATGATGTCAGTCTATGTTTGGGACCACAAACATTCGGCGGACGACGAAGAACATTTTGAGTAAGTTACCCGATCTGCTATAGCGCTTCTCAGTATGCAATGACCTGCATCTTACTGCCGTCTAGTGAAGAGAGTAGCTCCTCGCCAAGCGACGATCTGGTTAATCATAAGCCGCCACTTAAGTTATGTTGTCATGAGGAATATTATCTGCGTACCGCTTACTAATGAATCGTAAGGGTAGTTAAGTTTTACAGGTAGGCATTCATCACATTTAGACTCGTTCAGACCGCCATCACACGTCCGCAACTGCACTGTAATACCATTCCGTTCTTCATGGGATACTTAGCATTGCGTATCTAAGGCCAGTGTTTTAACGCTGGATCTCGCATCTCGATGGTGACCGGCGTTATATCTTGGAATAACGATTTCCGAAATTAACAGCGGATGTACAGCATGTTCCAAGGTGTGTGATAGCTGCCTGACTGAGTCTATATCTAAAGGTTAGTTTGTTGTTTTGTTGTCATGATATACATCCGTTGCCCTTCATTAGACTAGGCGCCTTATTGCGTCCCATTGGCTGAGCCCACTTTGCGTTTGTATGATTTCATTGAATCTAACATTGAATTAAAGATAGCATGCAATTGAGATGTTCATTTTACTTGTTCTCTCCATCATCTAGCCTAAAGCACAACCGGTAAGTATGCCGTGAAGAAGCTGTTTTGACACATATCTGTTGACGACGGGGTGCGCTTAACTTGACACATGAGTAACTTTGATTCCTCCTTATACGTCAACGCGCTGAATAATCTCTAGCCCCACATATTCAAGCCATAATTTAGCTTTCATATATATAGAAGTCGCTTGTTTCATTTTCGTTTCCTTGCAAACTGAGGATGTAGGAGCTCTCTCAGGAGAGAGTGGTACTCAGTATACCGCGTGTACTGAGGCCATATTAATTTTGGTGTGCAGCTAATCCCCCAGTGTGTATCACAAAAGATATTCCTGTACCGGGTCACTCATTTCGCTATTTGAAGAATCAGTCAAAGCAATTACGGCCAATGTTCAATCATTAGCGAAGGTGATGCAACATACTGTTACGATAACCATAGCATGTTTCGCCAGCACCCGGTGCTTCATTCATAACCTGCTCTTGTGAGATGGAAGAAATACTAAACTTCCACTTTGTCGCTGGTCATGATTGCATGGGTAACATAGATCTATGGCAGTTTACAAAGATACGTATCCACGTTGCATCCCAGGAGAGAAAGTCACTGCCGGAGCGGATTGCTTAAATATTAGCAGGGTTTGGGTATTTGAATTAGAGCCTAAAGACCACCGAGTAGAATTAAGGTTCACAAATGTAGGAATTACGAAAAGGAACGACTCATCACATTCACACAAACTCCCTGAATGCATGTTATTTAGATTACTGGAAACTAGACGAAAACATTAAATACTCCATGCTGTTAGTATTGTGGATGGAAACGATTAAAGTGCAAGCCGAACATACTAACAGGTTGTGTCACTCTTTCCGGGGTTTGTCAACGCTGCACGAGCCGTGAAGCGGCTTCCAATCGGGAAACACTCGAGCATGGCGACAATAACAAGGTTACTATCTCCCATTGCAATAGTATCTATGCGGGCTTTACCATCAGGAGAACGCAGACAGCCAGGTGTTAGCAATTCGCGATACTGCAGTCCAGGACCGGTTTCGCACACGCTGGTCTCTCTAATGTAGTGATAGCTGGGTTACGACTTGGAATGCGCTTGTCCACCCCATTCCCTACGGCTAAGCTTCTGAGAAACAAGCGGATATCTAGGCAACGGTTTATCCGCACTCCGTCATTTCTTTCAACATTCGCTTGCGCACTCCCAGCGTGCTTGACTGCACAGATTTACGTCACCGTGTGCTCCATTGTTTGAATGTTTAATAGGTTTCGGAAAACTGGTAGGTCGGTTTGATTATTCAGTTGCTCATTTTTCGCCGAGTGTGGAGATTTGTTTGCAAACGTTTCACCGCCATGCGAGGCTGCATCATCAGTGCGTCAAGTTATTAAGTGTAATCTCGCTGATTGCATTGTCGATCCGTGATCGGCGTGCTTGTGGCTTTTCGAAAATGGCGGCTTCGATCTGTTTCCTCGATCTCTACCCATTTCTTCGGCGGAATTCGTCGCTCGGGTTGTTCCTATTCAAGCGGTGTCTCATAATTTCTCTATGTTCTTTCCATCGGAGGGGTTAGTAAACTGGGACAATCTCAATAAACCACCTGCACACCGATCACGGATCGACAATTCAATCATCGCGATTACAATCCACATCTCGACTCACTGATTATGCCGCCTCGCATGGCAATGCAATGTTTGCAAATTGATTTCCGATCTCAGCGAACAAATGAACAACTGAATTGTTCGAAGGTGTTGCAGACTATCATGGTGACCACTGCAAGATAGATGGACAGCCTCACAGCATTTACTAAAGTGATTCTTCACAACTAGAACATTTCGGTAGCTGGAAATCGGAAATGAGCTACGACAGCCGTAAGAATATCAGTTTGTCTAATACGAACCCGAAGGGGTATGTAAGCACTTCTTAGTGTATAGTCAATCTTTGGGGGCTGTACAAAATCCGTGAGCTTCCTAGCTCAAACCCACTATATCGGTTTTCGTAGGTAGCAATCGCTCAGTAAATAGTCGGTGGCTATATTAAATACCACAGAGTATTTTAACAGTCGTGCTGTTTGCATTGCCCACAAATCTCATTTTCGCAAACATTTCTCTTTTAACATTTATTCAGCGCAAGAAGAACGAACAATTTTGCAGAATAAGCTGAGTTCAGTATATTTCGTATATTCTCTTTAGCCACGTGCTTACAATGGACGAAAATTTCAAACGTTTGAGAGTAATAGGTCAATGGCAGAAATCGATGTTGAGTTGCATTGGAAAGCCTGTCTTGCCTCACCAAGTCAAGACATGATTGCTCACAAATTCAAGTTGATTACATAGGTTAGACCTCAAATGCCGTATAGCGGTGGCCTCGACAAAAAGCAACAACTTGTTGTTCCCCTGTCTGTTAATGACCTTGAACGCTTCGTGGGGATTCTGGCACATCGAGCAGTCGCATAAAAGCCGGGCAACGAAGCTGGCAGATAATGTTGTGCCACGGAGAGCAAGGTTTCGCGGGACGTGTTCTGAAATTCGAGTGGACAACCTCATCTCTGTCCGGCTAATTTCATACTACCGCAAGTACATTTAAATTGGTAAACACGTGAGGCGGTGACAGTAGATTGAGGCTTGTGCACACAGGATTCATGTAGTAGCTGTTTGGTGCTGTGAGCGACACAAGCTCAGCTGTATATTTACATCTCTTTTTGGCATGACCTAAGCGTCTTTCATTTTTCCTCTTCGTAACGCAGTGCAATAAATATATCCAATTTGAAGCTTCAGTTCGCTCTTCGTGCCGCCTGTTTCTGTCCCCATACCTTTCAATGAACTTCCCACGGGACCCGGTTTCACGTAGGGTTGATGCTATACCCCGTAGTTACTCCACAATCGTCTCGTCTGAATAGATACGGCGGGCTCTCACAAAAGGTGCGCGAACCAAGGAGCTCTTTTAGCTCAAAGGGCAGTAGCTGTAGAAGTGCAGGTCTTCTTCGCACAGCTCATTTTGTGTTACGTTGGTCTCAGGAACGATCCAACTAAAGTTCCTTCCAAGGTTACATGCAAAAAGTGGAACCATTTGGGTGTTTCACCTTCCAAGGTGAACGCGATCTCTGGATGATATTCATTAAACTTTTCGAGCGTGCGTTACTATGCAGCTGAGCTTGTATCGCTCCACCGGACCAAACAGCTACTACATGAACCCTATGTGGACGAGCCTCAATCTACTGTCACCGCCTCACGTGTTTACCAGTTTAACTGTACTTGCGTTAGCGAGCACATTGGCCGGACAGAGAGGAGGTTGTCCACACGAATTTCAGAACACGTCTCGCGAAATCTTGCTCTCCGTGGCACAACATTACCTGCCAGCTTCGTTTCCCGGCATTTATTCGACTGCTCGATGTGCCAGAATCCCCACGAAGCATTCAAGGTCATCAACAGACAGGGGAACCATAAGTTGTTGCGTTTTGTCGAGGCTGCGGCCATCCGGCGTTTGAGGCCTAAACTATGTAATCAACCTGAATTTGTGAGCAATCATGTCTTACCTTGTTGAGGCAAGACAGGTTTTTTAACGCAACTAACCAACAATTACTGCTATTTACTTATTACGTTCAATGGTCTGAAATTTTCACCCCTTTTATGTATGCGGCTGAAGAGAATATACGAAATCTACTGAACTCAGCTTATTCAGCGGAAATGTTCGTCTTTTGCTTTGTTGAAATCTCTGTCTACCCGATGTTAGGTGCTAGACATTTGTGGTAGTGTTTGCAGCACATATCGAGACAGAAGCTCAGCATTTCTGTGCGTTCTGCCACGTTGTGTACGCACGTAAGCATCTATTCCTTCACGTGTTTTTCCAGCGAGTGACTTGTCCCTCATGGCCCCGGAATGTTCTTAAACACTTTGCCTTTAGTACAAACAATACCCGCGAAAAGTTAGTTATTTGCAACGCGGCAGTTACCTTTTCACTTGCTCAGACAGCAGGATGCATATTTAGCCGCGTACTTGATTCTAAAACGTTTAACGTGTGCCATGTTCGCTGTTACAGGCCGGCGCTTATTCCGGCGTTGCTTGCTACCGTACCGATGATAAATGGGCCGGCAGAAATGAAAAGGTTAGGAGACGTTGAAATAGGCCAGTCTTAACCTTAACACTTAGACCCACTGTAGAGTTAATGGATATGTTCTTCCGATTTTTGCCAAGCAAAGTAATGGACCAGTTTGTCAGCGTAATTTCGAAGGCAACTTTGGCATCAAAATGGAACGGGCACAACACGTCTGCAAAAGGTCAGAGCCACAACACGGGATAGCTTCAGTTCTCTGCGAATCCCGCCGATTCTTGGAATAAGTAGTAATATGCCAAGGAAACGAAAGTTGATAATTGGATAATTGTCACATTTGCGATTTCAGCCAAAGTCAAGTGCATGGTAACCTTAGTCCCAAAGGCAGAAAGTTCAGAAGATAGAGTCTCAAGGACAAAGCGCACGCAATTACATATCGTAGGAATTATACACATTGACGAGGAAAATAGTTTCACAAAACTGTACTCACTAACTATTGGAAATTAACCTGGGAAAGACCAACGCAAACAGAATGGTATGAAATTCGTAAACGCCAGGCGTTAGGATGGCCGCCATCATTTCTCAAGTTCATCGGATTCAGCCGGCACCCTGATGCCGAAAAGACGGTTGACAACAAATGCGATTTGCCGAGGAATTTCAGGGTGTTGTGAAAACCAGTTTTAGTAATGGAGATATCGTGCACATGCTTGTCGAAATTATGAAAGACTATGTGGATCCTGGGAGATCAGTTGTTCCTTTCCCTAATGAGTGCTTTGGATATACATATGCACCTAGATAGGATAAACATCCCGAACTCATCACCATTATACACGTCTGCTGGAGGTGGGAAACACCCCAGCTTCTGTGCTACAATACACAAATGAAAAAGGGAAATAAATACAAAAGTTGCATGCCACGTGAGCTGCCAGCAACGGATAGGCATCATTCAGGTAAGCGATTAGCCGACTACTAGGAAAAAGGAAAGATTATTGTGTTTCACGCTAAGAAATTGGATCTTAGGTGG
>OX104069.1:103983622-104103622 GCA_944474145.2 Dicrocoelium dendriticum
CACTGTTTCATTTACAGTTCATTATCTGAATTGTTAGATAGGGGGCTATAAAAGGCAAACAAACCTTGTCTTGCCACACTCCCAACCAATAGATTTATAAATGTATACTTTTAATACGCGAGCATCTCGGCTATTCTACATAAGTCTACGGTGAATCCACCAAAATGCTTTTCACTTTATCATGCAATTTAATTTTTGCAATAAGTTCCATCCCACGGGACCTGTTAAGCATTACACTTTTACACGTAATACACGATCGTTCCATTGAAACTTGATTTTCTGAAAGTCTTTACTGTTTTGGCGGATTCAGAACTGTGGGATAGATGGATATCTGCATTCCTGCTCCAACTCCGCTGGAGTGTGCAAGTTCGTAGTGTGTTCCCTGACCTCATAGAATGTGCTGTGGTGTCTGCAGACTGTGGATACTTAAAAACAGTTACTTCTAGTGTTCACGAAAGACCTGGCTAAAGAGAACGGTTTAATCTTTCTGCTATTTACAGATGAGCTCAAGAATTTTAGGGTGCGTATGTAAGTAGATAACCACCTGTCACAGCAAGGTGCTCTCCACATGGTTGACAAGCAGTCAGCTTAGAACATGATAAAGTGTAACGCTATCAAATTTTAACTAATAATCATACGTCTTCAGAGCATTCACGAATATCGGCTAGGAGAACACCTATTGTAGTGGTTTTCCTATGAACATGCTCCTGAGGGGCCCGTACGTAAAGACCACGGATGCCCAAGAAAAGTGGGGAAATCAGCGAATAAGCTAGCCGTATAGTCGGGGAGATAAATGTATTGCGGTTCTAACAATGAATTGCTATTTGACTTTCCCATTCTAAAATAGGGGATATTAGTTTGTGGGTTTTGAATTACGCGATTATTCTATTGGGTACATAAACGCAGTCACACAGCATAATCGTGTCTGTTTGAGAGTGCCTACATGCTCTAATATTTGCTAAAACCATTTGGTTGAAATACATAAGGAATGGTATGACTTTCAGATGATTGATGCATATAAGGCAAGAAGCGTAAATTATGTTAACCTTCGGAGCGGAATCACTCACGGCCTTTTATACTAATAATTCTAGCGGCATTTGTTGGCATCATCAACAGCAGTACATCAGTTATTTGACCTGATACTTCGCTGCCATACAATCATGTTGACCTACGAAACGAATAATAATAAGAGGGAAATAAGCGGGACTTACCTGAAATATCTATTATTTTTAGCCAGAATTCAGTGTCAAGGTGCCTGCACCTTGCGTCTCCAACATACCGTCAAAAACACCTAAATATGATGAAAATATAAAGCAGCATCAGCGCGGTTACTATCTCGCAGCTTTCACTGCTTCGCGTCATAATCAACTATTGCCTCGAAAATAAGTTAGCGTCAAACACCTGTGAGAACGGACAGTGCGACTACGGGATAGCAGCTACGCGCCCCTAGTGTCTACTGTGAGCCACGTGCTATAAATTCTGGAGCCAAGCACAAGGCGTGTCTCGTGGACTCCAGTCTGGAGGGCAAAGCGGATCGCAGGGCACCAGGTTTGGTCGTCAGTTACTAGGTTTCCCGTTGCCAAGTCAACTTTTGTCCAGCACGAACCTTTTGCCCCCGTTCATCTGACAAACCAATCAACGCCATCCACGTTAAGTTCATCAGTGCGTCACATTTTTCGCTGCATACCTCAGGATGGATTAGCAAGTGTATGCCATCTTCCTTCTACATTTTCCTTCTGTTTCTCCTGCCACAATCTTGACGACCCATGACTTACGTTCCTTCCATAGTTCCCAGCTTAATCAGCAGCAGCAATCCTACCACTGTTATTCCATCATCTGCAGGTATCTTCCCGCACCACGCACTGGACGCCTATCTTCAACAGTCGCTTATAACGTCACGCTGTTTTGTTTCCATTAATGTTTACACTTTAAAACAAATACAGTAAACCGCTACATTTGTGTGGTTGTTAGACTCTTCCGGAATATATGTGCGTCACGTGTCCAAAACTAGTATCGGTGATACTCACAGGGTTGTTGGACTAACTGCACCTGACTTATCCTCTCGCTATTAGTTGGATGAATCCAGAGATGTTGACGTGGCACTCACTGGTGAAGCAGCATTGGACATCATTCCCAACTCCAAGGCTGAGTCCTCGTTGTTTGATTGGATTCCCTTACACAGTTGTTTGTGGGCGGCTCCTTTAACGAATTCAAGGTAGGTTGACCTACAACTTAGTGCTAGATGCCATTTGCTTCTGGTTTCCGTTTATGCCCACAAAGAATGCCGTACCGCTGCAGTGAAGGACAACTTCTACCACGAACTGGATACACGGCTTTGCAGTGTTACCAGTCCCGATATCACAGTTACTGTAAGGGATATGAATACTCAAGTAGGTCATCTGAGCTCTTCAGAAGCTCATTTTGTGCGAAGTATGGAATTGACTCTGACCAATTGAACAATGCCGATCGTCAGCTGCAACTGCATGGAGCATCGATTGTTTCTTAGTAGCTTCGCTTTCAGACACAGAGGGTGCAGAAGAGCCATTTGGATTTTCCCTATAGCTAGCCAACGATGGAACCGAAGTGGTTTTATTGCTGTGAAGTATATCATATTCTGCATTCGGACAAGCTAACCATCAACTTTTGAACGAATTTTTCTTTCTGCTTGTATCCAGCTGATCTTGCCTAGAGATTTGCTCCACGTGTGAAGGCAGAGGTAAAAACGATTGTTCTTATTTGCACAAACGCTAAACGCCTCATCAACATGTATGTACAGCTTCGAATAAGTCAGGTAGTACACGCCTTACACGTTATATCAATATGCCAAATTAAGTTTTTCCCGGAGTCCACATATCCACCCGTAATGATAACGAGGATGCTATTCCTGAGAAAACTACCCGTCTCGTGCGTATCCCCACTACCATATCCGCCCACGTTGTTAACCAATAAGCATGCCGGATACGTGGGTAAGAGACTGTCATTATCAAACACTTTTACTCACTAAAATTGACATTTCAACAACGTAACTTACCACGTCTATTATCTCCTGCAAATGGAGGTAAGCAGAAAAAGAAATGCAAGTTTGGCGCCATATATTGCTTTTATCATGCAATACGGCCTATTAAAAGCTGCTGCGTTGCAAATACTCCCCAGAGCATCATGTTAACAAACCCGGTGGTATGCGAATTACGATGATAGATGATGCACTTATCGCCATTTTCTTAGTTTTAATGACTAGTTCTTTAGAAATCGTATTCCTACTGCATTCGCATAAGTCGTTTCACGTAGTCATTGTAGCAGAGAACAACATTTCACTCAGGCTGTACGAAGACTATTGGAAGTTCGACGATGTTACTCTCAAGGACTCCGTTGCGCTGACCGATATTCACGACACCTGAAATACCTGGGCAGAACACAATGGGTTTCAAACCTTAATCCGGCCCCAGGCTTGTGGCTAAACGAAGTGAACCTATTGGTCAGAGAAAAGATAGCATTTCTTATACTGCTTGACACTTTTCGAATTTCAAACTATGCTATTTGCATTGGTCAACATCCGGTTCACATTTTATGCTTGGTGTGTACAGTGCTGTTAAACTTGGTTCAACATCAATGTCTGGATTACTTAGACGTAAAATCTGTGCGCGATCGCACCACAATTCTAGGGCTTGTGCCGCAGTTACTATTTAGACTGAAGACATAAAACGCCAATTGTCTAACCGGCAATTTATGTTTCTTTTTAAATTATTACTTACTGGTGAGTAGTGTGGCTTATTGATGTAAATTTAGAGGTTGTACGTTGCATTCCCCTCTCAGTGACGCACGTTCCCACAAGCCTAGCAGAGCGCTAGACGTGTTTGAATCTGTGTGACTGAGAGGGCATTGCGAAGAATCACATAAGATTTACACTGGTATTTATTCCGAGGAATCAGAGTAAGTGGAACATGTTGGAATCGATCCAGTGTATGACCAGTCCGTTACACCGCATAGCAAAGATACAAGGAAAGGTTTCATAGACTCCACAATCTGCCTATGCTCAAACAAAGCAGCTGCGTCCAAGCTTCCTGAACTACCTGCTTCTGCTATCTTTCCAAGCGACACTGAAATTGACATCATCCTGTAGCAGCGAACATCTTACAATCTGATTTATCTTTAATTCGGCATTCCGCTGCATATGGATCCTGTCCTCTGAGCAACCGAAAACCTAATTACCGCGCCAATCATAAAGAATTGCCATGATGAATGCTTTTGACAGCTGTTGTCGGTTTCGTACTATTCGATCAAACTTTTGTATGAATTCCAGGACTCAGGGGGGGGACAAAAGCTTGTCGAAAACAGCAATTACAGGAGCACATGCCCGTGTAGGTAGAGTGGAGTGACACAACGCAGAGAAATGACGCTGCTCTGTCCCGACGTGGTAGCGAACAACACCATAACATTCAGATATACAACATCGGGTCGGCACGTATTTGTCGACAATGCGGAAAAGCCAGACAGGGCAAAATGGCGGAGAAGTAATATGGAACATAAACTATTTACAACCGAATGGTAACCGAGTGAATAAAGATTTCAAAAGCCGAGATAATGGATTGGAGCTAAGAAGCTCACAGCATCTGTGCAGCAGGCACATGCTTGAACATTTACCACGAAGTGCAATGCGATAGTTACGAGTAATTTTTTCTCAAACGGAGAGTCGTACCGAAGTCGTTTTGTAGGCTTTTCACAATGGAAAATCTTGGTTGGAAATAGTGTACGAAGCTCTATATCAACTATTCAGGTGACAGTTGTAATCGCACAGTTCGACTGGACATGGTCGGATGCCCGGTTCGAGGCACGCACGGACAATCGCTACGTTCCAGTTTTGGTGGATCACTTACAAGGTGGCATGTGACCGTTCATTTGTCGCGCACCAATGCGGCTGCAGTAACCCCGGTGCATCTTCAATCAATAGATCACGTTTTAGAATAAACCAGAGCAGCAACACCATGGAGATGCAAAATATTTACTAAACACCAAGGATTCGCAGATGTGTTGTTGCTTAGATTTCCACAATAGACGCGACTCAGTTACTCAACGGTAAGGATGTATGTGGACATTCCCCGTGCGAATCACAGCCTAGTTACCTCTACTTGATGAAGGTAACTAGGTTGCAGACCGGTCGTGGAGTATAATGTTTCGGACTGGAGACAACTGGAAATCATCTACAATGGATGATGTTCCGGTGACTAAGCTCGTCAAATCTATTTCGTAGCATATCAAGATCCCGATTGAGATCGTGTGTCACAATTCACGAGTGCAACCGCTGCTTCGATGCTCATCACGGCACCAATTTCCGAAAGATATGTTCATCCGATGATTAAACGTGCGCTCCAGTAGAAGTACGTGGCGGTTACTGAACCTTTTATTCAACATACACATCGTCTGAAACTAAACTCAGAGATACGTATGAACTCGACACAACATTCTAAATTGGCGAAAAAGCGTAATTCGATAAAGCTCAACATTAAGTCTAGTAATTATTACTTCAGAAACTGGACACCCTGTGCTACACCAAGCAGTCAAACGGCAGCTATCTGCCTAATGCTTGCTTACACCATCCTTAATCATGTCAGCTTTCTATGGAGTATAATATGAGCTAGTTCAAATTTGAGCATTAACGGTTCCCTAGTGTTTTGTCCGAAGAAGTATAGAACCGAATTCATCGATTGTGTGGACTCAATATGCTCAATGAACAAAGGTTAAAGTAGGTGTCGATTTGTATAGGAACCTACGGTCGACTCAGTCAATGCGAAGCAAGAACAGGCCCAGTCCAATGAAGGTTAACGGTTGCGTGCTAGGAGAACAAACAAATGGAATAGTTGCAGAAATATGGACACGATAATTAGCAAGTGCCATACGTTGCCGGCGTCAAACTACTGTCAGATTGAGCTCAAAACTGGCACTCCTACTCTCAGACATGCTCTTGATATTTGATGTCCATACTTACTTGCAACAATGCACAACGCTACCTGATGATGTTATCTGAGCGTAAACCGCTCACCTAATCGCAATCACTGGATCCTCGATTATCCGGCTTAGTCTTTATAAGACGCAAGTTTCAGCTGTTGGAAAGTGTGGAATTGTCATTCCCACTGGCAATGAGGAATCGTGATGCTCTCTAAGCTAATGTTCCATAACGCTTCTACCGGGGTCCGCAAACGCCATGGAGTCTGTCGATGCAAATGCAGTCACGTGTGGTTTGGAAGGGGCGATATCATAGTCGAGGGACAGCAAGGCTTTCACCACAACCGCTAACACAGCGCAAACAGTTTGTTCGCCCGTGCCAGTCGGACGGAATCCGTTGATGCTGCAGAAGCTGTCGGTACCGCCTACCTTAATTTCTCGAAAGTCTTCAATCTTTCAGATTAACGCATTTAGTTTTTCTGGCCGGTGCATTTTTGTCTTTCAAAGTGAAACCTTTTGCCATTCGTGACTAGGTCTGTTCAAGCTGTTTTGCAAGATTCAATTTCTTGTTTTATTACGTTGCTCCCTTATGCCAGTTTTTAGGAAAATTGCTACCAGAGAGGCGTCCTTTTCCCGTTCGGACTGGGTTTCTTTGAAAGTCGGACGATATCGCAGATTAGCGACAGAATTCCAGTTTGAAACCATGACGGTCCTTTGCAATTTCTTCAGGAAAAGCTGTCAAGACAGCAAGCACTGTTCGGGGCGTCACATCAACGTTTATTGGAAACATTAAAGCATGGATGCCGTTACAGTTAATAGCTACAGACCCAACGGTTTCAACAGTTCACAAGCAGGCGCAAAGTACTGCAGAATTCCAATACCATTAAGGTAATGACCACACTTCAAATCATGCTTCGCCCGATATGAATATTTGTTAATATTTGCAGGTGTGAGCTAGGCGATGAAGTTCAGGTGCGTTTTCTTTTAAGAAAACTGGGTTTACATGGGCACGTAAGTTTCCTTTTTGCGTGCTACCCAAGAAACCAAACGATGTAACACTCGACGACACTGTGCTGCATTCGACCAGGAATGTAGACCCTAATACGTAACCGTTTATGGTGCGTTTTTGAAGATTTTAATGGGTCAAACACAAAGAGGATGATTATGTGACTTATGAAGCTGTCGTTGAAAAAATGCGAAGGTTTTCAGGTTAGCACGCACAAAATTGGTAAGGAAAATCGCACCTTTTAGTTTGTGGGTTAGGTTATCCAAAAGATACAGACATTCGAACACGTTCGTTAGGTAGGTTGGAGCCTATCCAGAAGTCTCACCAGAACAGATCATACAAGCGTTGTAAGAACGAATGCAATATAGGATTACTCACACAAGTTCTATAAGTGCCTCAGTAAGCGCGATCCACGTAATCCTGTGGTCTCATCCAATCCTTCTACGTCAAATGAGTTTTCAGGGAAACGGAAATGGAACTTTCGAGTTCCATTTATTACAAAACATAAATTAGGTCTTGAATAACCGCGGCAAGCGGTTACTCCACGCGATGACACAACACTAGGAATCGAGACGGAAACACGTGCCAAGTTAAAAGCATTAGGATGTATTTTTCTCTTGTCGATAGACATTAATGAAACTTCATTCGTTTGGAATTAGTTACTCCTATAACCCAAATTCTCTATCCGTGATAACACTGCATATCCGTACTAATACTTTTGCTAACCAGTGGGGATCTTGGAGACGAGGATCAGTGAATAGGTTGACCTACTACATTTTTCGCAAAATCACATTACGGTTAGCACTATGAGTAATAAAGCAAGGCATAACTTACTGGTATTCCAACCTCCTGAAAAAGAACGTAAGTAAAACAACACTTATTAGTTGAGTGCAAGCAACACTGAACAACATGCACAAATGATTTGGCAATAATCTACCTTTTTACTTCAATAGTACAGATGGAACGCTTAGTGAGTGGAAACTTGCGGTATCCAACCCCCTACTAAACTACGTATAGTACGTTCCTACTAAGTTGAACCCTCGTTCGACTCCAATCGGTCGAATTTGTGATCACATATAGGGGGCGGCTAATCATCGTTGAGAGATTGAAACAAACGAGTCGAGCTATGTGCTTTTCCACTAAAAAATAATAAAAATAATAACGTGCCAGCTGTACGCCGTAACGACGCTTCGCTTCCGCGCGACCACCAACAGTCGCGCGGACTGAGTACACTGTAAGGACGCCTAACCCTACGCGGAATCGAACCGGGGACCTTATGGTTGTAAACCAGGTACGCAGACCACTCGGTCACCGGCCTACTTTCCACTAGATACGATACACCAAATCAACATCAAATGTGATAATTGCTGCAAAGATTATTATTTCATTTGATATGCGACAAAACACTGACCACCCTTGTGAGACAATTATTTCACATGTGAACTCAATCCACAGATTCTGCGCAGCTCGAAACTGCACGAATAATTACTTTCAGTAAGCTCAACATAGCTATATGGAAAACATTTTCTTATGTATCCCATATGTATTAATGACGGGATAACCGTTTGCTTCTTGTTTTCCTCATAGATAAAGGATAAGCTGGTGTTTAATGCCAGGATACATACTAATACCAGTGAATATTTCGAAACACTCTATTGACCGTTCTGCCTTCGAAAGACAGAATAAATCGAAAGGTGATAAGTTTGTTAGGAGCCATACACACGCATCGATCAAGAATCTGTGCGGCCAATATTTAACCTGCTGGAACCCTGTAATAACGGAGGACACCGTTACAAACTCAGGGTCCCCTGAATGAGCAAGATATCACATCAGCTTTGTATAGAACGGAGAATCCCAAACTTATGGAATACACCAACAGAAGAATTAATAGTGGCCGATTTTCTGAAATGTCTTAAAACATGTATCGACGAGTATATCCGAAACCTGTGCTTTCGTGAAACGGCGCACATACAATGCCAAAAGAAGACATCGTATGCCCGGAAATAATGGCACCAATGGGACTTCCTAACCGAGAAAGCATATAATATTAACTTATAAAACACTACCGGTGACGATTCGCAATTAAATGTTTTTGATTTTTCATAATTCGATGGAGTTGTACAGAAACCTTTATACTTGCTCTTAAGTACGGTATCAGAATCCACTGTGCGCTCAGGCGTTCAACTCATTTCGACATGAGCAAACAAATCGTCTATTATACTTTTCCATGCTACGTTCCTTCCAGCTAGTTCTTTCGCCCATGGCATTGATGTGACGGGTAACAGAAATGGCGCCGACGTGTCGCACTCTGGACTCTATGCATTTGAACATGTGACGGCATATGCATTACGCTGCGTGAACTAGGGAAAACGCAATAAGCGTTCCCAGGCGTAAAGAACTGCTGGTGTCAGTGACTTATACTACGCAAATTCGACACATTTTGCCACATCGATATTTCCTCATTAGAACTAAACTCCAGACGCTCAATCGGTTACAGAAGTTGAGAGACTAAGCAATGCGAGATAATTGCTACAAACTGCAGTCATAAAAGAGCACATTTGCGTGTGGACGCAGACGTGTCAACCCACATTTATGTCGATGCTTTGTCGTGAGGTGGTTGCGAACACCAGCACCTCTTTCGTGTAACAAACATGGTGTAGGCGCGAAATCTTCGAAAATGTTATAGGTCACACTGATCGAAATTGCGTAGTTGTGGTATGGAACTATAACTTAACTACGACAGTCTGGTCACTAACCGGATGAATCCTTCGGATGCGGGTTGGCATATATGGACAGCGACTTTCACTGTTTTTCTACAGCCTGCGTACGCTTAAAGATTCTCGACGACATACTCAAATAACTGTCAAATGTTTGTTTGGGCAAACGGATGGTCGTGCCACAGTTTAGGACCACTGCTTTTATCAAGCGTTGCACAAAGGATTGGATAGCTGTTCGGAGGAAATTTGAGGATGGTTTAATTCAGACATTCTGTTGACCGCAATAGGGAAGGGAGGTCTTCAACTTGAGTAATGGCCCTCAGGCGTGCCTGCGCACAAACAGACAAACACAGCTACATCGCGCTACGCTACAGCTTAATTGGTGATCATTAAAAGCAGCGCAATCTTTAGGTTTCAGTTGCAGTGTATCAGATCAGTATGTGGTGTGAGCCCGTTTATTTGTCGCGTACCAATGCGACCGCGGTAGCCCGCTATATCCATAATAAATCGATCAGGTGTTCTGCTTAACAACAGCAGCTACATATTTTGTAAGCACCAATGAATTGCAGATGTGTGGCGTCTTGGACGTCCACAGTATATTTAGGTTCATCAAGGTGTATCCTTTTGTGGACATGTCGTCAGATTCTGGTACATCCTCAAAGTCTTCACTATCCGCCGTTACCATAAACCTTGGCTCACTTAGATTCTCGCAAATGCCGTTAGGTCTTCAAAAAGCAGCTCAAACCCTTCAACGGCTTATTACATTCAGGTCATTCCCGGGCTATATTGCTTTTTCGTCTTTACAGCCGACCTTCCTGATCAAGGCACATTCCGGCGTGGATAGTGGGAATGCGGCTAACAAACGATACTCAAGTATCGATCGCACATTAGTAGGGAACGGTGTCATTAGAGGATGTTCCGAAGGCACAACAAATAGTGTATACAGCGACGACTCTATTCATTGTGCATTGTGTGGCTTCCGGAACATAAGCTATCAGTACGCTTAGGTCTTTCTTCTGGCGGTGCTTTTGCTAAGAAACCCCTCAATGCGGTAAGTTTCAGGTGATTCAGAAGCAGCAATCAGAAGAGTACAGACTTTGTCGTAGTTTCCGGATACGCTTTACTTGACGGACATGTATTGAAGCTGATCATGCTTCGCCTATAGCTATTCAGTGGCATCGAGTTTAGAAACTTCAGACCACTGCTTAAATTCGTCGGCATAAATCAAGCATTTGACTTGGAGTGTCACAGGTAGGTCTCCTATGTACTGCTTGAACTGTACCAGTCCAAAGACGGATCAAAGTGAAACCACTCTTCACGAACGCTTCATGCAATCTCACTTGCACCCTTAGACCTTCCAAGACCTTCCAAGAAGTCTGAAATCCACGATGGAAGACTGCCGCAAATGTTTAATTCCTTTAATTCTAGAGATATGGTTGTTTTCCTCTTGTACATAAATGAGCTTGCTACACTTCACGAGGACACATTTTGTGTTTTAGGAGAATGGGTGTAGGTCGTCATTTGAGGTGATAAAATCCACATAGTCCCATTACCTGCGTACTAGGTTAAAATGTTCTGAATTGTGAGATTTGTCGCAGCTTGCCAACAGATGTCAAGTGTTGACATCAAGTAACTACGGCATTACGGTGCAAACTTTCAAGAGTTAGCTACAATTCAAGGGTGTGAGAAAAAATGGAATTAGGTGGTCGTCATGTTAGATAAACTGAGATCTTCGGCACAACGCCAGCATACATCTAACAGGGTGCGGCAGGAGCGAGTTGCTGCAAGCGAGCGCTGTGTAACGATAAACCTGAGGTGTTCCTCTCTTTATAAGAAGCGGTGGTTCGGCCGCACTTAGCCTATAGTGTTTAGACTCCCCGCTGTCTCTTCGAAAGTACACCCTTGGTTAGATAATGTACAAGGACTAGCTGCCAGAATGACTGAAGGCCAGTGTGAAAAGTATTATATTGCCCTAGTATCTTGATTAAGATTAATTTCAGTGCAGAGCCACAAATTTGTGCGGGACCTTTAAGAATCATCTATTGGGAAGTGTCCCGTTGCAACATCAGACCACCTGCGGGGACACTGTTTGAAGCTTACGTAACAGACGTCCAGACGGTATATCTGAGCGAATGTTTTCGTGAACCATATTCTAGGTTGTTGGAACATAACCTCCCTTGCACCAGCGAAATTTTATATGACGGAAGATTTTCAAAGGAACCCAGTAATGAATTGGTTTACTCTTAATCCGGAACTACACTACAATTAATGCGTGTTGTATTAACTATCCCTTGGGCTTCAATATTTCTAGGAGATGATTGGATTTTGTTCTTATTTACTGCTTGTCTCTGCGGAACTGAGGAAATTTGAATGTCGAAGTACTGGTTACCATGACTTGTGTACTAACATACGCAGTGGAAGCTGGTTAGAAGAAGACCTGTTTCGTCCCTAGACTTCGACCCCACCATATCGAAGCAGCAAAACTTTTATGTTATGAATTAACCAATAATGGATCAATCAAAAGCAGTGTTCCCATCAAAACGAAGTTCAAGTCCTTCCAGCTAGTGTTACGTAAAATGTGTAACAAAGTTTCGTAGTGTAATTTTTAAATGGGTTCACATACACCATATATTCCCATTAGATAGGTATGACAAAATGCATTTGCAAATGCATCAAAAGTAACTGGGCAGATTTAGTAATGATTGCATACAAAATCATCATTTGTGTTTGGTTGACTTTGCCGCGGATTTTTGCTTTACCGTGCTGGATTCTACTTTTGCTTTAGAAATACTATGTTATGCGTGTTCGCTCTTTGTGAATTTTCACCAATACTTTGCTTTTGGTATATTTTCTATCTATGTTTATTTGGTGGATATTCTTCGGCTACTATCGGATGTCTCAATGATTGGTCCAACGGTCGTCTGTGTCCGCCATCTTGGATTTGCTCTACAGCAATTGAACAAGTGTCTGCCAGACCACCAGCTTGACCTACGGCGTTTGGATTCAGCATACCAGTGCAGACATTGCAACCAACGACTTCCTGAGATTTGACGGTCACAATGGCAAGCACCGTTTGCTCACGGGAAGGTAAGTCCGAAGCTTCCGAAATAAATGTTGGTCGTGACGTAGACAGCTGTGTGAAACTTGTGCGATTTGGAATAGAATGCAGAAACTACAGAAAATATTGCCATACTCATTGAGCTTGCCTTAGTCCCAACCAGATAAGTTAGCCTAACAGTACGAATGATACTCTCTGGTTCTGCACTTAGTGTGCGTCTGTTCCACTCGTCAGATGTATAACTCTGTTGACGCAGTAGTACGATAGGCTGACAAAACGCGTAGAGCCGGCAGCAGCCGTCAAAGCTGTTATACATGAAGCAGACAAATCAGTGCCTCGAAGTTGATGCTCAAAATCAAGCTCCAATTCAACGGTGTTAGCTTAACCATCCATGGTTGGCCACCCCGAGACTAGCGTCGGCTCATAAAGATGCGTTCGCCACACATTCCTCAACAGAACCACCCGCCACACTAAATACTGTTAGAGGGCCGAATACCTACTCGTCTGTTTTTGCCACCCATATTGCGGAGATACATCCCATTGCAACCATATCCGCTGCCAAATCAGTTACTACTACCAATACCACCATGGGACTCAGGAACCCCAACATTTGTCCAACCGAAGAAAGCATCCACTGTTCCCTCCAAAAAATGGAAACATGAAACGCTAATATTAACCTCCAACTGTTATTTGCTCTTATGTGGCTGCATTCGGGGCGAAGTCTACAAAAGACAAAATACTAGACGACAAAGACGGTGGGACACCCTGTTTCAACTAACAAGGGTTCAAGCTAAACCAGTCTGGATGATACGTCTCGTCCGTCATCCAAACTAAGTACACAACGGTGAACCGCTATTACTTCACGTAAGACTTCAGTCAGGTGATGATGCAGAGGCAGTCCTCTTATCAGCCACTCTCGACCATACCACCATATGCACTGTTCAAAATTCTCCAGAGATTTCTTGGAGCAAATGCCAGAAAGGTAAGCAAAATCCGGAAGACTTTCGGAAACAACAAGACGCAAAATTTATCCTTTTTCACCATGTCCCCGAGCTCCAGTCACTAAGCAAACTAGAGGTCAAAGCGCATAACTGGTGTGACCGGCGTTTTATTCGTGATGTACTCTCAATTTGAAAATGCTATTGCTATTTTGAAAGCAAGGTTACCGCTATCACTTAACTACAATGGGTGTGGTCCCCGAGTAATGTAACTATCATTGCCCCCCGAAATGAAGACAGGACATGTGATCAAAATGTGGCACAAAAGGCGTAATTTGCTACCATCTGAATACGTATAATGGTAATAGGCACCGGACCCCAGATAGACAATGTAACACAAAGTAACTTCTGAACACAAATCTGTCACCGTGTTGCTCAGCATGGAAACAATGCCAAAACACACCGGCAGCTGTAGGAGTACAGGATGGTCACTGTTTTGTTGGCGCCGAGAGCTCTATACGAAAACCTGAATTGGCCCTAGAATCTGCGTCATCGATCCTAGAACAATACGACCGACAGCCGACCCCACAAGGGTCGACATAGACCCTCACCGGAACCTACGATGCAAAAATGCGCTTCTGACCATCCATGCCCACACTTGCTTGTATACCAATGCACAACACGCACATGCGGGCACAACATGTTTGTACAGTTTCGAATAAGTCAGTTAGTACACGCCTTAAACTCTAAGTCAATGGGCCTAATGTGGTTTTCCAAAGAGGACTCATATCCACCCGTATTTTTAACGAGGATGATATTCCTGCAAAACTACCCGTCTCGTGCGGATCCGCACTACCACATCCGCCCACGGGGTTAACCACTGAGTATGCCGGGGACGTGGGTAAGAGACTGCCTTTATCAAACACATTTAGTCACTAAAATTGACATTTCAAAACGTAACTTACCAGGTCAATTATCTCCTGCAGATGAAGGTAAGCAGAACAAGAAATGCAAGTTCGACACCAAATATTGCTTTTATCATGCAATACGGCCTATTATATGCCGCTGCGTTGCAATTACTCCCCAGAGCATTATGTTAACAAACCCGGTGGTATGGGAATTACGATGACAGATGATGTACTTATCGCCATTTGCTTAGTCTTAATGACTAGTTCTTGAGAATTCTTAATATTAATGAATTCACATAGGTCGCTTCAGGCAGTCATTGTAACAGAGAACAACATTTCACTCAAGCTGTACGAAGACTATTGGATGTTCGACGATGTTGCTATCAAGGACTCCGTTGCGCTGACCGGTATTCACGACACCTGAAATATCTGGGCAGAACCCAATAGGTTTCATACCTTAATCCGGTCCCAGGCTTGTGGCTGAACAAATGAATCAATTGATCAGAGAAAAGATGGCATTTTTCATACTGCTTGACACTTCTCGAATTTCAAACCATGCTATTTGCATTGGCCAACGTCCGGGTCACTTTTCATGGTTGGAGTGTACAGTGTTAAACTTGGTTCACCATCAATGTCTGGGATAGTTAGACGAAAAAACTGTGCGTGGTCGATCGTTGAAATCGTGCATCACGGTTCCAGGGCTTGTGCTGCAAAGTTACTATTTAGACTGAAGCCATAAAATGCCAATTTTCTAACCGGCAATTTATGTTTCTTTTTCAAATTATTACTTAATGGTGAGTAGTGTGGCTTACTGATGTAAAGTTAGATGTTGTTGGTTGCATTCCCGTCTCAGTCACTCAGGTTCAAACACGCCTGACAGAGCCCTAGACGTGTTTGAATCTGTGGGACTTAGAGGGCATTGCGATGAATTACATAACATTTGCACTGGTATTTATTCCGAGAAATCAAAATGAGTGGAACAGGTGGGAATCGATCCAGTTCGTGACAAGTCCAGAATTCTGCAGATAAGGAATGCATGTTCCACCTTAAAACTGAGTAAACTGGTCCGTTACACCGCGTATCCAAAGATGCATGGAAAGGTTTCATACACTCCACAATGTGCCAATGTTCAACCAAATCAGCTGCGTGCAGCCTTCCAGAACTATCTACTTCTGCTCTCTTTCCAAGCGACGCTGAAATTGACATTGTCCTGTAGCAGCGACCATCCTACAATTCGTATTATCTTTAATCAAGCATCCTGCTGCATATGGATCCTGTCCTCTGAGCAACCGAAAATCCAAATACCGCGCCAATCATAAAGAATTGCTATGATGTAGGTTTTCGACATGTGTTTCCGTTTTCGTATCAATCGACCAAATTTTGGATAAATTCCAAGACACAGGAGGACAAAAACTTGTCGAAAACAGCAATTACAAATGTTCATGCCCGTGTACATACAGTGGAGTGACACAACGCACAGAAAAGCGGCTGCTCTGTCTTGACCTGGTGGCGAACAACAACACAACATTCAGAACACAACATCGGGTCGACACGTAGTTGTCGACAATGCGGAAAGCCAGACTGGACAAAGATGCAGAGAACTAATACGGAAGTAAAACTACCTACAACCGAATGGTAATCGCGTAAATGAAGACTTCAAAAGCCGAGATTAGTGGTTGGAGCTAAGGAGCTCACAACGTTTGTGCAACTGGCATTTGCTTGCACATTCACCATGAAGTAAGCTATGCAAATTGCGGGTAATTTTTTCTCAACCAGAGAGTCGGACCGAAGTCGAAGCTCGAAGTCGTTTTGTAGGATTTGCACAATAAAAAATCCTAATTGGCAGAAGCTCTATATTAAATATTCGGGTGACATTTGTGGTCGCATGGTTCGACTGGACATGGTCGGATGCCCGCTTCGAGGCACGTACGGGCAATGGCTATGTTCCCGTTTTGGTGAGTCAATTCACTAGGTGGCGTGAGGCCGTTCATTTGTCACACACCAATGCGGCTGCGGTAACCCCGCTGCATCTTCAATTAATAGATCACGTTTTAGAATAAACCAGAGCAGCAACACCATGGAGGTGGAAAAATTCAGTAAACACCAAAGATTCGTAGATGTGTGGCCTCTTAGATTACCACAGTAGGCGCGACTCAGTTACTCAACGGTAAGGATGTATGTGCACATTCCCGGTGCGAATCACAGCCTAGCCACCTCTACTTGATGAAGGTACCTAAGTTGCAAACTTGTCGTGGAGTGTAAGCTTTCGAACTGGAGACAGCTGGAAATCATCTACAACGGATGATGTTCCGGAGACTAAGCTGGACAAGTTTCTTTCATAGCGTATCACTATCCAGATTGAGATCATGTTTCATAATTCGAGAGAGCAACCCCTGCTTCCATGCTCATCACTTCACCAGTTTCCGTATGATGTGTTAATCAGATTATTTAACGTGCGCTCCAGTCGAAGTACGTGGCGGCTACTGAACCTTTCATGCAACATAGACATTGCATGAAACTAAACTCAGATATACGTATGAACCTTCTCAACAAAACATTCTGATTTGGCCATAAAGCGTAATTCGATAAAGCTCAAAATTAACTCTGGTAAGTATTACTTCAGAGACGGGACACTCTGTGGTACATCAAGCAGTCGAACGGCAGCTACCTGCCTAATACTTTCTTACACCACCCTTAATCATGTCAGCTTTCTATGGGGGATAATATGAGCTAGTTCAAATTTGAGCATTAGCCGTTCCCCAATGTTTTGTCCGAAGAAGTATAGAACCGAATTCATTGATTGTGTGGACTCAGTATGCTCAGTGATCAACGGTTAAGTTAGGTGTCGATTTGCATACGAACCTACGGTCGACTCGGTCAATTCGAAGCAAGAACAGACCTAGTCCAATGAATGTTGACAATTGCATGTTATAAGTAAAACAAATGGCATAGATGCTGGAAGCCAGACACGATAATTAGCAAGTGCGATACGTTGCCGTCGTCGCACTACTGTCGATATGGACTCAAAACTAGCACTCATACTCTGAGATATGCTCATGATATTTAACGTCCACTACTTATTTACAACAGTGCCCAAGGCCACCTGATGAAGTTATCTGAGCGTAAACCGCTCACCTAATCATAATAACTGGGTCCTCGATTAACCGGCCAAGTATTCATAAGACGCAAGTTTCAGCTGTATCAAAGTGCGGACTTGTCCTTCCCACTGACAATGGAGAATCGTGATGCTCTCAAAGCTAATGCTCCATAACGCTTCTACCGAGGCCCGCAAACGCCATGGAGTCTGTCGATGCAAATGTGGTTTGAAAGGCGCAATGTCACAGTAGAGGAACAGCGAGGCTTTTGCCACAACCGCTCATGCATCACAACTACTTTGTTTGACCGCGCCAGTCAGACGGATTCCGTTGGTGCTGCAGAAGCTGTCGGCAACGCCTACCTTGGTTTCTCGCAAGTCTTCAATCTTTCAGATTAAGGCATTTAGTTTTTCTAGCCGGTGCATGTTTGTCGTTCAAATTTAAATTTAAATTTAAATTAAAATTTCCTATTCTTGACTATGTCCATTCAAGCTCTTTTTGCACGATTTATTTTCTTGTTTTGTTACGTTGCTCCCTTATGCCAGATTTTAGGAAAATTGCTATCAACGTGGCGTCATATTTCCGTTCGAACTGGGTTTCTTTGAAAGTCGGACGATATCGCAGATTAGCGACAGAATTCCAGTTTGAAACCATGACGGTCCTTTGTAATTTCGTCAGGAAAACTGTCAAGACAGCAAGCACTGTTCGAGAAGTCACATCTACTTTTATTTAAAACATTGCAACATGGATGCCGTGAAAGTTAACAGCTACAGACGCAACGGTTTCAACCAATCGCAATCTGGCGCAAAGTATTGCAGAATTCCATTAACATTCAGGCAATGACCTCACTTCTAATCATGCATTGGCCGCTAGGAATATTTATTAATATGTGATATGTCCGAGCTAGGCGATGCAGTTCACGTGCGTTTTCTGTTACGGAAACTGGATCCACAAGAGTACCAAAGTTCTCCATTTGCTTGATACCCAAGGAACCAAGCGTACAACACTGGACGACACTGTGCTGCATTTAACCAGGATTTTAGGTCCTAAAATGTCACGTTTTATCTCACGTTTTTGAAGAACTCAAGGAGTGAAACACAAATAGAATGTTTATGCGTCTTATGAAGCTGTCGTTGAAAGAAAATGCGAAAGATTTCAGGCTAGCAAACACAAAACTGTTCAGGAAATTCGCGCATTTTAGTCTGTGGATTTGGGTATCCAAAAGATACGGACATTCGAATACGTTCGTTAGGTAGGTTAGAGCCTATCCAGAGGTCTCACTAGAACAGATCGTCCAAGAAGTTTAAGAACCACGGCAATATAGGAGTACTCACACACAAGTTCTATAAGTGCCTCAGTAGCGCGATCCGCGTAATCCTGTGGTCTTATCCCATCCTTCTACGTCAAGTGGGATTTCAGGGAAACGGAAGTAGAACTTTTGAGTCCCATTTATTAAAAATCTGAATTAGTTCTTGAATAATCGCGGCAAGCGATGACACAACACCAGGAATCCAGACGGAAACGCGTGTTAATTAAAAGCATTAGGATGTATCTTTCACTTGTTGATAGGTATGAATGAAGCTTGATTCGGTTGGGATTAGTCACTCCTTCAATCTAAAATTCAATCCGTGCCAGTGCTGCATGTTCGTACTAAAATTGATGCTAACCAGTGAGAAGCCTGGAAACGCGGGTCAGTGAATAGGTTGACCAGCTGCGTTTTTCTCAAACTCACAATACAATTAGTACAAGCAGTATTGAATCAAAATCATAACTTACTGGTCCTGCACCAGCCTGAAAATAAGGTCATGAAAACAACATTTATAAGTTGAGTGAAAAATGGTTCTAATATCAAGTAACATTGAACAACATGCAACAATGATTTGGCAAACATTCTCTGTGTTTGACCTCAATATGCCAGGTGGAAGGCTTAGTGCGTGGAAAACTGCGCTATTCAGCCCCCTGCTAAAGGACCTAGAGTACATTCCAACCAACCGGAACTGTCTTTCGACTCCGATCGGTTGAACTTTTGATCACATATATTAGGCGGAAAATCATCCTTAAGAGATGGAAACAAACGAGTGGAGATTCGCGTTTTGCACCAGATCCGACACATCAAAACAACATCATGTGTGATGATTGCTTCAAAAATTATTATTCCATCTGATATGTGACAGAGCACTAAACACCCTTGTGAGACAGCTATTTCACATGCGAATATAATCCACAGGTTCAGCGTAGCTCGAAACTGCACAAACACTTGCGTCCAATGTGCTCAACGTAGCTCTATGGGAACCATTTTTATGCATCCGATATTCAAGATTTCCATGACAGGTAATCAGTTGCTTCTTGTTGGTCCCTTAGACAAACCAGAAGCTGTTGTGTAATGCCACGATACCTAGTAATAGCAGTGAGTAAGTTGAAACACCCTAGCAGAGAGCATACATCCCGCAACCCCACTCACGATAGGCTGCAAACCGAGAGTTTATGAAAGACTGCCAACCCCGGCGAATCCAACGTTGCAGAGTTCGGTTTTCCCGAGTAATATGGCTGTGGCTCATGATACTCCAGTGCATTCCGATTTACCGAATAACACAGGTAGTCCGACTACCTATGCAAATATCGTCCCTGATTGTCCACCGGTGGCAAATTTAAGCAGCGTGTCTGCAAGCACACCGAAGGTTGTTAGAGGCGACACTAATAACAATTTGTACACGAAAAGATTTCCCCCCACGCCGCCGGTAATAGGAGGCATGCCGGTATCCAAATGTACGAACTCCAAGAATATGCAGAGTTCGATGTAGATAATATGCTCTAACGTGCCTGAGTCAAAGTCAAACTCTATCAAAGATAGACTACTGGACGACATGAAACAGTGGGAATCCATATGCCGAGCATTCGGAATACAGCCTAAACAGGCTAGCTTATGTCGTATCATCCGCCACCCCAACTCACTTCACTATGGCGAGCCGAGACTACTTCAAGTGACATTGCAGTCCGGTAACGAAGCAGAGACAGTCCTCTTGTTAGCTCACCGTCTTCGTGATTCATCATGCGGAGTTCGCATATTCCCGGATATACCTTGGAGTGAGCGTCGAAAACGAAAACAAAATCCTGGAGAACACTGCAAGCAAACTGATGAAAGATCCAACTTTATCCATGGTGTCCCCGAAACACAGGCACCGGAAGAGTCACAGGTCAAAGCTCATGACTTGGAAGGGTGGCGGTATATCCGCGAAGCACTATCTCTCCACGACGTAATTGCCAGCTCAACATCGAGGTTACCCATATCGCCAAACTACAAAGGAAGTGGTCCACGAGTGCTTAAAGTCTTGCTTTACTCCAAACAAATGGTTGAATTGGTGCTCGGGAATTGGCACAAGTTCCGCACCAAATTGCCATCAGAAATACGTCAGAAGGCGGTTGGAACCAGGCCACCAATGGATAAGGGAACACGAAACCAGCAAGAAGTAGTCGCGATCCCCGCTGTCTGCATTTCTGAACCGGAACACAATGAGACGCCCCAGCCGTTCGATGAAGAAGGAAAAGGCAGTCTGCTGCAGATCGACTCAGGGCGCTGTAGGCGTCCCACCGTAACGGCCCCGGGAAGTTTGGAAGAGACACAGCAAAAAAAGGTCCCTCAGCCGACCCAACAAGGGTCGGCGTAAATTCTCGGAAAACCAACGTATGTTCAAACACGCTTCTAACATCCGTAGTTCTCAATTGCCTTTATACAAACGCCCAAGGACTTCTAAGCAAATTAGCAGAACTTCGATCTCGTCATAGCTCAATGTGTTGGGACCACATCATGATAACTGAGACGTGGCTGAACGACATGATTAGTGACGCTGAGATCGAACTACCTGGCATGTCACTACTGCGTAACGATCGACCCACCAAGAGCGGCGGGGTAATTCTCTACTACCGTTCAGACCTCATCGAGCTCATGAACGACCGTGGGATTCAAACCGTAGACTCCTTATGGTGCTGCCTACACCTAAAGCACGGCGATAAATGCTTATTGGCCATCGTGTATCCTCTACCAATGTCCACTTTAGAAATGGACAAGGCCCTGTCTTCTGCTTTGAAGAATTTACTGGAACGGTCATACAGTCATGTTTTGCTGGTAGGGGACTTCAATCTGCACGGCCTAGAAACCCCAGCCACCATGAGTGAACCATTCAAAGCCGATCTACAAGAGCTAATTGCAGGATCACCGCTGTACAACCATGTCACATCCCCAACGCGATTCAGGACAGGAAACAAACCGGCCTACTTTGACCTCGTTTTCACCAATGAGGAACTGATGGTTGACGTAGTAACCACATCCACTCCCTTGGGCCGCAGCGATCATGCGACACTATTGTTCCAATACTTGTGTTATGCAGATTATCCTAATGAAAGCAACGTGGAATCTTACGTCGTAACCAACTACGATAACCTGGCAGAACTCATTAGTGCTACGAGCTGGTCCTTCTTAACTGAGTGGTCCCCATAAGTGGCATGCGGGAAATTTGTCAAAAAATTTAACACGCTCGTAGCATTGGCATCTTAAACCAAAATCCCCCGACCCGACAAGGCGAAGTCGTTTCTCAGAAGCAGGTTCCGGAAATGCATGGGATTGAGGGATCTGGCATGGCGCGCCCATATAGCCTCTCCGAGCGAGGATACTTGGAACACCTATATTACACAAAGAAACCACTGTGTCACACTCGTCAGGGAGGATAAGGTAAACAGCCAACAAGATCTTGTGTCAAAGTTCTGCGTTAACCCAAAGCTACTATACAGACATATAAATAAGCTTCGCCGCGTTAAGCGCGGAATTCCGGCTCTGCGCACAGCTTTCGGATTAGCACATACGGCACAGGATGCGGCGAACGTTCTAGGACAACACTTCGGCCGCACTTTCCAGTGTGTGCAAACATCCTGCACCATATCTAGGCAACTTATTCCGCCATCAGGCCTTAACCACATTTCCTTCACAACTGCAGCTGTATTGAAGCGGTTGATGTCGTTGCGCGAATTTAGCTCCCCGGGTGCGGACGGCATTCGCCCGAAAGCGCTGAAAGTTTCCGCCACGAGCTTAGCTAAACCTGTGGCGACACTCTTTCAGCGATGCCTTAACGAGATGCACGTCCCAACGATGTGGAAGCACGGGATCATCACTCCAATCCACAAAAATGGTAGCCGTGCAGATCCAACTAATTATCGTCCGATTACCCTTCTTCCGGTAATCTCCAAGATCATGGAGTCCATTGTAGCCGAGGCCCTCATGGAGTACCTGGAGAAAAACAACATCCTCGTTCCGGAGCAGCACGGATTTCGCCAAGGCAGGTCCTGCACAACTAATTTGCTGATTGCTCGTTCAAACTGGACAGAGTCTGTGGACGCCGAAGTCGGAGTGGATGTAGCCTACTTGCACTTCTCTAAGGCATTCGACCGACTGGACCATCGGATTTTACTGAACAAGCTGCAGCATTGTGGTATCGGCAATCCTATTCTAGGATGGATAAGCGAATTTCTCGTTCAACGTCACCTGAATGTGAGAGTCCGAAATACCCTGTCGGAACCAATCGAAGTTCAGTGTGGCGTACCTCAGGGCGCGGTACTCGGGCCTCGCTTGTTCATTACTTTTATAAATGATCTTGCAGCTGCACTATCTTCCAACTTTCTGCTGTTTGCAGATGACCTAAGGATATGGCGTGCCATAGCTTCAGGAGAGGATCACACAGCCTTGCAGGATGATTTGGACAAAGCATACAAGTGGTCAAACGAGAACAGGCTACAGTTCAACACCACAAAGTGCAAAATCTTGAGCATACACCATCAGAGTGTGTATAACTACCGCTTAGGACCTGACACACTACAGCGGACCTCTCATGAGTGCGATCTTGGCGTGCTTGTACAAGAAGATCTTGGGTGCTTAATGCAGATCGAAAAGGCCTCCAAGAGAGCAAACCAACATTTTGGCCTTCTGCGTAGAGCGTTTGGGAAGTTTGACGCCTCAATCTTTCCGAAAATGCTTAGCGCTTTTGTTAGACCGCACACAGAATACGCCATTCAAGCGTGGCAACCATGGCAGAAGTGCCACCTCACTGCACTCGATACTGCACAACGCAGAGCGACAAAATACGTCAAAGGTCTTTCCAGCCTTCCCTACCCACTCAGGCTGAAAACTCTTAACTTATACAGTGGAAGTTACCGTCGTTTGAGAGGCGATCTCATATTGGTGTACCGGATACTGAGAACCCCCAACCACACGTGTCATTCCCATTTGAAACGCAGTCAAAACGCATCCCTAAGAGGTCACCAGTTTAAGTTGATCACACAGTACAGTCGACTGGAATGTCGATGCAATTTCTTCTCCCTCCGAGTGTCACAACCTTGGAACGCCCTCCCAGAACATGTAATTAACCCTCCCACTCTATCCCTTTTCAACAAACGCCTTGACGAAACTCTGACACGATTGCACTATGTGATATAACGTGCGATCATCGGATGATGGTATTAGTGAACAACGAACGTGGACGGAATCCACTTAAAATTCCTATTGGATTACTTGTTTATGTGCATCACCAATCCCTTGGTGAGTCATGCATTTAACACGTACTTTCATCGATAGGATTATTTTAATTTTTCCATGTTATTTCTCATCATCCTACGGGACCTGTCAAGCATTGCTTTTATACCCGTCATAAACCATTGTTCCATTGTATGGACCGTCCTGCATTGGAATGACAGAGTAAATCGGAAAGTGACAAGTGTTCCATGGGCAATGCGCACACGTCGATCAATAATCTGTGCGTAAATAAGTAAATAACTAAATAAATATATATTTCTGCAGTGTATGTATTTCTCAAATCAAATCACACATTTTGTAAAATTTACCCTCAGTTCGTGCGTCAGATGTGAGATTAATTTGTCGAATGCGTCCCGCATTGCACGATAGTTTTGCGTGGCCTAACAAGCGCGCGGCTGTATATTCTGCTGCCGGAAGCAAGTAGATTTCCAATTCATACGGGATCACATTTATAAAGATTCCACTAAAATCGATTTGTCGACAGATTCGCGGTGTGGCCATCTTCATATCAGTAATACTGATCAAATGGACATCGCCTCGTCAATTTGAAAAACATGAAAACTCATAACACTGCCGAACGTCAACTGATTGACACCAGTGTAACCGGACAAGAAAAAGGGATGCTGGCAAACTTCAAATCATAGGCACTTTGATCTAGAGAAATGCAATTACGGTGGGTCACTATTAAACGTGGCGGTGTCCCAACAAGTGATATAAAGTAATAATGTTATAAACGCAGACTCGACCCTCGCGAATCCTACCTTGACTGGTGTCAGTTATTTTGTGGAGAAGGACTGATGTGATCAGGCTGACACCTCTATGATTTCTGCATACCGAATTTTAGCCTCCAGTATATTCTGTGACATCGAGGTTCTAGTAATTCGCGAGTTTGTGCATTTTATGCTTATATAAACCAGAACTACGGAAGTTAAATCAACACCTTGGTTCACAACTTTTGTATAATCACTAATTTTTCATGATCTGCATAAATATCTACAGTAACACCTGCAACTGTCGGCATACCTCTCAGAGAAACGTGTATTTTTTACGCTGTTCCGCAAATCTCTCATTTCCTGATCATACTTCCGTTCTTCTTTTCAACAGCAAGAAGAAAACCCATACGAGTCGGTTGATTACGTGAGTTCCATGAGCACTGCATCCTTTTTTAAATTCGAAGTGGGAAATTTGGAGTGTACGCAGCAAGTATCACACGGGACTTCATTCACCTGCACAATGCTAATCGCTTTGTCTGCTTTCTGTGAATCGATCCACTTCAGTGTTCGTGGTAGGACACAACCTAGTTCGCGAACATGATGTAATTGTGACTTTGAACCCAGAAATAAAAATCGACTTCTTATTGGTGATAATTAGGTGAAGGTTAGTAACGCTGATCCTGACATTTACTTGTTGGAGAGCTTACCATTATCTCGGTATTGAATTGAATGATAGTGCTTAAATGTTGGTTTGGTGAGACTTTTACTGGAAGTAATAAAAATGAGTACAACTCAAGTCAGTATTGAATCACTTGTTTACTTGTTTGTACCTAATATGACTTATGTATAATACAGTAATGCCTTTAACCAGTCGGTATGAATATCAGTCACAATTTAACCATGTTGATTAAACAAGCACACGAAAATATTCCCAATCATGCATTCTGATGCTCACAGTTGCATATATATAAGTAAATATACATGCGACGATTTGCATATCTTCTAGACTCATCTTGCTATACTGGGTTGTGCCTGTGTGCATATTGTGAGATACTTCTACCAGGTTGGTCAATGGTGAGAGATCAGAAAAACTAAATGTCCTGATCCTCTAGGTTAGAGGTTGGAAATGGGATGGCGTCCATTCCTTTAAAAGTAAATCATTGCCACCTACCCGCGGCTTTGCGGACAGGCTTTTGAGCCAAAGGCTTTGGATGAGAATCCTAGTCGTCTATCTGTCTAGGTCTGGGTGCCCTGGCAGTATCCCAGCCCACAGAAAATCATGACATTCTCTTCAAACATAAACTTCATCCTGCATCGGCCGTCGCGCACATTATCAAGGGTCCGCTTATCTGTCGCATACAGCAGGGCGGATAAGCGCAAATATGCTACTGCTGGCGTCTCCGTTCTTTCTTTTCCACTTTTCTCTTGCTCTTATCCCGACCCCCATTATCAACCTACCTTCTAAAATTCCCAGCTTAATTGACAGCAACCGAAATGCCACTGGAGTAGAACCATCTGCAGTCACCTTTACGTGAAATGCACCCGACGCATATCGGCAACAGCCCTAAAAGGCCACGCTGTCTCGTTTCCATGGCGACATTCAACATTCGCACTCTAAGACAAACAGGTTAACATGCTGCACCCGCACGCGCCTTGGACATACTGGGTATTGATGCGTGTTGTGTGTCCGAAACTAGGATGTATGACGCTAATGAGATTGTTGAATTAACTGCACGCGGCTTGTCATTTCGCTATTGATTGCACGCATCCGGAGACACCGATGCAGCATTCACGAGCCACGCTGATGTAGGTATCATTCTAAACTCCAAGGCTGAGCCATCGCTGGTTGATTGGATTCCGCTGAACAGCCGTTTATGTGCAGCCCGTCTGACGACAACAGCCAAGGTTAATTCATGAAGTAGTACAAAACATTGTTTGGGGTTTCCGCTTATGCCCCCAGCGACCGCAGTTCAAATGCTGTCAAGGACACGTTCTATCACGAACTGAACGCGCTATTACGCAGCGCTACTGGTTCAGATATTATTGTATTTGCTGGGGAGGTGGACGCATAAGTAAGACGTCTGAGCTCTTCAGAAGCTCAGCGAGGTGGTAATTATGGGCTTAACTCCGAACGGACTGACAACGGTGAGCGAATGCTGCAACTGTGTGCGGAGTACCAGTTGTTTCTTAGTAGCACTGCTTTTAGACACAGTGGGCGCCGAAGTGCCACTTGGCGTCCACCTGTAGCTGGCCAGCGATAGACCAAAACTGACCAGATAGCCATAGATTACAGGTAGCGTGGTTCCATCCTGGAGTGCCACTCGTACTGGAGTACCTGTGTCGTCTCTGATCATGCCTTGGTACGCTGTCTTTTCCGCATGAACTTTACCGGAAGGCGCACCAAGTGTCACCTCCAATTGGCAATTGAGAAATTGTCTCAGCCCTCGGTTAGGCAAGCCAATGAAGACGCATTGCATACCGAAGTTTCGCTGTCTTATTGCAATGATACTGAGCTTCTGTGGAATAGGATATCGGGCGCAATGCACGACGCAGGAGCACCTGCTTGTGGCACTATCCATCATCACCGCACCAGTCCCTGGATATCCGAGAGGGCAGTGAACCAGTTGGAATCTAGAAGAAACCTCCCGGCTGGCTCTGAGCACAACGTGACCAGACGGGCTATTGGGCACGAAGTAAAGCGAAGCCTCCGTGCTGACAAGGAAGCCTAGTGGACCAGTCGGGCTGAAGAAATGGATGAGGCAGGAGCAGTAGGCAATTACCGCAAGCTCTTCCAGTTGATTCGCACCACTGGTTCCAGGAAATCAGGCGTCAGTGAGACAATCAGAGACCGCGCGTGTGCACTGATACACAATAAGGAGCGCAGTATAGCTCCTTGGGCGGAACACTTTCTAGGTCATTACAGTTCGCCCCCTGCTCCCGGACCTCTTGCCACTCAGGTGATGAAGCACAAGCCATGTACGGTTAATTCAAAGTCTCCGTCGGAGGCCCAGATCGGAAACGCGATCACAGCCCTCAATCGTTTTCGTGTCGCTGGCCCGGATTCCCTCCCGCCTGCACTACTTAAGGATGGAGATGAGATCCGCTGCAAAGCACTGACCTCACTATTCGAACCTACTTGGAAGGAAGAATGAGCCCCGGCTGATTGGAACGTATCGATTAAAGTGGCAATGTGCGAACTACAGGGGTATTAGCCTAACGTCAGTTGTGACAAAATTGCTGGCCTCGATTATCGTTCGTCGCCTCACTATGGAACGGGAAGCTCGAAATAGGGAAGAGCAGGCTAGTTTCCGTCCAGGACGTGGCTGTATAGACCATATATTCACTTTGCAGCACGTGCTACAACAGCGCCACGCTTACAGCAGACTGACACTAGCTGTGTTCCTTGATTCCAAGAGTGCGTTCGATCCAGTCGATGGTTGCATTCTGTTCGAAATACTTGCGCGGATAGGTGTTTCCACGAAATATATGAACATCCTTCGTGCTCTAAACTCGAATACTACAGGCCGCGTCAGGATATCGGATATCTTTCCGACCACAAGTGGTGTCCGTCAGGATTGTCAGATTTCCCTATTTTGGTTCAATTTCTTCGTGGCATCTATCATGGAGTGTTACCTAGTGGAAGCTCATCATGCAGGTGTTGAAGTGATGTCTGGTGAAAAGTTAGTTGCTCTTGATTATGCGGATGATACCGTCCTGCTTTTCGATGATAGTGTCGCGGCACAGTCAACCCTGAATAGCCTGTCTGTAGGGTGGTCTCATTGGTTCGTATGAGCTTTGCACCTTCAAAGTGAAAAGTGTTGCTGCAAGACCACCAGCCACTTTATGACACTCCTTGACGCTTGATAACGAGGAACTCGTGGTGGTTGATCATTTCACTTATCTTTGCAGTTGCATCAACAACGGCGGACGCATACAAACTGACGTCAGGTCAAGCATTGCAAAGGTCAGTGTTGCCTTCTTGAACCTGCGGCATCTTTGGCGACAGAAGGGAATTTCCCTCCGTCTGAAAGGCTGTGTATACAAGGCTACAGTGAGGGCAGTCCTGCTATGAGCTAGTGAGACTTGGCACCTTCAGCCTGAATATCTGAGGCAACTTCAAGTCTTTTATTATCATTGTCTGCGAAGCATTGCTGGTGTCGGGTGGCACCAGCGTGCCCGCAACGATGATGTGCGTAGGTGAGCACTAGGTAGTGATAATCATGCTTGCTCCCTAAAACAACAGATGGCACTGAATAAGTTGCGTTGGCTCGGGCACGTGCTACGTATGCCTGGTCACCGCTTACCCAGGAGGGCCTTGTTCAGTCTACCAGGTGTAGGGTGGAGCAAGGCTCGACGTGGACAGAAGTTGACTTGGCAGCGAGAAATGAAGTCACTGACGACCAAACTGGGTGTCGTTGGTCCGTCTCGCCTTCCGGGCTGGAGTCCATGTAACTCGCCTTGTCTTTGGCTCGAGACTTTACAGGACATGGCTCGCAACCGACATCAGTGGCGCGTCTGCTGCCATCTCCTAATCGGAATGCCTGTTTAAAGTGGGTCTGGTGCTGAGTTATCTACGAGGTAATAGCTGATTATGACACCGGACAGTGAAAGCCGCTAAAAAGCTGTCTCGCCGATGCAGCCTTATCTATGCACCATAGCCAGCTGTTTGCGACGGTATGTAGACTACACAAGGTGTAGGCGCGTTGGCCTTGAATGTTTAATTTGGGTATTAGGGATTTCAGGTAAGTCCCCTTCTCTCTCCCTTCTTATTCTTTATTTCATAGGTAATCTTGGTAGTATGGCAGGAAAGCATCAGTTCAAGTAGCTGATGTACAACTGTTGTTGATGATCTTAGTGAAGCCCTCTTATAATTTTTACGCGAACAGACTAATACACTAAGACAAACTCACAGCTGAGCTGCCGACGCAGAGATTACCAAATCTATCAAGTCTTTTTATGTCTATCAGAGTACACAGGTTTCACAAGCGCATCGGAGTTCCGAACAGACGGCTCGCGTTGGATACCTTGCACTTCCGCGAGTGGGTGTTGTCCCATCGGCTCCAAAGGTGGCGGAGAATAGCCAAAACCCATCCAGCTTTTGCTATACCGTTTGTAACTTCATTAACTAGTCAACAGACACGCCAATATAACCTCTTGAATAGCTCAACTTCCGCACGAATTCTAGCTGATTGTCTCTGAGGATCATCACAAGAGTAGCTCCTTACCAAAATTGTAGGTAGTCTTTGAATTTGGTCGGTGTAAACGATAGCCCAAAACCATTGACAAGCAGTGTCTATCTGGCCAGCACAGGTTTGCGCGATTGTAAGCTGTCACAAATAAGGGTAAAATCGAAGGCATCGCTCAAATCCAGATGCCATTCACTAGGATGCCACTTTACACCATATAGGTCTTGTGCATTATAAGTCTTCATGAATTCCACAATGACAAAGTTAAAGAGGTTAAATGAAAGCAGGCAATCTTGTCTCATACCGGTGATGATATTAAAAGGCGGTGACAGTTTGCCATAACCCTTACTTCTGCCTACATTATTCGCGTGAAACGCTCTTATGTCACTTCCTAATTTAGTGGGCACATACTTCTTGAGCAGAGTGTCCCGTAGAGCACATCGATCCACCAAATCATAGGCACTTTGATCTAGAGAAATGCAATTACGGTGGGTCACTATTAAACGTGGCGGTGTCCCAACAAGTGATATAAAGTAATAATGTTATAAACGCAGACTCGACCCTCGCGAATCCTACCTTGACTGGTGTCAGTTATTTTGTGGAGAAGGACTGATGTGATCAGGCTGACACCTCTATGATTTCTGCATACCGAATTTTAGCCTCCAGTATATTCTGTGACATCGAGGTTCTAGTAATTCGCGAGTTTGTGCATTTTATGCTTATATAAACCAGAACTACGGAAGTTAAATCAACACCTTGGTTCACAACTTTTGTATAATCACTAATTTTTCATGATCTGCATAAATATCTACAGTAACACCTGCAACTGTCGGCATACCTCTCAGAGAAACGTGTATTTTTTACGCTGTTCCGCAAATCTCTCATTTCCTGATCATACTTCCGTTCTTCTTTTCAACAGCAAGAAGAAAACCCATACGAGTCGGTTGATTAAGTGAGTTCCATGAGCACTGCATCCTTTTTTAAATTCGAAGTGGGAAAATTGGAGTGTAAGCAGCAAGTATCCCACGGACTTCACTCACCTGCACCATGTTAATCTCTTTGTCTGCTTTCTGTGAATCGATTCACTTCAGTGTTCGTGGTAGGACACAACCTAGTTCGCGAACATGATGTAATTGTGACATTGAAGACAAAAATATAAGTCGCCTTCTTTTTTGTGTAAATGAGTTAATTTTTATAACTTTAATTTTGACATTTACTTGTGTTTGTGTTTGATAGGTTCTCGGTATTATTTTTTTGATAGAGGTCTTTTGGCAAAGTGTGGTTTAGCGTTTACGGATATTTCTAGAATATGTGCGACCCATTTTGGTTTTGAGCCAATAGTTTTCTTTCTGTTACCTAATCTGACTAATATAGTATACAGTGATGCGTTAATTCATTCGGTAGGAAAGTCATTGCAAATTTAACCCTATTTCAACCATCATTTAAAATTGGTTTTTCACTTGTACATATATATATATACATATATATGTATATATATGCATATATATAAATGTGAACAGACTGATTTTGCTTCTCATTAAACATGCTGCCGTTTGTAAGGCATATTTCTAGTGGCTCTTTGGCTTACGTTCTTCCATCTCAATCCGTCTCCATCATACATTCTAAGCGAAAGCTAAAGCCCCGGGAATGATCGCATCGGTAGAATTTTAATTTCCGTGGTCTCCCTGTCGCGACAAATGCATGCAGCCTGATGTATTCTTTTTATACTTTAGCACTGGAAAACAAAAATTAATTGTGGCATTAAATGTGGTTTGGGTTTAGCGTAATGTGGTGCCGTTTGTGTGTTTTTACAACCATAAGTATGGTAAGCTAAGTTGACACAAAGGGCGATTTTAAACTCGGTTAATGCCCAATCAGGCACATTTCTGCAAATACCTAATCGGCATTTATGTGTGTGAACCCCCTATGAACAGTATACTTTAAACTTATTATGCGTCTTATTCTCTGCCACTAGCTGTGAAAATCGAAACTCTTTTCGTGGAGGACAGCGTGTTTCTTTGTTCGATTACTGTGGTATCCATAATATAAATGTTTTTTCCAATAAGTTTCTTACTCCCTTCTTTTATAGTAAGGCTTCTTCTCAATTATCACGTCACTTCAAGTTGTTTTTACATACTATATCTTTTGTTCTAATAGGTAATACTTGCTTGCGTAAGGTTTCAGTTTAAGGTGTTTTTAGGAAACTAGACAAGACGTACACCATAAGCCGCTTACGAATGGTCATCGGATGTTTGGAAGAAGCAGATATTCGATTGTACTTACCAGACATGCAGCCCTAATACCACAGGAAGATGAACGGTGGTGAATTTGTGGCGTGGAACTCAGCAAATGAGCTTACTTGAACGGTTAAGTTAACTGATTAAATATCGATTGACAGTTAGCTCTCTCACAAAGCGCTTGTCAAGCACGGGGTGGCCTATCAGCAGTTGGCTTCTAAGCAAATACTTACAGCTATTTTCATCAAAATCCTCAAGTTGAATACATGGTGGGACTGTATTCCTTGGAAATGCCAACTTGCCTCAACAAGTTTAATGAACAAAATATATCGCAGGGAATACAATACCTAGAGATTGCTTTGTTAACTAAAATTAAAGTTTGGTTCCTACGGCGACAATCGAATGTTTCATTGATTTGGCAAGCACCTTGAATTGCTCATCCAGGGAACGGATAACGTTGCTGGACATCACTAAAACCTGTGAGGCTGGAGCACATACAATGAGAAACTAAAATCTCTCACCACATGTACCACATGTACAGAAGCACATGAGCCGCCCTCAGTTCTTACTGATGGGGATCTAAATTTACCTAAGATAATTTGGCCAGATGTTCGACTTCTTCCCCGTCATGGCAATGTTGAGGCTCAATTCGCTAAAATGACTATTGAAATTGGGGCAACGCAACATGTCATCCAACCGGCGCGCGTAACTCCGTACTCGGCATCTTGTCTGGACCTAATGTTTACGAGCTGCGAGCAAAAGCTAAAAGAGATCAGAGTCATCGAACCTCTGGCGAACAGTGACCACTGCTCTATTGTTGCAAGCTTAGAACTGTCGTTACCATATTACAATCAACAGAAGCCGACATTTAACTATTGGAAGACGGACTTCAACGGACTCGTCCAAGCCGCAAGTCAGACTGATTGGACACTACCACATGATGCGTCACTTGAGGCGTGGTGGTCATTAATAAAGGGGAAGCTTAACTCGCTCTGTACTCGGTTCGTTCCCCTTAAGTATCCAAAAATCGGACCTGTCAAACCGCATTGGTTTGATAGGGAATACAGACAGTTAGCGCGACGACGTCGTAAACTTTGGGATAGATACATCAGCTCGGGTTGTGATGAAGATTACGCGGTGTACAGGAAACAGCGTAACTTATGTAACGCCGCAAAGATCAAGAAACGCCGGCAGTTCGAAGAGGAGCTAGCATCCTCGGCCACAACTGCACCCAAGCGAATATTTGCCTACTTGAAACGTCAACTGAAACCTGGAGACGACCTACCGGTCTTAGAGAGCTTAGACGGGAAGACACTCATTTCAAGCGCGGAGCGCGCGGACGCCCTGGCTACGCACTTCCTCACTGTATTTTCCAGTAAACCGGCGGCTGTTCCAGTACCGGCACAGGTTGCGCAAGTCTTGCTCGACAGCCTACAATGTAATGCAGTCGAAGTACATCAGCTACTCGTCAACCTCAATGGTGCAAAGCCCCCCGGGCCAGACGGACTTCACCCACGAATACTCAAGTCCCTATCGATTATCATCTCACCAGTTGTGACAGAACTTTTCAATAGATCGCTCTCTGAAGGATCCGTCCCGAACGACTGGAAATGCTCGATAGTTAAACCGCTTCCCAAGGGTGGTGATCCGAGTAAAATAGAGAACTATAGACCGATCTGTTTGACTTCGGTATTATCCAAAGTTCTCGAGAAGGTTGTGAAAAAGTGTCTGCTGTCGTTCTTCGAATCGATGGACATATTGACGCCAGCGCAACACGGCTTTACGAAAGGGCGATCCTGCATCACCAATTTGATGTACGCAAACCACCAGTGGGTTCGAGCTCTCAATGAACAGAAGGATGTTGACGTAGTGTACATCGACTCTAGTAAGGCGTTTGACAGAATGAACCACGAGGTACTCCTTCGTAAACTGAGGACATACGGAATCGGTGGCACGTTACTTCAGTGGATACAAGCGTTTATTGTGGGACGAAGGTTTAGAGTACAGGTCACTGACTATCTGACAGAATGGTTCCCATCGACCAGTGGCATGCCTCAAGGAACTGTACTTGGTCCAGCATTATTTCTTATTCATATCAACGATCTTCCGCAGCAGCTTCAGTCACCATGTGCCCTGTTTGCAGATGATTTGAAAATCTGGAGGATCATTGAAAACCAGGACGACTGCGCTCGCCTCCAGCATGACTTAGAGCGACTGTCAACGTGGTCCACTGAAATGCAACTCCCTCTTAACGCAAGCAAGTCGGAGTTCATCAGTATCACCAGACGTCCAGCCACTCGATCATACACCTTGGACGGCCAGTTGCTCCATCCCAACACATCTGTCAGAGACTTAGGAGTTCTCTCACGACATGATTTAAGATCACTAGAAAATACAGAGAAATTGTACCGTGCGGGACTTCGTATGCTCTGGGCATTACGACGCAGTTTCTCCACATGGTCCGAAGAAACCGTCCCTCGTCTATTCCCTTCGCTCATTAGACCAATCCTTGAATACGGTGCCCCAGCTTACCATCCGATAACCCAATGGGAAACTGAAAAACTGGAAAAAATACAGCATATCGCAACTAGAATGATACCAAGTCTACGAAAGCTTCCATATGAAAAACGGTGTGAAAAACTCGGACTCTACACACTATCCTATCGCCGAGTAAGAATTGATCTTATTATGACCCATCGAGTACTACACTTGAATCACTTCCCCATACTGCGGCCAATATTTCACCTGCGAGAACCCTGTAACACCCGAGGACATCGTTACAAACTCAGGGTCTCCAGCATGAACAAAGTATCACATCAGCTTTGTATCGAACGAAGAATCGTAAACTTATGGAATACACTACCAGAAGGATTAATAGTGGCCGATTCTGTGAGGTGTTTTAAAACCCGTATCGACGATTATTTTGGAAACCTGTGCTTTTGTGAAACGATGCACATACAGTGTCAAAAGAAGACATTGTATGCCCGGAAATGATGACATTAGTACAAATTTCTAACCGAACACGGATAAACGAATAACGGACCAGACACAACTGCTGATAATTCACAAGTAAATTTTGATTTTTCGTAATTCGATAGTTGTACAGAAACCTTTCTACTTGCTCTTAAATACAGTCTCAGTCTCACAGTCTCAGTCTCAGTCTCTCATTGCATGAATGAACGTGCCTTCGTGGAGGCACGTAAAACCTTGGAACGTTGTGAATATTTTCTGGCAACAAAGTAACTATCACAGCCAACGAAGGTAGATCAAGTGAAGAGATGTTTGCTTACGGTTGTGTTGCGTTTGGTGAACTAGTGTTGAATTCGCACGGAGGGTGCGCGGGCTGGGACCGAAGTACACAATCTTTGGCAGGCAATAAGGATAGGTCCAGTAGGAAAATACAAGGTTATATTCCTTATCTGCTTTCCCGGTTAATTCTTCATTCTGTCAGATTACATAGGAGGAACATTGATAAACTGCTAATTAGTTTATGCATAGGGAATGAAAGAAGAGCACGTTATGCTTCTTACTTATGTGTGCTTGGTAACATTAAAGTTGTGCACGTTTTGTAGCAGCTGATGAGAATTAGTCGCTTAGAGTTTAAATGTTTCTGACAAGTCCACCGTCGAACAACCTATCCGGCACTTGGTGAGAATGGGTGTGAAATCATATGCATTATACTGATTTACACGATGCAACAAGCACCTAGAGCATGTTGACAAGGTGCCTACCTGTATAGCACCCCCTACTTCGTCCATACTGGCTCCACGAGACAGTTGGTCGTTGATGGAGGGGACGGGGTGCACGGTCCTTGTGGTCGTGCTAGGCTCGAACAGTGGTTCCATGCACTCAGTGTGGAGTGGACTACGGTCCAGCCACCGCCTTGTGTGCACTTGATTCCCCAAATACAGCGTGCTTGTTTTTGCCTGTGAAGGAGTGTGGGCCGGCTCCGTCGATGAAACGTGGCTCCCATCCGCATGCCTCCCGGTCTTATTCCTTCGGGTTTACAATGGATATGGGGTATGTGGATGGAGCTGTGGGTGTTGCAGCGCAAGCCATGAATGGTCCCTCTGTAGGCCCAGGCGTCCTGTGGCTGGCCACAGGTGAAGAAGCATTGTGTATTATATATGTACATATATATATATACTGTATAATAGAGCAAGTAGAAACAAATTCTGTACAACTCTTTCTAATATGGTGAAAAATGTTATAAAAGTTGCCAACCGTGCATATCGTTGTCGTTCTCATGTAAGATTTAAAATATCTGACTTACGATATTTCAGGACTTACAAATGTGAGATGTCATCGTAAGTGGGCAGTCATTCTCTGAATCGAATAGTGGCAAAATACAAATCTAACAACGTTTTGAATTGTTGCACAGACGTTGCCTCAATCACATGTTCAGGTAAACTGTTCCAAAAGTTTACCACTCTCCGTTCGAAGCATATTGGGTGGGGAACACGTTTCGCATCCGGCACGACAAGTTTGGATCTGTGTCCGCGTGTGTTGCATAAACCTCGTAAGTGCAGCATTGGCCTCAGAATGGGGAAGTCACCGAGATGTAGAATACGGTAGGTCATAATGAAGTCGACTCGCATCCGACGGTAGGACAAGGTGTACAGTCCCAGTTTCTCGCACCGGTCTTCATACCTCAATCTACGTAAACTCGGGATCAGCCTGGTAGCAACGTGTTGGACCCGTTCGATCTTTTGTGCCTCGCCTCAGGTAATCGGAAAGTAGGCGGGCGAACCGTACTCCAGCATTGGTCTAATGATAGAAGAGAATAGGCGAGTGGCAACCTCTTCAGACCATGTGCCGAAGCTACGTTTGAGCGCCCAAAGCATGCGCAGTCCGTTCCGATATAGCCTGTTCGTGTTGTCCACGGACTTCAAATCGGAGCGTGAGAGTACACCTAGGTCTTCCACGGTGGGTGTGAGATATGGCGTTTGGCGGTCAAGGGTGTAGGTTCGGCCGTTAGCACATAAATAAACACAGACTTGGCTGGGTTGACCGGGAAAAGTACTTCTGCAGACCATGTGGATAGGCGGTTGAGGTGTTGCTGAAGTAGGCCACAGTCATCAGGAGCGTCCGTTTCTCTCCAAATCTTCATGTCGTCCGCAAACTAGGTACACGGCGACCGGAGTAGCTGCGGTAGATCGTTGATGTGGATCAGGAACAGAGTGGGCCCCCAGCACATTGCCTTGAGGCACGCCACTTGTAGAGGGGTACCAGTCAGTTAGATGGTCATCGACCTGTAACCTTTACTTTCGTCCAACAAGAAAGTCACGGATCCACCGGTGCAGTGAGCCCCCGACACCACACATTCTGAGTTTGTGAAGGAGAACCTCATGACTGACCTTGTCGAACGCTTTACTGAAATCGATGAATATCACGTCGACGGACTTCCCCTTGATTATTGTCTTCAACCACTCATACCTCGTCACAAGCAGGTTCGTAATGCATGAGCAGCGTTGCATAAAACCATGCTGTGCGGGCGTCAGGACCTTGTTGTCTGTAGCAACTGCAGCAATCTCTTCTTCACGATTTTCTCAGCAACCTTTGCCAAAATAGGTGTCAGACAAATTGGCTTGTAATTGTCTACTTTGCTAGGGTCGCCGCCTTTCGGAAAAGGCTCCTCCACAAAACATTTCCAGTCAACCGGCAACAAACCTTCGGACAGCGACCTGTTGAAAAGGTCAGTCACGACAGGAAAGAGGGTGGTTGAAAGTGACTTCAAAATAAGTGGGTGAAGCCCATCAGGTCCGCAGGTTTGGTGCCGTCAAGGTTGGCGAGTAGTTGACCTACCTCTTCAACCCCGCAATGCAGATTATCGAGTTCGGTAAAAGCGGTACACCTCGAACTCGGAACAGACACCTGGTTATTCGCAAAATACAGAAACGAAGTGCGCCGCCAAGGTGGACGCACGCTCAGTGCTGGAGGTTTTGGGCTGTCCATCCGTGCCATCCAGCACTGGCACAGCACCTGCCGGCTTCAGGCGTCACTTCAAGTATGCAAAGATTCTCTTTGGGTCGGCTTTGCGGCTAATGCGAGCTGCTCTTCAAAGTGTCGGCGTTTATTCTTTTTTGCACTGTTGCGGAGGTTCCGCTGACATTTATACCCTTCTTAATCATTGGCAGAGCCAGAGAGGAGGAATTTGTCCCACAGTCTGCGCCGCCTCCGAGCCAGGTTTCCATACTCCCTGTCAAACCAATGAGGCTTAATCGGTCCAACCTTCCGACATTTCAATGGCACAACTTGGGAACACAATGATGTCAATCTCTTTTTTATAAATATCCAACAATCTTCCACAGATGTAGCTTGTGACAGAGACCAATCCAGTTGGCTCGCGGCTCGAGCTAGGCCATCGAAGTCCGTTTTCCAGTAGTTGGGAGCTGGTTGCAGCGGATGTGAATACGGCAAAGAAAATTCCATATCAGTTCTCAGTACTGAGTGGTCGCTCGTAGCCAGGGGCTCCAGGATCATAACGTCACGCACTTGTTGTTCGTAGCTCGTTAACATCAGGTCGCGACAGGACGAGGTTGAACGGGTTGATTTGCGTGTTGGCTGGCATATGTGTTGCCATGCGCCAGTTTCAAGTACCAAATCCACGAACTTTGCTTCAACCTCATTATGTCCAGGCATCAAATGCACATCAGGCCATCGTATTCGAGGACAGTTAAAATCGCCCATAAGTAGAAAGTGTGGACGAATCATGTGGGTCCGAATAATGGGCAGCCAATCCAAACAACGACTCAGGGGGTTGTCATAAACTGCTCCCACAAGCAGTTCTCCGCGGCTGAGGCGGATGGAGCACCACAGTAGCTCACACAAACCATCGTCACTACGGTAGGTGCTCACAAGTCTCCCACGCAGGGAAGACCGGGTGTAAAATAAGACACCACCGTGGGCATTCTTTAGTCTATCGTATCGGAAACACAAGTAACCGTTGAGTTCAAGTTCTTGGGTGTATAACTCTACATGCAGCCATGTCTCTGCGAGTCCCACTAAGTCTGGCCGCTCAGATGAAACGAAGCAATAATGTTCATCTCGCTTATTCATAATACTGCAAACGTTTGTGAAGGCTATCCGCAGGCCGCAGCAGGAGCCGCCGGGCGTGCTTGAAGTGTGAGCAGCCTGTTTATCCTGATTCGCGGATTGTTGGAAACCACCCGAAAATTTACGATACGAAGATTTGTTTCCCCCTCACCAGTGCGTCTTTTCAGCTCGATAAACGAGGCACTGCGAACCAGGCCCCTGAAGCCGCACTGATGATGTTGCCTAGTCAGGCAACGAAACGTCTGCAAAATAATTACCCAGCTCGGTGAACTGCTCAAAATCCGCACCCACACCCCGAGCTACAGATATTCTCATTTATTTCAAAGACTGTTTGATATCATTTATGTTTTCAAGCTATCATGGTTCCAAGTATACTTGGCAACCAAACACCTCAAAGGTACAGAAGTGTTTCTAACAAGCACCTATTTTTGTTTAGTTCTTGGGCATTTTATGCTACAACCATTTCTAAAACAACGGATAGCTTTGTAATACGAGACGCAGAGCTTGAAGTCCCAAACTTGCTTAAGCCAAGAAACTGGCACAATGGCTACACATTAAGTTTTATGGTCTGTCCGGTCCGATGTGATTCACCGAGCTTCTCGAAAGGAATCTTCTGCATAGGAATACCCTGTCTACCGATGATTGTAAGGTAGCCGTTATAACCGGGACAATAATTTGTGGAAAATTGTATTAGCATTGAGGACATAGACAGAAGGGCATATTTCGTCCATCTGCACAGCAGGATTGATAACGTGGTTCATGACTACGTCTAATAGTTATGAGTATCCCTAGAGGTCTCAACGAATATGGTTTTCAAATAGTGTTTGATTGAAAAGCTATCTAAATCGGAGCAGTTACTTTAATACAGCAGTGCAATGGAACAAAGGTTTCACACGGGTGAAAAGGTTAATACGTAATGGTTAGGGTGAAACTTCAAAATATAAATATTGTTAGAAAAATTGGGTTTACACCGGTGAACTCACTGAAGTACACATAGTGTACACTGTAAATCCAAGGTAAATCCATACGGAATGACAGCAACTGGAATGTTGCCAAAAATCGTCTTCTTTTGTTGTACACATAGCGGAAGTGAAAAACATGGAACGAAATCTGTGATTTGACCGCCAGTGAAGTCGCGTACAGACACTTGTGTTTATCCACGGGCAATGAGTAAGGTAAGATGGTGGCGGGAAATAAGTGCACAGTCAACTCGGGCTTTGAACTCTGCCATCGTGGGAGTGTATACGACTGATTTCGGTAGGGCATTCCACGTACGGCGAACGCATATGGGAATGAAATTCCTACGCCATTTTATGCGACTGCGCTGCACTGTCAGTTTGAGATCGTGGCCTCTCAGATTACTGCTGTACCAAAGCTCTAATAAGTAGCGGCACGTGTGGTTGGGATCTCACAAAGTTTGGTAAGTCAAAATCAGATCCTAGCGCAATCGTCGATACTACACGCTGAATACTCCGAGCAATTGTAGTCCTCCTTCATATGGTAGTTATACAGACCTTTGACATTCGTGGTTGCCTGGCGTTCAGGTATCTCCAATGTGTTAAATCTCTCCTCAGCCATGGCTGTCAAACATGTATTGCGTATTCCACAAGTATGTTTGAGTCGAGAAGTTGTGGAAAAATCGAATGGTCGAATTGCCTGAATACACTCTTCAGGGGTCCCACATGTTGGATGCCTCCGCCTAGACACCGTTCCAGCGTACTTCGAAACTCCAAGGTCGACCTAAACAAAAACTCCCAGATTATTCGCGTCAGAAGACGTTCGCAGCTCCTGGTCGCAGAGTAAGTAGGAGTGCACCAACTTGTGCCGTAATTCGAGTATTCCCCATGTGTCCATACTTAATCGAAGTAAATACTGGATTGACCACACATATACCTTATCCAACTGAGCTTGAAATACTATGATATCGTCTGGTTTATGTATCGCCTTCTACACCTTGATGACGTCGGCATAAAGAAGGCAGTTGGAGCTAATGATGCGGATGATGGCGTTAATATAAGTCAAAAATAATCGCAGGACTAGTACCGATCCCTGTGGTACTTCACTTTTAATGCTGATGGGATCTGACATTGATTCACGCACATGTACTTTCAGGCGACAATGCAGAAGGAAGCTTCTGATCCATCCTAGGAGAGGATCAGCAATACCAGCAGGAGCAGAATGCTGTGGTCTAACCGGCCGAACACCTTCGGGAAGTCGGGAAATACTGCATCAACTCCTGTGCCAGGGTCTACTGCTTCAGTCCAGCTGGACCATGCTAATAGTAGATTTGTAGTGCACTATCGATTTCGTCGGAAACCATGCTGTTCCGGTGAGAGGTATTTAATTTCTTCCAAGTAGGCCGTAAGCACCTCTGAATCACTAGCTTTCAGTACCTTTGAAAGAACCGGTAGCAAACTTATGGGAAGGTAGTTGGCTGGTAGTAGATGTCACCGCCATGTCAGTCTCCGCAGTCGTTAGAGACATTGGTGGTATTTGAATCCACCAAAGAACACGGTCTGTCTTGAACGAGAGGCATCAGAGCAGTTCATCTAAATTACCAGCTGAAAACAATGGTTGAATAACCCAGTAACTAAACTTTGGTACATTCTAGAAGTTTTCTATTTCTATAAGTTCTCACGTTTGTGATAGACATCGAACATAGCTGAACCTGCATCTTTTTCAACAGGTACTAACCTGATGCAATGGCTGTATGTAGTTCGATCGCAATGCACAAACGAAAAATGCGCAGTGTACGCTCTCCTAACTCTTACGGGTTTAATCCTCTTTTATCTTCTTTCAGCTCATTTTAATTGGATATCCCAAGTGTACGCAACGTACTATTTACACTAGATAATTTTATACGGTTCACAGCTTCAGCAATGCAAGGGATTTTAGATTTATTTTGTGCTTTAATCCATGCGCACAACCAGGGAATTTAACGGCTGTTCATCCATGTAGCAATACTCTATACAGAAATTTCGGACGTAACTAGCAAACCCAAGCCTTATTCAACACGTTAATTTCCATGGGATTGTGGAGAAATTTGTTCCCCTAATGCTTTATATCCATCGGTTACGGTTAGCTAAAATTTCCAGGTACGTACAAGCACAAAGAAAACGATTTCTAAACAATCGACTAAACCTATTTGTATGTTTGTCCTACGCATCCCTAAAATGTTTTCACCTTATGGCAAACGGAAGCTATAGTGCACCTACCGAGCATCGACATATACTTTCGAGACCTGGACTGTCAACAGTTGCTGCAATCGGCAGACGATCAATGAACAATGAACAATGGTTTATAACGGGTATAAAAGCAGGTGCTTGACATGTCCCGTAGGGTTTTTAGAGTTAGGAAAGATAGATCAAGGGATAATGGAGTCGTCAGTGCGGGCGAGTACAGATTTAACTGCACTTCCGTATAAAGGTAGTTTGAAATGAGAATGTACGCACACAAAGCAATAAGGGGAGTGATGATTGATCACGTAATAGGCGAGAAAAAATGTGGCAAGGATAACGCTTACTCGTGTGCAACCATCTTGGGTCGACGGGATACAGAAATCCAGTTTCTATAGTAGTAGCGTTTATCAAATTTTGTGCAAGGGTTTGGAGTAACTCATTCTCTAGTGGGGATATGGTACTCCCCACACTCTGTTGTGCATTGTTGCCAGCATCTGGTGGTCATGAGCTATAGCACGTAGTGTAAATGTGACTGACTATCATCAAGGCGTTTTTTGAAAAGGGATAGGGTGGGTGCATAAATTACGTGTTCCGAGAGGGCGTTTCAAGCCTGTGACACTCGAAGGGAGAAATAGTTTCACCGACATTCCAGGAGGCTGTACTACGTGACTAACTTAAACTGGTGACCTCTTAGCGAGGTGTTTTGACAGAGTATTATAAGGGTATGGCATGGGTGGTTGGAGATTCTCAGGATCTGGCACACCATTATGAGATGGCCCCTTAGACGCCGATAATGTCCACAGTATATATTGTGAGTCTTCCGCCTGAGTGAGCAGGGGAGGCTGGTCAAACCTCTGAGGCTCTTCGTTGCCCTACGTTGTGCAGTATCGAGCGCGGTGAGATGGTGCTTGAGCCAGGGTGGTCACGCTTGGATAGCGTATTCCGCGTGCGGCCGCACGTCCGCACTAAGCATTTTGGAAATACAGAAGTGTCAAACTTTCCGAAATCTCTGCGAAGAAGGCCGAGGTATTGGTTTGTTTTCTTAGCTGCCTTTTCATTCCGCTTCAAACAACCGAGGTCATCTTGTATTATCACGCCGAAGTCGCACTCGGGAGAAGCTCGCTGTAGAATTTGTGGTCCAATGAGGAACTTGTGCATACTCTTGTGCCGTATTCTGAGAACTTTGCACTTGTTGACGTTGAAATGTAGCAGGTTCTCGACAGACCATGTGTACGCTTTGTCCAGGTCCTCCTGTAACAATGTGTGATCCTCCACTGCAGCTATAGTACGCCATACCTTGAAATCATCAGCAAATAGCAAGCAGTTAGCAGGCAGCGCGCTCGCGAGAACATTTGTGAAAACCAGGAACAGGCGCAGTCCAAGTACGCCGCTCTGAACTTCGATGGATTCCGATAGGTTGCTTCGAACTTTCACATTCAGGTGATGTTGCACGAGAAAGTCTCCTATCCAGCCCAGAACAGGATCGCTGATTCCATATTTCTGGAGTTTGTGGAGGAGAATGCGTTGGTCTAGACGGTCGAATTCCTTTGAGAAATCCAAGTAGGCCGCGTCGACTCCTATACCAACGTTCAAAGATTCCATCCAGCTTGCACGAGCAATCGACAGATTTGTGGTACAGGAGCGATTTTGGCGAAATCCATGTTGCTCCGGGACGAGACGTTTGTTGTTCTCCAGGTACCCCATCAAAGCCTCAGCTACAATGGACTCAATGACCTTGGAGATCACAGGAAGTAGTGTTATCGAGCGGCAATTTGCTGGTTCAGCAAGACTGCCACTTTTGTAGATTGGCGTGATGATTCCGTGCTTCAACATGGTGGGGAAGTGTATCTCGTTCATATATTGTTAAAAGAACATTGCTAGTGATCCTGCCAAACTCATGGCAGCAACTGTTAACGCCTTCGGTCGAATGCCGTCTGCACCCGGAAAGCTGAACTCGCGCAGAGACATCAGCCTATTCAGTACGGCTGCGGAGGAGAACGATTTGTGATTAAGCCCTGATGGCGGCGTTATTTGCTTAAGCAGGATGTATGATGATTGCGCACTTTGGAAGGTACGGTTAAATTGTTGTCTAGGAACGTTGGCCGCCTTTTGTGCGGTTTGGGCTAATCTGCATGCTGTGTGCAGAGCAGTAATACCGCGCTTAACACGGCGCAAGTTGTTTACGTGTCTTTATAGCAGTTTGGGATTGGAGTAAAACTTTTCCACTAACCCTTGTTGGTTCTTAAGTTTATCCTCCTGTACAAGTTTGACACAGTGGTTTCTTGGTATTATGTAGACATGCCGGGTATGGTCGTTCGGGGAGGCCATGTAGGTGTGCCATGCCAAGTCCCTTAATGCCATACACTTACGTGTCCTTCTCCTTACGAAAGACTTCATTCTTTTAGGCCGGCAGAGTTTGGTTTCAGATGCCCTTTCCACGAACTTGGTAAATATGTTGCCGAATTCTCCGCAGGCCTCCTCAGGATTTAATTCAGCTAAGAACGACCAGCTGGTTGCATCAATGAGGTCGGACAGGTCTTCCTAGTTGGATACAATACGATATTCCTCGGCATGCTCTTTAGGATAATCCGCGTAGCACATGTAATGAAACACTAGCGTCGCATGATCACTGCGGCCCAAAGGAGTATCGGTTATCACCCTCTCGACCATCAGTTCTTCTTCGGTGAATATTCGGTACAACATAGATGACCTGTTAGTTCCCCTGAACCTGGTGGGCGTAGTGACATGGCCATAAAGCGGGAAGTCTGAAACCAGATCTTGCAACTTTGCTTTCAATTACTCTCCTGGTGTGGCCTGTGATTCTAGAGCATGTAGGTTGAAGTCGCCGTTGATTAGCATGTGACTGCACTTCCTGTTTGTCACTTGCCACAACGCAGCCATCAAGTTGCAGTCCATCTCAGGAGTAGACGATGGTGGGTGGTAAACAACAACCAAAAGGTCAAGCTCGTTTCCACACAGCCGGAAATTACACCAAATGGTGTCAGGTACGCTAGTTTCCGATTCGTTCGTGTTGCGTGTTGCTACGAAAGTAGAGGGCTTCCCCACCATCGTTGCTGGCTCGATCCTTCCGGACAACGGACATGCCCGTCAGCGCAATTTCAGCACACGTTATCTCACAGCGCAACCACGTTTCGGTGACAGCCATGAGGTCCCAAGCCGCTGACGCGTGTCAAAGTCGTAATTCAGCTAATTTGCTGAGTAAAACTTTTGCATTTGTATACATGCATGACAGGTTTGCTGAGACCAAATGTGTGTTAGTTTGGATGGATGAAACAAGTGAGTTTAACCCGACCAACAAAGGGTCTGCGACTAATCGTTTTTTGGATGGGTTGCAGACTCTCGAGACGAATTTGGTATGTAGTCAAGTATTAGAAGCCCCGGATCCCGGTGTTTGCTAGTGCTCTGCAGTGTCCCTCCGGATATCATTGTTCCTGTTGAAACCGTCGCCGAGTCGGGTCCTGCAGTTGGCGTTTTGATAAAGATTTGTGCCTCTACTGAATTGTCATTAGAAGGTGCTGGTGTTCCCGCTGCTTTCAGACGAATTTCTGTTTGCAATCTGCAACGGAATGTAGTCCAGTTCTTTAGTAGCGTTTGTGCCTTTAGTTCTGACAGTAACACAAGTTTTAACAGCCTGGGACCGCACCCTTATAGTTTGGTGATATGGGGATCCTTGTCAAAGAGGTGACCACCATATTTTCGAGAGAAAGTGCCTCTCGGATGTAGTGCCATTGCTCGCGGTCATGCATCTGTGCATCGTCGGAAGAGGAGTCAGTAAGCTCAGGAACAACGTGAGCAATCACTTTTTTATATTGACTTATTCTGTAATTATCTTTGTTAGCGCGATCCCCTGAACGTTCTTTCCACCGGATTTCGGGAAGTATGCGCACTCCACTTGAGTCGTTTCGAAGACGATTCGCAGACAGCAGAACGGCCTCAGTCTCGTCCGCCGAGTTTAGTGTTACCCGAAGTAACCTGGGTTCGCCGTAGTGCAACGCGTTTGGGTGACGCGAGATTCTTTTTAATGTCGTGGGATTAGCATGGACACCGATCGACGTACAGATGGAACCCCACTGATTTAGATCCTCCATCAACCTACCCTTAATTGTATTGGATTTGGATTCGGAGATATTTGTGCATACTATGTTTAGGACAACATGGTTGCGCCTGGTGGCCACTGGTTTTGGATTTGGAGGTTTATTATCCGGTGTTTTTGATGAATTTGTGAACGGCACTGATGGGTGCCATCCGTGCTGCGGCAGTTTTCTTTTCTCTAGTCCGGGCACAATTGTTACCGGTGCTCATTCCGGTGTTCGCTTGGCGGCAACCGATGCGTACGTTGCCGGTTGACTGTAGCTTACGGTCTGGTGTGTAGCGAACAGACTACTAGATGCAGCACACAGTACAGAAGTTGAGGCAGGCGCGCTGCAGTCAATGTTTTTACTTATAGGAGGGAGAGAGAATGGAGTTGATACTGCTGGAGGCTGCGTCGTTGGGGTTAGGTTGAGATGCCTGGCTCGCTTCTTCGGCTTGACTAGGGAATTCAGGGTGTTATTTTCACTCACAAGTGCAAGTCCGTTTTCTCCCATGGGAGTAACTCTGGCGCTCACCAATTCCTCGACCGCTTCTGTTAGCCTTTCACACCTATTCAGTAGCACAGCTAGACAGTTAACAATTGGGATAGAATTGCGTACTTGGCAGAACCAAAACGCCTCTGCCGTATTTGTCTTTTCCGACCCCGTCCCAAGGCAGGTAGTTTGATAGGATTTCAAACAAATGGTACACACCAGACCATTTTTACCAATTTAGCACATAATTCGCATTTACTCTTCATATGAGACATACTCACAGTAGGCGTGCTGTTTTAAGGGGTAGCAAGAGGACAGAGATATTGACGCACCGTGTTTGACTTCGCTTCACTTTTCGTTGCGTGGATATCGGCGCTGGTTTGAGGTCAGCAGGGTCGGGCTTATCGCGTCCAGATGACTCCGACGTTTCTTAGGGTAGATAGGCAAAGTGCGGGCTATCAATCCAGCCGGTAAATGGATAGGCAGCGATGCAGCATACGATTGAGGAAAAGCAAGATGACTTGAAAAATACTGTCTAATGACGACAATGGCTGTTCAAAGGGCGGAACAAATTAACGACTATCGCTTTGTACAGCGTCTTGAAGGAATAGTAGTAAGCTGATTGGGTGACTCCCAAAATGATCTTTAAAATAAGACCACAAGAGTTCTTATGCGACGAGAGGAAACATAAATCCTCCGGTAAGGTTCAAATACAGTTGACTTCGAAATTGCAAGAGCACAGTTTTCTGGTGATCCGCGAACGACAGATATAAAAGGGGAACAGTGTTAGGAGGGGCTCGCTGAGCCAAATCGAATGATAGCACGTAGGTCTCTGTGAGAATAACTCCAAAGATTTAAAGGCGAATAACACAGGAGTACACTTTTTGCGACCGCTCTGGAGCGACGGTGCACGAGATAAACGCAGCAGTGATGAGAACAGCTGAGCTACCAATGAATAAATCAATCAAAGTAGGTTTTATAAACCAGAATTGGCACATGTTGAAGATTTCGCACCGGCGCTGCATCAAGTCAACCTAACATTAGCATTAAAGTTGAAATAGTACAACATGCACCTATGTCGATCGAGGGAACTTTCACGTGTAATATCTACGAATTTCTGTACGGCCACAAGGAAAGTTGGTAACCGAGTGCAATAAAACCTGGCCTCAAACTGTTGGAGTTACACTTCGCTAACATACGTTTCAGAGAACGGTAGCCACTTGATAACGATATCACTCACTTGTGACTCACTGTGTGAACAAGCAATTTGTGTGCTACAGAAGGAGTTGCTGAACCATCTCAGGAAAACCACCGGACGTGTTTATTTTATTTGAAATGTTTTTTGGTTATCACCCGATGGAGTTGAAGAGAATTTTTTTCTACTTGCTCCAAAATACAGTATTCAGTATTTAGTATTCACAGACGAAAAGGACAAAGCGTGGATGAAATGTTGCCGCAATCGCCGAAATGCTCCGCACCAAAGAAGACGGTGAGCGACTATGCGGACTGTCCATTACAACTGTATGTTAATAAGGCACACAATCCGTGTAAACACATTTGGTAAAAGACTAGAGAATCATATAGGTCAACAGTACACGAAGTGATGAAGAATAAAGATATTGTCGAATTTGTGAATTAAGTTCATTGTTCATTGAGTTCATTGAGTTGTAGAGAGCAGGAGGGAAATCCCTTGTCAGCCCCATCGATTCTGTATCATACTGGGTTTGATTCGTGTCGTTGCGTTACGACGTTTCTCGTGGGTTCGTCGTAACTGCAGTGACAGCCGCAAGATTCCAGCATTCTCAGCGAATGTTTGTCTAACAGCCGCTTGAAAATAGCCTCGGATGGAGCGACTGCGATCGCTTCCGGTAGGCTGTTCCAGTCATTCACCACTCTTGCGGATAGGGTGACATCCTTGCGAATTTTGTGTCGTCTTTGCTTATACAGTTTCCATGTGTGCCCTTGGGTGGAACAGTCAGTGTTGGGCCGGAAGAATCGTTGTAACTCATTTCCAAGTTCCCCTCGGATGATGCGTCTAGTGTAGATGAGATCACCCCGGCGACAGCAGAGCTCGAAGGAGAACAGATTTAGCTGCTGGAGTCGAAAGGGGTAGGAGAGATCACGAAGGACCAGAACAGCTTTCGATACACGTCTCTGAACCTTTTCCAGCAGAGCGCATTCAAACTTTAAAAGCGGATGGCTAGCTGGTAGGCCATATTCTAAGACTGGACGGACGTACGAAGTAAACAACGGTCGAAAAATCTCGGGAGTCATTAGAGCAAATGATCGTCTTAGGGCACCCACCAGTCTCCTTCCAGTGGCCACCTTCTTTAACGTGTCCTGCGTCGTTCTGAGGTCAGAAGTCACGATAACCCCGAGATCTCTCTCGTGGGTGGTATGCCTAAGGAGAAACCCACCAATGTGGTATGCACCGTAGGGTTCGGTGCCACCCATTAGGAGAACAGCGCACTTATCTCGGTTAACTTGCAGTTCCAACCTGATGGACCATTAGTGTAGCTTGTCTATGGCCCTTTGTAATCTGTCCGCATCCTCAATGCTGGATACTGTTGACCAAAGCTTGAGGTCCTCGGCGTAGTTCAAACAGTCGGTTTGTAGCGCAGTCGGTAGATCGTTAATGTATAGTTTGAAGAGCTCTGGTCCAAGCACTGATCCTTGGGGAATGCCACTAGTCATGGGCACTGGAGCAGAGAGCGTTTGGTTCACTTGTACGCGCATTGTCCTACCCCTTAAGAAATCGGCAATCCAGGAGAGAAGATTTCCTGTAATGCCAATTCCCTGGATTTTATTTAGCAGTCGTACGTGTGGAACCTCATCAAAGGCTTTGCTAAAGTCAATGAATATTACGTTAACCTATTTTCGGGTATCTATGGCTTCTGCCCATGTTTCCCTGGCAATGAGCAAGTTAGTGAGGCATGAGCGTGCTCTCCGGAAACCATGTTGAGTAGGTGAGTTGAGGTTTAGATGCACACAGTGTAGCTGGAGAGCGCACTTGACTATCCGTTCCATGGTTTTGCATACAACTGATGTCAGACATATTGGCCGGTAGTTGGCCGGGTCTTGTTGGTTTCCCCCTTGTATTTCGGCAGGACGGTGCCTGCTTTCCAGCCTGTGCGTAGGCAGCCGACTTCGAGGGATTGCCGAAACACTTGGCAGAGAGGGGCGGCGAGGTACTCAGCTATCGTTCTGAGGAAGCTGGGATGCAATCCGTCCGGGTCTGGGAGGAGTTCGGGTCCAGTTCGAGAAGTAGCTTAGTGACTACTTCGGAGTTAATTTCAACTTGGTCCATAGAGGAGTGGTGTGCAGGCAAAAAGTTGTTGAGCAGTGGTGACTTCACTGAGTAGACCAAGGAATATTGCGCAGCCAATAGGTTTGATTTTCATCATCACCGTAGAGAACGGTACCTTCCATAAAAGAGGATAGAGCGGGGATTTCACTACCAGTTTTAGCATTTCGCTTCAAGTAGGCAAAAAGTTTCTTGGGACAGTTTTGGGATTCCATGGCCAGTCTATGTTCATATTGTAGTATTTTGTCTCGTTTTCTCAGGGTGCATAGGTTGCTGACAGTTTTGTACCCTAAGTTGCTTGATGTCTGTCCTGTGCTCTTGAAATGATCCCATAGTTTCGACGTATTTTCAGTAGGGATCTTACTTTTTTATCAATCCATGGGGGTCCTTTGGATGGTGGTCTGCTCTTGCATTTTGGAACAAACTGTTCAATGAGCCGCATTATCATAGATCGTAGGCGTTCCCATGCGTCATCAAGCTCCAAGGATTGCGGAATACTCCAGTCCATGTTTCTTGCAGTCGTTCTTAATCTGGGCTGGTCAGTACGCCAGAAATTTCGACGCAGTGTCCCCTGATCGTGGATTGTGAGGCGTCATGTCCACGAAAAGGAGGCTGTACAGTGATCACTCGTCCCAAGAGGTTGGAGGATGGTTAGTTCTGAGACATCAGATGGTGTCGAGGTGAGAACCAGGTGGAGCATGTTTGGTGTCTGACCAGGGACCATTCGCGTTGGTGTCAAGACATGCTGTGTCAGGTTGCACTCAGGAATGTTATCAAGGAGATCAACTTCAAAGGAGTAAGGTGAGGGATCACTGTGAAGTAGGTCCCAGATTACGTTGAAGGCGTTGAAGTCCCCCATAAGCAGACAATTTGTTCCTTTGCTGTTGGTTCGCACGGAAAGTAAGAAATGTGAGCCAGGTGCTTCAGGTGCTCTGTAGACCACCCCGACCATCAGCGATTGGTATGCGTCATGAATTCGGCACCAGAGCATTTCCGCCAAATCATCCTTGTCACAAGCGGGTTCGACAATGTGGGCCTTGAAGTAGTTCTTTGTGTAGAGGATTACTCCGCCTCCAGACCTCCCACCAAAGCGATCGCATCGAAGTAGCTGATATCCTGAAACATGAATCTCCGCGTCAGATATGTCAGATAAAAGCCAGGTTTCGGTGAACGCCATTAGGTCCGGTTGCTGTTCAGAGAAAAGGAGTCGAATCTCATCTAGCTTGTTTCTGAGACTGTGCACATTCAGGAGTTTTACCCGTAGTCCGTTCTTTATGGCTGAGGTCTGGAAGAAGGAGGCTTGGCCTCCATCGAGCTCCCTGAGTTTTCTTGACTACGCGAAAATCCACTATGTGTAGATCTGTTTCTCCATTTGCGCGTCGAGATCGCAGCATGCAGACAGCTTGCTTCATTCGGACTCGGTCCTCCGGTGGGAGGTCTTTCAGAACGTAGTAGGTTTCTCCCTTGAGGCGCGGGGTCCGTCTCAGGATGCGTAGGCATTGTTCTTCATCCTGACAGACGATTTTCATAGGACGAAATTGGCTGGGCCCTCTTGTTTTCTGCCAAGGCGAAAAACAGAGATTAGGTTTATTCCTTGCTCATGCTCATCAAACAACATGAAGACCATTCGTTTAAGGAAGGTTTGGTCGTCGAGCATCCTTTCAGCTGGAGTCTCTTTGTTGGATTCTGGGACGTTTGTGATTATTAGGCAGCGGTTGTGAACAGGCCGCTTGGCTCATTCCGGTGATGCTGGCTTTGGTGGACATTTCTTTTCTCTGACAAGTTCCTCAAGCTGCGTTAGTCTATTTAAGACGAGCTTTAGTTCCATCTTTTTGGTGCTTGATTTTATCTTGAGTCGTGAGGAGATCTTCTTTGAGGCCTTGTTTTCAGCTATGGTTGTCCTGGTTTTTGCTGAGGTGCTAGCGTTCGCGACTGCGGCAGAGGACTTGGGCTTATGCATAAGTCCATTCCCGTTCTCACTGTGCAACCGTGTTAAGTCCAACGTGGTGGAGGACGCGCGGCTTATTTTCTCTTTCGGTGTAGAATTCCCAGACGACGGCAGACACACTGCAGAGTTAGGTGTCTCGCTGTCCGCGTTTGAGACGACTTGCGCGGATGCAGTATGTACGTTAAAAGGGTTCGTCAGAAGTTGCTTGTCGCTGACCAATGTTAGACACGAATCGCAGTGGGTACCGAAAGCACGCTATAATGGTATTCTTAACTTATGGAAAACTTAGTTGTGCACTGACTACGTTTGGTTTTTATAAAAATGCAGCTAGGTATTTCATGCGGAGCGTACCAACATAACTTGCAGTACTGGTAGCTCTGGTTGCTCGTTCCGGATTTCACCTGTTCTCCGAGCTTTGTAATTGCTCGGAGAACAGGTGAAATCCGGAATGGACAAATTAAGTGTGATGTGATCGCTCAACGCCAGGTGGCGAGATGTGTTAGCTAAACTCAACAGTAAAAGCGTCTTATGTATTGCATTCGCCAACACAGTGATAAGGTGTTTTAACCGCGCTAAAGCGTTCCACAACAGCCAATCACTTGAGAGAAAGATATCAAAGAAAATAACTCGAATAATGCATAAGGAAGGGTGACAGAAACCTTAAGTTAATGAGCATATGAGATAAGTTGTTAACAAAGGATCCGAGATAAGTTCAAGGGGTCAGAAAGCATATTTTACGGAAATGACACGAACACGAAAATGTTATGGAAATCGAATACAATTGGCTTAAGCGAATTGTGCAGGTTTATAGAAGAGCGTACGGGTGGACATTTATTTGAAAACGAAAGTGTTAGGACAAAATTGAAAACCCACCACCTGAAATAAAGCGACTTAGCATGTAAGTATGCGGTTAGTAAATCAAATGCAGCGTACCTACAAATGCTGTGCTGGTTCTGCCCACATTCTCTGCAGGACCCGTCGTCGCTTCGGTAGTGGTCCCGAGTGGTGTCGCTCATGGCTCACTAAATCTGCCTGACTCAGGCACTCGCGACCGCATGTGCTACAACACCATGCTCTTGATGTCGATGGAGAACAACCCATCGTTGCTTGCCGCTTCTGCACTTGCCGCTTCTTCTCCGTATGCATGAGGGCTTTCTCCTGCACCTCGGCAACTTCCTTCGTGATCAGATCGCGCCATGCGCGCCGATCAACCGTCTTCGATGCCCAAAATCTGCATTCACGAATGGAACGTATGAGGCTCACTTTAAGTATATACTTGTAACGTAACTTTGGTTTCCCCATGTGCCGCTTTCCTATAATCAGCTGACCATTCAATGGTCCAATGGTGTATGATGGGATAAAAAGCATAACTTTACAAGACCCACAAGATTGATATGCGAAAGAAAATTAAAATCAAAATGTTTCAATGTGGCACGTGAATTATTAGCGGTTAAATAACTGCACTTCAGCAAATTGTGGTGTATCGTTTATCACTGAGATGAAAGTCTAAGTTTCTTTCAAATGTCGTCATGTCTGGTGCGTTCACTATATATTTTGGTAATGCATTCCGGTGAGAACAGATTCTAAGTGAGTAAAAATACTCTCTACAATTCAGACGGGAGTGTTGCGTTATTAGTTTCAGGTGGTTGCCTCGGTTTTGTTTGTAAGGTACTAGAATCAACAGTGATGTACATGGATGCTCGCTTTCAGTTAGCATCCGGTATGTGAGAGTAAGATCTCCGCGAAACCGTCGGTATTCTAATGAGAACACACCAAGTACACGAAGACGCAATTCGTAACTTATACCGGATGGTCCACGCGTTACTTTGTGGCTCTTCTTTGTGGGTGTTCCAATAGGCGGATGTCTCGTTTTAAACATGGACACCAGGCTTGAGTTGCATATTCCACATGATGACAAATGTAGGAGTCAATCAGCAATGGTACGAGCCGTCGCTCAAAAGTGCCGAAAGCTCGCTTCAAAAGTCTCAAGTTCAAGTTCGCCAAGCTTGCTGCTTTCGAACATTGGAGCAAATTTTCAAGACTCTCTTGCACGATTATACCCAAGTCGCGTTCACTAGTCACGTGTTGTAGGACGTTTTGCCACAAAAGGTATTTGTTGACGAAACTGCTGCCCACCGTCAGCAGGTGGCACTTTGCATGGTTCAGTGGGAGCTGGTTCCTTTCCGCCAGTTCGTTGATCCGGGTCAGATCTTCCTGGAGGTAGACACGGTCGGATGCTGAGCGAATTGCTCTCCATATTTTAGCATCGTCTGCAAATATTTGCAGCGGAGATAAAATGTCTGCTGGAACGTCATTAATGTAGACTAAAAACAGTAGCGGGCCGAGGACGGATCCTTGTGCTACACCACTGGAGAGGCAAAGGCTTTCAGAATAAGTGTCGGCTACTCTTATCTTGATTGCTCTGTCGTGTAAGTAGTCATCTTACCAGGTGAGCAGGGAACCGTTGATACCGTAGGCAGCAAGCTTTTGGAGGAGAAAGAAGTGGTTGGCCCTGTCAAATGCTTTAGAAAAATCCAGGTATATCACATCTATGGGGACTCCTTCATCAGCCTCCCGGGTCCATAAGTGCCGAGTAATCAGCAAATTGGTGAGACAAGATCGTCTGCGTCTGAAACCATGTTGGGCCTTGTTGACTTTCAAAGTATCGCGTCAGTTCGTCTGCGATTACCGATTCCATCACTTTTGACAAAACAGAAAGGAGAGTAATAGGTCGGTAGTTAGCACGAACCGATCGCTTACCTCCTTTGTATATAGGAGTGCTGATTCCATTTTTCCACTCAGATGGAAGTGTGTTGGAGTTAAGCAGACCCTGGAAAAAGGTTGCAAGTGGTGCTGCTATGGTGGGAGCAAGGATTTTAGCACTTTTGGGCAGATCATGTAGATTCCACGGACACTGTACTCCCGGAGAAACTGTAAGTTGCTTGCAACAGCTGCTGGAGTAAAGGTGACGCTGGATAAGCCAACGACATTGTTTGTGAGTTTATAGGGCGAAGGTTCCATGAGATTTGTAGCTACCGAGCCAAACTGCAAGAGTAGAGTGTTTGCGGCATCCACAGCAGTAGTTGTTAGGCCACTGAACGTCCTGAGTGGTAGTATTCCGGGCTTAACTTTCTTTTGCCATTCACAAATTCGTATAGTAACTTGGTGTTACTCGTAAGTTTCAGCACCATGTTCTCCTGCCATTCGTATTTATTGACTCTAATGCGTGACGTGCAGAAGTTTCTGATGACTTTGTAATCCTGCCATGTGATAACACATGGGCTTAGCAAATGTTGCCTCCAGATTTCATCTCTTCTGTGGATCCATTTACGTGTTCTGCTCCGGATCCGCGTATCGGTCCTGCGCGACGCTCGTAATGGTATAACCTTCGATGCTGATGGTATGACCTAGTTAATTTTGTCTTTCAGTTCATTCCACGCGACATTCGCTGAGCTGTGCATCTGTAGGTCCCAGTCAACGGCTGTTGTTAAGCTGGGCAGCTTAATATAGTCCGTGAAACTTCGTTGAGTCTCTCTTTCTTTAACAACAATACTGGCATAACACGCATAACCCAACGTTGGGACTGAATGGTCGCTACGGCCCAGTGGAGGATCGTATGCTACTGACTCAACCATCAACTCTTCATTAGTCAGGATTAAGTCCAGGAGTGATGGCTTGTTTGAACCGCCATGTCTGGTTGGTCGATGCACATGGTTATACAAAACTGCCATATCCATGAATTCGAGGAGTTCCGATTTAAATGATAGCCCATTAGGGGACATCGATGCTATTGAAGAACATTAAAGTCACCCATTATAAGGTAGTGAGAGTACTTTGTGAAACAGCATAACGGAGGTCGTTTAACAGAATGTTATCGCTGTCTGCTGATGGGTTCGGAGGGCTATAGATAACTACTAGGAGGCAAGCATCACTGTTCTTCTGTGAACCATCACCTTGACCTTCTAGGTGCAGTCGGCAAAATAGTGCGTCGGGAATAACAAGGGAACTTTCGGTAAGAGCCTCACATTTCAAATAATCTCGATAGTAGAGAGCAACACCGCCTCCGCGAGATAGACGATCATTTCGAATGACTGACATCTCACGGAGTTCAAGCTCTGGATTAAGTATATCATTTGAGAGTCAAATTTCAGTAACTGCTATGAGGTCCCAAGTTGTTATTTCATGTCGATGGCATACCTTTGAGAGCCTAGAATACAGCCTCTGAGTGTTGGTGTAGCAGCATTGTCTTTGTCGGCGCATCAGGAGCTCGGTTCGCTGTGGGTGACCTGCACAAATAGTGCCGGTCTGCTGAAGCTTTTTGAAACGGTTGTTTGCACAGTTGGCTGGTTTGAGATAGGTACAATTGAGGCTGGCTCATCTGTATCTAAGGTCTGTACTAATTGAAGAAATGGTCTTAACCGTACTTCTGGTGGCCTAAGCTTCCTGTTGTCATGCCATGCTTGGATTGCCACTGATACCATTTCCGGCGCAGCCAAGGTAACTTTCAAAATTCGTGGCCCGCTGCTTTGGTAGTTTGTGGAAGCAATTAGACGGTTGACGTCAAAAGCCACGACCATCTGCATGTCGTATAGTTCTGTGATGTACCTCCATTCATCGATGTCGTGCTTCTGTCGTTCATTGCTATCGCTATGCTTCAATTCTGGTACCCCATGAATCAGTACCACTTTCTTCATCTCATTTTGACGTGACGAACTGGGGTTGGATTTCTCCTTCTGTCTTTCTGCCCATGGTCTGTCAGGAAAACTGCGGGCACTGACAGAAGAGTTCGATAGCATGTGGCTTGCTAAGAGAACATCTTCCAGGTCGCGCGTGTTGCCAAACGTTACTCGCAGTAACCGAAGTTCCCCTATGTGTGGAAATGATGGATTTCGTGAAAGGCGTGTAAGACTAGTTGGAAGAACTTTCAGTCCGAGTGCGCAGGTTATTTCAGCCCATTGGTTTTGCTCCTGGGTTTGTCTACCTTTTAGCGACTCGCTAGTGGGTTCCGGGACGTTTGAACATTTTACTGTCATCGCCTCTTGGTTGCGTAGTAATTGTTCTTGTTGCAGTTCCTTGTGAGCGTAATTTTGTCGATTGGGGGTGTCTGGCCTATCTTCCGTGGACGATAGGCCAAGGCTACGTGTAACGCCGTTAGTTGCACCATCTGTAGGGGACAACTGATGTTGCCCAGCTACTGACGGAGGTGAGCGCGCAATTCGTGCGTAACTGCATGCTTTGGCGCATTAGGTGAGACTTGGGATACCGTTCAACCGGCCTGTTTTCACTGCTTTTTCGCTAATGGGGTTTGCCTCTCGCTGGACTGAGTAGCGTTGTTGCTAGAGAGCTTTTGCCATTTAACAGATCGGGGCTTCGGGCTACGTAATGCACTAATCTGCAACTCGAGTTCTGAGAATTTCCCTTCCAATACCGCCATCAGTTCATTTTGGTCTGCCGACGTAACAGCCAACGCCTCACACCTTGTCGTAAGCGTTCGAACAAGCTTAATTATCGGACTATCTGAACATGAGTCACAAAACCACAAGCTATCTGTCGATACGCTGTTAACTCCGTTAAGTGTAATGTTCACATTTTTTGCGTCGTATGAATTGGCACAGACCGAACACGTGATTTTCGAGCGGATTCCAGTTGCCCGCTTGTCTGAGCTACGGTTGACCTTATGTTTGTTGCTCACTAGATTCCCGATTGACAAACCTCTCCGGCTCATGGATCAATGGTCGGTATGCACTTTTAGGTTGCGCTGGTCACGCCGTTTGGGCTGCCTCAGCTGTCTGTTCCAGTCAGCGGATTTGGTGCTGGTGCGTCACTAGGCGCACGAGTAGCCAAAATCACACGGACTTTGTGCGGTGAAATGCACTTAAAAATATAGTGGTAAGGTGAGGTGACAAAAATGCTCTTACCTATGGTATACCGTGATGCACAGTACTAAGTTATACATTGTCTGACAACCTTAAAGAAGATCTGACGAATGGTATCCCAAAGGTACTGATGAAACTCAAATAAGCAAAGTTACTCAAGTTGGCCTTAGTGAATGGACTTCTGAAGACTTTGTTTGTGGTGTACCAGAGTGTAGTTAGACTTACTTCAAAATATAGACACCGTTGGATACAGCTCAGTGATCCGAATCGATTGAGCCTACTTCCGAAGAGGTGGTACAAGAATTTGAAAAGGTAGTTCCAATTTAACACAGAGCAGAGCATTACACAATTAGCACGCACACATTGACATGGTCTTGCAAGTGAGTTGTTTCAGTGCCCGCGTCGAATCCATACGGCATATATATATACATATATATATATATATATATATATATATATATATATTTATGGGTGGCGGCATCCGGTTTCGGATTTGCCTGTCATTATGGCCAGCCACAGGACGCCTGCGGAATGTATACCGGTTATATTTGGAAACGGCGGATTAAAGCAGCTAATACTCAGGCTTAATGCAAAAGTATCCATTACGACAAACTAGCCGCTGTCCTCTACGGAGGAACATAGAGGTATATCTAATCGTAATATTAAGATGATAGTATGGATGATTCTAATGTCAACGTTCGACTCGTTGCGAACCCCTTCAGGTGACACCAGCAGCACTTTCGCATTGTGCCTATCGCGTACCGATGCAGCTTCTAACACCGGTCAAGCAGGTGTTGGCATTGACCTGAGTAACGGGACCGAAGCTGCGCTGGTTGATTTGATTCCAAGCAGAACCCGGATGTGTGAGGTCTGCTTGGCTGGTTCGTTTAATACTTCGAAGCCGCACCGGACTACTAGGTGTCTGTTCATCATCGCTGCCTACGCACCCACAAAGTGTAGCGATGCTTCGGTAAAAATGGACTTCTACTGCCTACCCCCACGGAGGAAGCATGGGCGCCGTTGCGCTGGCATGGTATCTGAAGGCACAAGTTGGAAAGTTGTCCACTGATAAACTGCAGCTGGACCTCCAACGTGATGTAGGCTCCCTTACTGAAAACGATAAGCGGTTACTTCATTTGTGTGAAAATGGTCGCCTATTGCTTGCAAGCGCTAACTTCCGGCACAGCAACCGCCGGAGGGTGACTTGGCGCCTACCAGCCTTGGACGCAAATCGAGCACATTACAAGCCGTTACCGCGGAAGATGCTGCGTTCAGAATTGTCGCTTGATTTGGGGCACATATGTGGACACCGACACTGCAGTTGGATGTACTAACATGCGGATGCCTTTTGGCGGATGCCAAGCAGGAAGCTGTGAGCGCAATGACACCAGCCAACTGACAAAGCCAGCTCTTCTGAATGCCTAGCAAAGTACGCTGACAAGCCGTCTGAGCAAACGCTCACTGGAGACTATTAGAGTCACTGGTCGCATGTCCACTAAACCTTACTAGCAGCAGGCAACTTCTCGTGTGTTAATTCTAATCGCCAACGTGCCATTGCGTCTCTTCGCATTCTCTGGAACTTATCGTTGCTTGCCGGCATATTCCGGCTGGAAGCGAACACAATGAAAGTCGCAAAGATCTCTACGCATAATTCCGTGATAACCTGAAGAATGACTGTCTATCCCGTTGGTCTCATCGTGCTTGATTGTTGGAAGCCGCTGCTGCCTTTTGTAACCATGGAAAGTTGTTCGGTCTGATACGGGAAACGGGCAGCAGGAGACCGGGTGTCAGTGAAATAATCTGTAATGATAGTAGACAGCCTAACCACATTATGGCATAAGGTTTGGAGCTATGGGGTGAGTCTTTGGAAAAGCAATTTTATTCGGTTCCTCACAGGCCAGTGTTTGTCGTACTTCAAGGGCTGATTTTTGGATCGGCCTTCTTGCTCAGCAGTAGAACACGAGATCGTACTGGTAATGTCGAATAAAGCCGCGGGAACATATACTCTTCATCCTGCTCTCTTACTTTCAATTGCCCTACAAATAGAAATGATTTAAAAACATTACTAGTGAAACTTCCATTAAGTGAATTAACAACTCAGGCATGAATAGGTCAAGAACTATGACTGATCAATTATAAAAGAGCTGGTAAAGAACACGCTCAATCGCGATTACACCATACGCTGGGTTCATGGAGTGTAGCGTAAAGAACAATGGTGAAGGCACATAAAATGACGTGGCGACGAAATATGCAGACAAGAATGTGTCCGGGCGTATCCAGCAAGGTAGGATATAGTCATGGTCAGCTTGTTAGTATGAGCTTAATGGCGGTGACTTTATTCAGCGGCAAGCCACCTCCGCCACGTCGCAGTGTTGTTAGACGGACATTTGTGGCTTTTTATAAGGAGACCGCTTACCAGGCGAAACACCATCACGTCCTGGAACACTGCCATCAACGCATTCGAACGACAAGCTGCAATTGGCAATGCTTCTTATTGACTGCTTATTGGTTCTGTTAGTCGCAGTCAGGATACACCCATAATTTTCGATGGCTGATGCATGATGGGCGCGGGACTTTATCATCCATGAGTCCTATCACTTCCTGACGAAATGGCACGGCTTGTACGGTAGGTAAACTGTAAATCGAACATGCTGGCATGTTTTGTATTTGTCGTCGGTAGAACCGCGTAATGTCTGCGATGGTTATCCAGTATTATGTTGTTGAACCAAATATTAGAGGAGAATGGCCAAGCACAACCGTGCAGGCCCAAAATAGCTGCAAGTTGTTCTGAATAATGAACCGGAAATCCTCTCAGAGTAAGTTCTCTTGCTTGGGGTCATTGGCATCCACGAACATATGGACGGTAAAAGTAGTGCGGGCAGCTCCAGATGTGGTAAGTGAAAAGAATTTCAGTACTGTAAGGGGCCGAACACATTTGTTCTTGCCACAGTGAGAGTATTGTGTGTGAAAGAATTGTGTTGGGATATTTCAAAATTACGTGCATAGCACATGCAGGAAAATCTGCCCGCCGGTTACATGAAATGACCGAGTTGACACAAAATGTCACCAACTCCGAATAAGAGTTATATGAAGAAAGGGCGAGCTGAACCCAGTTCTTCAGGCCTTAATATAGTGGCATCAATCCAAAATATCAGATAAGTTTTTTGTCCATCCGGTAACTACCAAGGCAGCGTAATGATTATCCATCCATTTCCAGATAAGGGAATATAGCGCTTCGTTGAAGTGTTGAGGTCAAGACAGTGGACGTATCCTGGGTTCTGGCCACAGTTTCTGTGGAAATCTGGGAGAAAACGACGCCGAACAAAGACAGCCACGCAAACAGGCAACAACGATGCATCCGGAACTCAGAGAAAAAGATCAATCGCAAAAGTGCTTTCACTAATGAACCTCACATTATATGTATCATTATGAACTAAATATCTCATGTACATGTGTTCCATAAAAAGTTAGATTAGCCGTACCATGAACAGTGACGCTTCAGAGAGCTGCGCGATAAAGGGGAGTGAGGCCGATCGGAAGGGTTTGGATCAGTCGGTGGATTGCGACTAAGTCGTTTAATTAAGTAGTGAAGACGAGTGGTGAGGATCAAGGTTAGGAATGAAATAAGCTGTGATAATAAAGCATCAGCAAGTTCAGCAAAGTTCTCGGGGGAAGCAATGCTTTGAATATGCAGCACTTAGATCATATACGTCTCAGTAGTATGGATAAAGTCAGAAATACGGTCAAAAAAGAATGGATCGAGGCAAAGCACAGAGATGGCCATCCAGTTGAAAAGCAATCAGAGACCAAAATAAGAAAAAGACACAGTAGGATTGAGAAAGGCTGTAACTGAAAGAGTGAAAAAGTCAACAAGGCTTTCGAGGGACTAAGCAGTCAATTAGGACAGCCGAACTAGGAAAAGTAACGTCTTATAATTTTGAGTGATTTCGGAATGCAGGGGCCGAGCAAGCGAGGCTCGAGTGGTCAGTGCGTCGGGATTGGGAATTACAATGAAGGCAAAAAAAGACTAAAAATTTTAGAGTGAAAGAATCTAGCTGGCCCCATAGGTAAAGAAAACTTACAGCTGAGTCTTCTGCAGTCTCAGTACCTAAAGAGTTGTTAGAGAAACTGACAGGTCAAGTGCGGCTAACTCACGGAAAGGCAGTAAAACTGGTCGTCCGATTGAAAGAGGGAATTAAGCAGAAAGCGAAAATAGAAAAGGTTAGGGTTGGTAGGAGAAAGGTTTACTGACAAGGAGTGGAGTAGCCCACGATGCTTTCCAGGTGATGTAAACCAGACGTTGAGTCAGCCGAACCAAGGTTTGTAACATTGAATAACTCTGAGCAAAAGTGGAAAACAAGTGGCCGATCTGGCAAGACGGGATAAGTCGGCGCGCGGGAATAGCACGTAAAAATAAAGGCAGGAATAGGTCCGCAACCATAGAGGGTGAGCGAGTCAAGCAGACCCTCTGGGTAGGGGAACAAGAGCGTTGAGCCTGCATAGCGTTTACCACTTAAGTCAGCGTAGCATTGGAGCAGTCAGAGAGAATGAGGCTAGTGAGTGGGACTAGATCACTTGAGAGCAGTAAGATCGGGCACTCCAGTTGAAGAAGAAATTAAATCGGAGCGCGATAATAAAAGTCAGAGTTAGGATGGTGAAGGTTTATTGACGAGAGATGGGAAAAGTCCACGAAGCTCTCCAGGTAATGTTATCGGGTAGTTGAGTCAGCCAAACCATGAGTGGTGACGTCTCAGAAATCTGAATGAATCCAGAGAGCTGGAGGCCGATCGGGTAGGACTTGATTAGTCGGCACGTTTGGAAAAGGACATGTAGTAAAGGTAAGAACATAGCCAACAGTAAAAGTTGCGCAAATCTAGCAGGCTCTAGATTTAAGAGAAAACCCTGGTTAAGTCTGCGGAGCGTATACCGCGTACGCCTCAGTAGCATAGTAGCAGACTGCTGGAAACCGACTGGGCAGGTGAGCCACGATCACGGCAATGCAGTAAAGCCCGACGTCCGATTAAAAAAGATTGAAAACAGAAAGCGAGAGTAGAAGAGGTTAGGGTCGGGGTGAGAAGGGTTTATTGATAAAGAGTGGAAAAGCCCCACGAGGCTCTCCAAGTAATGTAAGCAGAACCATTAGTTCAGCCGAACCAAGGGAAGTGATGTCTCAGAAGTCCAAATGAATTCAGTGAATACGAGACCGACTAAGCCGTACTGAATTAATCGGCGCTTTGGGACTAGATCGTACAATGCAGATAAGAAAGAGGCTATAACAATAATGAGGGTACAAGTCTAGCAGTCCCTCAGAGTAGGGGTAACAGAGCCAAGTCTGCGGAGCCTATACAGTTTAAGTCTCGGCAGCATGGGAGCAGTCAAAGAGAAACAGACTAGTCCGATGAAACAGGATCACGGCAGGGCAGTAAAGCTGGCCGTCCGATTGAAAGAAGGAATGAAAGCAGAAGACGAGTATAGAAAAGTTTAGGGTCGGTATGAGAAAGGTTTACTGACTAGGAGTGGAGGAGCCCATGAGGCTTTACAGGTGATGTGAACTAGACGTTAAGTCAGCCTAATCAAGGTCTGTAACGTCGAATAATTGTGTGTAAACCTGGAAAACAAGTGGTCGATCTGGCGAGGCTGGAGTAGTCGGCGCGTAGGAATAGCACGTAAAAATAAAGGCAGGAATAGGTCCGCAACAATAGAGGGTGAGCAAGTCAAGCAGACTCTCCAGGTAGGGGAACAAGAGCGTTGAGTCTATATATATATATATATCGCAATTCCGCTGGCCCTTACCTTGGTGTGATGGTAAGTGTGCCGCTGTGATCCACTGAGCTATGCTGGGTGGTGTTTTTGCACCTTCAGAGACACTCACTCCAGGTTGGCCAGTGGTTGGGGCCAGCCAAACTCTCCTGGCCCGCCAGGCTGGTGGTTAAGGAGGGTGGCTCCTTACTCCATAAAACGGCCACCGTGTAATCCAGCGCAAAACCCCGCTGCGTGAAGCGGCGCCAGCACTAGCATGTTTTGCTAGTCCGCCTTGCTGGATGCAGCAGACAAGGCGGCCCTTTTTAAGCTGTGTTATATCATAAAGCTTTCCAGATATTCCGAATTAAACATCCTAAATTTCTCAGCAAACATCTTAGCGTAGCCGAAGGAAAATCATGAGTCCAACGACCTTGACCGCGAGAAACATGTTAACAAAAACGCTGCCGAAGGTAGCCAAAAGCGCCGCCAAACTGCTGTACAAACTATGCCCGACCAACGCCAAAGGTATAGTGGCCCAATGAACTACGGCTTCTAGAAAACGAAGAGCAACTGGCAAAGTAGCTGTCTCCCTGCCAAATCTCTGTGTGCTGGCCAACACGTGAAGGAATGAAAGTTTCCGGAACATTTTAAATCAATGTACAATCAAAGATAATCTAATAGCTGCCTAAATAATGGATTTTCCTTTATCTTTTTCCTTTTCCTGGGCACCTGTCCTGAAACGGCTGCTGCGGTGCATGATGCAATTCTGGGATTCAAGTGAAGCCTCCTGGAATGGTTCTACGCATAACGATCCATCGCCTTTTTGTAGTGCTCTGGATTCATAAAGAAATAAAGAAATAACCATTTTATTCTCGACAAAGCGAGGCGCGCCTTTTGGGCATGATCAGCATGTTGCAGTATTGTACATGGTAGCATGATTAACAGCACCAAGAGCAGGAGTAGTAGATTTGGAGTCAGTAGTGTAGGTCCATATGGCCCAAAGGTTGTACGAAATCTATGTCCACTGAATGAGAAACGTAGAGAGAAGAATCAGCAACCTAATGGGGAGTAAGTTGATAAGGGACTGGTCCTATGAAGTTGTGTAAACAGTGCTGGTCAGGAGAGTGCAGCATGATGAAAAAGCTGAAACCATAGTTAAGAATAGTGGCATGTCACTACTCAAATATGTAGGGTTGTTCGTACGAGAGCAGGTATATACACAGAATTGTAAATGTGGTATCGGTCAACTTGCCAATGTGTGATTGGGGCGGTGACTTTATTGAGTGGCGCTTTACATCCGCCAGATCGCAGTGTTGTTAAAAAGATATTTGTGGATTTACAGATAAGCGCTCGCCAGACGATGACCCACCATGTATTGGAGCACTGCTCATTGGGGGATTTGATATTGGAAAGATTGCACCTGACCAATTACCCTCGGGGATATTCGCAGTCCCGTTTCGCCAATTTGTTTCCCGTGGCTGTGTAGTCTCCTTCGGAGTCTACCACAAGTGCTGCGACTTAGTCGCAGCACCGTTACTAAGCAAAACCTAGTGAGCAATAAATAGTTTCGTGTCATTTTATGTCATGATTCCCGGCTATCTTTGTGGCTTTGCAGTTTTATTCAATTCTGTGCGAATGTGATATTACATTTGTTTAAATGTGTCAGAAGTCAGGTTCGCACCCTTACCCCACAAAACTAGTGCGCAATAAATTGTTTATGGTCATTTTATGGCATTATTCCCTGCTATCTTTCTGCCTTTGCAGTGTTAGTTAAATCTGTGCAAATGTGCTATTGCAATTGTTTGTATGTGTCAGGAACCAGATACGCGGTCGAAGCAGTATTTTCGAATCCGTGCGCCATGAAGTCTGGGAAGGGCTAATTTTTGTCATGGCGGGAAACGGTTTCGCTTCCATTGTCCTCGATAACATCCAAGTTAGTTTGAGTGGCTGCAGAGTATAATCCCCATTGTGGTTGTATTAAGGTGTGGAAAATAGCAGATAATGCTATATGGATTTGCTTCGTGAAAACGGTTATGATAAATTAAAGTATGGACTGTAGGTGTAGTTGTAGTTCACGGCATAATCGAAAGCAGGCATATGGTAAATAAAAGTGAAGTGGGAAAGGCTGTTTTATAGAGCAAATATACGTTGATGCAATTGTTTCATATATGTAAAGGTTATGCTTGCAGTAACTTACTTGCTTGGATAAGGGGTATACATATCTCTTGTCTGAGTATTGTATTTTTTGTTTTTTTAATCGCGATGAATGAAAGCGAAATTTACAACTAATAAATTTTACCAACTACCATTCTTTGTACATACTTAAGCACAAAACGACCTATACACATCTCTTTCAAATCCAGTTATGAAACCAACAGCATTTGGCCTAGTGTACTGAAAAACAAAACCCCTCCAGGCCTATTTTTCATGTCTCAAAATTGGCTACTCTCCTGGAGTCTGATTTCCGGAGAATCTTCCTTGGGCGTTCTTTTGGCAGTTTTAACGAGTTTAATATTTTGTTTTCAGAATTTATGCTTTTTCATTACGTCAATTTCGTACGCTACAGCAACAGAAAGTGTAACCTGCGAAGGGTGAAGTACGACAGGGTCATTTTTCGATGTGTACGCTGCGCACGTTGGAAGTCAAAAAGTACGGGAGTGAGACGTGTTTTGTAGGATTTCGCTTCTATTAGTTTAAATCTTTCAGCTCACGTGATACTAACTGCCAAGCTCGCGTTAACCTCATTAGTGTAGTGTATTTTGATGCTGGCACATGAAAATGCAGAGATTGCTCTTGTTCTTGCTTCATTCCATTGCAGAAGCAAGAAGAGACAATCCAACGTCGAAGTGCCGGGGGTCGCTTCACTTACCGGCACAAGAACTGGACGCTCGTTAGGCGGAGGCCTCTATCGTCCATCTGACCTGACCTGACCTGACCTGAACGGGACGCAGGCTGAAAGTCACAACGTTCGATCTGTCTCACAATCACCCAGTTAATCGCCTTCTTTTTGAGCGGCACCCCATCAATCTCCGTCTGACGGAAGATGAGTTCACTTAGTCCGTGGATCTTTTCCGCTGCAGCACCCGAACAAGCGACAACAAGCAGTTCGTTGAGGTTCGATTCAGAAAGCATGTTACCAGCGATGATGACCGCAATGTTCGTCGTAAACTGAGACCTGGCGTTGAGTGTAAGCTTATTTTGATAGTTTTTACCTCCAGCAGTAAACTTGCATCAGGTTATCAAGTCTATGGAAGCAGACGGTGTTGCGCGTGTTAATTATGAGGAAGGTTTGTGCACACACGTATTATTCGCTCCGCATCAACAAATAGAACTTTTCCGCCTATTCTCGCATGTCGTTTGTTTAGACGCTACTCATGGTACTAACCGTTTGAAGAAAGAATTGATAGCTGCCTTAGTATTTGCTTGCAGCTTCAAACTATACCAGTTTTTAATAACTGATGGCATGGGGTACGGCCGGCCAATATTTTATGCGTTTCTGCATCATTGCTTACGTTGTTCGAAGCGCTTCGGTTTTTCAATGCGACATTTCGTTGTGTTACTTCCACATCCGCCAGGCCATCAGGAAGCATGTAAGTGCTTACTCTTCGTTATATTCTGTAGACAAACATTAACCGGTCGCGTTATCCGTTTCATCGTATGGCAATTTCTGACACGGAGACTGAGTATAATCTCTTTACATATGTACTATTCATGTTTTAGATTTCAGCAAGATTTGAAGCTCCTTCAAAGAACAAACTCCCACTTAGTGCGCTACCTTACGTTGTACTGATTGTACATAAAACGCTCGTGGGCGAACCACGCCTAAGCTGTACTGGTACATTTTGGTAATACAACGAACAACCTAGTTGAGAATGCGAACTTGCGATTGAAGAAAGTTACCCATGCATCGGATGGCCTTGTTGCAGCCGTTCGCAAAATCTGGGCGCATTCGGAAGTTCTCCTGAAAGAGTCCCAGATGCATGCCGCGTTTCTCTGTGACAGGCGTCAGCTACTAGAAAGCATACGTTCATCGCGTAGTTTGTCTCTTAAATACGTACGCATGAAACTTAGTGATGCGCCATTTAGCACAACCCATGATACAAGCAGTCTACTCGGACCTTGGTGATGGAATGGTATGTGAATAAAAATTTCTGACGCTTCCATATTTTGAGATATTGCACCAGGGAAACCGCTTCACCATCGATTGCTCTTTAGGAACATGCACCTGTCCTTTTTATGAAACCATGTGGCTTCCGTGTGTGCATTTAATGACGGCCTATAAGCTGCAGGCGTGCCCGACAAGTAAGCAGTTTCTGATACGTGCATCCATTTACAGACCAAATACTTATTTGCATCCGCTGGCTGGCGGACTACAACCTACCCACAGAGTCCATGCCGTTGCGCGCGTTGAAAGTCCCCGTTACGAAACCATCCACGTCTATAATTGCACATCTGTTACCTCGTCTGAGAAGTGCTGAAGAGGTTAATCCAGCCGGATTTTCGGAACTGTATCAAGAGCTATTGCGAAGGACTAACGAACTAATTGGTGATGCAGCAGACTTTCAACGTGCAAAGAAACAACCGCGTTGACCGAAAATTATGGCGCCCAAAGATTTGTGTTTCACATGCAGCAAGCCTGTCGTGATGGACGCAGTTCGCCGTGCACACAGTCGGTTACTTCACCATCGAAAGTGTTTGCGTGTGCAACCAGGAGCCCGTTGTACAATTTGTGTCAACGCTTCACAAACGATGTCTGTGCCCATGATGGCAGTGCAATGCTGTACTACCGGTAAGAGAGCAACATTTTACTTCGTTTTTAGCTGTTGGCCGTTCACCCTCACCGGGTTTCATAGTTGCCTGTACCCCATCTACCTGCCCCGCGAAAGCTTAGTATAACTATTTCCTGCGCAGGCAAACAGGATGAGATTACCGCCGATCCGAGTACAAGTCATCAAACTGCACCCATATTGCACGTTTACTTGGTACTGGTGATCTATTTCCTTGCCTTTCATCGATAGGTTGTCGAAAGGGAGCAGCGGAGTTCCCCACATCCAAAGGTATTGTGCAGAATAGAGTGCCAAAGTAAGCTTTTCGGTGCAATTTAAACTCCCATTTTCACTTCATTGTAGCGTCGATATGGATGCCAGCCCAGTAAAGAAAACGCAAAGAAAAAAGCTTGTTCAAATAAAAACTCTCATTCAATTACCCGACAGTAGGCTATATGTTCGCACTACTATTATATTTTAGCCGATGAATACGACTTTGTGTAATGATACCTTGCATGAGACATGAGCGTACAAGGCACGAATATAGTGGACAACGCTGAACCTTCTTTCGCTGCCTCTTGTTAAATACAATGCACAGTTTTATATCGGTTTCTGCGCTCATTTGGGATTACAGCCTTTTAAACAGTGAAATGGACTAGCGACACGTTTGCTGCCAGTGTAACGGGACCCAGTTGGGTTGTAATAGCATACGGCTCTAAGTCTCGTGGTCGTTGTATATAGGCTGGAACAGTGGCACATTTGGTGTTAACGTACTAGGACCCAGTTGGGTTGTAATAACATACGACTCGAGGTCTCGTGCTCGTTGTATATAGGCTGGAACAGTGGCACATTTGGTGTTAACGTACTAGGACCCAGTTGCGTTGTAATAGCATACGGCTCGAAGTCTCGTGCTCGTTGTATATAGGCTGGAACAGTGGCACATTTGGTGTTAACGTACTAGGACCCAGTTGGGTTGTAATAACATACGACTCGAGGTCTCTTGGTCGTTGTATATAGGCTCCATCAATGGCACATTTGGTGCCGAATTATTAGGATCCAAGTGCGTTGTAATATCATCTGACTCCGAGGGTTGTGCTTGTAGTATACAGACTCCGACAGCAGCGCACTCCCGATAATGCCGTGGTAGCATCAGATAATGCGTACTGTTGGCTGAAAGTTCTCTTAGTAACTTTCGTTTGGACGAGAATTGGTAATTCAAAATGAATTTAGGGTTTGGGTTTGCAGCTACTGCCTTGCGTAATTATAATTAATAGGTGGCTTTCCGCTTCGCGTTTACGATATTTTTACCATGAAAGTTTCGTTGCTGAAGTTCAAGGGGCGTTGGAAGATATCCTTGGTGATCCAAAGGTCGTCCATATGGTGTACATTTGCAATGCTGAGGGCCAAAAGTCTGGTCATTTATGGAGTTACAACACTCACACGATGGCACACGCTTTCGCTGCTCGCGCTGAAGGGATGCATATTCCTTCAACGTTACGCGGCAACCGAGTACAGACAGGTAAGATCGTCCTACCACAGTGACGAATTATTCATCAAACATGGCGCGCTAAAAGTCACTTGCGTTGACCGAAAGTACGGTTAAAAAGAAGAAGTTAACGCGCTCAACAGCGCCGATAATTATTTAGAACATTAGTTAACAATATCCATGGGCATAAAAAGACAGTTAGCTTTATCTGCTTTTGCTTCTCCGCGAGTAACCAAAAGCACGCTTCTGTGGGAGGGCTTTCTGTGCATATGTTTGGATAAACTCCTAATTCATAGCTACAATAATGCTGCATAAGATTCCTATGATTTTACGAAATCTTCGCTGTTAAAGTAGCTACTTAATTATGTCTGCTATGATGTATCCACTGCTATGAAAGTCACAAAAACACAAGTGTTACTTATTCCATTATTTTAATAATGTGTTTCACATTAAAATTCCGAGGCTATAAATATCTGCACCATAGGAGACTAATCATATAGTCCAGGACGAAACTAAAAGTGGACGGCAGTAATTTTTAATAAATGGGCTCAGAAACGATATGCTTATCTTTTATACCTTGTAGTGAATGATTTCTACTTCAGTTACCAATATTGCAATACTGTTACGCATAATTTGGACAAATATAGCTGCGTGCGTTACACACTTCGATGTTCCCCATCGATACGTAGACCCACAATAACGCTAGTTGGACATTAGCAATTTTGCAGTATTTCAAATTTCGCCAACTCCTGGTTCAAAGACCCGCCGAAGAAGGAACACTCATTGGATAATCCTATCTTTCCAGTCCCGCTTGAACTTGAACTTGAACTTGCAACACAGCGTGCCTAGCTGATTGAGTGGACACCAGTTTTCATTCATTTCAAAACCGTTTTGATGCACATCTCTTCTGTGTTCTGTATGCGTTTAGCAACATCTAGACAGGACGCCGAGAAGACGCATAAAAGATAACCCACAGACTATTAACGGACGCTCGAGACAACAAGCTTGTCACAAAAGAAAGCTTTTAAGGTATAAGTTGCGGAAATACAATGCTTTTAACGGACTTCCAAGACTGCGAATTAGTTAAATGCGGCATCCATGAAAACAGGCGACCTACTTTTGACTTTTAGAATTACAGTGCGCTCACAGTGCAATATTGGACATAAGTGTGTGAAAATGTCTTTGTCTAATAAATTTATCAAATTTACAGCATTTGGTTAACCGTATTGCCAAGCATTCGCATCGGCGGCAAACGGTTGACAGCTCATTGAGTTCATTGAGTTCATTGAGTTGCAGAGAGCAGGAGGGAAATCCCTTGTCAGCCCCATCGATTCCGTATCATACTGGGTTTGATGCGTGTCGTTGCGTTACGACGTTCCTCGAGGGTTCGTCGTAATTGCAGTGACAGCCGCAAGATTCCAGCATTTTCAGCGAATGTTTGTCTAGCAGCCGCTTGAAACTTTCCTCGGATGGAGCGTCTGCAATTGCTTCCGGTAAGCTGTTCCAGTCATTCACCACTCTAGTGGATAGGGTGACGTCCTTGCGAATTTTGTGTCTTCTTCGCTTAAAGAGCTTCCATGTGTGCCCTCGGGTGGAACAGTCAGCGTTGGGCCGGAAGAATTGTTGTAACTCACTTCCAAGTTCCCCTCGGAGGATGCGTCTAGTGTAGATGAGGTCACCCCGGCGACGGCGGAGCTCGAGGGAGAACAGATTTAGCTTCTGGAGTCGAATGGGGTACGGGAGATCACGTAGCCCCAGAACAGCCTTTGATGCACGTCTCTGAACCTTTTCTAGCACAGCGCTTTCAAACTTTGAAAGCGGATAGCTAGCTGGTAGGCCATATTCTAAAACTGGACGGACGTACGAAGTGAACAACTGTCGAAAAATATCGGGAGTCATTCGAGCGAATGATCTTCTCAAGGCACCTACCAGTCTCCTTCCAGTGGCCACCTTCTTTAACGTGTCTTGCGTCGTTCTAAGGTCAGAAGTCACGATAACCCCGAGATCTCTCTCGTGGGTGGTATTCCTAAGGAGAAACCCACCAATGTGGTATGCACCGTAGGGTTCGGTGCCACCCATTAGGAGAACAGCGCACTTATCTCGGTTTACTGGCAGTTCCCACTTGATGGACCATTCGTGTAGCTGGTCTAGAGCCCATTGTAATCTATCCGCATCCTCAATGCTGGATACTGTTGACCAAAGCTTGAGGTCATCGGCGTAGTTCAAGCAATCGGTTTGTAGCGCAGTCGGTAGATCGTTAATGTATAGTTTGAAGAGCTCTGGTCCAAGCACTGATCCTTGGGGAATGCCACTAGTCATGGGCACTGGAGCAGAGAGCGTTTGGTTCACTTGTACGCGCATTGTCCTACCCCTTAAGAAATCGGCAATCCAGGAGAGAAGATTTCCTGTAATGCCAATTCCCTGGATTTTATTTAGCAGTCGTACGTGTGGAACCTTATCAAAGGCTTTGCTAAAGTCAATGAATATTACGTCAACCCGTTTTCGTGTATTTTTGGCTTCTGCCCATGTTTCCCTGGCGATGAGTAAGTTAGTGCTGCATGAGCGTGCTCTCCGGAAGCCATGTTGGGCAGGTGAGTTGAGGTTTAGATGCTCACAGTGTAGCTGGAGAGCGCACTTGACTATCCGTTCCATAGTTTTGCATACGACTGACGTCAGACAAATTGGCCGGTAGTTGGCCGGGTCTTGTTTGTTTCCTCCCTTGTATTTCGGCAGGACGGTGCCTGCTTTCCAGCCTGTGCGTAGGCAGCCGACTTCGAGGGATTGCCGAAACACTTGGCAGAGAGGGACGGCGACGTACTCAGCTATCGTTCTGAGGAAGCTGGGATGCAATCCGTCCGGGTCTGGGAGGAGTTCGGGTCCAGTTCGAGAAGTAGCATAGTGACTACTTCGGGGTTAATTTCAACTTCGTCCATAGAGGAGTAGTGTGCAGGCAAACGGTTGTTGAGCAATGGTGACTCCACTGAGTAGACCGAGGAATATTGCGCAGCCAATAGATTTGCTTTTTCATCATCACCGTAGAGGACGGTACCTTCCATAAAAGAGGATAGAGCAGGGATTCCACTACCAGTTTTAGCATTTCGCTTCAAGTAGGCAAAAGTTTCTTGGGACAGTTTTGGGAGTCCATGGCCAGTCTATGTTCATATTGTAGTCTTTTGTCTCGTTTTCTCAGGGTGCATAGGTTTCTGACAGTTTTGTACTCTAAGTAGCTTGATGTCTGTCGAGTGCTTTTGAAATGATCCCATAGTTTTCGACGTTTTTTCATTAGGGATCTTACTTCTTTATCAATCCATGGGGGTCCTTTGGATGGTGGTCTGCTCTTGCAGTTGGGAACAAACAGTTCCACGAGCCGCATGATCATAGATCGTAGGCGTACCCATGCGTCATCAAGCTCTAAGGATTGCGGGATACTCCAGTCCATGTTACTTGCAGTCGTTCTTAATCTGGGCCGGTCAGTACGCCAGAAATTTCGACGCAGTGTCCCCTGATCTTGGATTGCAAGGCGTCGTGTCCACGAAAAGGAGGCTGTACAGTGATCACTCGTCCCAAGAGGTTGGAGGATCGTTAGATCTGAGACATCAGATGGTGTCGAGGTGAGAACCAGGTCGAGAATGTTTGGTGTCTGACCAGGGATCATTCGCGTTGGTGTCAGGACATGCTGTGTCAGGTTGCACTCATGAACGGTATCAAGGAGAGCAACTTCAAAGGAGTCAGGTGAGAGATCACTGTGAAGTAGGTCCCAGCTCACGTTGGGGGCGTTGAAGTCCCCTATAAGGAGACAATTTTTTCTCTGCTGTTGGTTCGCACGGAACGTAGTAAGTGTGAGCCAGGTGCTGCAGGGGCTCTGTAGACCACCCCGACCATCAGCGACTGGTATCCGTCATGAATTCGGCACCAGAGCATTTCCGCCAAATCATCCTTGTCACAAGCGGGTTCGACAATGTGGGCCTTGAGGTAGTTCTTTGTGTAGAGGATTACTCCGCCTCCAGACCTCCCACCAAAGCGATCGCATCGAAGCAGCTGATATCCTGAAACATGAACCTCCGCGTCAGATATGTCAGATGAAAGCCAGGTTTCGGTGAACGCCATTAGGTCCGGTTGCTGTTCAGAGATAAGGAGTGGAATCTCATCCAGCTTGTTTCTGAGACTGCGCACATTTGCAAGTATTACCCGTAGTCCATTCTTTATGTTTGAGGTCCTGGAAGAAGGAGGATTGGCCTCCATCGAGCTCTCTGAGTTTTCTTGACTACGCGAAAATCCACTATGTGTAGATCTGTTTCTCCATTTGCGCGTCGAGTTCGCAGCTCGCAGACAGCTTGCCTCATTCGGACTCGGTCCTCCAGGGAGAGGTCTTTCAGAACGTAGTAGGTTTCTCCCTTGAGGCGCGGGGTCCGTCTCAGGATGCGTAGGCATTTTTCTTCATCCTGACAGACGATTTTCATAGGACGAAATTGGCTGGGTCCTCTTGTTTTCTGCCAAGACGAAAAGCAGAGATTAGGTTTATTCCTTGCTCATGCTCATCAAACAACATGGAGACCATTCGTTTGAGGAAGCCTTGGTCGTCGAGCATCCTTTCAGCTGGAGTCTCTTTGTTGGATTCTGGGACTCTAGTTAGCACACTAAAACACAGTTTTTAGGTTACACTAGATTACAATGTCAGAGTCTAGAGGTCAAATGTTTCACTTCCGTCCGACCAATCAACAAACGTCACCATCTTTAAAGTACCCTGCTAGGTCTGCGACCACCGGACAGCAACACAAGTGGTTGGAGCTGTTGAAGCAGGACGACATGTGACTTGTATTGATTTGATTAGTTTTCTGGGTTCCTTTAGTGTGTCAGGATTGCGAAGCGCGGGTGATTTCTTTGTTCTGTATTCATTCCCTGTCTAGGGAAGCGTTGCAGTTATGCAATCAGGGATGTTCCATGCAGGTATTGTAATTCTTTAGAACAAGGGAGCGAAGAGAGTTTCCGTGCTCTGGTTCGGTAGCATTCGTCTAATGGCCGGTTTACTCTACGGGCTGCTAATGTAAGTTGCAGCTGTCCATCAAAAGGCCAAATGGAGGCTCGGCAGATTCTGTTGCTTGTGCCTGACGCAGTGTTGGTGTGCATGGCGCACCCACAACTGCGTTTCAAGCTGCAGGTTGTAACTGGCGTTCACGCGCTTATCCTGGATCGCGCCTGCCGTCCAGTTTACGTGTCCTCCCTGGTAATCAAGTACAACTACTGGCTGGCCCGGTTGAAACGAAGGTCGCTTAGCACCATACCACCGAATAAAGTCACGTTCCATCTTGAGCTTCCTTCCAACAGCTGTAGACCCTGAGGACGGCCGAACTACATCAAATGGCATTCGAATCTATCTTTTTATCACTAATTCTTCCGGAGATATTCCACCTGGCCTTTGCGGATTTTGTGTAGATCGGTACAGAAAATGAAAGCAGTCAATCATTCCCTTTATGTCTCCCTCCATTATTTGAGGAGAGCGGGTTTGAATGTATCAACAATTCTCTCCGCTTGGCCTTTCGATTGTGGTTGGAATGTTGGAGACAGCACCTGTTGGATGGCTCAGCGTTTGCAGCACTCTGTGAATGTGGCCGAAGTAAACTGTGCTTCATTTTCCGTCACCAGGGCAGCTGAAACTGCGAAAGATTTGCTGGGACATTTAAACATCTGAGCCAGTTTTCCTGCTGCTTTAGAGGGCCACTTCGAGCCAGTTACTCAAGCCTCGACCAGTATGAGAAAGTTCTGGTCGTAGCTTGGACCTGCAAGATCGAGGTGAAGACGGCTCCAAGGTTTTGTTGGTTTAGGCCACGATTGGAGTTCAGTCTTCGTTGGTGCCTTTGAAGCTATATCCCAGTTGCTACATCCTCTAGCTAGCTGCTTCAGCTGTCTGTCCATAAACGGTTAACACGCATAAAGTCCGGTTAGCGCTTTCATTCGGTTGAGCCAAGATGTCCTGCTTAGAAATGCCGCAGCCCTCTCTCTTACAACGCCGGCAGGAGGAATACTCACTATGGGAACCTGACGCACTCGTTCCCAATGGAGCGCGAAAGTCTGCTGATAGAACTGGTGCATTACCCCAAGTGAACAGGAAAGTGTCCAGCTAGTTCGCTGAAAATGTGTAAACTTCTTCCAATAAATAAATATATAAATAAATGAATGGTATATTCTCGGTAACACAAGACACACCTGTAAAGGCGCGCGCAAATATGCTACAAGCATAGCTCCTTTGGAATAGTAAATTATTTCGTTTTACTGAAATATATAACCGAAAAGATGTAGTCCATACGAATGAGCATTTTGTCAGCTAATAGTCAGACCAAGGAACCTGATGGCGCTGGGGAGCGTAAAAATCAGTCACAGCGGTTGTGACAAGATACAAGTTAGGCGTAATTTCGTCATGTAGTAATCGATGAGCAAAGGAGACCAAACAAGGTTTGGGTGCAATCAATGACCATAAAGAAATCTTAATGTTCTGTGCTATATCAACGCCTTCTTCATAGTAATAGCATTTGCACCGGTCTATATAGAAGGCTGAGGACTGCGTCAGTGTGATATGTTCAGCCATGACTTTATTCAGTGGCGAATCACAGCCGCCACGTTGCGGTGTTGTTAAGCAGACATTTGTGGCTTTGTGGTAGGGAGAGCACTTACCAGGTGAAAACCCACCACGTCCTGGAACACTGTCGCAGCTTCCCTTGAACAGTAGTGTTAGTCGGCTATGTATCGTATAGACGTACTTTGCACTCGGTTCAGCTGACGGTTGTGTTAGTGGGTAGAAGCCCTATGAGCACCTCCAATGGAAACATTGAGTTTATACGCACTCAATCTGCGAAAAAGTGTCTAGTGCTGGGAGACTTCAACCTCCCAAAGTTTGTTGGGATGACCTATTTAGCAGATCGGATCTGGAATCGTTCGGTACAGAACTGCTGGACTTGACGCTGCAGGTACCACTACACCAGTTCGTGGACCTCCCCACTAGGTACATGTGCAATCAACAGCCTTCCTTTTTAGATCATGTTTTTGCTAAGTCACTTGACTTTGTAAATGACATTAAATACGACTCGCCCCTTGGCGTTAGCGATCACGTTTGCTTGTCTTTCCAGTGTACCCTTATCAGGTCTTTCCAAGATACTACCAGCTGGTATCCGAACATTTGGGGTGCGGTCTCCCAAGCGATGCGGGATAAAGCTAGGTCATCGCCTTGTGTGATATCTGAGACCGACACTGTTCACATAGCCTGGGAAAAACTTAAGGCTCACCTCCTCGATATATTTGCACCTTACATCCCAATGGTAAAAAGTGGGGAATCGAGAGCGCAGCCTTCGTGGAAGATTCCGAGGGGAAGGGCCTGCCCAAGACGCGGACTAGATGCAGGCGAGCGTACCGAACATCTCCGTCGAACAGCACGTTTGACAAGTATCGGTTGGTTCGAAATGAGTGCAAGCTACATCTTAGGTTGGCCCGGATTCAGTATGAAAAGGGCTTGGGTAATACTGCCTCGAAAATCCCAAGAAATTCTTCGCTTACGTTAAACGACGCTGTGGTGCATACTCGCCCATTCCACCATTGCTTCGAGGAGATAGGACCCATTCCTTTGGCGACTATGAAAATGCATGCGTGCTTGGTAAGCAGTACTCAAGCGTCTTTGTCCGCGAGAAAAATACGCCATGTAAAGAGTTAGCCCCAAGAGTCCCTGAGGACTGTTGTCTGGATGAAATTCCTGTAACTGAGTCCCAAGTTCTCCGGTTGCTAAAAGAGGTAAACCCAACTAAGGCTTCTGGGCCAGATTCTGTTCATCCAAAATTGTTGCACGAATTGACAGGGGAAATCAGTGGACCTCTGAGTTGTGTGTTTCAGAAGTCACTCAACAGCTGTGTCTTGCCTACCGAATGGAAGGAGGCTGTTGTCTGCTCGATTTTCAAGTGCGGTGACAAAGACGTACCGGTTAATTACGGGTCGGTCAGCTTGACTAGCGTGGTCGTTAAGTTACTTGACAAATTAGTACGAGATATAGTGGAGAACCATTTAAATAGGTTTAACCTGTTTTGCGTCGAGCAACATGGTTTTCGCAAAGGATTTTCGTGTCAGACGAACTTGCTGATAGCTCGTGAGTGGTGGGCTGAAGCCGTAGACATTGGACATGCGGTGGAGGTGGTGTTCATTGACTTCGCCAAGGCCTTAGATACTGTCCCCCATTCGCGACTCTCACTGAAGTTAAGGTCGTATGGAATAGCTGATCGCGCTCTCCAGTGGGTGTCAGCGTTTCTGACTGGACGGGAACAGTGTATTCTTGTGGGAAGCAGTCTTTCGTTTCGACATGCTGTACTTAGCGACGTTCCGCAAGGCTCTGTCCTAGGTCCGCTGCTTTTTCTGTCTACGTGAATGACTTGCCGGAGGAGCTTGAGGTACCATCGCTCTTAGTTGCTGATGACCTAAAGCTCTGGAATATTGTTGATATCCCTGGAGGTCCTATGGCTCTTCAACGGGCTCTGGATAGACTCTGGGAATGGTCTGTCTTGTGGTTGCTGCCCATAAAACGGGCAGTGTTCCATGCTGCGTATCGGAGCGTCTGCTTCCACCACAAGTTATATGCTCGATGGGAGTGAACTTCCTCACGTGACGCATCAGGTTGATCTAGGTGTCGTCCACTATTCCATATTACACTGGAGACCACTGGAAGAAGGCGGTCAGTAAAGGGTTCCGGATGTTGTGGTTTATCCGTCGTTCTTTTGGGACCCTAACCGCTGGTGTGTTTTTGAAACTCTTCTCAGCGTTTGTGCAACGCCACCTAGAAGATTGCGTCTAGGCCTGTCCACCGTGCCTTGTCCGGGACAAAATGGCACTAGAAAGGGTGTTGCTTGTCGGTACTAGGTTGGTCAAGGGATTACGAGGGCAAACGTACCCCGAACGCCTACTTGGTTTGGGGATGCAGTCAATGCACTATCGAAGGATTAGAGGGACCTAATCCTAACCTACCGTACATAGAATGGGAAGGTTGGCCCTAGTTTGTCCATGCTATTTAAATAAATATAATTATAGGTATATTTCTAGACAAGCGCTAGATGCTGTTCCTGCGTGGGATCAGATCAAACAGTGCATAACATCCATGCTCATGCATGGAGAAGAAATATCGGTAACAACTGTTTTGATCGTGTTAGGTTGCTAGGTTGTCTGGTAGCCGAAAGCATTGTATGAAGCTGGACAATCCGCGGTCCAAACAAGTTAGAGTGGAGACACGGTTATCGCGTCGAGTTATGGAGCTTTGGAACCTGCTTCTAGAAAAGGTTGTAAAGGAAGCCCCGGTTAAGGGGTTTGTGCGTCAATTAGACGCTCTTGGATGGTAACACGAAACCCTTCCTTTTCCTGGACTAATTCCTATCTTCATACCTCGATTCTATTTGCTGTACTTTTCCTCGTCATTGGTAGTATTCTCCTCTTTAAAACTGGTTTCCCCTACTATCTTACCTTCGATTTTTCTTCCGCTCTTACTTCACGTAACTGACATAGCTGGGACAGCTGTTGTAAGGAACGTGGGCATTAATTTGGTGGACCAGGGTGTTTTTTCGGGTGTTTTCCATTTAGACCCTCCAAGAAGTCGGAGCACCCCTAACAACTCCTGGTTCGCCGATTCGCTTGAGAAGGAACACTTACGGGATTCATCCTATCGTTCCAGACCCACTTGAACTTGAACTTGAACTTGCACCGTAGTATTCGCAGGCGGTTGACAGCCTAAATTCTTCCTTGCTTGGCCGAATGACTTGATACTGTTCTGGCAGTACTCGTTGAAACCGGCCAAAGATGCAACAGAGTCGCAGAGCCTAATGATAGATGATGTAGGTGAGTAAAATCATCGTTAATCGAGGCTGGGTTTCTCTGTTATATTCTTCTCTGGCTCGCAAACCGTGTCCAGCTATCCACGCTAGACTTTTCGTGGGGATGGTGAGTGCAGTTGTTCCTTGTGGCTGAATACGTCCATAGTAGGCGAAAAATGTCATTCCCATATCCAATGCGGGATGGTTGCAAGTTTCTTACTCTGCAAAATGGGATCGGAATTCCTTCGAATTTGAGTAAGTATAATTGTCACCACAGTACAGTTACAATTCCACGGAAGGCCATTGAAAAGATACTTTCGCGAGTACAACGCTCTCCGTGAAATGACAGCGGAAAAGCTCCAGGTGAATGGAGAATCGGAAAGTTCGAGGCAGTGAAGGTAACCACGCCAGAATTGTTTGCCTAAAGTTGTGGAACAGGAGATCCATATACATATATTATTCCAGGTGTGTACATTGTGATAATGTGAGTACGAGGCGGGCCAAACCCATTTGTTTAGACACCGTGAAAGAGGCGTCTACAGAATGGCAGAAAGCGCTGCATTTGGAACGATGTGTGGTTTCTTCATCTCCCGGAGAAAGTATCACGTTTTTAAGCCAGCTGGCTATTGAAGCACGAAGCCTTTCGCCCCGCACGGCTTGGTCTGTACCTAGCAGAACATGCAGCGCGTCGCGCCCCAGGAATTTGACATCATGTTCGCTAGCAACTGAGGCTATGATGATATCCTCCTGTTCCAGCATCTGGGAAGCAATGAAGCATGACAGCGCGCCTGACTGGCACAACGAAACCGTTGACGGATAAAGGATTTTAGAAGCAAAACTCTGCATGGCGAGTGCCAATCCTTGTTATCGATTCGATGTAAAGGCGGAATTTCCCTTCTTCGAGCCAAAAATTGTCAGCAGCGGCTTGTGATGCGTCACGGTTTTAAAGCGGTGACTATATAGCATGTTGCGCAAGATCTTCACGGTAAACCTTGTGAACAACGTATCCTTCTCGATCCGGCTGTAGTTGCTTTAGGCTTTCTAAGCGTCCTGGTGGTAGGTGCGAGCGCCTTCTGAGATGCATCTGCCATCGAACGAGAAACTACGTCTCCGATCCCTAGAGTCGACGCGACTACGACATAGACAATTTCTCCGGACTGGTCAAATTGAGTCGGGAGTAGGTCTGAAGCCAGCAATGAGTTGACCAGCTCGAACGCAGTGTGGCATCCTTGCGTACAATTCCAGTTTTCACCTTTGCTCAGTGACTTGTTCAGAGGGGCACCCAGGTGATGCAACCCGGGCAGAAAAGCATTGTAATGACTGACCACGCCACACAATGAACACAGCAATTACAAGTCCGCCTGCGAGGGCATCTTTTGAATAGCTCGGATATAATCTGGATCAGAGGGGCGACGGCCTTTGCAAAAATGAGTCGAGGAGCCCGACGGTTGGTGTAAATTACATTCACATTGCTTCACGGATACGGAAACCATATGACTGCATGTATTCAAGCAACGCAGCCAGCCGCTCAAATATTTCTTCTGCCGTCCGACCCAGTATAATGATAGCATCCAGGTACGCCGGGTCTCCGTGTACTCCCCATGCATAGTATCCAGCATCTGCTGGAAGACGGCTAGTGCACTTCTCACCCCAAATGAGTTGCGGTTGTATTGGTTCAAGCCACGATATGCATTGTTGGCCAGCCATTCTCTCGAGCCTTCATCAACTCCGACCTGGAGGTAGGCATCAGGCAAGTCGAGCTTAGCGAAACGCTTCCCACCATTCAGCTAGGCAAAGATATCCTCTGGTATCGAAAGGGGGCAGTGCTGGTCATCCTAGGCGGCATTCAGCCCAGTCGGCAAATCGGCGCGTATAAACTTTGCTGTTCAGCAGTCGCACAACGGTGATAAGTGCCGACAATGAAGATTAGTTCATTAGTGTGGTGACACCGGCTCGCTACAGTTCGTGGAGCTTCCGCTCACCGCTGCCATGGCTGCGTACGGTACTAGACCTATTGCACTGAAGATAGGAATGGTTTTACTACTGAAGTAGGGTAGACCAGGTTGAGCAGATGGCGTTAAAACTGTGCTCTGCGTTTCACAATTTTATTGCAAACGTATCGTCACCAACCGCGTGTATAGTTAAGTGGCGTGCAGTAGCGTAGTGTAGTGGAATCTCGATGACCGTCCCCTGAACGAAATGTGCTTGCGCTTTTATAACGCCGCGGCTGGCTGTAGAGAGGCACAAGACCAATAGTTGGGAATTCGATCCGCGTTCAGCTTGGTTGATGGGCAGATGACCTTTGCCCTTGCCTCCTTGTGTTACATGGCCTTTGTCTGCTTTCTCTTGCGGGCGAGTCCGCCGTCCGTTCCGGTTGTATAGTCACAAGTTTCACCGGATTCAGTTGATCGAGGTGGCGGTCGTTCGTCATTAGCATTAAGTATACTGCGTCAAGTCCTCTGGGTCGTATGATTGAAGGAGTTGTAGAGTACCATGCTTCCAAAAACCTCCTGGCTTCTTTTGTACTTCTATGTCGTAAGTGATTTATCTACGCAAGATCAAAACGGTTGCCTTCTTGATCTTCATGCGCAGAAACCAATGATTGCAGATAGCGCGTTCTGACGGCCGCCTAGGATGCAGTGATTCGAGTACCAAGCTTGCTGCTATGTTGCGCTACGTAGTTTATCGCAGTCGCCGCATTTTATCTAGTAGATAACATTGCGTTGGTCGGATTGGCTGTCGGTTCCTTGGGTCTTGATATCAATGTCCTGTGGTTGGCACTTGTTTTGTAAGCCACAGTGTTTCCACGTCACGGCAGCCATCTTTCTGTTAGTTCGGAGAGGTTCTTGCTGTAGGAGAGCACTATCCGTTTGATTTCTTGCTCATCTGACTGCTGCTTCTGTTGCTGAGGCATCGGTTCTCTAAGCTTCTTATAGTGAAGTTTACCGGAGCCGTCTTGTTTCTAAAAGCTCGATAGAAGTGAATTTCTTCATGTTTTCACGATTTGGCTGCGTTGCAAAGCGTTTCAGCTCTTTGGAATAGGTTTTGTATGCAGCTCTTCTTGTGAAACCTCGGGTGGTTGCTGTGGTAGTTTAATATCTGTTGTGCTTTCGGTTTCTTGTGATATATACATGTTTCCATAGATCCGGATGCACTTCTATTGGTCAGTACATGCGAAAAGGTTGGCTTGTTATCCAACTGTTATTAAATCGTAAAATTGATATCCTCCCATGTGCTGTTGAGCAACTTGCGCAGGGCCTGTTTGCTGTCCCGGTTTACGATGACAAACGTGTCGCCCACATATCGTATCTAGTGTTTTGGGCAGTTAGCTTACAGTGCAACGCGCTCCAATTTCTCTATTACGACTTCTGCGATGAGCCCCGAATATGCGGATCCCACGAGTGGTCCTCCCAGTTGCTAGTACACTTCTCCATCAAAGCGAAAATAAGTGGTCATGTAGAGGTTCAGGAGTTCCCAACAGCTTTCAGGTCGTATGGTTGCCGTTGGGCTTAGTTGATTCTCAAGTGGTTCCATCATGGTTTCGTTGGCAAATTCGTGACCGGGTGAAGTGAAGATTGCGGTGACATCGAATGCAATTACTATTTCATCGTCTTCTATTCTGCTACTGAGCAGGTTGTTGAGGAATTGTTCAATATGGTTTTTGCTATATTGGGATCCAGGAAGCAAATGATTTAACCTCATCCACACATCAATCGCTAGCCTATAGCACGGAGTTCCGAGGAGCGAGATGATTGGTCGTAGTGGGAATCCATTTTTGAGCACTTTTGCTAAGCCATAGCACACTGCAATATTTGTATCATTAGCTTTCCTCCTCTATCTCTCTATGGCAATTAGCTCCTTTTGCGCATCTAGTTTCTTCAGCTTAGCGTTGATCTGATGGACCAGTGTTGAACTTGCAGCTTAAACTACCTGGATACATAGAGTTATGTCGGCTAGCAGTTAGTTGGCCGTGTTAATATACTCCGGTTTGTCCATTCTCACTGTCATGCGCCCTTTGGCCGCTGCTTGCTTACCATGTTCTCCTCTCTCGGTAGACGTCTGAGTGCCTCCATTTTCTTCTTGTCTAGGGAGTGTGTTAGTTTATTTCTGGCAAAGACTGGGACAACTGTCTGCCGTGTCTGTTGCTGGGACTCCTCCGACGGTCCATTTGCTTTCAATGCGTGTTCTACGCTAGCCAAGTAATCCTTTGGGCAAGCAGATTTGGCGTCGTAGTTGAGCCTCTAAATCAGTACATCCGCTTCAATTGCAGTAAGGTGGCGGCATGAAAGGCTTTTGATCCATCCTTCACGGCTAGTGCAGTCATTTCTCTTAATCAGTTTGTCTAACCGTATTCAATGCAATCTTACGTCGGTTCGTTTGTTTTGGACTCCACGTTCTATTGCGAATTCCAGCGCTCTTCCTAGCTGTGAGTCAATAGTACTGAGGAAATTTGCTTTATCCACTCCTATGACTTTCTTATAGTTGCGAAGGCGGTTGTGGACATCTGTTGTCATCAGCCTGACCACGCTTCTTCCGTACTGCCTTGCTGTTCCAGGCGGATGGATGGTTTAGCGCCGGTTTCCTCGCTAGGCAAACACCTATTAGACTCTGGTCACCAGATAGAGCTGGGCTCAAAGTCCAAAGTTTTGTTACGTCACACTACTACCCGTTTCCTTCGGTTTGCAGAGGCTGTAGCTATAAGCCGGATTAAGCCAGCCTTGTGTGTCCATAAACAATTATTTGTAAGCCGAAAGCTACATTGAACGTAGGTATGAACATCCGTCATCCGTTTTGCACCTTAGGCTTGTCTGGTAACACCCACTATTAGCTAAATCTATGCATTTCGGTTATTGTTAATGGTACTGAAGAGACAGTACGAAATACATGCATCTACTAGCGTGTATCAATTTAGGCGGCTGGACGCAACTTGTATCTGCTCTAACCAGGGCGAAACATATTCTTGACTTAGTAGTTACTCTAGGCATCCCAGCAACGCGAGTGTCAGCCGGTTGGGAGTTTCCAGGTCGTGCTCAAAATTGGCGCATTGCTCCGTTTACATAAAACAACCTAATGCCTAACCAACAGAAACAGACCCAGTCGAAATATACCGACCAATGCACTTCTTTTACTGGACAAGCTTTGTTGTACTCGTCCGATCAATAAATAGGCATAAATTCTTTAGGTCGGATTCTGTGGACCGTTCAGCTGAGTTGTTTTATGAAGAAATAATTCACTGTATCGACTCTTTCGCTCCCGGGTCACATTTACTAGGGCAATCATGTAAACGTGTGACCCAAACCAGAATGCACAGCAGAATACGTCAGGTTAAACGATCCTATAAAAAACCTACAAATTTGCCTCCATCACGAGAGCAAACCTCGTTGAACTTCAGCCTGCTGCCAGGTCTAAGCAGCAGCAAACCAAGCAAGCAATATCCACATTAGATAGTGCGGACAAAGCCAAGAATATCAGCTGGCTGCTGTGCTCTCGAACCGCTAAATATTGACGACAGATCTCTGCCCTAATGATTAATCCCAACGACATTTCAAGTGACGCAAGAGTTTTAGGTGAAACCTTCAACTTACATTTTAAAGGATCGCAGTGTTTAGAAATAGGTTCAACCTTGCAGGCCCTGCAAGTACCCGGCATCCGTCCTGGTCCTCTGTACAGTTTGACATTGAGAGTGCCCGTTCTGCCACTTCAACCATCAAGTCATCCTCGAACCCTGATCCAGACGAGATGCCGCCCAGTCTACTTAAGAATGGTGGTGAAGACATCCTATTCTTCTTCTGAAAATCGTTGCGTTATCAATGCACAAAAGTCAATGCCAGGCCGCTTGGAAACAGCACTTAATAGATACCTCGTAGTCAGTCAGATTTCTACTCTTTGAAGCATTAACAGACTTGAAGAGGAACTGTGAGAAAATGGTCCTGACCATATATAAGCGTTCCCCCATCCTACCTCATGCAACTCCAATGTAGTCCACTTCTCTCATCTGCTTTTTCCGGGTCAGTCTACCGTAGTATGCATTCTTTCCGTTTTCTGTTCGCTCTTCATTCAATCGTTTGTAGCTCGCTTCAGGTGATGTGACTCACTCAGACAACTTACTGTATGCTTGCATTCTTCACGCTGTACTTTCTTCATTCAACCTTTTTAGCTCTATTCTAGCGACCTTCCTTATGTCATCAGGTCAGCGCACAGCCGCTGCTTGATAGGTGCCCAGCTGTCACTTACCTGTCTGTAACACCTAAGTACTTGTAGCTCAGCTTCCTTACCGGCTTTTCCACAGCCCCAGCTACCTTTGTATAATTTGGCTATCTGCGCGTCTCTGAGTCTTAGCCTCTAGGCTCTGAAGTATTTAGCAACCAAATTGCTTGCTTGCGCTTCTCCCGTTCGCTGTCCATTCATCATGTTTCCTTTGCTCTTTTCTGTCCTGCAAACAACTCAAGTAGTCCGCGCGCAACCGTTCCTTTTTAAACGTTCATTTATCTATTCAACACTACATCTGTGACACCTACGTATACCGCAGTTTAGCTCTCTTACCGGCTAATCCCGGCGCAGGCTTCAATGCTAGATGCACAGCAGTCACCTTCTCTTCTGCGACACAACATAATTGCACTTTAGCTTTATCACTGGCTTCTCCCGCCTCAGGCTTTCTTAGTTATATACTATTACATCCCCGTCATGATTTGAATATCCGCCGGTCGTCTTATGTCCTCAGGCACCGAACTATCTAAAAGCTGTATTGTATGCCTGCGCTCCTCGCGTTCACCGTCCGCCCATCATGAAACTTTCCTTAGCTCGCTTCTGGAGATCAAACATAACGCAGCCAAAGCCTCTCTATTCTAGACGTCCATTTATTCATTACTCGCTACATGCTTGATGCTCAGCCGTAACTTACTCAACTGTGACAGCTAATTACTTGCAGTTCAGCTCTCTCACCGGCTTCTCTCTGCTCAGTGCTTCCCTACTTTTATTACATTAGCACCACGGCATGATTTCATCCTATGCACTTCGCCACGTCTTTGCTTTTTATGCTCTAAAATATCTAACAACCATATCGTATGCTTGCGCTTCATCTGTTCGCTCTCCTCTCTTCATAAAACCTTTCTTAACTCTCTTCTCTGGAGCAAACATAATTCATGTGGCCTGCGCACAGTTGCCCCATTGCCTCTCTCTTCTAAACGTCCATTTCTCCTTTTCTTGCTACAACGTCTGTGACGCCTGCTCATATAGGATTCCAGATTTTCACTGACCTTTTCCAGCCCGGCCTACCTCAGTACTAAAGCTTAGCACAATAACAGGACCAAGTACCTGCGCGCCTCTGACTCCTATGCTGCGATGTCCTCAGCAGACTTAATTTATGCGTGCACTCTGACTGTATGATGTCCTTCCATATAAACTTTTCAGCTTTCTCTAATACTCCTTCCAACTCTTCAAGTCGGTGCTCAGCCGCTCCTTAGCCTCTCTATTCTAGACGTTCTCATATCTCTTAATTGTTGTAACGTCTTCGACTTTTCACCTGTGAGCGACCAGCTATTGGACTAGCTTTCCCAGGCTCTTTCCAAAGTAGTAGTATCCCAGCACCATAGCATGAATCGTGAACTTATACACCGCCGTGGTTCAGCATTATATGATATGACTCCCTTAATCAACTCACTGTATGCTTGCATTCTTCTTGTCTGTTGTCCTTTCTTTATTCGACCTTCTTAGCTCTCGTCTGGCGACTATCTTTACCTCATCCGGTCAGTGCACAGCTGCTCCTTGCTAGCTGCACAGCTGTCACTCGTTTATGACACCTAATTAATAGTAGTTCAGCATTCTCACTGGCTTCTCCTGGCTCAGTCTTCCCTAGTTTTATTCCTTTAGCACCACAGCATGATCTTATTATATGCGCATCGCTGCGTCTTCGCCTATTTTTGCTATAAACTATTTAAGAGCCTTAACGTATGCCTGGGATTCATCCGTTCGTTGTGCTTTCTTCATGAAGCCTTTCTTTGCTCTCTTCTCTCTTGCATGCATATCCATATATTCAGCGCAAACCGCTGTTCTGCCTCACCCTTCTTACTGTCCATTTATACCTTACTTGATGTATTGTCTTAGACCTTATTACCTGCAATCATCCAACTCTCGGGCTAGCATTCTCTGGCACTATCCAGCTTGGTACTATTATCTTAGCACCTTAGCTGTTGCGGTTAGGCCTCACTGCTCTGATACTCTAAGCAACCTTACTCTACGCTTGCATTTCGGCCATTCACTGCCCTTCCGTCAATTAATGTTTCTTAGCCTCTTAGTTCTTCCCTCCTCTCACTTCGTCAGCACACAGACGCCCGTTAGCTTCACATTTCTAGGTGTTCATTTCTCATCATTTTCTTAGCACCATAGTATGACTTGTTTCTCTGCGCGACGCTACATATACATTTGTTCTGCACGTTCACTTTCCTTTAACTGATCTATAATACTTCACTTCTATCGATCAATCCTTTCTCACCTAGTAATCTGGGTCCGTTCTTGCAGCAAAGGTTTCAACACTTACCTTTGTAGGAGGTTAGCTCTCATAGGCTTTTCCTATTTCAATAGGCCATAGCACTATACTCCTAGTACCCTCGTGTCGTCTTTCTGTCTTGATCACCCGATAATTTTTACTCAGCGCTTGAGTCCTATCTATCCGCTGACTTACCACCAATTGACCTATGAATCTCTTTCGATGTAGGCTGGCCACCAGCCGTCTATCCACCATTCAAACGCCGCTGGTCCCTGAACTCTGCTTTCTGTCTTTCCACGCAATAGTCGCATCATAGTAAACTGATACAGCGTTTCTGCTTAATGGCGCAACGCTCTGTATTCCATGTCGATAGTAGCAACCAACTTATAGGGCCATTGCCTTCGAAAAACATTCAAAAAACACCTTCAGCACAATCATTGCTGCAAATTGTACATCATTTGTCTCCACTCTAAATGTTATAACATAGGAGTTTAACAATGCTTGTTTCCACGCCTGTTCGTTGCGGCCTTGGTTGTCTCTCACCTTCCCTTTTCTCCGAGGTCCGGAACTTCTTGGGGATCTGGGATTGGACCGAGAAACCGCTTTTGTCCGGGACAGGACAACCAATAAGGACCTATGAAGCACATGGCTGTACAACAAACGGATACAACAGCACTCAATACCATGACCGTTGTCCAGTGATGATAGCTGGATTCGAGAACTTCACACTCCTGAAAAGAATACATACTCCTGAAAAATCCAGACGCAAGAAACTGACGTTTCGCCCACCTGAATACCCACAAAGACGATTCTCCGTGAAGCCCCATCCTCGATTCGCCTCAGCCATTATGGCGGCCCAAGATACCTGATCAAATAACAGAGGAAATTGAAGGTCATTTGACTGCGGATATCTGAGTGTGAAATCAGTCGACAACCTGGTCTGCCAGTTGTATATTAGTGCACCGACAAATTTCTGACAGTGTTCCAGGACGTGGTGGGTTTTCGCCTGGCAAGCGTTCTCCCTATAAAAAGCCACAAATGTCCGCATAACAACACTGCGACGTGGCGGATGTGACTCGCCACTGAATAAAGTCACTGCCCAGAACAACCTACTGGCAAGTCGACCAGAATCATTATTCAATATTGCCCTGACACTTTCAATAATAAGTTACACCATGCCTATATGTATCGTCTTCATTACACATGTAGTGCCCTGACTGTTTACACTACGCACGCTAGAATTCAACGTTTCGTCATTCATTGAAGACTCTATCCCTCATGACTACTCACACAATTTCCGCAGCCTGTACAATCTTCGGCTTACTGCCGACTACACTCATAGCAACGTGTTTGTTGCGAAGCAATATTGCATGTAAATATTGATCATGCCTTGCTTGGTGTGTCTCGACAAATTCGAGAATAAACTATTTATTTATTAATTCTATCATGCCAGGGCCTAAGGGCGGAAGCCTACAGGACGTTGGTAACCATCGTACTATTTAGCGCACTTCTATTATCTAGCGAGTGATGGAGAAGTTGATTAAAAAAGCTCTCATGGGTCAACTTTATGCAGGCCAGCGCATAAATGAACCTCAGCACGGATGGCTAAGTGCTCGGCCTTGTGTAACCTGTCAGCTGGATTACCTTAATTGAGTCACCGAGGCTATTGACTCTGATCCTTCAGTTGTCTTTCGTTACCTGGATGTGCGAAATTCGTTTGACAGGGTACCACACACGCGCCTGATGCATTAGGTAAAGGCTTACGGGTAGACGGTCCTCTATTAGACGGACTGGATTTCTATCGAATAGGAGGTACGCTGTCTGTTAAGATTGAGTAAACTATATAAACCCCGACCTCCGTCCCCAGTGTCGTGGTGAAGGGGAGCGTCCTTGGTCCTACTCCATTTTTGGTTTATATCAATGACCCCTGCAGGAGGCTGCAGCACGGTCGCTCCTTTAGCTTTGCTGACGACATAAAATTTGTCTGTGTCTTTACCCCGGGAATGAATTGCCCGCAATTAATAGTATCTGTGAGGATCGTAATGCACTTGGAAAGTTGTGCGAACACTGGCGAATGACGTTCAAAATGTTTTACGTCAATGTTGCAGGACGTGGTGGGTTTTCGCCTGGCAAGCGTTCCCCTATAAAAAGCCACAAATGTCTGTTTAACAACACTGCGACGTGGCGGATGTGACTCGCCACTGAATAAAGTCACTGCCCACAACTGCCTACTGGCAAGTCGACTAGACTCACATATCAACTCTTCCCGACACCGTTTCAACTACACACGATTGAACCCGATGTATCGTCTTGATACACATCTGTTTTTAAACCTTGATCATGTCTGAGTTGGTGTGTCTCTATGAAACTGAGAATAAACTATTTATTTAATTATTTATTTATTCTCCGCTCAAAAGTCTAATGACATGACCCACAAATTTTCTATACCTGCTGGGTCCGTAACAATAAACGGCATTACTATCAAACAGAATGCAATGAAAACAGACCTGGTCTGACGTCATACTATGAGCCTCAACTTTGCAGAGCAAATTCATTATCAAGTGGCAAGTGTACGGGGCTTTTCGTTCCACATACGCCGTTACATATAAACCTCAGATGCAAGGCTAGAACTTTATAAGAGGCACCTCAGGCCATAGCTGGAATATTGCTCTTTTATATGCAGCAACCTACGGAAATCGGACCGTACTCTGTCTGCAAAAGCACAGCGGCGATTTACGAAGATGTTGACGCCATCACAGCATGCGCTTAGTTACCGACAAAGCTGCGAACACCTTAAAATTCAGCCCTAACGGCAAAGGCGCACTATCCTTAACCTGTGCCTCTTACATACGTAATTCATAGAAAGCGGCACAGTAACATCACTTGCCGTAAAATGAGGAGCGCATATGAATCTAAACTCCGATATAGGGGCAATTCAATTACCCCGCTAAGGGCAAAACAGAGACTGCGATCGCGCTTCTTCTTAGTTGTGTACGTGAACATATGGAACGGATTGCCTTCCACACTTAGAGAAATCCAAATCTTGCAGGCATTCAGGAAGTAGGTACTAATATTCCTATGTGTTAACAAGCTGCAAAGCATCATTCGTACCTGAATGCAAGTGGTATTTAGCCGTTACTGATTACTTCCTGACGTGCTTCGGCCCCCTCAGTGCCACGCTGGTCTAAAGGCTGAATGGACCAATTGGTATCCACAAACCTCGGGCTTCTCTTTCTCTGACGTCACTTCGTCAATGTTAAACATTTCAACACAATGCAGCCTGGCCTACTTACTAGCAAGTTTGCAAAGCCGTAGTTATTCCTCATATAGGATATTTCAGGGCAATGACGAAACCGTCCGTGCAGGCGAATTTCACCCCTTACATTTTATCTACGTCTTCATATTTTGTCTACAGCTTTACATTTATCATTTTCCAACTTCTTAGACCACTGGGTTCGTGGAAAACCTATTAAGCTTATGACGTTTGAGGTGCGCCTAGTAGAGGCATCCTACCAGGCTTAAGCCCTGCATAAGGTGTTGAAAGTGATGGTGCTGCTGATACACCTAAGACCAGTATTAGAATTGACTAGAAACGTCTAAACACCGGCTTTAGATGAATCTATATAAATAAATAAATAAAAAACTTTTATACTCGACAATACGAGACACACCTTTACAGGCATGATCATGTTTAGCTAACATAGTGTGATCAAAAATGTACAAAAGTACATGTTTGGTATAGCAGTGTATGTAAATGTATGGGTGTATATACGTATGTAATTTTCTATGAATGTAGCTTGTGTCTTTTAATGTGCCCCAGCATTTTTGACTGTTTGTTATCGTCAGGAACGTGAGCATAAGCGATTGATGTCCTTGGGTTTGATAGCACTTTCCGGATATTCACGGGCCAGTGACTTTAGTTTGTGGCGAGTCACATCCGCCACGTCACAGTGTTGATAAGCAGATATTTGTGGTTTTTTATAGGGAGAACGCTTACCAGGCGTAAATCCACCACGTCCTGGAACACTGCCGCCGAACTATTTGCTGGAATGGGATTAACACCGAACCACCCAGCTGGCACCACGAGGAGGTTGTTCGGCTAGCCAGCCTTCGTAGTTCTTGGATTCTAAATGGTCCTTGTTGATGCGTTTTCATTAAGCCTGAGCGCTAGCTATTGTACTCCGCCGTTTTCAACTACTATCAGTATGTAAATGGCAAAATAATATGCATATCTTTCGTGTTGTCGACAAAGATAGCGCTTAAAAGTTCTAGGCCCAACAATCAGACATTTTGCTCTCCACTTATTCTCTCTTGGCCCCATATACTTAGCTTTTCTGGTATGCATGGGCCTTTTAACAGCGAACGAAGAAGTCACCCGCACTTCGCATTCCTGACACACTAAAGGAACCCAGAAAACCAACCAAAGCAATACAAGTCACCTGTGTCGTCCGACTTCAACAGCTCCAACCACTTGCGGTCAGCTCCGAAGGAGACTACACAACCATGGGAAACAAGTTGGCGCAACATGACTGCGAATATCCGTAAGGATAATCGGTCAAATGCAATCTTCTCAATGTCATATCATCAGTCGGCAGTGTTCCAGGACGTGGTGGGTTTTCGTCTGGCAAGCGTTTTCCCTACGAAATGCCACGAATGTCCGTTTACCAACACTGCGACGAGGCGGATGTGACTCGCCACTCAAGCAAGTCACCGCCCCAATCACACATTGGCAAGTGGATTGATACTACATTTACGAATTCTGTGCATATATATGCTCTCGTACGAACACGCCCAAATATTTTCTCAGTTACATGTCACTAATGCTAAATATTTTGGTACCTTTTTCCTCCTGTTTCACTCACTTTGCCCGCGCTGTGTGCACAACTTCATCGGACTAGTTCCTCATCAACAGACCAAACATTAGTTTTCGGACTCTTATCTCTACGTCTCGCACTCTGTGGACACAGACTTCATGCAACCTTTTGGGTCATATGGGCCCACACTACTGACTTCAACTGTACTACTCCCGCCCTTGGTGCTTCTAAGCCTGCTATCATGCACAACATTGCAATATGCTGATCATGCCCTAAAGGCTTGCCTAGCTTTGTCGAGAATAAAATATTTAATATTCCTTTATTTACCTTTTGTAACCTTTTCTCTCAGTCAAGTCCAAGGATGTTCACAGATGTTCGGTGAGGCGGGTAAGGAGTTCCGGCCTGTTGCACTCCGTTGCATGCAATTTTGCAAGTAATTTCTTCGACCAGCTTCAGCACTCCACCGAGTGCTTTGTGAGCGAGTTTTTGGCGTCAACCATCTTCAGGCGCCATATGTACTTCCAAGTGTGCTCGGAAATGCTCGTTATATCTGAGGCCGTATCGGACAGCAGCCTGGCTGTGACTCCGTTGCTGAGCACATTGAGAAATAGGCGGCGTGTTCTAGAAACGCTGTGAAAATTGGCACCTACTCACCGTGATGCTGCGTCTGGCTTCCTGAAGTTCTTTCTTCGGTAAGACTGCTTCGTTTTTTTGGGCCGGGACTGCTGAAAAAAGTCTTCCTTGTGGCCGCTTCTATGGCACTTTCACAAATATGACACTGGAATGGACAGCATCGTGCAAGACGCCACTCACCACATGACGAACAAGGTGTGGCCGGCTTGTTCCGCGTTCTTTTGAAAGGCTTGTTGGAGCCAGCCTTTCTTGCTAACTGCACCGCATACGCAGTATTGGCAATGATGGGGCGACTCTGCCCAATCCTAGCAAGGTCGTGTTTCAAAGTAATCATCCGTTTGTTTTCGCCTACGGACGATTTCAATATCAAAGCTGGGTGTTGCTTCCACTTGGCAAGTCGCTGAATGCGGCTTTTTGCATCGCGTGGAACTAGTAAAGCATTCGCTAATAAGTCCCACCTAACTTGATCATCCTTCCAACAGCGTAAACTGAAACGTTCACCTTCACGGTTAACCATGGCTGTTTGCCCCATAATCATCCGTAGCCCGTTTAATCATTTTTACACATTGGTAGCAAATGCTAAACGAAGACGTAAACTCTCCAAAAGTTATTTTAGTGGTGCCACTGCTTCATTGAAAGTGATGTCCTTCGGCTCCTTGGGCAAGATGTGATCAACGATCCTGGAATATTCATCAGCACGTAGCTTGTGGAGCAAAAGTGGAAGTTTCCAAGAATCATCTTGTTGGCTGAAATCCGTCCAGAACATGTTTCCCAGCGTTTGATCCACGCCTCAAAAATGCATTTGGAAGCAATACCATAACGATATTCGGTGGCTGAATTCGTAGGAAGATCAGGTGAAACAGCTTGCGTGTTCCGTGTAGCTGCTCCTCTTGACTGTACGTTCAAGCACTGCGTTTATATTACATTCAGGTTCATTGTTGCTTCCACCTGGAATAGTTGCTGAAGAAACAGCTTTGTTGTAGCGGAGACGGAAGTCCATAGGCTGTTACAAGTGCGGAACCCTTCTAAGGTCTCTGGGTCAGATTTAATTCACCCGAAATTGTTGCGTAACTTGGCTGCGGAACTAAGTGGACTTCCCACTATGGTGTTTCAGAAATCACTTGAGAGTTGTGCAGAGCCTTCCGAATGGGAGGAAGCTGCCATCTGCACATATTCAAAAATGGGGACAGGAGTCCACCTGCAAATTACAGGCCCACTAACCTCACGAGTGTAATAGTCAAGCTCCTCTAGGAACTGTTGACAGATTCATTGGAGAGTCATCTGAGTGGATTTAACCTACTTAGCAATGTACAACACGGAATCCGGAATGGATTTTCCTGTCTGACGAATCTGCTTGGGGCTCGCGAACGTTGGCGGATGCAGTGGATAACGGCCACTAACTGGACGTGCTTTTCGTCGACTGTTCGAAGGCATGTGACAAGGTACCCCATTTGCGGCTGGCGCAAAGCTGAGCTCCTACGGGATATCTGGCTGCGCCATTAATAAATAAATAAATAAATAAATTGTATATTCTCGGTAAAACGTGACACACCTGTAAAGGCGTGATCAAATATGCATACAAGCATAGCTTCTGTGGAATGTTAAAACATTTCGTTTTAATGAAAGGTATAAAAGAAAAGATGTTGGCCGTATGAGTGAGCATACTAACAGGTAATAGTCAGACCAGGGACATTATGGCGCTGTGGCGCGCAAAAATCCGTCAAAGCACAAGTTGGGGGTTATTTCGCCAGGTAGTGATCCGTGAGCACAGGAGCCTAAACAAGATTTTGTTGCAACCCATAACCATTACGAGATAAATATGATCTGTGCTCCAACAAAGCATTCTTCATAGCAGAATTAGTTGCACGGGTTCGATGTAGAAGGCTGAGGGCTGCGTCAGTATGAAATGCTTAGCTGTGACTTCATTTTGTGGCGAGTCACATGCGCCACGTTGCAGTGTTGTTAAGCGGACATTTGTGGCTTTTTATAGGGAGAACGCTTGCCAGGCGAAAACCCACCACGTCCTGGAACACTGCCGTAGCTTTCGTTGAACAGTAGTGCAAGTCGGATATGCATCGTATAGACCGATTTTGCATTCTATTATTCTCAGTCGGTTGACAGCCAAAATTCTTCCTTCGTTGGCCGAATGGCTTAGAACTGATACGGCAGCAGTCGTTGGGGCCGGTCAATGATGCAAGATTCGAAGAGTCGAATGATAATGATGCAGGTGAGTAAACACATTGTTAATAGAGGCCGGTTCTTCTATTATATTTTTGCTCGGCTCGCAAATCGTGTCCAGCTATCCACGCTGGACCTGTCATGGGGTCGGTGAGTGAAGTTGTTTCTTGTGGCTGAATATGTCCTTAATAGGTAAAAACGCCGTTCTCTGCAAATTGGATTTGGGATTCCTGCAGACGTAAGTAAGTGTAACTGTTTCCCTAGCCAAGTGAAAATTCCATGGAAGACCATCTGAATAGCAACGTATACGTGCGCAAAGCTGTCCGTGAAATGACATCAGAATAGCTCCAGGTGACTGGTGAATAGGAATGTTTGAGACAGTGAAGGTAATCACGCCAGAGTTGTTTGTCTTCGGCTGTGGAACGGGGGATCCATGTACATATATTATTCCGGGTGAGTAAATTGTTCTCTGAGTACGAGGCAAGCTAAACCCATTTGTTTAGACCCCGTAAAGGTAGCGCCTCCGGAATGGCAGAATGAGCTCCATTTGGACCAGTGTGTGTGTTTTTCATTTCCTGGAGAAAGGACCAAGCGTTTTGAGGATGGGTCGGCCAGTCCCAGTGGATAAACCTTCTTGGTTTGGCTGGGTGACTGCCTTCTGGAATGGTAGAGGACAGTGTGTACACGTAGAGCGAGGCCTATCTTTTAGACAGTCTGTCCTCAGTGGGTTAACACAGGGCTGGGTCCTTGGACCACTGCTGTTCTCTATCTATATGGATGACCAATTCGCGGAGGTAGATGTACCGTTGCTACTATTAGCTGAGTATCTGAAGCTGTGGAACATTGTTGAGGTTCCTGGGTTCCGAAGCTATGCAGCGAGCATTGGATAAGTTTTGGGACTGGTCTACTTTATGGTTACTGCAAATAAAGTAGGCTATGTGCTCTGTTCTTCGAAACGCAGGAGGTTGTGCTCCTAACAACTACTTGGTCGTTGGGGTTGAACTCCCCGTGTATCTAGCCAGGGTGATCTAGGCGTCATACACGCTTCGGCTTTACACTCCGACGATAACTGGAAGAAGGCTGCAAGCAGAAGGTTACACAGGCTGTGGTTAATACGACGTTTTTACGGAGTCTTGCCGGACGGCATCTTTAGAGACCGTTCTCGGCTTTCTTCGGCCTCAGCAGGTATATTGCGTCCACGCTTGCCCGCCCTGCCTCCTCAGGGACACAGTGGAGCTAGGGAGAATTTTACGAGTGGGCGCTAAGTTGGTCGTGGGATTAGGGGGCCGACGTACCCTGAGCGTCTACTTAGTTTAGGAATGCATTTAATGCACTACCGAAGGCTTAGAGGAGACCTAATGCTAACCTACGATATTTTAACTGCGAAGGTTGGTCCAGATTTTCCTGCGCTATTCAGTCCCGTTAGATTGTCTGTTCAACGCGGTCACTCCTTGAAGCTGGACAAACCTAGGTCCGATCGGATTAAGTCGGAAATCTGGCTGTGACGCAGAGTCATCCAGCGCTGAAACATGCCTCCGGAAAGTGTTAGCAGGGAATCTACGGTTAAGGGGTTTGAGCGGCAAACTTACGTTCTTGGGTGGAAACAGGAAACCTTTCCATTTTTCTGAGCAACTTGCATTTCATACTTCGCTTTTCTTTGCTCCACTTTTCTTCATGCATTGGTATTAGTTTCTTATTTCAAGTGAAATTCCTTATGCTTTACTTTCAGTTTCTCTCCCTATCTGACTGAGGTTGACCTGTGAGTACTACGTAGTAATTCGCTATTTCGGCGTGCTATACTGAGCGAGCTTCTTAGTTAAAAGAAAGCGGAAAACGGTGTTTGAATACACGCTTTCAACGAAATTGTATTATTGTCAAATTTTCCCTGATCTAAGATAACTTGGATCGAATAAAGTGGTAATAGTTAAAGCGTTTTTGGCGCTTACTGTTAAATTTTCCGGTTGTTTACATTTTTATCTCATTCGGCACCCTGTGTTTGCCTTTTTATTGTGGTCGTTCCACTATTGTATACGTGTTGTAATTCTACTCTGTTTTCCATGGCTGTCTCGCTGAACACCGAAGAGGATGGACCTATGGGGTCCTTGTTTAATGAGTTTGTAGAGGTCCGTTACCTAACGAGTTAAGGTGCGGGGGCAACGTGTACTCCTAGGCAAACCACAAAATAGAAGAAAAAGCAGTACACTTGCGTTATAGTTCCTTCTTCAACCGATTTTAGCCCGGTGCCAACCAGAGATTCGCAGATATAAATCCGAGCAGTGCGTAGACTAGGCAGCAGCACAAGCGGAGGCAGTAGCGAAACCGAAAGCAGCACGACTCGAGCGCGTAGCAGTTGTTGTATTTCAAAGTTGTGCATTTAAACAAACGGTACAAAAATGCTCGGTAACGGAAATGCTTAAAGTAAAGATAAAATACAGTTCAATCACAACCACTACAGCACTCCCCTAGAGCTTGCGCTGGTAAGCAAAGCTGGATATGGCAAATATGGAACGTATTGTGCTAGTTTAGAAGGGAATGAAACAGCACGACCTGGACATATGTGGATATGATCGCCTTTTGCGGGCACCATGATTCCGAGTTTTCTGAATCGGTTATGCGTTTGTCATTGGGCGACGGCCCAGGCACAGAAAGGTTGTGAGTGGTAGTGGTTGCTTCTGTACCATCCAACGTTGAGTCGACGTACGCAGGTTTAAGACGATAAATGCTCACAGGCTCCTTGGATACATTCTTATCCAGGACGAAGTATTTCGTTTTCCGCGATAAGACCTTGAATGAACCTACATAAGGCGGTGTCAAAGGTCTTCGAACCGCACCGATTCGGATAAAGACGAACGGACAAGTGTGTAAGTCCGCATGTATACGCTACTCGCGCGAGCTAAGACTAGGTGGAGTCGGTTTACTGGATCGAAAATGGTGCTTTAGGTGTGCAGCCTAGGACTGGGATTCAGTTCGCCGGTTATTCGTGAGTCCAGTATCGTCTCGCCTGGGAGTCTGAGGGTTGTGCCAAAAATAAGTTTGGCTGGGCAGCATCTGATAACTGCTTTGACTGTCCAGCAAACACCAAGAAGGATAGCCGGAGGGTGTTCAGACCAACGTGCATCAGGCAAACTAGCTGTACTGGCAGCTTTCAGTTGTAGGTAAGCTCGTTCGACAAGGCCATTGGCAGCAGGATATTAAGCAGTCCGCTGAAAAAGAATACAACCGAGCAGTCGGCTGAAGTCACGGAAAAGCGTGCAACTGAATTGAGATGCTCTGTCAGTAATGACAGTGGTTGGCACACCATGGAATGAAATCCACGATTCAACAAAAGCACCTTCAGCATTTTAAGAGGATATATCATGTAAGCAAATTGCGTTGGGAAAACGAATAACCTATCCACACAAGTCAACAGATAAATGAAGCTGGTAACGGTCCTACTACATCAAGGTGCGTATGTTTGAAACCGGCTTCGGGGAGTAAAATGGTACCAGGTGTAGTGGTAGCTTGCCTGTGAACATGGCCAGTTTGACAATTAAGACAGGTTTGGCTAATGTCAGATGTCTGTGAGCACATTGGGCAGACATAACGACCGGTAATTAGCTTCACAGTAGATCGAATACTGGGGTTCGATACTCCATGAAGATGGTCGAAAACCGCTGGCCGATATGGCTGCGGAATAAACGGTCTAGGTTTACTGGTGGAAACCTCGCAGTAGGTTCTTGCTTCAGAGTAGATTACAGGCAATTGCAAGTTTTAACGAAATGTTCGATCGAAGCTTGTTATTCTGGGTCACTGGCTTGGGCAAAAGTCATTTCCTCTGGCTCAGTGAGCGAGCGTGACAGCTGATGGAGGTGAGCACGGGATAATGCGTTGGCAACGAGATTGTTAGGACCGTGGATATAGCGAATATAAACACAAAACTAGGATAGATACTCAAGATGTCGAGTCGCTCTAGGGGAGGTTTTCAGAAGTTGCATGAATAGCATACACAAAAGGTTTATGCTTTGTCAAGGTAACAAAACGTCGACATTCAAGCATGTGACGAAAACGCTTTACAGCCAGGTACATAGCAAGGAGCTCCCGACCGAACGTCCTCTACCTGGTCTAGGCAGGTTTAAGCTTCCGTGAGAAGAAAGACAAGGGTTGAATTTCGTTATCCACGAGCTGCTGCAATACGGCACCAACGGCGTATTGTGCAGGGTCTGTCTTGAGAATGAGAGTGAAGCTGTCGTCCGTTCTCAAGCAAACGAGTTAACTAACCTGGCTCAGCTTTTGTTTGACGGTGTTAAACGCTACTTCGGCATATTGAGTGAAGATGAAATTCTTGGGATTATCTTTGAGCAAATCTGTTAAAGGTTGAAGAATTGCAGCACAGCCATTTATAAACCGTCCGCAGTAGTTAACCATGACAAGAAAAGGGCGTTTGCTTTTATCGGATGGTGGCAATGGATAATCCAGTATAGCTTGCTTTTCATCAGCCAAAGGGCTAATCCCGTTTGAGTCAATGCTGTGATCTAGGAAGTCGATGGAAGTTTGGCCAACTACGAATTTGTCAGGGTTAATTGTGCCACCATGATATGCGAAACGTTCAAACACTTTTCGTGGAGGTATTAAATGTTCGGCGGCAGAATCAATTGCAACTGAAACGTCAGCATTGTAAACAGACAGTCAAGTCCACGGAGAACTTGGTCCATGATGTGTTGGAAAGACTGCGCGGAATTTCGGAGACCTAATGGCATCCAGAGAAATTCATACAAGCCAAACGGCATGGTCACTGCCGTTTTTGCAACATCGTCTGGTGCCAAGGGAATGCGGTGCTACGCCTTGACAAGGTCAACCTGAGAAAAGATGGATTTCCCGGACGATCGCAATAAAAATTCATGAGTAAATGGATAGGGTAGCTGTCGGTGATGGTAACGGGATTAAGTGCCCGGCAATCGCCGCCAGGACGCCAAGCGCCGGAACGTTTGGCTACCGTATGAAGTGGGAAGCCCAGCAACTGTTGGATGGGCGAAAGATGCCGAGGTTGATCGTGCTCGAATTTACTTTTATCCGCTTGTAGCTTGTCGGGTTGAAGGTGCCTCGATATGGCTGACACCAGTGTACCTGTGATGATGATGTGATGACGAACCTCGTGTTTAGGCCTCGAATTGCTGAAGTTATGATGCATACGGCTTAGTGTCTGGCGTGAGTACGTGCAGTCCGACAGAAGTGCCTGGGGCGAGATTACAAGTTCCAGTGAGCGAACTGCTGTCGTCTCCTAACTTCCTGCGACCTGGGTCGACAACGAGGCAGAAGTTGCTAAGGACGTCGATGTCAATTATGGTTTTCTAGACATCTGTGAGGGTAAAGGGATTATTTCCGGTGACGAGACAACGATAAGTTCTTCTTTAGCGGAGAGCTTACGAGTTTCTTGACACATCCGCTTCACTCGAAGGGACCCATGAACCGGCATTTTGGCGTCGATCAGGGTACCCTCAGATACGACGCCTGAAGCAGCTTCATTTTGTAGTCGGCAGCCATCTGGACCGGTGAAAATATGCTTGGTGCCACAAGCGGATCTGCGGTGGAAGCGATCAAATCTGCGTTGTTAGAGACCGGAAGCATCGTCATGAACAGACCAGTATTAAGGCGAAGATCTGAGAGCATCGAGGACGAGCATTCTACAATTAGCAGCCAGGTAGCAAGAGATACGCCTGTCGTACGAAAAGCCGCGCGGTCACGCTGGCGACTACGGCAGTTGGCACAACTATAAAGCAGCTGTTCGCTGGAGGCCAGCGCTGCGTACTGCTAGGTATTTAGGTCCGTACAAAGATGGTGGTACTAAAGGTTGCAGGAATCGCACTGCATACGGTCGGACTCGTTAGTTACTTGTATATTGCAGCTTGGACTGCTACAAAGTGCGATAACCTCAGATTCCAAGCGACCAGGAACAAAGGCCTCGGTACATTAGGAAGCCGACATACTGAAAAACAGAGCGGAACTATAACCGGTATACAATAGTTAAACGACCTCAATAAAAAGGTGAAAACTGGGGGAAAACTGTAGTAAACCTGGGAAAACGCGGAAAAATAACGCGTAAGCTACAAGGACGCTTGGACCAGACCGGCTTCAATCCATCCAAGATACCTTGTATCAGAGGAATTTTGCCAAAAGACAACTTCTGTTACAAGTGTTTATTCGAACACTGTTTTCCGCAACATTGCAGCTAAAAAGCTCGATCGGTATTGCGCGCCAAAATATCGAGTTACCGAGTAGTACTTCCATGTTGCTACTAAGTATACGTACGATATTTGGAAAAACTACAGTCAGTCGCAAACTAGAAATTGCGAACAGCTTTCTCCATTTCCTCCTAGCTTTTATAGCGATAGCAGACCATAGGTAAAAAGCATCAACGTCATCCAACAAGGCGCTTGATAACCAATTAGACCTCCTTCAGTTAACGTCATTTAAAACAGCGCGAAATTAAAAACTAATAAATCTTATCAAGTACCATTGCTTGTACATACTTACGCATAAAGCGACACATATACGTCTTTCATATCCAGTTATGAAAGCATCACCTTATGGCCTACCGTACAAGAACACACAGCCCCTCCAGGCCAACTTTTCAATACAAAAATTAGCCACTCCAGATTTGGCGATATTGGATCCTTGGATCATTGGATGATAGAGAACAAAAGAAAGATCCTTTGTCAGCTCCTTCACTTCCCGATCATTGCGGAGATGGCGTGGGTCATTGCGGTAGAAGGTTCCGCCGAGGACCACTGTAGCTGCCTTAGAGGCAGCAGAATCCCAGCGCGCTCAGGTGAGAATCTAACAGTCGTTTGAAACGTTCCTCTGTCTCAGCATCAACAACAGGATCCGGCACCCGGTTCCAATCATTAACCACGCGAGTTGATAAGGCCAAATTGAGCCCACACGGAGATTCCTCGGTTTGAACAGTTTCATGCTTGGCCTCGTGTCGAACTCTCAGTGTTGAGTTGAAAGAAGTCCTGTAACTCGCAACCCAGTTCTCCTCTGAGAATACGTCGAGTGAAATTCAAATCTCCTCGGTGACGGCGGTAGCCTAGAGCGAACAAGTTCAGTCGTTGCAGTCGGTGTGGATACGACAGGTCTCGCAACTCAGGGACGGATTTGGATCCACGCCGTTGAACCTTCTCTATCATATCACATACGGATTTGGTGAGATGGTAGGCAGCGGGTCGTCCGTATTCGCGAATCGGGCGTACATGCGAGCCAAAGAGGAGTCGGAAAAGTCCCGGGTTCAGGAGAGAAAACCCTCTACGTATAGAATGGAACATCCTGTAGGCCGCGGAGACCCTCTTCTGGGTGTCTTGGATAGAGTTGAGTTCTGATGACACTATCACTCCAACATCCCTCTCTTGGGTTGCGCTTCTGAGCGAGGAACCACCAATATGGTAAGTTCCAAATGGGTTTGATGAGCCAACGGGGAGAACAGAGCATTTATCACGATTTACGGGCAACTGCCACTTAATCTACCAGTCATGGAGTAGATGGAGCGTAGTTTGTAATCGGTCGGCGTCTTCAAGGCTGGATACTTCCATGCATAGCTTTAGGTCGTCAGCGTAGATTAGGCAACCCGTCTGAAGAGTGGATGGTAAGTCATTGATGAAAATATTGAAAAGTACGGGACCGAGGACAGAGCCCTGTGTGAACCCGCTCGTCATGAGAACATGAGCAGCAAACGTGTCATTCACCTTCAGTTGCACAGAGCGGTCGTTTAGGAAGTCGGAGTCCAAGACAGGAGGTTCCCAGAAATACCGATTCCATGGAGCTTCAACAGGAGCCGTTCATGCGGGACTGTGTCAAAAGCTTTGCCGAAGTCAACAAACACAACTTCCAAGCATTTGCCGGAGTCTAGCGACCTTGCCCAGGTCTCCTTAGCAACGAGCAAGTTCGAGGCACAGGAGCGTGCTTTTCTGAACCCATGCTGGGCAGAAGAAATGACATTCTGTCCCCCAAGATGAAGATTAACAGCTTGTTTTAGGATCCGTTCCATAACTTTACACACTATTGACGTCAAACAGATTGGACGATAATTGGCCGGATCATGTCGACTTCCTCCTTTGTAAATGGGTTTGACGATACCCACATTCCAAGATGAAGGAAGACAGCGAGCTTCTAGTAAGCGACGAAACAATGAACAATGAACAATGATTTATCACGGGATAAAAGCAAGTGCTTGACACGTCCCGTAGGATGGTTGAGGTGAATATGATAAAATCAAAATATGTCTGGGTCATCTATCGAACGTCTGCCGCTATGAATAATTTGATAAGCAACATCAGTGTAAAATTAAAATAAATTATCGGGCGGAAACATGCAGAAAGACGCTGGGGTGCAGTGATCATTGAGGTAAAGAGTGAGAAAAGTAAAATATGGTCGCTCACTTAGGTCCATTTGATACAGAAAGCCTGTAGAAATACATCCTTGGCGTAATCCACAGTAGGGGAATTTAGGTAACAAAATGTTGGTAGCTAAGAGCGACATCTAATCGTTTTTTGAAAACATCCAGGGTAGGAGAGGATACAACTGAGTCAGGAAGTGCGTTCCAAGGTTTGCAAACCCGGAGGGAAAAGTAATTCCGTCGACACTCTAGACGGCTGTATTGTTCCTTCAAGTTTAGGCAGTTACCCCTGAGCTGCGTGTTGTGGCTACGTTTCAGCAAATGGCTGCATACGTGATTGGGGTCAATCAATATTTGCTAGGCTAATATGAGATCACCGCGCAGTCTTCGATAGCGCCCGCTGAAATTTCCCAACCACTTCAGCCTTCGATGATAAGAGTGGTAGCGCAGACCCTGCACATTCTCTGTTGCTCTCCGTTGCGGTGCCTCTATCGCTTCTAGGTCACGCTTCAACCAAGGTTGCCAAGCTTGGATAGCGTATTCAACATGCGGGCGCACGTAGGAATTGTGCATCATTAGGAAGATTGATGGGTCAAATCTCCCGAATGCTCTTCGCAGCACGCCGACATATGGGTGAAACTATGTACTCCGCCACAGTCCTGAGGAACAAAGGGTGCAATCCATCAGGGCCGGGTGAGCTATACGGATCTAACTGAAGAAGGAATTTCATCACAGAATCAGAGTTATTATCTACTTGGGCCAACGAAGATGGAAATGTGGGTACGGCTCTGCCACGAAATGGCGTTTCTTTCGCGTAAACAGAAGCGTATTGCTTAGCCAATGGACTAGCTTTCTCAGCGTCCTCGTGAAGTAAAGCTTGACGATCATAGGAACACAAAGCAGGGATGCCATTACCAGCCCTAGTGCTTCTTTTCAAATAAGAGTAGAGCATTTTAGGCGCGATGCTGGAGTGTTTTGCCAAGGATAGCTCTTATCGTTGGCGTTTCTGGCGCTTCATTACTACACAAACATTCTGTCTGTCTTGTAGTGAGAGGAGTCGAGTTCTGAATGAGATTGCCTATAGCGGTCCCATAATTTGCGCCTTCTATTCATGTTTGACCTCAACTCTCGATCCATCCAAGGTGGACCTCTAGCGAAGGGCTTTCGATGGGAGGAAGGAACGACCTGCTCAATTAGCGACGTCATTTTGGAGAACACGAGCTTCCATGCGTCATCGAGGTGAATGTGTTCAGGGATACCCCAATCCGTAGCGCTTGCGGCCGTTTTCACACGGAGTGGGTCGGCACGCCAAAAATTTCGACGGTGACCACCGTGGCTATGGATTGTGAGACGGCAAGTCCAGTGGAATGAAAAAACACAATGATCGCTCTTGCCTATGGGTAGAAGAACGGTTAGGTTCGTGACATCCGAATCCGCCGAGGAGAGCACCAGATCTAATAGGTGCGGGGTCTGGTCTGGGAAAACACCAGTAGGCGTCAAGACCTGTTGAACGAGGCTGCAATCGAGAGCGGTTTTAAGCAGTGTGGCGTCGAAGGAGTCAGATCGGCGATCACAAAGAAGTAGGTCCCAATTGATATCCGGTGCATTGAAATCCCCCAAGATTAAACAGTCTTTGTGCCCACCATACATTCTTATCGAGCCCAACAAGCGTGCTCCGGGACCCGATGGCGCCCTGTAGACGACACCGACCAAGAGATCTGCATCCGTCATGAACACGGCACCAGCGAGCTTCGAAATTGTCATCTTGGTCACTATTTGTTTCAACTAGATGTACTTTGAGATCCGTCTTCCAGTAGAGAATTACTCCACCACCTGACCTCACCCCGTGGCGATCGGACCGGGAGTGGTGATATCCAGGGATAGACACTTCCGAGTCCGTGATATCTGAGAATAGCCAGGTTTCGGTGAAGGCCATCAGGTCTGGACGAGTCCCCGAAGTAAGTAACTGAATTTCGTCTAGTTTATTCCGTAGACTGCGTACGTTGGCAGATAGCACGCGTAGTCCGTTTTTATGCTTTACTGTCTGAGGGTGACAAGAATCGGCCTCCAACGCACTCTTGTGCTCTTCCGAACTACGCAAAAATCCACGATATGTAGGTCGGTTTCACCACTCGCCCGACGCGTTCGGAGCTCCTCTACAGCCTTATTCATTTTAATTCGGTCCTCGGGAGAGAGGTCTCGTAACACGTAGAAAGGTTCGCCTTTGAGACTTGGAGTCCGTCGAAGGATGCGCGCGCACTCTTCTTTGTTTCCGCATTCAATCTTGTGAGGTCGAACCTTGGAGGAATTTTCCTGCTTCTTACCGAGGCGGATGGCAGGGACAAGGTTTATTCCCTGTTCGCCTGCAACAAACAGTAGAGAAATCAGCCTCTCGAGCAGTATTTGATCATCCAACATTCGTTCCGCCGAGGTAGCCTTTTCCGATTCCGCCGCGTTCACGATGATGAGACAGCGGTCACGAGATGGCTGAACGCGCTCTGGAATTGGTGGCTTAAGAGATGCTGGATTTTCCTTTATCACTTTTTCCAGCTCAGAGATCCTGTTCAGAATTATCTTCATTTGTGGCTGAGAAGATGGATGCTCAGGTCTATTCAAAGACTCAGTCTTAGCCTTGGTGACACATGTGGCTGGACCTTGGCCACACGAGGCCAAAGTCGCTTTCTCCTTCACTACGTCCGCATATGACTTCGTCTTAGGCTCAGCAGGCCGGATGTGTATCAATGGGTCTGAATAAGAAGTAGACGGGGCGGGGGTGGCCGCGACCTTTGGAGCGTCGCCGGAAGATGTGTTGCTCCGCTTCCTGGCACGCCTAGCAGAAGGAGCAGAAGAACGTCTTTCAGGATGTTGATGTGGCGGACGTCTTGCCAACGCAGCAGTATCGATGCACTATCGACGAATCCATAGCAACCCCTTGTGCTCAGCATAGGTCTTGAAGAGCTGTTCAGTAAGTTGCGAGCAACGCTTTTGCTTACATGCCCAGAGTTTGCAGGCAATGCACTGGATACCCTTAGACACCAATTTCGCACAATGCAAACATTGTGAGTTAGACATAACCACTTGATCCAATGATCCAATGACCTGTCTCAGGAGAACAGAACAAAACGCGCAGGAGGTCGCTATTCGCAGTGTGACGTCTGCTGCCGCCGGTGTCACGAAAGCTGTACCGACCTACAAGCTGATCAGTACAAATGGCTGCGACGTAGTCGCAGCACCGTTACTATGTAAGATTTAGTGCACAATAAATAGTTTCCTGGCATTTCATGGCATGATACCCGGCTATCACTGTGGCTTAGCAGTTTTATTCAATTCTGTGCAAATGTGATATTGCATTTGTTTAAATGTGTCAGAAGACAGATACGCACCGTTACTCGCAAAACCCAGTGCGCAATAAACAGTTTATGGCCAGTTTCTGGCATTATTCCCGGCTATCTTTCTGCCTTTGCAGTTTTATTTAGGTCTGTGCAAATGGGATATTGCAATTGTTTTAATGTGTCGGAAACCAGATACGCGGTATAAACAGTATTTTCGAATTCGTACGCCATAGAGTCTGATGTCCGGAAGAAGCTTCCTTGGGCGTTCTTTTGATAGTTTTTACGAGTTAAATAGTTTGTTATCAGCGTCTATGCTTCTTCATTACGTCAATTTCTTATGCTACAGCAGCAGAAAGTGTAACCTGTCACGGGTAATGTACGACAGGGTCATATTTCGATGTGTCCGCTGCGCACGTCGGAAGTCAAAACGTACAGATTTGAGAGTTGTTTAGTAGGATTTCGCTTTAATTATTTTTAATCTTTCAGCTCACGTCATACTAACTGCCAAGCTCGCGTTGACCTCATTAGAACGGGACGCAAGCTAAAAGTCACAACTTTCGATCTGTCTCACAATCACCCAGTTAATCGCCTTTTTTGAGCGACACCCCATCAGTCGCCGTCTGACGGACGCAAAGTTCACTCAGTCCGTGGACGTTTTCCGCTACAACACCCCCAAGTGGTACTGGTGATCTATTTCCTTGCCTTTAATCGATAGGTTAGAGAAAGTGAGCCTTGGAATTCCCCTCAAACAGAGGTATTGGGCAGAATAGAGTGCCAAAGTAAGCTTTTCGGTGCAATTTAAGCTCCCATTTTCACTTCATTGTAGCGTCGACATGGATGCCATTCCAGTAAAGAAAACGCAAAGGAAAAAGCTTGTTCAAATAAAAACTCTCATTCAATTACCCGACAGAAGGCTATATGTTCGCACTACTATTATATTTTAGCCGATGAATACGACTTTGTGTAATGATACCCTGGATGGGACATGCGCGTCCAAGGCAGGAATAAAGTGAACAACGCCGAACTTTCTCTCGCTGCCTTTTGTTAAATACAATGCACAGTTTTTATATCGGTTTCTGCGCTCATTTGGGATTACAGCCTTTTAAACAATGCACGGGACTAGCGGCACGTTTGCTGCCAGTGTACTAGAACAAAAGTGGGTTGTCATAGCACACGGCTCGAAGTCTCGTGCTCGTTTCATATAGGCTCCATCAGTGGCACATTTGGTGTCAACGTAATAGGACCCAGTTGGGTTGTAATAGCATACGGCTCTAAGTCTCGTGCTCGTTGTATATAGGCTCTATCAGTGACACATTTATGCCGATGTACTAGGACCAAACTGCGTTGTAATATCATCTGCCTCCGATGGTTGTGCTTTTAGTATACAGGCTCCGACAGTAGCGCACTCACGATAATATTGTGGTAGCATCATATAATGCATACCGTTGGCTAAAAGTCAACCTACTTAATTTTCGTTTGGGCGAGAATTGATAAAGCAAAATCAATTTAGGGTTTGGATTTGTGGTTACTGCATTGAGTAATTATAATTAATATGGGGCTTCCCGCTTCGCGTTTGCGATATTTTTACCACGAAACTTTAGTTGCTGCTTTGGAAGATATACTGGGTGCCCATAAGGTCGTCCATAAGGTGTACATTTGCACTGCTGAGGGCCAAAATTCTGGTCATTTAGGGAGTTACAACACTCACGCGACGGCACACGCTTTCGTTGCTCGTGCTGAAGAGATGCATATTCTTTCAACGTTACGCGGTAATCAATTACAGACTGGCAAGCACGTAGTACCACAGTGACGGATTATTCGTCACCAACGGGGCGCTAAATGTCACTTTCGCTGAAAGAAAATACGGTTAAAAGGAGGGATTTAACGCACTAAGCAGCGCTGATAATTATTTAATACATTAGTTAAACAGATTCATGGGCATAAAAAGGCATTTAGCTTTATCTGCTTTTGGTTCTCCGCAAGTGGCCAAAAGCACGCTTCTGTGGGAGGTCTCGCTGTACATAAGTTTATATGAAATGATAAAAGAGAGGGAAAATAATGCTGCATAAGATTCCTATGATATTACAAAATCTTCGCTGTTATAGAAGTCACTTAGGTATGTCCGCTATGATGTATCCACCGCTATGAAGCTCACAATCCCCAAACGTTACTTATTTCATTATATTAATAATGTGTTTCACATTAAAATTCCGAGGCTAAAAATATCGGCACAATAGGAGACTAATTAAATAGTCAAGGAAGAACCTAAAGGTGGACGGCAGTAATTTTTAATAATTGGGATCAGAAACGGTATGCTTTTCTTTTATACCATGTAATGAATAATTTATACTTTAGTTACCAGAATTGCATTACGGTTACGCATATTTAAGGCAAATATAACAGCATGCATTGCACAATTCGATGTTTTTACCTCGATAAGTGGACGCTGTAAAACGTGCGGCCCTCCGGCAGAAAGAACAACAGGTGGCGGCGACACGAAAATCTTTATTGGCGAGAATTGCTTTCTTTTTATATCAGATATGACCATTTTCTGCGCCCGTTTCTATTCGGCTACTACACTTTCATGCATTTGTCTCCATTTGCCAGTGTCCTTTGATCCTGGGCGTTTCGCCTCCAATCGTTCGGTCGTAATTCGTCCATGGCATTTGCTACAATTGGTTCCCCATGCTGTGTCTTGACGATCAAAAACCAATCGGCCGATGGGTTTCGGTTCAGTGCCTGCTCTTTCTGGCCTATGGACGGTCGTTCGCGTACCGGATTGACGTGACGCTGATTGGTCAGGCGTCTGATGCAAGTCCTCGATCCCCTTAACGTCGCTTACTCGTTTGCGAGCCGTCTCGGGTTTTGATTGGATATTCGGACCACGCTTGTTTGCCAGACGCTTTGCCGAGCCGTTGGTCTGTTCGTCCGATCGGTAGCTTGTGTGCGCCACTGGTTGGCGGTGCCGCGAACTGATTGCGATCTCCGATTGTGTTGCCGATTGGTGGAAACCAGTTCGCGCTGTTGGCTGGCGGTTTGGCACGTAAGCTACCATCACATCCTTCCTTTTTTCGTTTTTTTGTAGTCCGATTGCGTAAGCGCTGTATCGCCTTCCACTGCGTGTAGTCTTGTGGTCGTGTGCTGCCGTATCCACCGAAATGTCCGGCTGCGTTGGCTGCTTCGCACGATGCCGTGCTTGTTCACCACGTTGTCTCCTTAACTGCACCCGGTTGCGTCGAAATAGACTATCCCCAACTCTTACGTCGTAGCTTCGTTCGCCTTTGAGTCCTTCTACTCGCCCTCTCCTCCAAGACCCGTTAGCTCCCGGTGTCGGCGCGACCCAGACCTCGTCTCCGGGCAACAGGCGTGGAAGCTGCTTCGTTCCGCGATCGTAATATTTCTTTTGTCGAAGCATGCGCTCACGCAAGCGCTCATACATCAAGCTCTGCGATGGTATTTCAGGCTGCAGCAGAGTATTGGCGATCGGCAACAGGGTTCTTGTCCTACGGCCAAACAGACGTTGCGCTGGACTGCATCCAATTTCGGCAGATGGCATGTTCCTTCGTTCTAACAACATGATGTAAGGATCTTCTTTGGTCTCCTTGGCTTTGGTGAGTAACTTCTTTGCTTCCTTCACGGCTGACTCAGCTTTTCCATTTGACTGACTGTGGTAAGGGCTGGTTAAACGATGAAGGAAATCCCACTTTTCGCTGAAACTCCGAAATTCGGCGCTGTTGAATTGGGGGCCATTGTCGGACACTACCTCTTCCGGTATCCCATGTCGTGCAAACTGCGATCGTAGCTTGTTTATCACGGCCTGTGTGCTAGTAGACGTGAGAGCATCAATCTCGAAATAGTCGCTAAAGTAATCGACAGCGATCAGGTAATTCTTTCCGTCATGTGCAAAGATGTCTAGGGCGACTTTCTGCCACGGCCTTTCCGGGACCTCACGAAGCATCATAGGCTCCTTCGGCTGGCGGACATCATGTGCTCGACAGGCTAAGCAGTTTGAAACGTGATCTCGTATCTGACTAGTCATTCCAGGCCAAAACATTAGCTCTCGAGCTCTCGCCACGCAAGCATTGACTCCTGAATGACTTCCGTGTATCAGCTCCAGCATGGGTCGTTGCATTGCCTTTGGAACGAGTATACGGTTGCCTTTGAAGATTAGCCCATCCTGTGTGACAAGTTCATCCCGAAAGTTAAAGAAGGGAGTCAACTCCTTTGGCAGCTTGTTTTTACTATCGGGCCACCCTTTCAGTATCGTTTCCTTGAGCCGATTACACAGCTCGTCTGCTTCCGTGTGGCGTAGTAGTTGCTGGAAACGCTCCTCTGTGACGGCCAATAGCTGAGTGACATGGACAATGTCTTGGTCTTCTTGCGTTGCGGTCACATCGGAAAGATATGCCCTAGACAGTGTGTCTGCAATGTACATCCTCGACCCCGGTTGGTAGACGATGTCTAGGTCGTACTTCTGGAGCCGAATGAGCATTCGTTGTAAGCGGCGTGGGACGACGTGCAGTGGTTTATTGGCTATTGATACCAGAGGCTTGTGATCGGTAAATACAGTGGTCCGGCGACCAAAAGTGTAATCGTTGAAACGCTCTACGGCATAAACCAATGCTAGCATCTCCTTTTCAATCTGTGCATAACGGCGCTCGGATTCCGTTAGTGTCCGACTGCGAAAATCGATGGGCTTCCCGTTCTGCATTAGCACGGCACCGATACCGAATTGGCTGCTGTCACACTGGATCTCAAGGGGAAGTGACGGATCGTAATACGCTAGGACAGGGGCGCACGCGATCAGTTGTTTGATGTTCTGGAAAGCCTCCTCCTGTTCTGTGTTCCACTGCCAGCTCTCGCCCTTATGTGTAAGTTTTCGGATAGGAACCATTACTTCGGCTAGTCGTGGAAGGAAGCGGCTGAGGTAATTCACCATCCCGTTTAGTCTGCTCACGGCTTTAACATCTGTCGGAGGTGGCATCTCTTTTATGGCTCTAACTTTCTCCGGATCTGGCTTTAGACCTTCTGCGCTCAAAACATGTCCGTGGAACACCAGCTCTGTTTTTCGTAACTCAATTTTCTCACGTTTCAATCTGATATTCTTGTCTTTACAGCGTTCTAGAAATCTGCTCAGGTTACGGTCGTGCTCTTCCAGAGTCGCCCCAAAAACCACTACATCGTCTGCTACACAAATAGCTCCGGGTAGATCGTCTAGGGCCTGCATTAATCGTTTCTGAAAAATTTCACTGGACACTTTCAAACCGAATGGTAAGCGCAACCACCGAAACCGTCCAAATGGCGTTCCGAACGTGGTTAAATAACTGGACTCTTCGTCAAGCTGGACGTGCCAGAAAGCGGAAGCGAGGTCGACCTTCGTGAACAATCTGGCCTTGGACAACTCGGGTAAGACGTCATCTAGCGTTGGTAGTGTAAAATACTCTCTCCTGAGTGCGGCGTTGAGCGGCTTAGGGTCGATGCACACACGCAAATCGCCTGACTTCTTGGTGATTATCGCGACTTGACTGACCCAATCGGTTGGCTCATCGACCTTGGCAATCACACCTAAACTGATCAAACGCTGCAACTCGTCTAAGAACTTCTCACGCAAAGCGATAGGTACTTTTCTCGCTGGTAGTGCTACTGGTCTAGCGGACTCGTTTAACGACAGGTGAGCTACGCCTTGGAATTTTCCCACGGTACCATCAAACACACTGGGATAGTTGTCTACGATCTCTGTACCGACTTCGCACGAGTGAACAAAACGATCATGATTAAAAGAAACAAAACCCAAACTCTGAATGGAATCAAGGCCCAGGATGGGCATTAAATCTCCTGATACCAGGAGAAAATCAAGTAAATGCTCGGAGCCATCCTTCGGGTTTATGGCCTTCATGGTAACGCAGCCCTTCGGTTGTAACTTTGATCCGTTCCACATTCTGAGCTGTGTCTGTATTTGGCGGTATTCTGCATCGGGACAGTATTTGTGAGGAAGTATGTTCACGCTTGCTCCTGAATCCAATTGGAATCGCACCGGACGCCCTTGAATAAGCAACGTTGCGAATACACAGACTGGTCTCTCACGTCCTGTCATGTTGTTAATAGCCAGTTCCTGCGGCTCTTCCTGATCGTCCTGCCCGACTGAGTCGACTTTGGTTGCCTGACAACAACGTGCAAAGTGGTTCTTCTTCGCACACTTCATACAGGTTCGGCCCCATGCTGGACAATCCTCTTTGCGCCTTGGGTGTGAGCGGCCGCAAAACTGGCATTTGGGTTGATTCGCGCTCGATGACTTCGATACAATTTCTCGGCCTCGGGATACTGCAAACAGATCCGTCGTGGACTCCATCTTGAGCTGCTGAAACTGTTGAGCCGTCCTTGATTCGCTAAAACAGATATCGATGCAATGTTCCAAAGACAGGTTTCGCTGTCGCAAAAGGCGTCTGGAAAGTTCCTCATTCTTTATGCCAATTATAATTCGATCGCGGATCAGCGAATCTCGTAAACAGGTGCAAAAATTGCAATCCCGCGCCAGAATTTTCAGCTCCGTGATGTATGCGTCGATTGATTCACCCGGCAGGCGATTTCGGCTGAAAAACAGATACCTTTGGTAAGTTTCGTTTGTGTAACCTTCGCAAAACTCGCCGAATCTGCGTATTACTTCATCCAGCTCCATCTCCTGAGTTCCATCGCTGAGATCCAACGTTTGCAGCGTCCGCCTGGCTTCGTCTCCAATGGCATGCCTGAACATCGCCAGTTGATAGGCCATTGGCTGAGAATCCAACTGAGTCAGTGTTACAAAGTCTAGCCACTTCGCCTTCCATATTCTCCAATTCTCCGGCAACGAACTCTCGGTCATTTGCAACGGAGCTGGCAGCGGAATCGTTGGTTGTCCACCAAACGCATGCGGGGTTCGGCGTGTCTTCTTGTCCTCTGTCGCCATGTAAAACGTGCGGCCCTCCGGCAGAAAGAACAACAGGTGGCGGCGACACGAAAATCTTTATTGGCGAGAATTGCTTTCTTTTTATATCAGATATGACCATTTTCTGCGCCCGTTTCTATTCGGCTACTACACTTTCATGCATTTGTCTCCATTTGCCAGTGTCCTTTGATCCTGGGCGTTTCGCCTCCAATCGTTCGGTCGTAATTCGTCCATGGCATTTGCTACAATTGGTTCCCCATGCTGTGTCTTGACGATCAAAAACCAATCGGCCGATGGGTTTCGGTTCAGTGCCTGCTCTTTCTGGCCTATGGACGGTCGTTCGCGTACCGGATTGACGTGACGCTGATTGGTCAGGCGTCTGATGCAAGTCCTCGATCCCCTTAACGTCGCTTACTCGTTTGCGAGCCGTCTCGGGTTTTGATTGGATATTCGGACCACGCTTGTTTGCCAGACGCTTTGCCGAGCCGTTGGTCTGTTCGTCCGATCGGTAGCTTGTGTGCGCCACTGGTTGGCGGTGCCGCGAACTGATTGCGATCTCCGATTGTGTTGCCGATTGGTGGAAACCAGTTCGCGCTGTTGGCTGGCGGTTTGGCACGTAAGCTACCATCACAGACGCCTAGTAAAGCAAGTTGAATATTAGCACTTTTGCAAAGCAGCAGGCACAACTGATTATGTAGACACCAGTTGGCATTCATTTCAAATCCGGTTTGCTGCACATCTCTTCTGTGTTCTGTATGCGTTTAACAACATCTAGACAGGACGCCGAGAAGACGCATAAAAGATAACCCAAGGACTATGAACCGATGTTCGCGCCAACAAATGTGTTACAAAAGAAAACTTTTACGGTATACGTTGCGGAAATCCAATGTTTTTAACTGCGAATAAGTTATATACAGCATACATAAAAACAGGAGACCTAATTTTGACTTTTGACATTATAATGCGCTCACTGTGCAATATTGGACATAAGGGTGTGGAAATTTCTGTCTAATAATTTACCAAATTTGCAGCATTTTGTTAACCCTATTGCGAAGCATTCGAATCGGCGGCAAACGGTTGATGGCTTTTTAGCACACTAAAACACAGTATTATGGTTACAGCAGATAGGAATGTCAGAGTCTAGAGGTCAATTGTTTCACTCCCGTCCAACGAATCAACAAACGTCAGCATCTTTAAAGTACCCTGCTGGGTCTACTACTACCGGGCAGCGTACAAATGCCATCTTCCAACGTTCACTTACTTTTCAGCTATGCCGAGTGATGCCCTCAAAGATCGACGCGCCGGTGCTAAACTTTCAGCGCTGGCTTCAAGGTTGGCTCGTGAGTGCTACGCGGTAAGCCGAATTTTTGGCGTGCCATACTGAACATTGGAATGTAGAGAGCAGAAGGAAAAATCCTTTGTCAGCTCCATCGCCTCCCGTTCGTCACAGAGACCGTAGAAGCCTTCAAAAGGGGCTTAGACAATTGTTGGTCCATCCTTTTTCCAGAGATATTGTAGTTGTACTTTAATATGTAGTGTATTTTGATGCTGGCATATGCAAGTGCAGAGATTGCTCTTGTTCTTGCTTCATTCCATTGCAGAAGCAAGAAGAGCCAATCCAACGTCGAAGTGCCGGTGGTAGCTTCACATACCGGCACAAGAACAGGACGCTCGTTAGGCGGAAGCCTCCATCGTCCATCTGACCTGACCTGACCTGAGATCAAGGTGGGCATTGCAAGTCGGTTCCAATGGAACCGCTAAGTTGAAATTTTTGAACGTGCTGTCTTATTGAGGTTTTACCTTCAAAGGACAGTTCCGGAACAGTGTTTGCAAGTGTCGTGCAAAAAATGACTTTTTTCAAATTTCGCTTGATCCAAAGAATTTTGGATCATCGTTTTCCCCGGATAACGTCGTACCCTGGGAAAAGCTTAGGGCTCACCTCGTCGACATTTCTGCCTCTCACGTCCCACTGGTAAAAAGAAGGGAATCAAGAGCGCAGCCTCCATGGATAGATTCCGGGGGAAGGGCCTGCTAAAGAAGCGGCCTAGGTGCTGGCGAGCATACCGAACAGCTCCGTCGAACAGCACGTTTGACAAGTATCGGTTGGTTCGAAATGAGTGCAAGCTACATCTTAGGTTGGCCCGGCTTCAGTATGAAAAGGGCTTAGCTAATACTGCTTCGAAAAACCCCAAGACATTCTTCGCCTACGTTAAACGACGCTGTGGTGCAAACTCGCCCATTCCACCATTGCTTCGAGGAGATGGGACCCATGCCTATAGCGACTATGACAAGGCATGCGTGCTTGGTAAGCAGTACTCAAGCGTCTTTGTCCGCGAGAAAAATACGCCATGTAAAGAGTTAGCTTCAAGAGTCCCTGAGGACTGTTGTCTGGATGAAATTCCTGTAACTGTGTCCCAAGTTCTCCGGTTGCTAAAAGAGGTAAACCCAACTAAGGCTTCTGGGCCAGATTCTGTTCATCCAAAATTGTTGCACGAATTGACAGGGGAAATCAGTGGACCTCTGAGTTGTGTGTTTCAGAAATCACTCAACAGCTGTGTCTTGCCTACCGAATGGAAGGAGGCTGTTGTCTGCTCGATTTTCAAGTGCGGTGACAAAGACGTACCGGTTAATTACGGGTCGGTCAGCTTGACTAGCGTGGTCGTTAAGTTACTTGACAAATTAGTACGAGATATAGTGGAGAACCATTTAAATAGGTTTACCCTGTTTTGCGTCGAGCAACATGGTTTTCGCAAAGGATTTTCGTGTCAGACGAACTTGCTGATAGCTCGTGAGTGGTGGGCTGAAGCCGTAGACATTGGACATGCGGCGGAGGTGGTGTTCATTGACTTCGCCAAGGCCTTAGATACTGTCCCCCATTCGCGACTCTCACTGAAGTTAAGGTCGTATGGAATAGCTGATCGCGCTCTCCAGTGGGTGTCAGCGTTTCTGACTGGACGGGAACAGTGTATTCTTGTGGGAAGCAGTCTTTCGTTTCGACATGCTGTACTTAGCGACGTTCCGCAAGGCTCTGTCCTAGGTCCGCTGCTATTCTCAGCCTACGTGAATGACTTGCTGGAGGAGCTTGAGGTACAGTCGCTTTTATTTGCAGATGACGCAAAGCTCTGGAATATTGTTGATATCCTTGGAGGTCCTATTGCTCTTCAACGAGCTCTTGATAGACTGAGAAAGGCCTGTCTTGTGGTTGCTGCCTATAAACCGGGCAAAGTGTTCAGTGCTGCGTATCGGAGCGTCTGCTTCCACCACAAGTTATGTGCTCGATGGGACTGTACTTCCTCACGTGACTCATCAGGTTGATCTAGGTGTCGTCCAATGTTCCACATTTCACTCTGGCGACAACTGGAAGAAGGCGGCTAGTAAAGGGTTCCGGATGTGGTTTATCCGTCGTTCTTTTGGGACCCTAACCGCTGATGTGTTTGTGAAGCTCTTCTCAGCGTTTGTGCGACGCCACCTAGAAGATTGCGTCCAGGCCTGTTCACCATGTCTTGTGCTGGACAAAATGGCACTAGAAAGGGTGTTGCGGGTCGGTACTAGGTTGATCAAGGGATTACGAGGGCAAACGTACCCCGAACGCCTACTTAGTTTGGGGATGCAGTCAATGCACTATCGAAGAATTAGAGGGGACCTAATCTTAACCTACCGTATTTTGACTGGGAAGGTTGGTCCTGATTTGTCCATGCTATTTAGTCCTGCTAGATTCTCTGGTCTTCGCGAGCATTGTATGAAACTGGACAAACCGCGGTCCGATCGAGTTAGAGCGGAGACACGCTTATCGCTTCGAGTCATCGAGCGCTGGAACCTGCTGCTGTCAAGGAAGCTGCGGTTAAGGGGTTTGAGCGTCAACCAGACGCTCTTGGGTGGCAACACGAGACCTTTCCGTTTTCCTGACAAATTCCCATCTTCATACTTCGATTCTAGTTTCTTTACTTTTCCTCGCCATTAGTATTATTCTCCTCTTTTAACTGATTTTCCCTACTCTCTTACCTTCAATTCTTCTTCCTCTTTTACTTACTTCACGTAACTGACATAGCAGGGAGAGCTTATGTGAGGAATGTGGGTATTAAATTAATGGGCCAGGGTGCTTTTCGGGTGTTTTCCTTTTAAAACCATTAAGAAGTCGGAGCACCCCTATCAACTCCTGCATCGACGACCCGCTCAAGAAGGAACACTTACGGGATTCCTCCTATCGTTCCAGGCCCACTTGAACTTGCAATTAAACAGTTTTATCAGGTGTTAAAGGTATGTGTTTTTGATAGGTTTGCACTACGTCTGATATACAAGGCGACTCCACCTCCGTAGCGATCAAATGGGTGGTCAGATCTCAGTATTGCGTTGCCCGAAACGTATAGTTTATTGTCAGGGGATAACTAGGTTTCAGTAAACGCGAGTACATCAGGATGGGTGCGGTCCATTAAATAAATAAATAACTAAATGGTATATTCTCTGTAAAACGAGACACACCTCTAAAGGCATGATCAAATATGCATACAAGCATAGCTTCTTTGGAATATTAAAACATTTCGTTACAATGAAAGGAATAAACGAAAAGATGTAGTCCATATGAGCGAGCATATTGTTCAGGTAAAAGTCAGATCAAGGACCATGATGGCGCTGTGGCGCGCAAAAACTGTTGCTTCAAGATACAAGTGGGGGGGGTAAATTTGCCATGTAGTAATCCATGAGCACAAGAGCCCAAACAAGGTTTAGTGCAAGCAATGACCATTACGAAACCGGGATGATCGGTACTCCACTAAAGCATTCTTAATAGTAAAATCAGTTGCACTTGTTGGATGTAGGAGGCTGAGGACTGCGTCAGTGTGAAATGTATAGCTGTGACTTTATTTTGTGGCGAGTCACATCCGCCACGTTGCAGTGTTGTTAAGCGGACATTTGTGGCTTTTTATAGGGAGAACGCTTGCCAGGCGAAAGCCCACCAACTCCCGGAACACTGTCGTAGCTTCCGTTGAACTGTAGTGCTAGTCGGCATCGTATAGACCGATTTTGCACTCTATTATTCGCAGTCGATTGACAGCCACAATTCTTCCTTGGTTGGCCAAATGGCTTAGTACTGAACCGGCAATTGTCGTTAAAGCCAGTCAATG
>OX104069.1:104111061-104281445 GCA_944474145.2 Dicrocoelium dendriticum
CAGTGACCGGTTAGCCTAACAAATTTACTAGTGAAAGTATTAGAGAAGCTGGTAAGAGATGCTCTGGAGAAGCTCTTAGCTAAGCAGTTTGCTCAACCCGTCTCAACATGGGTTCCGCAGAGGCCACTCCTGTTTGACTAACTGGTTGGTAGCCCGAGAGTGATGGGATGAGGCTGTGGATCAAGGACAGGCGGTGGATGTTTTGTTCATCAACTTTTCTAAAGCCTTTGACATCGTATCGCATTGTCGTCTTTTGCTCAAACTAGAATCCTACGGCGTCTCAGGCCACGTATTGAAGTGCATTCCGGCTTTCCTGGAAGGAAGGCAGATGAGGGTTCGAGTGGGTTCCGGGCTCTTTCAGACAAGCCGTCCTGGGTGATGTTCCTCAGGGGTCGGTTTTCGGACCTCTACTGTTTGCACTGTATGCCAATGACCTCCCTGAGAAGCTTAAGGTACCATCCCTTATGTTTGCGGATGACTTAAAATTTTGGAATACAGTGAGCGATTCTGTTTTACCCACGGCTTTGCAGACAGCTCTGGACAAGCTTTGTGAGTGGTCAGAATTGTGGCAGCTGTCAGTCAACCTTGCAAAGTGTTCGGTCCTGCACATAGGATCAAGCACTTTCACACCTCCTTACGTACTTGGCGGAAATGTAGTGCGCCAGATGACTGAACCGACCGACTTGGGTATCGCTATCCTCTGACTTCAACTCCAGCGAGTACTGGACAATTGCCCCTTGCTTCATCCTGGCGAAGCATTGTATTCCAGCAAGTTTATGCTGTAATTTTGGGGAGCATTGGGCACCTGTTTGACAAAGGAACAAACGAAAGGCGTATGAACTCAGCAATCAGTCACCGGCTCCCAATAGGCGCGATTCCCTGAATTCGCCCCGCTGCCTTGCGGGCACGCTATTCAGCCAAAGGCTCGGGGTGGTGTCCCCTAAGTCAACGCCCTACTTTGGATTGGGCAACCGGGTAGTATCTCGCCCTCTGACGAAACCATGGATTTTTATGTGTTGTGTTGTGTTTTCTTTTACTATTTCTGTACCTTGTTTTGAGTTCCATGGTTTCTGATGGCTCAATGTCTATTCATAGACTGTTGCAATATATATATATATATATATATATATATATATATATGTATATATACCCGCAAGGGTTTCCGAATACAGTGGATGATCCGCAGGTCGTTCGGCATCAAACCGAATGAAATGTTTGTTGCGTTGTTATCAGCTTTTGTCAGGCCATACTTGGAGTACTGCGTGCGGACCTGTCCTCCATGCTTTGTACCCGACAAGATGACACTTGAACGAGTTCTGAGGGTTGGTACAAAAGTGGTCCAAGAATTGAGACATCTCTCGTATCCCGATAGGCTGATCAGGTTGCAGATGTTTTCGCTGCACTATAGGCTCCTTCGGGGAAACCTGATTCTTACGTACCGTATATTGACCAGCAAGTCTGGTCCTGATCTAACTGGTCTGTTCCATCCGGCTCAGTTATCATCTCTTCGTGGTCACCAGAAGCTACATAAGCCCAGATCTGATCACGTTAGAGCTGACTTTCGTTTATCACGCAGGGTCATCGACTCATGGAACTCATTACTCAGCGAAGTAGTATTAGCACCAACGGTGATGGAGTTTGAATATCGACTCGACGCTCTTGGATTGCAGTTTCAGACCTTTCCGTTTGGTCCTTAACTTCAACATCCATTTCCTTGGCTTCTCACATCTATTACTATTATTGTCTTATCCACACATTCTCCCCTGTACTACAATTATTCTTATTTTATTTTTGTTGATTCCCTTGGACTTTATTCTATTCACATGGCCGGTACAGCGGGGACTGCTAGTGCAGGCCGCGTGGGCATTGATTGGTTGACCGTGATGTGATTCGTATGTATTGATTTGGCTCTTCTCGGTTTCAAATGGCTCAAGCGAACTCCATCCTGGTTCAACGACGCATTGAAGAAGGAACACACATGGGGATTTTCCTACCTTTCCTGTCCAAATCGAACTTGAACTTGACCTTCGACTTTTAGAAAGCGAAGGTCAACCGGTAAAGATAGCAGCCTCCCTGTCAAAACTCCGTATGCTGACGATCACATGAAGAGATAGAAGATTCCGGGATCTTTGAAATCAATGCACGATCGAAGATAATTTAATAATTGCTAAATAATGGATTTTATTTATGTTTTTACCTTATCCCGAATAAACTGCGCGACGGTCGATGTTGGATGAAGTTTATCTTTGAAATAAGTCATGGTTATATGTAGGCTAAGATACTGCCAGGGCGCCTAGACCTAGACAGGAGAACGATTAAGGTCATCATCCAAAGCCGTTGGCTCAAAAGCCTGTCCGCAAGGCAGCGGGTAGATGGCAATGATTTAGTTTTACAGCAATGGACGCCATCCCATTACAAACCCCCAACCTGGAGGACCAAGAGGGTGAGTTTGACCTCTCACCATTGACCAACTTGGTAAGAGTAGCTCTCAAGGTGCCTGCAGGCACCACTCAGTATAGATCAATGTGTCAAGAAAGTACACAAACCGTCGCATCAAGTTAAGGTGCGGTCTCGTTGCGACGGTTACGGTCTTTCATGATCCAAAGACACAAACTTTGGAGTCGCTATAGGCTTTCGAGATTGTAAACTAATTATAAAAAGTACAAATTGGTTCGGAACGTATGTACGTCGAAAAGGCGTGCGAAACGGTAGCAATACGAAGTCATCCGACCGAACGTCCACACCGAAGCTGTTTTTCTCATACTTGAAAAAGGGGCACCAGAGCCGGAAGTGATATGCCGCCCTTGTACTCCAACTCTCTTAGCACAGTGCTCCACGACGATGCTAATAAAGCTAATGTTTTGGTTTGTCATTATTCATCGGTCTATTCAAAAGAGGTACCGTCAGTTGATTGTTGTTCGTCTTTTCTCAGTGATATGGACATCAATGCTAATATGATATCTAAACTTTTGTACGAGCTGGATCCAAACTCTTCCTCGGGACCCGATGGATTGCATCCTCTTTTCCTTAAGATTGTGGCGGAATATATTGTTGTTCCTATCTGTCACGTATTTCGGCGCTCACTTGAGACTGGGCGTCTTCCGGTTATCTGGAAAGTAGGCGTAGTCAAGCCCGTATACAAAGGAGGAAATCGACAAAATCCTACTCATCGGCCTATCTGTCTTACATCTGTTGTCTGCAAGGTTATGGAGAGGGTTCCCAGGCGTGGTCTCAATCTGCATTTCCAGAACCTCAAGATCATTGCAACTGCGCAGCATGGGTACCGTCGTTCGCGTTCATATGTCACTATTCTTTTGTTGGCTCTAGAAAAAAGTGGAATAAATTCATGGATGCTGTTTGGCGGCTGGAGGTCGTATTTGTGGATTTCAGTAAACCTTTTGACAAGGTTCCACACGAAATTTTGCTTAGCAAACTTCGCAGTATTGGTGTTTCAAGCAAAATCCTCTCTTGGTTCATGACTTCTTGCATGGCCGCGCTTTCCGTGTGCAAGTAAATGAGTCTCGTTCCCTATAAATATGACCAGCAGTGTTTCGTTAGCTTTTGTTCTTGGCCCCGAACATTTTAAAGTCTCGAGGACCGTATCCTGAATGGATATATTTGGGTGTTGCTCTTCCCAACACTGGCACACCACGACCGCGGTTTTGTCTTGGTTTAGACTCGTCAGGTTGGAGATAGCCTGAGCTGGGGTGGAACTCAGAGCTTAGCAGTTCATGACTGACGCCCTGAACACTATGCTATTGATATCCGCTAGCAACGCTTGGCACAGTGGAAAATAATTTACAGCTGAATTTAAGGAGCACGCTGTGTGGTTAGGTTGCGACTCGCAACCTCTTTTGAGACCTCGGCTCACTTTGAGGTAAACCTCGGTCATTCCGATCTCGAGGACCGTATCACGAATGGATATATTTGGGTGTTGCTCTTCTCAACACTGCTACACCACGACCGCGGTTTGGTCTTGGTTTAGACTCGTCAGGGGGAGATAGCCTGTGCTGGGGTGGAACTCAGAGCTTAGTAGTTCATGACTGAGCCCCTGAACACTATGCCATTGAGATCCGCGAGCAACGCTTGGCACAGCGGAAAGTAATTCAAAGCTGAATTTAGGGAGCACGTTGTGTTAGTTTACGTGGGTCGGAGTTTATCCTTTAGGCAAGCGTTGCTTAGCGTTGTCCCACCGCGCTCGGTCATTGGACGATGCTATTCTCCATCAATGTGAAGGATCTTTTTGGGTAGCTTGAGGTATCATTGCTATTCTTTGCTAATGACCCAAAGCTGTAAATGTCCCTGGAGGTTCTGAGGCCATTCAGGTTGCCCTTGACCGGCTCTGGGACTGGTCTACTTTATGGCTACTGACCAATAATCAGGCTAAATGTTTCTGTTCTTCCTATAGGAGCAACTTTTCCACCGAGGTACGTGCTTGGTGGAGTCAAACTCCCCCTTGTCTCTAACTTGATAAATCTAGGCATCTTTCATTCCTCATCTTTGCATTCTGGTGACAACTGCTAAAAGGCCGCAAACAGGGGTTTCAGAATGTTGGGGTTAATACGTCGTTCTTTCGGGTTCTTAACTGCGGACATCTTTGTGAAGCTATTCTCAACCTTCGTTCGGCTCCATCTAGGATATTGCGTCCAGGCTTGCCCGCCCTACCTCGTTCGTGACAAAATAGAGCTCGATAGGATTTTGTGAATACCAAGTTGGTCGAGGGGTTACGGAGGCAATCGTACCCCGAGCGTCTACTTAGCTTGGATATGTATTCAATTCATTACCGACGGCTTCGATGAGACCAAATCCTTACTTCCCGCATTTTTACAGGGAAGGTTGGACCGGACTTGAGCTGGCTATTTAGCTCGGCTAGGTTGACTTGTCATCGCGGTTATCCCATGAAGCTTCACAAGCCGCGTTCCGACCGGATCAGGAAAACTCGGTTATTGCGTAAAGTTATCAAGCGCCGGAACTCGCTTCCAGAAAGTATAGTCAATGAATCTACGGTCAAGTGTTTCGATCGTCAGTTAGACGCTTTTGGGGGGCAACACGAAACCTTTCCCTTCTTCTGACCATATCCACCTTCTAACTTTGTCCATATTCTGTGCTTCTCACTCTTTGGTATTACCCTTCATTTAAATGTATCCTTGCTCTTTCTCTTCCATTTTCTTCCTACATCTTTCTTACTTAAAGTGACCGGCATAGCGGGGACTGCTAGTTTAGGGAACTTTGGCAGTAATTGGTTGACCAGAGTGTGGTTCGTATGTTTCTTTTTCGATTCATCAACATCTCATAACACTCGTAACATTCGTTAGTTAACCTCCATTACCATATATTGAGTTGGCGATGTGAGTTCCAGCAGCTTTTCTGCTGAAAGAAATCTTTATTTCGGAAAGCTTGGTGCTTCGGCTTTTACAGCAGCTGAATTCAACCAAGGTGGCTGGAGTAGATGCTCTTCACCCCCAGATTGTTGTACGAATTGGCAGCTGAACTGCGTGTACCAATTACGTGACAGTTGGAAAAGTCACTTCTCAGCAGTTCCTTACCCACTGATTGGAATTTTTCATTTTTCTCATATTCAGAAAAGAGAATAAGCATCTAGCTGCGAACTGCAAGCCGGTCCACTTAACGAGCGTGCTACTCAAACTACTGGAGAAGCTAGTATGTGATGCCGTTGACACCCACTTAATGATGTTCGGCCTGGTCAGCCTGTCTCAACACGACCTTCGCAAAGGCTATCCCTGTCTTACAAATTTATCTGCTCGCGTATACTGGGCTGAGACGGTAGATCAGGATAAACTGGTTGACGTACTGTTCATAGACTTCGCGAATGCATTTGACATCGTCCCACATTTTGGTCTTCTGCTTAAATTACAGAAATATGACGTCGCCGGATGTGCTCTGGGTTGCATAACGACATTCCTAGGGGATAGCAGAATGTGCGTTCGAGTCGATTCGACCCTATCTTTACGACACTCAGTACTCACTGGTGTACCACAGCGGTCTGTCCTCGGCCCTTTGCTGTTCACGTTGTACATAAACAACTTACCTGAGAAACTGGGGTACCATCTCTTTTGTTTTCAGATGACTTGAAGTTCTGGGGTACAGTCAATGACTCGGACGGCTGCCAGATGCTACAGCGTGCACTGCACAAGCTCTGTTAGTGGTCTGCCTCCTGGAATCTGCCCATAAATCTCTCCAAGTTCTCGGTTTTGCGCATTGGAACAGGTGGGTCTAACACACGATACTTTTTAAGTGGGAACATAATACCAAAGTTTCGGAGCAGATTGACTTGGGCTTTACACTTTCGCCGAACTTCCAGTCCAGTAAACACTGGACAACAGACACTTGTAAGGGTTTTAGGATGTTGTGGATGATTCGCAGCGCATTCTGAAACCTAACACCTGAGGTGTTTGCAAGGTTGTATTCTGCCTTCATTAGGCCTCATCTCGGATACTATGTACAATCAGGTCCTCCTTGCTTACATCTGGACAAGATGGCGGTGGATCGGGTCTTGACAGTCGGTACTACAGTGGTACATAGATTAAGACGCTTTTCATATCCTGAGCGATTGCTTAGTTTAGGCGTTTTTTCGTCACACTATCGGCACCATCCGGGAGACCTGCTCCTAATGTCATATTGATGGGCCAAATGGGCCCTGGTTTATCTCCTTTCTTCGTCTCAACTACAATGCCAAATCTCAGTGGTCACCTAAGGAAGCTTTACCAGCCTCGATCTGATCGGGTTAGAGCTGACACCGGGTTATCACATAGATTAATCGATAATTGGAATGCTTTGCCTGAAGAGGTGGTATTGGTGCACACGGTAAGTGTCCATATGTCGACTTGCGGCACTTGGTTTGCAGCTACAAACCCCCTTCAATTCTTAATCTTTATCAGAGCTTTTTAGCCGACTTTATCTCTCGTAGTTTCCGTTGCCTAGTTTCCGCTCTTTAACACCCACCATCAGCCCACACAGTGAGGGAAATTTCAAACGTTTGTTAGACTTCTATATGCTGAGTAAGCAAGGATCGTCATGTTTTCGCTGTGATCGGGAAGATTCCCTGTGGATCCGCGATATTCCTGTTTTGAACGGGAAGTGACGGAGCTGACACAGGATTTTCATTTTGTTCTCTACCACTCCAGTGAACTCCGGTAAACAACGAACTCAGGTTGTCCGACGAGCAACACAGCTGCAACCCACTTGTTTGTCGTCTGCGGATGCATTTATGAAGTTACAAAGTTCGCAACTTACGGCGTACAACTTAGATATACCACTTTCCCGTTTATACGAATCATAATTGTCAGTCATTTCAGGATGTCCAACGAGCAGTCTGAACCGAGGCAGCACAGCCACAACCTATTTGTTTCTTGTCCGCAAATGTAGCGGTTCGCTCAAGTACTAAACACGCTACTATGTAATGCTGCCACTTCAGATATCATAGTACTTTCAGGGAATATGAACGCACAACTAGGGCCTCTGAGCTCTTCAGAATCTCATCTAGGTGGTAATTATGGGCTTAACTTTGACCGTACGGACAACCGCGAGCGTCTTTTGCAACTGTGCGGAGCACCAGCTGTTTCTTAGTAGCGCTGCTTTCAGACAAAACGATCGACGAACTGCAACTTGGCGTACTCTTGTAGCTGGCCAGCCATGCACCCGGATAGATCACCTTGTCTTAAGTTACAGGTAGCGTGGTTCCATTCTGGATTGTCGCTTTTTTGGAGTACTTTCGGCGACTCTAATCATGACTTGGTACGCTATCGCTTTTCCATGAATTTCGCCGGCAGACGCACCAAGCGTCTCCTCCGACTGACATCTGAGAAATTATCCCAGCCCTCAGCCAAGGAATCGCAACAAGGTTCACTGCGTACCGAGCTTTCGCTGTCTTGTTCTAATGACACTGTGCTTTAGTGGAACTGAATCTCGGTCGCCATGCACGACGCAAGTGCATCTGCTTGTGGTACTATCAATCGTCAGCGCACCATTTACTGGATATCCGAGAGGTCGGCGAACCCGTTGAACTCCCGAAGAAATCTACTGTGTGGCTCTGGGTACAACGTAGCCAGACTTATTATTAGGCGCGAGCTAAAACGGAGCCTGCGCGCGGATAAGGAGCCTGGTGAACTAGTCGGGTTCAGAAAATGGAGGAGGCAGGAGCAATAAGCAATTACCGCAAGCTCTTCCAGCTGATCCGAACCATTGGTCCCAGGCAACCAGACTTCTGTGCGACAATCAGAAACAGCGTGGGTGCTCTGAAACACAATAAGGAGCGCCGTATGGCTCCTTGGGCAGAACGCTTTCAATATCAGTTCCTTTGGGCCCATGGTTCGGTACCTATTTCTGCTCACGTGATGCAGGATAAACCATGGACTGTTCGTTTGGAGGCTCCATCTGAGGCTGAGGTCCGAAACGCAATTACAGCCCTTAATCGTTTTCGTGCTGCTGGCCCGGTTTCCCTTCCACTATTTAAGGATGGAGGTAAGGTCCTCTGCACAGCACTGACCTCCATATTCGAATGTTTATGGAAGGAAGTGTCCCGGCTGACTAGAGCGAATCGACCATAGTGGCACTATACAAGAAAAGCAGTTGCACCGACTATGCTAACCACAAAGGTATTAGGCTAACGCTAGTTGTGGCAAAGTTACTTGGCTTCACTTTTCATTCATCGCCTCACTGCAAAACAGGAATCATGTATTAGAGAAAAGCATTTGGTTTCCGCCCAGGACGGGGCTGTACAGACCATGTATTCACTTTGCGGCAGGTGCTAGAGCAGCGCCACGCATTTTGCAGACAGGTTCTGGCTGTGTTCCTCGATTTCAACCGTGCGTTCGATTTGGTCGATAGATGCATTCTCTTCGAAATGTTTGCCCGGAGAGGTGTTCCCATGTAATATACTGCATGCTCTGTACTCGAACACTACAGGTTGCGTCAAGGTCTACGGTGACTTGTCGGATTCTTTCCTGACAACAAGGGGTGTTCAGGCTTGTCCGACTTCCCCATTTTTGTTCGATTTTGTCAAGGAGGGTAAAATCTCCCAGGAAAATCATTAATTCACTGGGAAAACGATTCGAGCCAATAGTGTACAATTGAAACATCAGAATGTTTCGGGTATGTTTACATCAGGAACGTACAGATCTACTCGACGCACGTATGTACATCCACATTTTATAGCGGGACTGAACTACCAATCGATGCGGCTGACCTAGCTGTTCTGATCCGCGAACCTTGTCTTGGCCAATAACTATTCACTAGTTTCCACACTACTTCTATCCGTTTCGGTAGCTGCTTGTGCAACACGCTTTTTCCTCCAAGTGTTGACATAATTTCCGGCTGGGATTCTGAGCAAGCAGAGAACGAGTTCAGTCTAACCGGAATCGCTCCGACTGCTGTAGCTCGTAACAAATAGTGATGGAAAAAGGTGACAATGCAAGTAACTTCTCTGCAGAACAACTTCAAGTGCTGCTACGGCAGCGGCAGGCACAAACGGAGGCGCAAATGAAGCTGATCGTAACTTTTACGCAGTGGCTCAGTTTGCAATCTTAGGAAAAACTTCGCGGGACACGCAGGCAAGTTCAGTTCATCTCCTCTGCAATTCCATTACTGAATCCAATTCTACTCCTGATTCCGAAAGCTCCTACAAACTGCAGTCCGGGTGCAATCAAGGATTGATTTTATCTACAACTACATGATCCGTGTTCCTCCAACAAGTCGTTCTTACACGAGATTTTAACGCCCGACTGGCCCGTCTGCAATCAAACGAGCACCATCTTTTGAGTAGTTTTTTCCTCGGTAGTAGTCGACCGGACAATGGAGACAGGCTACTGACTCTTTGTACGGATCATTGCTTGTTTCTTTCGAGTGCCAGTTTTCGTCACTCAAAGTGGCAGACCGCTACTTGGTGCTCACCATCTCAATTGCATGAGTTGTCCCAGCTTAACCACATAACAATAAGCTACAGATGGCGCGTGAGTGTAAGACTGCCGATCATACTGGTCAACTTGTCTGGACTCCGGTCACGCATTGCTTCGTGCTAAGGTTTGCATGCGTTTTGGAGCATCGCCCAGGCGTACGCACTACTGGCCGAACGTAGAAAATTTACGGGACCCTACGACGCAGTCCAAGTACCAGGCCTCTCTACCGACACTTCTTACCTCAGCTTCTGACGTTGATCTGAATTCAATGGGTGTGCATCAAGGACGTCCTATTTACTGCCAACATTGATAGTTGTGGAGTTACCCGTCACTCGCCGAAAACCTGGATCACCTGTTTCTTCTTATAGCTGATTGACAAGCGCCACTCCAACCCGACCGACGCCAGCTGTAGTGAAGAACATCGATCCCTGGATCGAGAATTGCGCAGAAGCTTGCAAAAGGACCGTGAAGCCTGGTGGTGGACATGCTAGAGAGGTGAAACTCGCTAGTCTATCTGGTAACACCGGAGAACTATTCTATCTCACCCGAGTCACCAAAGGTTTACAGTCTGGTGTAAGCGAAACAATTTATGAACAGGATGATCCACTGATCACTAATCTTCAACAACTGTTGGAACGATGGGCTAAACATTATGGCTTACAGTCTGGCTGGCCATCAGCCCCATCTGCTTCCTCTGGAGCGCTAACTGGTGCTGAGCGGTCTGTCCCCACATATCCTCCTTACCAGGAAATCTGGCAGGAACTCCGTCTACTTAAGCGTCATCAAGCACCCGGATCTGATGGTATACCTCCTGCTGTCTTTAAAAATGGTGGCCATCCACTGCTTCAAAAACACCGCTTTGCTCTCCGAAGTTTGGTCAAGCATGGAGGTTCCATCGTCTTTGAGTGAGTCGATAGTTGTCCCCATTTTCATGAAAAGCATGCGCATAATGTGATCCATCTACAGAGGTATAAGCTTGGTTCCCATCGTCCGCAAGCTTCTGGTGTCCATCATACTTCCCAGACTCTCCCCAGTGCGCGAATCGCTACATTGGGCAGAACAAGTTGGGTTGCGCCCTGGTCGCAGCTGCATCAATCAAATTTTCACACTCCGCCAGATCCTCGAGCTCCGCCGTGTATATAAAAAGCCCACAGTTGTCGTTCCTGAATATCCGTGCTACCTTCGATTCTGTCGACAGAACTGCGTTGTGGCAGTGTCTGTTGTGTAATGGTGTCCCCGATAAGTTCGTTTCTATACTGAGTGCTATGTACCGTCTTACTTCAGGTAGTGCTAGGGTTCATGGCAAGCTTTCGCCTTCCTTTGTTGTCATCGTCACGGCGTACAGCTGATACTATTATTATTATTACTATTATTATTATTTTCTTATTCAGATCCTGTTTTCATATTCTGCCATGATTCTGGTGATGCTATATCTGTGCCACAGATTGTTATTTACTACTAACACTAATACTAATAATGATATAATATAGGCTGCATCTGGGCGATTAATTTGGTATCGGTTCCCGTAATGATAACGGTGAGCGGTTACTTTATTTGTATTAGATACCCACTTATTCTTACGAGCTCCCACTTCCGACACAGCACACACCGAAGAGTGACATGTTATCCACTAGTCTTGGACGCAAATCGGTGATATTGGGACCAATTATCGCTGGAGAGGCTTCGTCCAAAACTGTCGCTCGATTTGGAGCACATGTGTGGACACTGACCCTGCAGTTGTATGTGTTGATCTGCGGATGCATTTTGGTGGGCGTCCTCGACGACTTTGTGAGCACGTAGACCAGCCAAATGGCGAAGCGAGATGTTCTGAATGCGTATTGAAGTGCGCTGGCATTCGGTTCGAGCAAACGTTTACTGATTACAGTTGCAAGTCACTGGTCATGTTCTCAATAGACCTTATTAGCAGCAGGTAAATCTTCATGGGGTAACTCCTATAGTCAGCATGGACATTGTGTCTCGACGCGGTCTCTAGAACTTCTCGATGCTCGCCGGTACATTGCGGTTGGAAGTCAACTTAGTGAAACTCGCAAAGACCCAAGGGCAAAACTCCATACTATCCTGAAGAAAAACCGCCCATCTCAGTGGTCTATTCGTACGTAAGCGATAGTAGTGACTGCTGCTCTTGGTAACCATCGGAAATTCCTCTGTTAGATATGGATAACGGACAGCAGGTCTTGTGTTAGTGAGAACATATGTGACCAGATTAAATTGCCTATCCTCAACTTGTCAAAACGCTTGGAACGCTAGGCTGAGCGCTTTGAAGGACAATTTAATCGAGCGGAATTATCGAGTTTCTCGCCGGCTTTTTATTGTTCTGCTCCCTTTTCTGTCCTTCGGATCCACCCTCTCGCTCAGAAGTCGAATGTGAGATCAGACTTTTGAAGTTGGACAATGCCGCAGGACCACATGGTCTTTTTCCAGTCCTTTTCAAATTCAGGGACCCAGCTCTTCTTGATTTACATGAGTTGTGGAAGCAGGAAACTGTCCAAACCGTCTGAAGCCGCTCCGTTATTCTCGTTATCTTGAAAAGGGGTTCCCGTTCGTAATGCGGCAACCATAGAGGAATCAGTCTGATCTCCATCGTTTCCGAATTGCTTGCCCCTCCAGTTTCACGAACTAATTGACACTCGGCAAAGCCAGGTTCGTGAAGAGCAAGCCTGGTTTCCTCGAGGTCAGTCTGCATTGATCACATCTTCACCTTACGTCAGTTGTTGGAGCACCGTCACATATATTGGTTTCCCACTGTTGTCGTTTTCCCCGACATCGATGGTGCTCTGGGTTCAACGGATCGATGTGCCCTTTGGCACTTTCTAATCAGAAAGGTATGCCCGAGAAATATCTACGCTCCATATATAGATGACACCGTCGTGGTGTTGGACGAAGCCCAACGAGCGGAACGCATGCTCAAAACGTCTAACGAATGTCATCCAGAGATCGAGTTCCTCATGGAAAACGAAACATCGGGAAAGTTTCACTACTTGCATGTAGCTTTGGAAAGGGTCAGATGCGTCGCTCCTGAGATCAATTTATCGCAAACCGAGTTGGACGGTGAATAATATCCCAGCACTACACGCTCGTAGCTCGGACAGTTTGAATGCTTACGGCAAGCTGTCGCTACATTTCGTTATCTGCAGTGCTGTCATTTTTCTCTCCAACTTCTCCATTGACGATGTCATGGAGAACGCATTCACAGCGCACGACTTAGGTGTGGTGCTGTTCCCAGGTGAACGTCTTGGCTTCGAATATGCTGACGACATTGCCGTCATCTGTGACAGCTCCCAAACCTGCCAAGCTGCACTGGACAAATTAGCACTGGCTATCAACCGTTTATGGCTTTGCTTTGCACTCTCGAAGTGCAAAGCTTTCCTCAAGGAATGGCAGCGACCGTCTCTTGCGCGGATTCCTAATGGGAATCAGTTAAAAGTCGTTCAGTAATTCAAATTCCTAGGCAGTCCTATCAGCACCTGAGGCGAGGTCACAACGCGTGTAGCAAAGGTTCGAGGCACTTTTGCTAACCTGCGCCACATATGACGCCGGCGTGACATCACTATCTCCCTGAAGAGTAGAGTTCACAATACAGCCGTATGTTCGACCCTGCTGTACGGTTGTGAAGTCTGGCCCCTTAGATCGGCAGACTTAAAGAGGCTAGTTAATTCCCACCATCGGCGCCTTCGTGATTTGACACACGTCTTGTGGGAACACCATGTGAACAATGAGTGTGTTCTACGCCTTGTTTATGGCACTGAAACAGGTAGTGATCCGCTCAGCATCATTATTTCACACACCAGGCTCCGATGGCTGTTTGACGTGTTGCGCATCCCAACACAGCGACTTCCGCGACGTGCGTTGTTTTCGCGCCGGGGTTGTAGATGGAAGAAGGGGAGACTAAGCTAAGCGCTGACTTGGTCAAGAGGAATGAAAGCTCCAAGTTCGAAGTTGACCTCGGTTGAATCTTCTCGGCTCCCTGGTTGGGATCCGAAAGCTGATGAGCATGTTTGACTGGGTACACTTGTGGACATGGGTCGGAGCCGACTTCAGTGTCGTTCGTGTTGTGCGTCTTTTTGTCCCTTCCCCTCCCGCTTAGCCTCCCATTGCAATCACGATCTGATTTCCGACGCATAATATAATACTGTTTTTGCGGCACAACAGCCGGCTGTTAACTCACCGCAACGATGCCTGTACTTGGTGGCTCAACTTGCGTGCCTCTGTTGTATTTTATATTATTTTTTATTGCGGATCAACAGCTGACGTGCCTTTCCACATAGCTAACTTCTATAATGATGTATAATGATGATAACGTGTGTTGTCCATGAGTGAATATATTGTTGCTATGTTAAGATTGAAAACATATGTTTACTTGTGCTAGATGTAAAAGAATATGATTATATTGTGCTTTGTGCGCCTTCGTCATTGAAGAGTAAGTTTGAGTTTTTAACATGGAAATATCCTAATCTCGACGAGGTGCAAAATAATAGTTTAATGAATGTTCGTTGCACGTTTTCTAATACAGTGCGGTCGCGTTTGACAGAATATTGTTTTTTTGTATTCTCCGCGTTATTTTTGCGGAAATATTTTTGATCGTGCCCAGCTGCTCCGGGAGCTATCTCTTTTTCGATTTTAACCTTTTACGTTGATTGCTTTTTTTCCAGATTTTGCATATCATGAGATTAAAGACAATATACAAGACCTCTTTACTGGTCGGTGGACTATTTTTGTATACTTGCTTCATTCTGTATTTATACGCCGGCTCGAAAGATCGACCTTCCGACGCGTTGTTGGGAAAGATGGCAATTGTTCGTGAGAAGGGATTGGTGGCATTAGAGATGGAGTGGTTGAACCACGTAGCCGCAGGAGACAAGTGAGTTTTTCCCTTTGTTCTTTTGTGTGCTTTCCTGAACTACTAACTGAGCTTAGCTAGATGGTGCTTTTTTAGCCCTTCGCGCTAAATAGGTCAATGGCTATAGGCCAGACTTGTCAACAGTCGAAATGGGAATGCCTCTGTATTCCTTGTAACAGACTCTCTGTAGCTCAGTGCCAAACTCACATTGCCTATCATTTGTGAAACTCAGACAAATAACAGGTAGAAATCGACTCTCTTTCACATTCATTCTTTATCTTACCTCGCATGTCTGTTTTGTTTAGTGCTGAGTTGTTGCAAATTCAGCCGTGGGTCATTTCATACGGTTTCCTTCAACTTTTCAGAACGGTTCAACAGATATCAGGAAACAAAAACCGCCTCGTCGTGAATAACGTTACCCACGTAAATCCCTTGAAATCACCTCGAATCTTTCAGGTATGTCTTTTTCGACTTCGAACAAACTGCGATTTGTTGCCTGTCCCTCCTAGTCCCGGTAGGCCAGTTGTCTGTGGTATAGCCGAGGTTGACGTCATTAATCTCATAGTTCGTTTTTGTCGTTCGTGGCCCTAGTACTACTATAGTACCATCATTCTGGTGCGCATCGATGTACAGCGTGTATAGTGCACTACAACCTCTTTTTCCCAATTTCACTCATGACCTGGTAGATGTCACAACTTCCTGGTGACTTTGTAAGCATTGCTTGCTAACCCACATTTTCCTTTCGTTGTATCACAAAATGTAGTTAGATTATATTACCAAGAAACAAAAGAGAATACACGAATCCCTTCTAACTTTGTACTCTTCATGTAGTGATATGAAACCGTACTTGCCATTTATTTTCCCAAATAATTTTATTTATCTTGTGATTGTGGTCAGTGATCGATTGCTTCTTTCTAACCATGGTAAGGAATGCCACGAGCTTGGAAATCTTTTACAATATTTATGTTTCCATACTACACCTCCCTACCTGAGTTTGATCGTGGAACGCAGTCTGAGATCGAGCAATATGGAAACGCTCCTACTTCAACCGCCGTTTCTTGGATCATAATGACTAAAGCTCACCTCAAATTCAGTCATGATCCGGCCGGCCCTTGTCCTAAGGATTCACAAGCCTGCGTTACAATCCGAGATCACAAGTTCGAGCCTGCGCAGTGAACCGGGCGACTCTCGCATTATCCTTAGCCCACGCGCGACTGTTGGTGGTTGTGTGGGATGGAAACGTCGTTACTGCGTACTTTGTTACTTTTTTTACCAGTCAGGATCCGCACTGGGACTGCTTCTTGCCATCAAGACTCTCCAACAAAGCAGGACCACACCTGAAATATAACCATGTGCCGTGCTCAGATCCATTGCTGACTAGCTATCAGGTTACGCCAGATGACACATCTGCGTCCAGTGTTCTGAAGGCAGTGTTGCTGTACAAAAATCGGTCTACATTTGCAGCAAACATTTTCGATTGCCTTTGCTTTCGGAACTGGGCTTGGACTTCCCACCTAACTGAGCTGCTGAGCAGCTAACGCCACCTACATATGCATTAGTATTTCCTTCAGTTGAAACGATATCTGCGTCAGTAGCACTGAGGCGGGGTGCTATCGACCCTAGATAGCGTACTTGGCCGCATAGACGGAACTCATAAAAAAGCGTTGTTACAGTCTTCCGAGGCTCTCAGCACTTATCTAACGCCACAGACTTGAGTAGTTAGGTCACGTCCTACGCAGACCAGACACTGCCTTCACTAGGGCGGTGATTTCGCCCTCTCCTTGCCAGGGTTGGTATCGTCACCGTGGTGGACAATTGGAAACGTGGCTCGCTGCAGTGAAATCAGATGTTAATCTTCTGTAACTCGAGGTTGTGGATGATGCTCCTCACTGGAAAAATCACTGGATCAGTATTTGCGTAGAGCTTTCCGCCGACCGCCGCTCTTCGGTAGCTACAATCCGCGACATTCATTAAGTCGGTTTATCCTATTGCAGTAAACTAAGTAAAAGTAAGTAAAATCGCTTACGTTAGTTACTATTGTAAGGCACTGTTCACTTACGGCTGTATACGTAAATGCAACCAACGGATGATGACTCAGTCGTGGAGTTGGGACCACAGTTGGGACAGGAATCGGCCACATATACATGGAAAATGTCTCTTACACATCATCTTCATACTTGAAATGTAACCGACTATAGGATTGAACTCAGTAAGCCTATCAGTCCGACTTGCCCGGTTGAGAAACGGCAATTGCATTTTTTTGGTCTCTGCAAAATATCGTCTGCGCACAGGTTTCGCAAACCGGTTAGTAACTTGCATCGTTGATAGCTTTGCAAGTTCGATGAATTGAACCCTTGATTCCTTTTTCGACTTTGTCATAATTAACGCCTTCATGTAAAACTTGTTGTCTTAGCTATTGAGCGCTTGATGTTTATGTTGTGTCGTAGCCCCGCGACTACTTTCCACTCACTAAAGATAGTGAGAACACGAACGGCCAGAGACAGAGACTCACGGGTTTGTTGCATAGTTAAACCAGTTCGTTATATAGCATAACGCACAAGCATGAAAGCCAACCGGAGTACGATAAGCATGCGGACAAATAAAGCCAATAAGAACGGAGCAACTGAGAAACCAATCAAATGCACGCAAAGGACGTAAACTGAGAGTGATAGCGTCAGAGTATGGCTGCGAGCTGAAGGTAAAAACAACGACTCCAAATATCCAATAAGAATAGCGAAATGATGCCTTAAAACAAACATTGGTGAACCTCCATAGCGGGACGAAAGTCTGCAGTCATGAACGGCTACACAAGTATACCTGTATTTTTCTTGCACCTCCAACACTTACCTCTCTTAAAAATCAGCTACATGGAGGTCACATGGCTCTTCGGACGAGAAGACCCACCTGGGTCCACATGCATCCAACACCAAAGTGGTTCGGGCTCAGACCAAGTGTGCAGTGTCGTTCGTTCTAGTACGTTGTCAGCACAGGAGTATTCGAGACATCTATCCCCTTTAGTGCAAGACATGACATAATTCATTGAATCCTTGAGCAAGTCTAACTTCGGGATTCCTTCCCCTTTGGACAGATTAATGTCCGCACGTCTGGCTAGGTAAATGGTCTCCAGGCGTTATGTCTTTGTTCACAGGCGATTACTCTGTCTGTCTGTAACAGTACCCCTGGTGTATTTTGGGTCATGAGTTTGGTTAATTTGACCAACGTCTTGTCAGTTTTTGTCCTTATCGATTGAGAAACCACCGTGATAGCAGACACTGTTTGTGGCTGAAGGGACATGGGAACATAACCGCGTTTCATTTTCAGGCATCTTCTCATCCCTACTAATCTTGCTACATCGTGGAAACTGGTTCTTTTCAGTTTCAAGCATGTCTGCACCCTTGGAGTACACACGTGCCTAAAGTTTCTTGCTTCTTGAGAAAGAGGATTTCTGTAGGCGCAATCTCTCGTTGGTTGCCTCCCACCACCATACCAAAATACTATCGGGGGCTTCCGGTCCGGCACTTCACAGCTCAAATGTTGGCCACGAATAACTGTATGAAAGGATTGGGATTTGGTTCTGTAATCCGAAACTTCTATCATTTTTGGGCCTTTGTTCCAAGTGAACAACCTATGGCATTCAGATTCAATTTCACGCGATATCAACCTGGGTTCCGATTTCCAATCCACTTGCATGTGCAGATTTTCTGATAACAACTCAATTAACTGCCGTTGAGACTTTTCGAAATGTAATTGCTGCTGCTGGAGCAAGGACTGCATCTGTTCGAATGAAATAGCCATGATTCTTCAACACCTCCCGTTCTCACACATGCATACCTGTATTTTTCTTGCACCTCAAACAGTTTACTTAGTTTCCGACACTTGACTGCAGCTGACTTTCGCGATAGTGGACAATTTTTCTACCGCCTGTAGTGACCAAATTAAGCAGCAACTGGGGAAATAAATGCTGAAATCATGTTAAGCAGCTTTAGTAACCTACTAAACTGTGGGGAACTGTTTGATTCTTTACAATCGTTGCTTTAGCGTTTCTTCGACATACCGGGTTGGGGGTTGGAATGAGGGTGGCTCCTTATTCCTTAAAACGAACTCCTTGTAGCCCAGTGCCAAACCCGCTGCCTTGCGGTCAGGTTTTTGAACCAAAGGCTTTGGTTGAGAACCCTAATCGTTCTCCTGTCCAGGCCTGGACAACCTGACAGTATCCTGCCCACGCAATACAGTGAGTCACGCTTCAAACAAATTTCTGATGCTCTGGCCACCGCAGAGGATAATCAACGGTGTCCTATCTGCTGCATCGGGCAGGGTAGATAGGAGTTTGGATGCTACTGCTCAAGTCTTCCTGTCTTCTTATTCCCCCTCTTGCGCTTTTTCACCCTTATCGTCCCGTTCCAGCTTCACTTTTATTCCCCCTGTTTTCAACCCTCCAATTCTCGGCCTTCCTCCACCTTACTTCAGTAGTCGCTTGCCTTTTAGTTTCAATTCACATGTGAACGCGGAGCGTCATTCCTGCCCTGTCAACAGGCCCATGTCCAAGCAAGTGATCAAGCCCAGTTCATCGGCTTCCATTTGGAGTCCTCGGTCCTCCTTCAGATTGGCATGCTACAACGTACGCACATTGCTACAGATCGGTCAACAGGCAGCACTTGCTCGAACATTAGAGACCCTCTCGATCGATATCTGCTGCTTATCGGAGACCCGCCTGTAAGACTCGAGCTCTGTGATCACTCTGCGACCCCCTTCAGGTGACACTAGCAGCACTTTCTGGTTACGCCTATGCGGTGACGATGCAGCTTCGAGCACCGGCCAAGCTGGTGTTGGCATTGCCCTAAGTGCTCAGGTTGAAGCTGCTCTGGTTGATTGGATTCCAATCAGTAGCCGGATGTGTGCGGTCCGTTTGGCTGGCTCGTTCAAAACTTCGAAGTCGCGTGAGACTAACAGGTGTCTATTCGTTATCGCTGCCTATGCACCGACAAACTGTAGCGATGACTCGGTGAAAGGCGACTTCTATCGCCAACTGAACGAACTGCTTCGCCACAGAAGAAGCTCGAACACTGTAGTGCTGGTTGGGGATCTGAACGCTCAAGTTGGAAAATTATCCACAGATGAGCTGCATCTGGGCGGCCAACATGGTATAGGCTCCCGTACTGATAACTGTGCGCGGTTACTTCACTTGTGTGAGGATGCTCGCTTATTTCTTGCGAGCACTAATTTCCGACACAGCACCCGCCGAAGGGTGACTTCGCGCCCACCAGCCTTGGACGCAAATCGATCACATTGCGATAAGTTACCGATGGAGAGGCTGCGTCCAGAACTGTTGCTCGATTTGGAGCACAGGTGTGGACACCGACCATGCACTTGTATGTGCTGACATTCGGCTGCGTTTTGGCGGACGCCCACGACGACGTTGTGAGCGCATTGCCACCAGCCAACTAGCGAAGCCAGCTGTTCTGAATGCCTATCAATGTACGCTGTCATGCGAATTGAGTAAGCACTCATTGGAGGCAATTGCTGGTCACTGGTCACATGTTCGCTAGGCCTAACTAGCAGCAGACAAATCCTCATGTGGTATGTCTAATAGCCAACATGGATATTGGGTCTCTTCGTGGTCTCTGGAACATATTGACGCTCGACGGCATATCCCGACTGGAAACGAACAGAATGAAACTCGCAAAGTGCTCCGGGCAAAACTCCGTGCTAGCCTGGAGAGAGACTGCGAATTTTGGTGGTCTCATCGTGCATCAGAAATGGAAATGGCCGCTGCCCATGGTAACTATCACAAGTTATTCCGTCTGATACGGGAAACGGGTAGCAGGAGATCTGGTGTTAGTGAAACAATTTGTGACGACAGTGGACAGCCTATCCACAACTTGTCAAATTGCTTGGCGCGTTGGGCCCTCCAGCCCTCTTCAAATTCGGGGGACCTGCTCTTATGGATGATTTACACGAGTTACTGGTCAAACTGTGGAAGCAGGAAACTGTCCCAACTGATTGGAGCCGCTCAGTCATAGTCCAAATTTTCAAGGGAGGCTCACGATCGGAATGCGGCAACCATAGAGGAATCAGTCTGATCTCCATCGCCTCCAAATTGCTTGCCTCTGTCATCCTTCACAGACTGACTGGCACTCGTGAAAGCCATAATTGTGAACAGAAAGCTGGATTTCGTCGAGGTCGTGGCTGCATTGACCACATCTTCACCTTGCGTCAGTTGTTGGAGCACCGTCACATATATTGGCGGTGCACCGTTGTCGTGTTCCTCGATATCAAAGGTGCATTCCATACGGTGGATAGACTTGCACTTTGGAACTGTCTACTCAGGAGAGGTGTGCCGGAGAACTATGTAAATATTATCCGAGCATTATATGCTCGTAGCTTGGGCAGAGTGAGGGCTTACGGCAAGCTGTCGTCGCCTTTTAATATCTCCAGCGGGGTGAGACAAGGATGCCCGCTATCACCTTTCCTCCTCAACTTCGCTGTTGACGAAGTCATAGAAATCGCGTTTACAGGACACGACTTAGAAGGTGTGGATCTGCTCCCAGGAGAACGCCTTCTTGACTTAGAGTATGCTAATGATGTTGCCATAATCTGTGACAGCTCACAAATGTGCCAAGCGGCGCTGGACAGATTAGCACTAGCTGTCCGTCACTTCGGGCTTTGCTTCACACCCTCGAAGTGCAAAGCGTTCCTCCAAGATTGGTCTGGACCGCCCCCTACGCTGACCGTTGGTGGGGATCAGCTAGAAGTCGTTCAAAAATTCAACTACCTGGGAAGTTGTATCAGCGCCCGTGGGATTGAGAATGAAGTCACGAATCGTATAGCAAAAGCTCGGGGCGCTTTTGCTAATCTTCGCCACTAATGGCGCTGGCGCGACATCACTCATGCCCTGAAGGGTAGAGTGTACAATGCAGCGGTGCGTTCAACCCTACTGTACGGTTGTGAAACCTGGCCGCTTACAGCAGCGAACGTGAAGTGGCTAGTTACGTTCGACCACCGGTGCCTTCGTAATTTAGCTCACATCTAGTGGGAACACCGCGTGAGCAACGAGCGTGTTCGGCGCCTTGTTTATGGCACAGGAAAAGGAACTGAACCGCTCAGCACCGTTATTTCACGCACCAGGCTCCGATGGCCCGGCCACGTGTTACGCATGCCAGCCCACCGATTCCCGCGACGTGCGTTGTTTGCGCGCCGGGGGTGTGGATGGAAGAAGAGGAGGGGTGGCCAAGCGATGACTTGATCGCGAGGAATGAAGGCCCTCACTTCTGAGCTGGCCTCGGTTGGAGCGTCTCGGCTCCCTGGTTGGGGTCCGAAAGACGATGAACACGTTTGGTTGGACACACTTGCTGATATGGCAAGGAGCCGACCTCAGTGGCGTTTGTGCTGTAAGTTTCTTTGTCCCACCCCATCCCTTTATGCCTTTCCCTTCAACCACGATCTCATTATTTAGCCTTATATAATTTTGCATAGTAATTTTTTTGATGCACAGTAGCCGGCTGGTAGCTTACCGGAACGATGCCCATCCGTTACCGGTAGTTCAACCGGCTTGCCCCAGTTGAATTCTTTTTTTCTCTCCTTTTTTCTGTGTATTGCGGCACAGTAGCTGAGGTGTTCCCCACCTCTAGCTAACGTGTGTGATGATGATGTTTTTCATTTAGCTTCTAACGGTCACGATTGGCCCGATTCCGGTCTACTGGTCTGCGTGCCGGATTGACAACCGTGCGACCGGAGTTCGGCACCTAGGAGCACTGCCAATCGTGCTCGTTTCGGCGGTACTTATACTAAAATTGGAACGATACAATGAACATTGCGATGGTCCCTGCGCAAGGATGATGTTTAAAAGTTAAAACTTACAATTCGTGTACGCTTGACACTCTACAAGAGAGCTTCTCCGCATTCTATCGTCATTCTTGCACCTTATTTTAGGATTAGATTTACGCAACGTTGCTTACCAGTTTTTTTTGTGCCAGTGTTTCTTCATTTTGTGCTCGTAAGACATTTGCAAGCTACCACCTTGTTTTCGTGACCTTCATTAGCTCTGGAGGATCACAAGGAATAATCACTTAATGTCTTGTATCTTCGGGTTTGTGCGGTTTTATGGGGTGTTCAGTGGCCACTTACAGCATAAAATTGCTCATATCCTTTGCCGTTGAACGGAAATTCGTGGTATAACAATTTTAAGTTTGAATATTCGCTGTCCTCTGATCTACCGCGCGCATTCCAAACTTCACGGGGTAGAAGAATTCCCCGCTACCGACTTTCGCCATTTACTTGTGGCCCTCTGTTTCCAGATTAGCATGACTTGTCGAAGTTTCCCACAATTGTTTACGCGATGTTCATGGCGATTTGTTAATCTGCAGTCAATTTTTGTGATAAATTCAGTAAAATCTTGTGTGGTCATCATGATGCGTCACTAACCGTTTTGCAGTCAATTTCTTCCGGGTAGTTTTCTACCATTCGTCCATGACTACTCTCAAACTGTTCTAAAATCCATATAGTGGACACTCGTTTGACAATTTCCGGGAAAGTCTTCACTACTCTTTTGGTGCTTCCCAACAGTCCCAATTCTTTTGGTGGCGTTACCAACCGATGTTTTTAAACGTAGTCTGTCGCAGCTCCTCGTTTAGATGGCAAACTTATGCCTCAGCTATGCGACTGCGTGATGTGGCGAATACAAGCTAAAAACTCCTCCTTACGGTTTGGGCGGGTCTCTTAGAGCTTTCATCATCATCATCATCATCATCATCATCATCATCAACAGCAGCCATACATCGGTGTTCTGAACAGGCACTTCATCGCGGCACAGCTGAAAGTTAGGAACGGTGGCCATATAAGTAAGTAAATTGAAATGCGTTTAAGTGGTCACAAACGATTGGTCATCGTATGGATCTGAGACGGCATCGATGAGGTGGCCTCAGCTTGCATTGCACTATGCATTCTGATCGACCTCACCCGGTGTCGCTTGTGCGGTGCGTTCTGTAATATCGCAGACCACATAGCTGGCGATCTATTTTGTATGATTTTCCAACCGTTTACGTACCTACGTTGAACCATAAAAAACCATAGAAGACATTGGAACGTGCAGTTATCGTAAGAATAAAACAGAATAGAACAATCCATGGCTTATCGGAGGATTCCCTACTACTCAGTTGCCCTAACCGATGTAGGCAGTTGTCTTATGGGATACCATTCAAAGCCTTTGATTAAACAACCTAACCGCAGGCCACCGGATAGTAACCAAGGGAATCGTACCCATTGGTAACCAGTGACAGTTTTTCATTTGGTCGGAAATTCATTCATTTGGTCAGAATTTAACAGCAGACTGCTGAAATACAGTGTTTTACCGCGGTTGAAGCAAGAAGCAATGACTTTAGTTAATTGCGAGTCACATACACCACGCCGCAATGTTGTTATCTGGGCGCATGTGGCTTTTATAGCGAAAGTGCTTGCCAGGCGAATACCCACCACGTTTTGGAACACTTCGTTAGAACAGGCTAACACTAAACCACCCAGCTGGCAATAAAAAAGCATATTCGGTAAGTCAGTCTAGTGATCTGTGCGGAATCGATTCTGGAAGACAAGTCAGTCCAACATCTAATGTATATATTTCAAATCGGTCATCCTGTCTACCTTTCCACAGGCGTCCTCGTTTTTTTCAAGCTCATCATCTTGTTTGTGCATTGTTGTGGATACTGACTACTTTATTGACTCAGTCAGCCATCATTCATCACACCGCATTGCTATCAACCCAAATAGCTCACCGATTGAGCAATTTGCAATTTCAAACGCCTACAGTCTTTCCCTAACTGTTGTAGTGAATTTGCACCATCTTTGCGACCTTAATTTTTGCCGGTGTTGATAATGCACGCAACATGTTTCTCAACGGCTTGAGTATGTTCATTTTTAGGCATTGACCATTTGCACTTCCTTTTTTAGGTGCGAGAGATTTACAATGACCTTAAATTTGACAATCCACCGGGTGGAGTGTGGAAACAGGGCTTTCCCATTCAATGCGAGAGAGAAATGTGGTCCAAGAAGCCACTCGAAGTCTATATCGTGCCGCACTCTCACCATGATCCAGGTTTGTACGTCCGCTATATCAACCTTTGTTTTAACCTATCCTACGTGTCTGACAGTCGTGCATGTATTTTCTCTCTCTCTCTCTCTCTCTCCCTCTCTCTCTAAATGACCAGGCGATCAACTTGTGTGAAATGATTTTTAAAACTGTATACCGGGCCTCGGTTTTCTCGTTCACACAATTACCTGAACCTAAACTGTACATTTTCGCCTGCGTTATCATCATCATCATCATTACCGTCTGCGGATAGTGCTGTCTTAATCGTATTTTGCTCGTATCCTCGTCAGGGCAGCTTACCTCATTCTTTTCATTGTGAAAGTTGTTTTATCCCACAAATATTTGTGTAATCTACTCACATTAGTGATTTGGAATTACTTCATCATAACTACTTGTACTAGCTTGCCGTATTTTCTGTGCTTTTACATTACGTTGATTTAGTCGTGTCGATCGGTGTCTAATTTTGTAATTGCTAAGCAGACACCTTTTGGTAGTTGCTCCAAACTTGTTGGTCATCGCGCAAATGCGATTAGATGCATTTTATGCAGCGTAACATTTCATATTTCTTGTGTTGGCCTGTCTGTGGATCCGTTTCGCGTAATTCAAGGCATGATATTTTGAAGACCATTTTTAAACCATATCAGTCTAAACTTGGGCAGAAAGGATCCGAAAACTCTGACAATCGGATCATTGGAGCGGAGTTCGCTGAAACGCGCAGCTCGATTTATCCTTCACCACCATCAGAGGAACAGACAGCACCTAGTACCGAAGCGAATTTATCCCTGGAACAAAGTGCTAAAGCTCCGTCAACCTCAGCTTCAATGTCTACGCTTTATTTAGTTGACACTAAAGCTCTTCTCTGAAATAAGCAAATTGGTGATAACGAATGTGAAATACAAATACCAAAGAAACCATGATCAACGTCCAGCAACCTGAGGCGCTGCAGCCTCATGGTCTTTCAGGCACCTGAATCCTGTGATTGCAATCCTCAAGTGCGCTGGGAACATGACGTCTAGTTTTTGCAAACTCTGGTTGTTGGACTGCTCGAGGTGGATGAGGGCGGGCTTAAAGTGAAACAGGTCGTTCGTTTCGGAAAGAGGACCGAGGGCGGAAGTCGACCTATGAGGGTGACTTGTTGAAGAGGCAAGTTCTAAATTAACATTGTCCCATCTTAACAGGCTGAAAGGTCTAAAGATCCACGTGCACACTGACTTAGACCCAACAGACAGAGAGAAACTCAAGTCTGCGGTGATTGAACTAAAGCGACGTACGGGCGATGGAGAAACAAATCTCCGCATTGTAAATTTTCAGGTAGTGATCCGGATTCCTCCGCGAATCCGGATCAACAGGTTTCTGATGCTTCAGGCACGCCCAGCGCGTTCCTACCGCGGCCTGCGCCTAGCCTTTACCAACGTCTGCATTCTGATGAACAAACGCGATGACCTGTGCTATTTTATAACCTCTCAGAGACCAGAGGTATTAGGCCTTATTGAGACATGGTTACACTTCGACGTAACCGTCAAAAAAGTGAAAATCAGCGACTACTCGTGCTTCCGCTGTGAGAAACCATCAAATGATCGCGGTGGCGTTCTGCTTTACATAAGCTCTGCCTTGTCTGAGTGACTATTGAACACCTACAGAAGCGCTGATAGTCTACGTGAACAGTTATGGCGTTCGATTTACCTCACACCCTGCGAGGTGCTCGTGGGCGTGATATATCGCAGTCCACTGAGCCGCTGCTTGGACTGGTTGCCGCATGTCTGCAACCACATGAGTCGTCCGCTGTTCCTACTCATGAGCGACTTTAACTTATCGCGAATGCAGTGGCCTGAGGCTGAACTTCTCCCCGACCATTATAAAGTCGAAAGGAAGTTTGCGGAGTTAATATTTAAAATTGAGGCCACACAGCACATCAACCAACTGACGCGCATAACTGCGCGCGCGGCTCCACCGTGCTTAGATTTGCTTTTGACCAGCTGTGTGCAACGTGTGCATGACATTAAACTCTTTGAGCCCTTGGGAGCGAGTGACTACTCGATGATTATAGCCAGCTTGGAACTGTCGATGCCGTATTCTTCCCCGCTGGAGCCAGCCTTCAACTATTAGAAGGCGGACTTTAATAGCCTCGTTTCAGCAGCGAGCCAGATAGACTGGTCTTTACCACAAGATTCATCTATTGAAACCTGTTGGACTATCATTAAAGGGGGAGTGAAATCGTTGTGCGCCCGATTTGTACCTCTCAAATATCGGAAAGTGGGGCCAGTCAAACCACATTGGTTCGACAAGGAGTACAACAAACTGGACTGACGACGACGCAGACTATGGAACAAATTGGTGTTATCTGGCTCTGATGAAGATTACAAGGCGAAATCTCTGCAACAACGCGAATACAAAAAGTGCAGAAGCTTCGAAGAGCAGCTTGCAACTGCCACAAAAACTGCTCCCAAAGGGATCTTCGCCTACATGAAGCGACGCCTGAGGCCTGTAGGCAATACCCAGTGTTAGAAGGCTCAGATGGACAGCCCTAACCTCAAGCACGGATCATGCGTCCGCATTCGCGGCGCACTTCGCCTCCGTATTTTTAAGTGACCAGGTGTCTGTACCGAATTCGACGAGTACCGCTCCCGCTGAACTAGACAGCCTGGATTGCAGCATTGAAGATGTACGTAAGCTTCTGACAAGTCTTAACTGGACGAAGCCTGCCTGGCCAGATGGAATCCACCCACTGATCCTCAAGTCCCTATCGGCCATCATCTCAGCTTCTGTAACTGAATTGTTCAACAGGTCACTATCCACTGGACGATTACCGGGCGACTGAAGATGCTCAGGTTTAAAGCCAATACCGAAAGGTGGTAACCCAAGCAAAGTGGATAACTACCGGCCGATCTGCCTGACGGCTGTTTTAATAAAGATGCTCGAGAAGATCGTGAAGAAGTCTTCTGCAGGTTCTCGAGTCGAAAAGCCTCTTGACGTCCGCACAGCATGGTTTTGTGAAAGGTCGCTCATGCACCACCAACTTACTGTTGACGAGGCACGAATGGTTGCAAACGCTGAAGCAAGGCAAGCCGGTCGTCATTTACATTGACTTCGGTAAAGCTTTTAAATTATGCGGTGCTCCCTGACAGGCTGAGAGTGTGCGGTGTTGGCGGCTCGTTTCATCAATGGATCAAGAATTTCCTTGTTGATCGAAAGCAGACTGTCCAGGTCGACAGCCCTTTGACCGACTGGTATCCATCAAGCAGTGGCGTGCCATAAGCCACTGCACTGCGGCCGTTTTTGTTTCTGATCCATGTAAACGATGTGCCTCAGCTACTCCAATCACCTTGTACGTTCTTCGCAGATGATTTGAAGGTAAGGAGAGTAATCTGCATACCCAATGACTGTGACCTGCTTCATCAGTACCTCGACCACCTCTCCACGTGGTCTGCAGGTGTCAAGCTTCCGATCAACCCGGTCAAGTCGCATTTCATGAGGCTACATAAGTGTGAGCACACTCGAACCTACAAGGTGGCAGGTCAACCGTTGCATCCCGCGCCTTTCGTGCGAGACCTCGATGTATTCTCACGCTACGACCTAAAGTACATGGACAACACGAATAGGCTTTACCAAAACAGCTTTCGTATGCCTTGGGCGCTCAGGCGCAGCTTCAGCACTTGGTCCGAAGTGATTGCCACTCGCCTCTTCGTCTCAATAATACGACCAATGCTAGAGTAAGGCTCTCCCGCGTATTGTCCTATCACCCGGGGTGAGATAGAAAAGACTGAGCGAGTGCAGCATGTAGCTACCAGGCTGATTCCCAATTTACGAGGTGTGCCGTACGAAGACCGGTGTACGAAACTAGGGCTGTACACCCTAGCTTATCGTCGAATGAGGGTTGACCTCATCATGACTCACCGGATATTACATCTGGGTGATTACCCTATGTTGAGACCGCTGCTTCATCTGCGCAGGCCAAGCAGCACATCACGAAGACACCGGTATAAGCTTGTCGTACCGGTTTGAGTCGGGTCACTCACCAAATGTGTTTCGAATGCAAAGTGGTGAATGTATGGTACGGCCTGCCGCAGCACGTACTTGACGCGTAGTCGGTGTTGGAGTTTGAGGAATTCCTGGACAAACACACCCCAACCTAACGGGTATTTATCCCTGAGTGATATTAAATACAGCTACATAAAGATACCACTTCTTGCTGCTTCCAAACAGTTATCATCGTCATTATCATCGTCATCAATCATCATAAACATCAACGTAATCGTAATCAGCCATATCTGTCATTATCATGGGTCAGCCGTACAATCAGTCGATTATGTGTAGACGTTTGTTTTACGGTTTTCTTTGCTCACTTCAGTTCATCTCAATCTATTGGCATCCACCGTACATCACTTGACCATATGACATACCAACAGCACTTGTTTTCTCCGGTGAATTCCCTGTCCGTTATCTTCTACTGTTTACACACGCCGTTTACCCTTCACAGTTCCGTGGTGTATCGCACGGCCTAGGTGTTGCTTATTTAACAGCGGGCTCAATGGCTTGCACACAAGCTCCATACTATGATCAAGATGCAAGTTCCCTTTGTGACCTAGTTCGTTGAGCGACCCAACATCAACCTTCTTTTATTCTGCGTTGTAGCTGCATGTATTTATGAGCTATACATAGACTGGCTGGATCTCTGATGCATCGATCAGTTTGATTGAATGGGTACTTCGTTTCAGCGTGTAGCAACGCTCTGTAACGATGACTAACAAGTCTCCTAATTCACCTGCAACTTTAGTGAATGACAAGGGTATGTGAGATGGAGAAACCCAGTGTTATCATTAACAGCCGAGTGCTATTTCAGCTCATTTGCGACACGAGTCCGAGAAAGTCTTCAGTTAAAGAGACGATAGGTGAGAAAGTTGATCAGCTAATCCATTCTCGGACGTGTTGACTGGCCCATTGCGTGTAACCTTTTGAAATGCAGTTCAGCAGGCCTGCTTCATCACTACCATTTGCTGAATCACTCGAGGTGACGTGGGAAGTCGATGTCACGTCTCCAACAAAACATGGCTTCTGGACCTTCCTCCATCCTTATTGAACGATGTGCGAAAACCATCTAAACGTTAGCATTTTGTCTAGTTGTTTCCAGACTTCTCAGGATTAACATTTTTCCACGACACTGGTACTCGTCAGAACCGAATCACTTAAAGCTGGGCTGGCTTTCGCACTGGTTGTGATTGCATAGACCATATTTTTGGTACTGTGGCACATTTACAGACGACCGACTCTGGTTGTTTCCCTGAACTTAAACCCGCATTCGTCTCTGTCATCGAAGTCACCTGGTGGCACTACCTGTCCATGAAGAGAATGCCCGGAAAACTCCTGTCGATTCTTAAATCTCTCCACTGTGACTGTCGAGGCTCAGTAAGTTTCTACGGAAAGCTGTCTCCCGGGTTCGCACAAGCGGTGTCTGCCGGAGTTGTCTTATATCTCCTTTCCTCTTCCACTTTATGATCGAACTGAGCGTGAATGACTCGGTTCTTTCACTCTACGGGAGTGGAACTTCTGTCAGGTGACCGGCTGACAAACCTTGCTTATGCGGACGACATAGCTCTCTTTGGGTTTGGCGCAGCGGCTATGCGAGCACTACGGAATGGACTACTGAGTAGCAATGCAGCCTACTTTATTCGCTTTCCACTTTCATACTGCAAGGTATTGTTGCAGAACTGGGTCAATATATGTCCAGTTTTAGCTATAGCCTTAATAACTGTATCATTTCTGGTGGTCCCATCATAGAAGATGATACTTCGCCTATCAGCCGAGCCCGTGTAGCTTACCAGAGGCTTAACCATCTCTGAAAGCAGTGTGGTATCGGCCTCTGGTGAAAGCTAGGGTGTGTAACACTGCGATTATGCCGATGTTGCTGTTTGCATCAGTACTGGCCAGTTCACAGGAAAGACATCAAACGCTTGGTCTTATGGGTCCCGGGTGGTTGCTTTTTGACAAGAAGCCTTATGGTACCTCAGTCGAGTTTTTACTGAATCTCAACCGCTTACGTTAGTCAGGTCATGTCCTGCGTAAGCCGGTTGACCGACTTTCTCGGTGTGCATTATACGCGGTGACTGCGCTAACTTGAGGAAACCCCAAGATGGCCACCCCCGGATGTGGCACAAAGGCATGAAGAAAATAACCGAGAGACTTGGTCAGGCTGATGCATGCTGTCTTCCTGGATACGTTCTTCGAAAAAGTTCACATCAGTGATTGAAGACACTAACAGACGTGATTCAGTCAATGACGTTCCCGCATTCGGTTTTTTACATCTATCCGCTAAGTTTCCATCCTGATTAGTTTCGCGCATTTGTTTCTTGGTTCTATTTGTGTTTTATGTTCAACCAATCTCTTTTCTGCCATTGTTATTTGTTCTGATGATGTGTGTCATGGCAACTGAATCCGCCGTACTTCGGTGATCGGATAATATTTCTTTAATTGAATTTTACTGAGCCGTTTGGAAGTTCTCAACTACAAAGTAGCATCGCTGAAACATTCATTTCGATGAGATAATTACCACACTCCATGACGAATCCCAGTTGCGCCCCATTAGCTTACTACTATCTTTCACTCGGTAGGATGTTTGAGCCATTTGCCTTTCTATTAGTCGGCGTTTGGTGCACACTCATCGTTCCAGCAGTACCGCAGCAATTTGTACAGAAGCTCCGCTGTTGTACCTCCAGATTGTATTGAATTGTACCCAAGCATGGGCACTGCAGTTGTGCCCGGCAATGTTGAGAACTCAAAGTTTAGATGAATGGGGAACAGGCCAGAAGTTTTATTTTCCACCTCACGGGTCCCTATGCACGGAGGATCTTCCAGTATCTTTGTTCAACTCTTCTGCTGCTTGCCGAACGACCTCCCCGTGGTACCCGCTGCTTTGTTCGGGTTTATTCCGTTCCACAGATTGTTCGGCTGCACTGTTCCAGGGCGTGGTGGGTTTACGCCTCGCAAGCGTCCTCTCTGTAATAGCCACATGTGGCCATTTGATAACGCTGGGACTTGGCAAATGTGACTCACTACTATATATAGTCACTGCCTCTTGCTTCACTCCGATGGAACAATGTACTCCAGTAACGTGATGCTGAAATTACGTGGTGCATTAGGCGCTTGTTTGGCAACCGACTAAACGGAGGGCGTATGAACTGAGCAATCGTCTGCTGTCTCCTAGCGTGCGCGGTTTTCCGAATTCGCTCCGCTGTTTTGGGGACAGGCTATTTAGCCATAGGCTCGGGCTAGTGTCCCCTAAACCAACACTCTACCTCGGCTTGGGCAACCGGGTGGTTTTTTGCTCTCTGACGAAATCATAGACTTTTGTGTTGTGTTCATTTTCCGACCACTCTACATTCGATTTTCATGACGTTTAATAAGTCCATATCTATTCTAGACTTGCATATGGTTAGGGACATCCGATTCTCTATTTGCCTGCCACTGTGGCCTCCATAGGACAGCCACAAGACGCCTACGCCTACAGAGGGACCATGGGTGGCTTGCGTTAAACCACCCACAGTTCTATCCGCACACCCCATATCCAGTGTAAACCCGAAGGAATGAGATCGAGAGCGATGTGGATGGGAGCCACATTTCGTTAATGGAGCCGCTACACACTCTTTCAACACGCAGAGCGGCAGTATCCCTGTCTATCCATGTAGCGATTCGTGCGGACCAGACGTACACAAGCCGTCGCAACGAGACTGGACCTTAACATGATGCCACGGTTTGCACGCCTCCTTGACCCATTGAGCTATACTGGGTAGTGCCTCTGGCCTCATGAGAGACACTCATACCAGGTTGGTCAATTGTTGGAGGTCAGACAAACACAGTCTCCCGGTCCTTCAGGTTGGGGGTTTGAAATGGGATTTCCTCCATTTCTGTAAAACTAAATCATTGCCACCTCCTCGCTGCCTTACGGACTGGCTTTTAAGCCAACGGCTTTGGATGCTGACCCTAATCGTCCTTCTGTCTACGTCTGGGCGCCCTGACGGTATCTCAGCCCACGTACAACCATAACTTCTTCTTCGTCAAACATAAACTTCATCCTGCATCGGCCGTCGCGCAGATTATCAAGGGTCGCCCTATCTGCTGCGTACAGCAGAGCGGATAAACGAAAACATGCTACTGGTAATTCCTTCTTTCTTTTCCGACTGTTTATCTTACTCCCATCCCGACCACCATTACTAACCTTTGTCCTATAACACCCAGCTTAATTGTCAGTAGATGTAATGACATTAGAGTTTTGCCATCTGCACCCACCTTCCTACAACACCCACCGGCCGCCTACCAGCAACAGCCCCTTATAAAGCCACGCAGTCCCGTTTTCCTGGCGGCGCTCAACATCCGCACTTTAAGACAAATATGTCAACAGGCTGCACTCACACACACGTTGGGCACACTGGGTTTTGAAGTGTGCTGCTTATTTGAAACTAGGAACAGTGGTTCTAATCGTGTTGTTGAATTAACTTCACCCGGCTTGTCCTCTCGCTGTTGGTTACACGCATCCGGAGACGCTGCTACAACACTCACGGGTCAAGCTGGTGTAGGTATAATTTTCAGCTCCAAAACTGAGTCATTGTTGCTTGATTGGATTCCGGTGAACAGCCGTTTCTGTGCTGCACGTTTGTTGAATTCAACCAAGATTGAATCACGAATTAGTACAACACGTTGTTTGTTTGTGATTTACGCTTATGCTCCCACCGACTGCAGTTCTAATGCTGCCGGGGACACATCCGGTGACGAACTACGCAGTGCTACCACTTCAGGTATCATAGTACTTGCAGGGAATATGAATGCACAAGTAGGGCCTCTGAGCTCTTCAGAATCTCATCTACGTGATAGCTATGGACTTAACTTCGACCGTACGGACAACAGCGAGAGTCTTTTGCAACTGTGTGCAGAGCACTAGACACAGTAGCACTGCTTCTTAGTACTGCTTTTAGACACATTGGGCGCCGAAATGCCACTTGGCATCCTCCTGTAGCTGGCCAGCGATGGACCCAAACTGACCACATTGCCATAAGTTACAGGTGGCGTGATTTCATCCTGGATTGCCGCTCGTTTTGAAATACCTACATCATTTCTGATCCTGTCTTGATACGCTATCACTTTTCCATGAACTTAGCGTCTTTTCCGGTTGTTAATTGAGCAATTGTCTCATCTCTAGATCAGACAAGCTTATCGAGACGCACTGCTTACCGAACTTTCGCCTTTTTGTCCTAATGACACTGAGCTTCAGATGAATAAGATCTTGGTCCCCATGCACTACGCAAGAGCCTTTATTTGTAGCACTATAAATCATCATGGAACCGATTACTGAATATCCGAGAGGTCGGTGAGCCTGTTGGAATCTAGAAGAAACCTCCCGGCTGTCTCTGAGCGCAATGTGACCAAACGGACTATTCGACGCGAAGTAAAGCGGAGGTGCTGCTGACACGGAAGTCTGGTAGACCAGTTGAGCTCAATTAATCGAGGAAGCAGGAGGAGTAGACACTTACCGTAAGCTCTTCCATATGGTCCTCACCACTGGTCTCGGGAAACCAGGCGTCAGTGATACAATCAGAGACAGCTTGGATGCTCTGATACACAATAAGGAGCGCCGTATGGCTCGTTGGACGGAACACTTTCAAGATCAGTTCAGCTGGACTCTTACTTCCATACCTTTCCTACTCATAGGATGCAAGATGAGCCATGGACGCTTATTGTACAGGCTACTTACGAGGCTGAGGTCCGAAGCGCTATCACAGTCCTCAATCGCTTTCGTGCTGCTGGCCCGGATTCCCTCCCACTTACACCATTTAAGGATGGAGGTGAGGTCCTCTGCAGAGCACTTACCTCTCTATTCGAACATAACTGGAAGGAAGAGTGTCCAGGCTAACTGGTGTGAATCGATCATAGTGGCTGTATACAAGAACGGCAGTTGCACCGACTGTGCAAACCACAGAGGTATTAGCTTCATGTCACTTGTAACAAAATAATTTGGTTCTGTTTTGTCGTCTCACTGTAGAACAGGAATCTCGGATTACGGAATAGCAAGCAGGTTTACGCCCTGGTCATGGCTGTATAGACCATCTCTTCACTCCGCGGCAGGCGCTAGAGCGGCACCACGCATACCGCAGACCGACAATAACTGTGTTCTTCGATTTCAAGAGTGCGTTCGATTCGGTCGATCGATGCATTCTGTTATTTCGCGGAAAGCTGTTCCCATGTACTCTATACTCGAACACTACAGGCCGCGTCAGAGTCTACGGTGACCTGTCGGATAGCTTTCCGACCACAAGTGGCGTTCGTCAGGGTTGTCCGATTTCCTCACTTGCGGAATCTCGATGTATGCGTTGAGTTGCTGCCTTGTGAAAGGTTAGTTGATCTTGATTATGTGGACGATATCCTCTTGCTCTTTGAGGATGTTGAGGCGGTCCAGTCAACCCCAAGTAGCCTGTCTAGAGTGGTCACGTTATTTGGTATGCGCATCGTAACTGCAAAGCGTTGCCTCAGGACCACCAGCCATTTTATGACCCCTTGACCCTTGCTAATCAGGAGCTCGTGACGATTGATTGATTCACTTACCTTTGCAGCTGCATCAGCAACGATGAGCGCATAGAAACTAAAGTCACTCCACGCATTGAAAAAGCTAGAACTTCCTTCTTGAACTTGTGTCTTTTTTGGCAACAGTGGCCGTGTTTACTAGGCCACGTACTAGGACTGGTACGAATGTAAAATCACACGTACGTGCATACATATTTCGCCGATACTTTGAATTTCCTCGTGTCCCTACCCACTCTTAGTGGTATGCGCTATACAACCACATGTCTAAAGTGATGAGCCGGAAATGTAATCAAAGCACCTCATTTTTCCAAACAATCAGGAAAATATACATTGATGTGTAGAATCGCATTACCACCTCCCGCAACACTGATGTCACTGATTGCTGTTCTGGTAATGTGTTCCAGAAACTGCAACCTCCATTCTATTTGCGTCATGCTGTTCTGGGATCCCCGGCCAGTAGTTCATCGTACTGCATTCGCATTTCATTATTCACTCGGGTCTTCACCACCTGCCAAACATTTTCGATGGGATTGAGGAATGGGGAGTATGGGCTAAATCCTTCGACTGACACAGGTGCTTCCAAACGTATGTGACATGGGTCATTGCCCCACACTACGACCACCTGCAGAGCTCTAATGCCCGCTTTAGCTTGTCCAAAATGTCTCGCAGCCATTCTAGAGATAGGGGGCCAGTGAATGAGCCTCTCCGGGTAGTCATCGAAACCTTTCCGTCCGTTGTGATTGCACCGATGATGTGCAGTTTCAGGCTCCGACTGTTGTCTACTTTGACACAGACCCTCACTCCTCTGGGCGCCCGACCACGTTTGCAGTAAACGTTGAGATTTGTTTCGTCGATTCATGTGAAGAAACTCCCCTCCTCTTCACGTTCGAGAAACTTTTGAGCAAATCTTTTGTATCGCGTTGGTTCGATCATTCTTCATTCCTTCTGAAGTCTGATAGGTGTTCTTCATGGTCATCAAACTGCCATCTAGGCATCGTGCGATTGTAGACTTTGCAATGTTCTTATTCATATCGGCACGTATTCGGACTCACATTTTGTGTAGTGTTGGAGTTGCGTCCTTCGCAGTCCACTCTAGGATGTCATCAATCTCTTCCCCTGACAGAATGCGCTTACCACAGTGCACCTGCTTAGTATCCGGCTTTTGATCAAGACAGCGACGAATCCAGGAGTAGGATGTTCGATATTTCACATTGTTCACTTTTGCCACAATCTGACAGTCGTCACCGTTGATGTAGGCATCCAGGACTCGGTCACGAATGTCTGACGAGATACTCTGTCGAACACGAGAAGGCATGTTGACCACGCTGGGGTGAAAGACATCCATTCAGTCGTGCGCTTATGTATCGGTCATTCATTGCTCTCAAACCATTTTTGATCCAGCGTTTCGGACGTGAGGGGGGGGGGGTTGCTTAGTAGCTCGTGGCACCGCCCGTGTCCATGAACTCGAGATTCATTCACAGCTCTCACATAGTCATCGGGCAGCGCACTCATTTCACGACTTACGCACCAAACCCTAGCACCCGGCCAATGAGAACACACTTGAGGTCAGAGGATTGGTTCAGAGTGGCTAGCGAATCGCATAGGGTTTTGCCAAAGTTTTTCACTTTGCAAAAGATTGCACTTTCTTTGCAAAAGTTGGCGCGTTTTTTGCAAAATTTTGAACTTTTTATGCAACTTGGCGGAAAATGCTATAGCGAAATCTTCCACACTGTCCATCTCCGATTGTTCATCACTTTTTCTTGCCTTTTACATTTGGTCACTATGTTGCGCCCAATATTCTCTCCCTCTTGGTACGACGCTGGTGGGCTCGCTATCCATCCATCCAACCATGTATGGCTGCTTGTTTGAAGCTTGCCTCACTCGTCGAAATTACCGACGCAGCGATGACGCTTGCACTGCGATTGCGTTACATTAGTGTTGATGTCACCGTTCACTGCAGGTTCTTCTTCCTCACTTCTAAACCGACATTTTCTCTACCCTTTCTTCATGTTATTTGTCAATCTTTGTCTTGGTTACACGTTTCTTTCTTGTTACATCCGTGAAACTCTTTCCTCACTCTCTTCTGCTACTCAGGATGGATCATGACGATTGAAGAGTACTTCATTGCCAAAACCAAACCTTGCTTGGATTCCACTCTAATGACTCTTCTGCGCCGTCCTGAGGCGCGGTTCACTTACGCTGAGGTGGTTTTTTTCAGCATGTGGTTCAAAGATTTGTCCAGTCTGAAAAAACAGCAAGTAAAGAGGTTTGTATTTCATCCACATGTCGGTCTTTATGTGTGTTCGATTTCACCTATGCTTCTAGCCGCCCCGTTTACACTCGTTCGCGTCACGTCGTATTTTCTGGACCGCTTCAGTGGAGCATCTATCATAGCGGCTTTCCCAACTGTAGTTGTCTTGCAACTTAAATGTGTTCATTTCTCTGATCGCAGGACCCCATTTGTAAACCAGCCAGCAGTAGCAGTACTATGCTTGCTTGTTGACCTGTTCCACTTGAGTTGTGAATGTTCACCATCAGCCCTTCTGTTATACGCTTTTTTTCTTTTGTCTCACCCACATTCTGCCGCATTGGGGTTATCCACTGACATGGATCTTATTCACTTTACTTGACCTTCGTGAAGTTCACCACCATTTTGTCAGTTTTTTTCTTAGTGAGACTTCGTAACGCAATCTAAACACACTGCGCCTGCTTAAAACCATTCCATTTTGCCTTAGTTTCTCTTTGATCTTTTAAATTTTCGTGGGCCTTTTAGTGTTTGCCTATCGCAGCCGGTCACCTCTGGCATGCCTACCGGGGCATTTATTGATATCATAGATTTGTGGACCGATTAACAGCTGTATGTTCGTTTGGCGACTGAATTAGCTACATATGGCATGAGCTTTGCTCACTTAGAGTGTGGAGCGTTGCTTCTGGTTTTAGGCCGCACCTGCTCCTGTGCTCACTCTTGAAGGTACCCAACTTGAACAGCTGGATAGTTTCGTCTATCTTGGGAATTGTGTCTCCGCTAGTGGAACTATCAGCAAGGACCTTTCTCTCCGTAACACTGAAATTCGATCAGCATTTCCCGATCTGAAGCACTTGTGACGCCATCGAGACGTCTTCAATCCGATACAGAGCTGTGTTTACAGCACATCTGTCTGCTCAGTGTACTTGTGTGGGAGCGAGTGGTGAAAAGTTCCTTTAAATACTAGATAATGGTTCTTTTTGCGGAGGATCGCTCCTTTGTGGTAGCAACACAGTGTTCACAGTGATGACATACGCCGCGCCATGGTGAGTGCGACTCTTCCCTTCTACGCCCTGATTTTACTGTTTCATTTGTAATGGCGCCTGAGTGATTGCCACGCAGCACCGCGCCCTTTTCGCTCATACAGGACCGGTTGGGAGGCGACCGCCTGGTGATCAGGCTTCCACACTTCGACAACACATGAAATTGCTGGCGTCACTTTTAACCTCCGTCGGACCCGTACTTCTTCCTGGATGGGGATCCGAGAACCAGGAGTGCTTGAAGCAATGGCCAGCAACCAACATCATTGTAACCACTGGGTCCTTTGTTTCACATGTTGAATGCGTGAATCATTGAATAAATGAAAAATCAACGTGTGGAAAACACAAGACATCTTTCCTTCGATTTTTGATCAAATTGTTTTCGGTCGCTCCGTGTCCACTTCCTTGGCTGTTGATTATGTGTTCCCTTGGAGGACACAGTGACAAAAGTTCGGATACGGATGCCGTATATATATATATATATATATATATATATATATATATATATATATATATATATATATATATAATGGTTGGCGGCCAGACACAGGATGCCTGCGCCTACGGAGTGGCCATGGGGGGTTTGCGCTGCACTACCTACAGTTCCAACCTCACACTCCATATCCAATGTAAACCCGAAGAAATAAAGCCGGGAGGCATGTGGATGGGAGCCACGTTTCATCATCCTAGCTGTCCCACACCGCTTCACAGGCAAGCACAAGTACGCTGTATTCGGGAATCAAGCGCACACAAGACGTTGGCTGGACCACGTAGTCGGCTCCAAACTGAGTGCATGAAACCACTTCGAGCCTAGCACGGTCACAAGGACCGTGCACCCCTTCACCTCCAGCAACGACCAACTGACTCCTGGAGCCAGTATGGACGAAGTAGGGGGTAATAGACAGGTAGGCATGTTGTCAACATTCACATCAAGTGCAACCACACTATGGATATCAATTAACAAACAAACACTTGAAACAACCACATAAAAAATCAAGCAAATGATGCATACAGCTACAGTGACATAACTCTAATAAATGAGCATATGAAACAACTTGGTTACGAACAAATCCGCGATAACTTCAAGAGGTCAGAAAATATATTTTAAGAAAATGCCACAAAATGCAAAAATGTTATCGAAGTTAAGTGAATTGGTTTAAGGGACGTGTGCAAGTTTATAGAACATAGTTCAGCTGAACATTAAGATGTGATAAAAATCATTAGGACAATATAATAAACCACCACCTGGAATGAAGAGAATCAGAATGCGAGCGTGCGGTTATTAACTCGAATGCAGCGCTGCGCCTTTTCTGCCTAAATTTCCTGCAGGACTCGTCGTCGTTTCGGTCTTGCCCCCGAGTGGCTTCGCTCATGGTTCACAGTAGGCCTGCCTGTCTTCCCCTAGCCTAGACGTAACGAGCTTGTCTTGTAATCTTGCGGCGCTGGTTCGGATCCGCGTAGGGGTGGTCGTCGTCCCGGTATACTCAGCTCGCGTGCAACTGGTGGTGTCACGGCAGCAAAGTGCCGTTACGGCGTACAGCTGACACATTATTTTATTATTCATTCGAGGCCTGGCTGACTTAGGCACTCGCGACCGCACGTGCTACAGCACCCATCGGCGCCTGTCGCTTCCGCAATGGCCGCTTCTTCACTACATGCACGAGGGTTTTCTTTTGCACCTCGGCAACGTCCTTCGTGATCAGATCGCGCCATGTACGGCGATCAACCGCATTCGATTCCCATAACCTGCAATCAGAATTAGAACGTGAGATGCCCACTTTGGTCATATACTGGTGACGAAGCTTAGGTTTCCACGCTTACCGCTTCCCCAAATTCAGCTGACCATTTACTAGCTGCTGCGGTATCAGGGTCGAATCCATACGGCTCACAAGACCGAGCCACCTCATTTTTCTCAGCAAGTGTGCAGTCTACTGCATACATTCCACTACGGCGCAACACTTTCGTGTCCGCAACTCTGTCGCACCAACCAATGCGCAGAATCCATCGCAGACACTGTTGATGGAACCGCTGGGGATATCGCACATCACGCCGGTACCTCGTCCACGTTTCGCTGCCGTATACAGGAATGGACAGCACCATGGATTTGTACACCATCAGCTTCGAGCCAATGCTAAGCTGATGGTTATTCCACACTCGGTACTCTAGCTTCCCGAATGCCGCCGCTGCCTTCGATACTCGGATTCGCAGCTCACAGTGTAGCTGCTGGTCAGTCGACATCGCACTCCAAGGTAGCAAAAGCGGGAGGTGATTTCTAATACTTCAGCACCAATGTTGATTCGCGGCAATATTGAATATTGCACCTCCGGTAAAGGCTGAAAGAGACAAATTGTTTTGCTTGTGTTGATGGTGAGCCCGAATTTGGTCACCGTCGAAGCCAGAGCACTAGTCATGCGCTGCAACCAGTCCGCGCTGTGTGCAGACAACGCACAGTCGTCAGCAAACAGCAACCTACGGATAGTTGTTTCCCAGAGTAGGGTTCTCGCACCGAAACGATGGATGTTCAGCAACCCACTATCGATACGGTACACCACACGAACACCGTAAACACAAGCGGCATCAAAAGCACAAGATAAAGATTAAACAAGTCAGGAGGTAAGACACAGCCTTGCTTCACACCAGAGACAACTGCAAATTCATCCGAGGTCTGTCCACTGAGCTGCACCCTCGCTCGCTTTCCACTGTACACACATTCAATTAAACGTACAAAGTTACATGGGCAACCAAACTTACTTAACACCAGCCACAATGCCTCGCAGTTCACCGTATCAAATGCCTTGGTGAAACCAACAAAAAGCGAGCACAACGGTTGGTCTCGTTCTCTGCACTTTTCCTGCAACTGACGAGCAGCAAACATCATATCTATAATGCTGCGGCCCGAACGGAATCCACACTGCTCTTCCGTCACATTGGGTTCCACAACCTGACTGACGAGGCGGTTGAGCTGGATTCGGGCAATCATCTTGCCCACAAAGCTTAGCAACTTGACGCCAAGATAATTCGTGCGACATTGCTTGCTCCCTTTGCCCTTGTACAGTGGTAGCACAAAGGCATCCTTCAGCTCAGGAGGCACCCCTTCCTCTTTCCATACGCGTTGCACCAAGTGGTGCAGCGCAGTCACTAACGCGGGTCCGGCGTGTTTCTATACTTCAGACGGGATCCCGTCGGTCTCGGCACACTTGCCGTATCACAGATGAGCAAGTGCTCTCTGCGTCTCATCCAGTGTCGGCGTGTCTACCAGACTCACCTTCTCATCGAGCTGCTTGAGCTCGTTCAGTGTCGTCCAGTCATTCTTTGAACGATTGTTCAAGAGACAGTCAAAGTGTTTTTGCCAGACCTGCATTATATCTGCAGTCTGTGTGCAAGTAGCGCCTGAACTACCATCGATGAGCGTCCTCAGCGGCTCCAACCTCGTTCCATACACTGCCTTCAAGGAGTCAAAGTATTTCTGGTGTTCGCGGAGTTCGGCGTAGTTTCCCATCTGCTTCGCTTCCTACATCCTCCATTCATATTTAATTCGACGGAGTTCACGGGTAAGTCGCCGTCGAAGTTCGCGAAACTAACTATTCTTCCCCAAGTCACTTGGGTCTGTTACATGTGCAGCAAATGCTGCATTCTTCTCCGACACCAGTGCGCTGATCGTCGCGTTTTTCTCATCAAACCAATTAGGCCGCTTACAGTTTGCGCGCCCAATGGTCTCCTCGGCAGCAGGTGTCACCTGGTCGCGAATGTGGTGCGACAGGTCGCCCACTGTGGCTATGAATTCCACATCACACATGTGTGCAGCCATTGCCTTCTCCAGCTCAGTACGTTTCGCCCCCATTACCGAGGGAGAGAATGTTAAATTTACGCCGGTTCACGGCGGGAGTGCAATACATAGATTTACGAGAAAATGTGTACAATTTACTCCGCACCAGTTTGTTATCAGTGCCACACAGCTGCACGCACTTCATGCCTGTCACGCTGATGATGACATGGTTGAGCAGGTGAAGGTGACCACTCCGTGGGTGCGTGCAAGTTGGTATGTCACTCGCACTCAGTACATATCGAGTATTAGTTCTTGTCATACTGTGCGTGGCACACAGTGAGAACATCTTGTCACCGTTCGCATTCGCTGAACCAGTGCCATGCGGACCAATGACATCTATCCACACCGATGCATCACGCCCAACGCGCGCGTTGAAATCACCCAGCAGCAATAGTCGGTCGCTCCTCGGCACAGACCGTACCACGGAGGATAGCCGAGTGTAGCGTTGATCACTTGTGTCACCAAGATAATACATGGTCGGACCGTACGTGCTTAGAAAGCTGAAAAACTTACCCCTTCCGAGTCGTAGGCGAACAGTCATCAGTCGCGCGCTGATACTTATTGGTTCACCCACAAGCTGGCTATGGAGACGATCGGATATTGCAAATCCGACCCCATGATCACGTGGTGCTGAGGTGGCGTTGCCCACCGTGTAGAACGTGTAGCCAGCACCTGCTTCATGCAACTTACCTTGCTCAACGAGCCGAGTCTCACTGAGTGCCGCAATATCGATGTCATGGTGCGCCAGTTCCATTACGACGACCGCAGTTCGTCGCTCGGGGTGCTGACTCAAGTTCCGGTGTAGTAGGGTGCGCACGTTCCCGCACCCGATGTTGGGTGCTTTGTGCGCAGGTATACATCCTGGTCTCTCGAACCTGCGACTTGTAAATAAATAAATAAATAGTTTATTCTCGTTATTGCGAGGCACACCATGAAGGGCTTGATCATGTTATTACAGACATGTATGATCGGCAATTTCACGAATTAGTACATTTTGACCAATAGCATAGGAATTTTTGTGTGTGTTGAGATGTAAAACTATGTTTAACTGTATTTGGAAGGGGACATGTGTGAGTAGGTAAATATGACTGTGTGTGCTTTTGTTCGTTGTGTTCGCCATCAAAGGGGGGAATCAATGGAACGCTTTGAATCGGATGACGTCCATGATGTGTGAATGACCCTCCGGAAAAGGGAATAGGCAGTGACTTTATTTAGTGATGAGTCACATCCGCCACATCACTGTGTTGTTAACGGATACTTGTTGTTTTTTATAGGGAGAACGCTTGTAGGCGAAATCCCAGCACATCCTGGAACACTGCCGCCGAATCATTTGCTGGTACGGGATTTCCCCGAACCACCCAGCTGGCACCACGAGGAGGTTGTTCGGCTAGCCAGTCACAAGTTCACAAGCCCGAGGGCTGAATCATTCGATTACTGATCGAGCGCTCTTTTATTGTAATTGTGTGACTCATTCCTTGTCGATTGATTCACCCAAACATGATTTTGATAGGCTGTTTATATATATATATATATATATATATATATATATATATATATATGTTTGTGTTTGTGTGTGTGTGTGTGTGTGTGTGTGTGTGTGTAAATCTTAGCGCCCGCTTACCTCATTCATTTATTTATTAGTATAACTTGGGCCGTATATTCCACTATGGCATCCTTTTCCACTTTTCCTTACAGTTTGTTAGAGAACGGCCGATTGGAAATCTCCACTGGTGGATGGGTCATGACGGATGAGGCTGCTGCCCACTACCACGGTATGATTGACCAGCTGATCGAAGGCCACCACTGGCTGATACAAACGTTTGGTGAGTCGATGCTTCCCTCATGATACACCTTTAGTACGTTAGCACACGCCGCTAACACTTTGGCCTTAACTACCAACTTCTGATGTGACACTGAGGCATCAGCTGCGGCTTACAGCTCGTCTGCGAGGAAGCAAAATTTCCACTGAGTATACTTTAGCACAATAGCAAACGAGCGCAAATCAAATACTTTTCAGTGCCTTAAGGTGACTTGGCCGCAATCGTGGTTGAGATTCGGGCGTTATTTGTGTATAATAGGAAACTATTCTGTGGTCACTATTTAGAATGTGTTCCCGAACATCAGCGGAGTTTGGCACTAGGCCAATGGTAAATATCGGATTCAATATATTACTCTTACTGGTGGGAGTTGTATGCGCTGTCCATCATTATATATGTAAAGAAGAAATCAGATGTACCCACCTGATGGGCACATGGCTTGGAGTTATCTTGAAATCTCCACCTGCTATTTTGTACTTGGCTGGCTAGTCTACTACATCGCATAACGATTGTTGCAATGCATTAGTTTCAGCTTACTTGGAATTAGGGTACAGGTATACGCACCTGAGTTGCACATTTATAAAGAATGGAGTCCTAGATGCACTTATGTTGAGGAATATGAACTCTTGAAGCGCGCAGTGTTTCGTGCACATAGATGGCGCAACCGCCACTTAGTCCAGACTTACGACCCCCTAAGAGATGCAATTTATTCCAATATATGTTAGTCGAATTCAGGTGTGGCTTCCATTAGCCACGTCTCTGTCACCAGTATGCTTTGTGTATACCAGAGAAGGAAATAAGTGAGCATAGAATCTGGACTTTGTTTTCAGGGGTGCGTGCATTGAGCCACAAACCACGTATAGACTAATGTTGTTCGGATAAGTTTATATTTTGTTAACGCAGTGCGGTCCCGGCTCCTGAAAAAATGTTTTGTGTTCCTCCGTGGACGGGAGCCTTATGATATTTAGTTCAGCATAATTTAAAGCACTGAGGTGTAAAGCGCAGTGGGAAGTGGCGTGAATACACACATATGTCGCAATTGCAGTTCGGGAGTAGGGCCAATTTATCACAAGGGAGCCTTGGCGGACTTGAGGACAAGGAAGTAATTGAGGCTTTGCGTATAAATTTCCACTGATCTTATCTAGTGGTGAGCTTACTTCATCCTCTGAAGAAATTCTAAAAAGTGTGGTACTATATAGTTGGCGTCCAATGGGAAGTCTCATTGTTAGGAATGGTTGCGGAGCCATCCTCGCTTCCGCTATTAGAAGACCGAAGGAAAATACTCGGGTTCTAGTAGCTGCGCAGATATGGGGTGACATAGGAGACGACATTACCAATCTTTTTCCGCTGTTAATCTTACGTCGACTTTTTCTGCTGTTACATGGTATATGAATAGCAGGGTTATCTAGGAGTCTTTGTGGTGTTGGGGCGAAGGGGTTTTACATTCGATGCACTGACTAATTTCGCGGATTTCGGAGACTCTTGGCAAGCACAGGCCATGGTAATGAGCGACTTGTCGGTAAATGTGCATTGGTTGTTGATTTCGGTGTTGGATCTTGTTATCGAGCCCTGCTAGCTATTCGTACTTCCTATCGAGGGCTTTTTATGGATCTTATACACAAAGCGTTCGGTTTGGGGTGATCGCTGGTCGTGGCACTTGTGCGGGTTCTTACACTCATTGGGTGTGATTGCGGCATTCTGATGCTGCTGGCATTAAGAGCACTCGATGCTGCTACGTCGAGGTTCGCATATTGGAGATCCACGCCAATGCAGTTGATTTCCCCATCGAGTGTGGCTTCTTCCTCTGTCGCCATATAAAATTTCGAGTCGCTTGCTATCACTGCTTTCGGTGTTCGTGGCGTATTCTTAAGAACTGGTCTTTGTACTTGGATCTTATCAGGTTTAAACAGTGCGCTCTTAAACTGACTAAGCTTGGTTGTGACTAGCCGACAACACATACATCTGTCGACCGATTCTTCGCTTGTTTTTGACGTTTTCTTTTTCATACACAGATGTCTGCATTCAACCTCAGACATACTGCTGGTACCCAGTAATGATGTTTACACCTTATCCCAATTATTTTGATCAAGAATGTTGAATAGTGTAATCTTTTTAGTCTATGTTTACGTTCTGATACTTATAATAAGCTGTACCACTTTTTCATTTCGGTTGGCTCGAGGTTTTCTGACGGGTTACTAGGGTATTCTAAGAAAACCAGATGATCATTATTGAGGGCTTTGGTGCGAGTCAACATTTGTTTCATTTTTCTTAACCGGACAGTATGACGGATACTTAGGGTACACTGTCTTGCTATCTTTTGTGTGTTGTGTTTCAATACCGCTATCAGTGGGATAGAAGATAGGCAATTTTTAGCCCCTCGAGTGCGACTGTGTCCGTGCCATTGGATACTAATGTTCTTAGTGTTGCTATGCACAGGTTCTCTAAAATTAACGGGATTGTGGCTACGGTGAGGGCTATTGAGTATACATATTAACCGGTAGGCTGAAATCGTACCCAGGACCGAATGGCTCAGAAACAACTGGGAATCTGCTTTACACGAAAGTAAAAAGTAACCGCCCTGGATTTTAGACTGTTCGATGTATTCGAGTTCATCGCTACTGATGACCTTTTAGTGCCGTGCTGATTGGCTGCCCATTTCCGTCTTCTGCATTTCCAAATCAAGCATAAACCGTCCTTGAAAGTACTTGGGTGACGAATTTTTGTCGATCCGATAATCGCGAGGCGCGCATGTGGGTGCAGGCTTTGGCGCGCACAGGCACATTCGCTGAACGTAAACTTACGCTAAATTCATAGTGACTGGATGGGTGTGAGGATGGCTACTGCAATGTGTATCTACAGCTCTGTACGCACTGACAGATCGTTGTTAATTGGGACCCTCTGGAAAGCCCTGAAGCGTACTCTTGAATGACTAGGTGTACACACTGTAACGTAGATGTTGTGTGCCTTATTTTCGGCAAATCTGTTGCTAGGTATGTGGTAGCGGGTTGAACAGTAATATAAAAAGTATAATGCGGGGGTTCTGAATTCATTGGATAGAGCTCCTGAATCGGAATCGAATGAGTGCAATCACTGCAGTGAACGATGAAGTGGCGAAATGTAAACACGCAATCGATTAGCGCGTTCAAGATATGTGGTCGCACACCATAAACCCATTTTTGCTTAGATCGACCGATTTGTTTCTGCAATTCCAAATGGAGACCTAGGCTTATTCACGCTGTCTTCCTAAACAGATTTACATTTATCCATCAGTCTTCTAATATGCTAACCATCACCCGAAAAGATGACATTGTGTATATAAACTAAGCGTACGTGTACATAAGTGGAACGTTTATGTTACCGTTTAGAAGTAGATGTTTTCCAGTTGACTAGTTCGAGTTTATATCCCAGTTTAATTCAGTGCTCCATTCCTAATGAGGATCAAGTAATACAGACTGGAATGGTCATCACGATTTTCAGCACTATCTGAGGTTAAAGTCGAAAAGTCTCTTGACGCCCGCACAGTATGGTTTCGTGAAAGGTCGCTCGTGCATCACCAACCGACTGTTGACGAGACACGAATGTTTACAAGCTCTGAACCAACGCAAAGCAGTCGATATCATTTACATTGACTTCAGTAAGGCTTTTGACAAGGTAAATCTTGCGGTGCTCCTCGCCAGACTGAGGATGTGCGGTGTTGGTGGTTCGCTACACCAATGGATAAGGAATTTCCTTTTTGATCGAAATTGAAGGTCTAAATTGACAACTATTTAACCGACTGGTATCCATCGAGCAGCGGCGTGCCCCAAGACACTGTATTGGGAGCGATTTTGTTTCTGATCCATGTAAACGATGTGCGTCAGCTACTCCAGTCTCCTTGTGTGTTGTTCGCAAATGACTTGAAGGTGTAGAGAGTAATCCGAACATCCAATGATTGTGATTTGCTTCGGCCGGACGTCGACCGCCTTTCGACATGGTCTGCGGGAATCAACCTTCCGATCAACCCGGTCAAGTCGTATTTCATGAGGCTGCATAAGTTTGAGCACACTGGAACCTACAAGGTGGCACGTCAACCGTTGCCTCCCCCGCCTTTTGTGCGAGACCTCGGTGTACTCCTCTCACGCTGCGACCTAAAATCCATGGACTATACGAATAGAATTTACCAAAACAGTTTTTGTATGCCTTGGGCGCTCAGGCGCAGCTTCAGCACTTGGTCCGAAGAGATTGCTACTCGCCTCTTCGTCTCAATAATACGGCCAATGCTAGAGTATGGCTCTCCCGCGTATTGTCCTATCATCCGGGGAGAGATAGAAAAGACTGAGCGAGTGCAGCATGTAGCTACCAGGCTGATTCCCAATTTACGAGGTGTGCCGTACGAAGACCGGTGTACGAAACTAGGTCCGTACACCATAGCTTATCGTCGACTGCCGGATATTACATCTGGGTGATTACCCTATGTTGAGACCGCTGCTTCATCTGCGCAAAGCAAGCAGCACATCACGAAGACACCGGTATAAGCTTGTCGTACCGGGTTTTGGAGAGGGTCGCTCACCAACTCTGTTTCGAACGCAGCGTGGTAAATGTATGGAACGTAGTAGAGGCAAAGTCAGTGTCGGAATTTAGGAATTTCCTGGACATACACTTTGCCGACGTAAAATATATCGAGGGGAACACAGTGTAACGGGTATTTGTCCACGAGTGACGACTGATGCAGCTACATAGTGCAAGCTCTACTCGTTGCTTCTAACCAGTATTCAATATTCAGTTCTACGCGAAATATTCATTTGTCGATTGTGTTTCTTTCTTACATGATAACAAACTATCGAATACTACTCTGTCTCTGTTATTGGCTGGATCTCTGTTCTCCAGGGAACTGAGGAGTACCGATTTGCTCACTCCTTTCGTCTGCGGACAGGTTGCAAACTTATGGTAATCAGTTTTGTTTCACTGTTTTCTCCTCCTTGGAGTTTTTTTGTTCACTACATGCTTACACAACAGACTTGATTCCGCGTTGTGTTTATTTTATCCACAGGTTACTTGCCCAACACTAGTTGGTCCATAGATCCATTTGGTCAGAGCTCTAGTATGGCCTATTTTCTGAACAAAATGCACCTATCCGGTGCGGTGATCAATCGTGTTCATTATGAGATCAAGCGTTATTTGGCCGAAGCAAAAGCGTTGGAATTCAACTGGCGACAAACTTGGGGTAAGCGCTAAATTGTTACCTTATGTTTACCTCAGTGATGTTTTTACTGTTTTTCAACTGCTTACTTTTCATGCAGTATTGTTTTGTGTTATCAGTTGGCACCACAGCTTGTTTGCATGCATCATGGTGTATCACTTCTATTATGGGCTAAGCAGACATGATGAGACAATCTACAGCCTATATTTCCTCTTGATCAATCACCGGTTAATCGATAAGAGAGGTAGTTGGGACCCGTTTTATACGTAGACGCATCGTGGTTGTAACGGTAACTCGACTTGGGACCTAAACTCAAATAATGGGACAGAGAAACGACAGTCAACCTACTGATCGTGACTCTGGGTTTTTTTATCAGGTCTATGGTTCTTCATCCCAACCCCCCTCCCAACCTTATACCATTCTACATGCTGCACGCAAAACAAAGCTCCAGTCGATAAACAGCAGATGCGCTTATTTAGAATTTGACGAGGTCAACGCTGTTTACTCGACCTCATTCGTTGATCTGATGTTGTGGCCTCATCAACACCGGACTCCAGTTTCTGCAGAACGATGCATCACCCAGATACTTGATCCATTGTGAATGCGCAGCATAAAACAGCTTATTTATCTTCTTGGATATCCTTAACAAAAAGAGATACCTTTGGATTCCATCGTACAGTACACAATAGACAACAAATCAAGGAGCCGGAAAATTTTCTCCTTAACTGGTATTAACGAATTTACTTCCAAAAGAGATACGTAAAATTCAGTCAGCGATTAAATTTCTTAAATTCATACACACATTGAAAGACTGTTGATATCTACCGACAAAATTCGACAAACAAATCATCTTATGAAACGAGTATGTGACGGAGTTGATTTAGTTGCCGGGTTAGCTTCTTTTTATCTTCTGGTTCCATAGCTTTTCCGTTAGAAAACACTGCTGAACTGGGATTGTGACGGTTTTCTGTACCCTGTGCCAACCTCAACACCAAGGATATTCTTCTGTTGGGACTACAACTGGACGAGACTGTACCCTAACTTGGTGCAACCCCGTGATCTATGCTGGGTGATGCATTTTGCATCTTCAGAGTCGCTCATTACAGACTGTTCAGTGGTTGGAGGCCTGACAAATTCAGTCTCCTGACCCTCTATTTTGGGGGCTGAAGTGAGCGTGGTCCCTTACTCCGTAAAACGATCTCATTGTGGCTCACTGCCAAATCTGTTGCCTTGCGGGAGGGATTTTGAACAAGGACTATGGCTCAGAAACCTAGTCGTTCTCCTTTCTATTCCTGGGCAGTCTGACAGTATCTTATTCACACAACGGCATGAATTTCTCCCCAAACAATTCGTTGATGCTACGGCCGTCGCAGAGGATAACTAACGACACCCTATCAGCTACATCAAGCAGGGGAAATTAGGGTTTTGGTTGCTGCTGTTCAAGCCTTTTCGTCTCATTATTTATTCCCCCTCTTGAGATTTCCCCCGCTTATTGTCCCGTCCCAACTTCACTTTTATCCCTTCCGTTTTCGACTCCCCGATTCTCGGTCCTCCCTTACCTTGTTTTCATAGTCGTTTATTTTCCAATTTCAACAAGCATGTAAACGTGGAATGTTACTGCTGCCTTGTCAACAAGCCCATGTTCGTCCAAGCGGACAAGCCCTGCTCCTCAGCTTCTATTTGGACCCCATCCTCCCTCATATTGGTGTGTCTCAACATACGCATGTTGTTACAGATCGGTCGACAAGCATCACTTGCCCGAACGCTAGGGACACGATCGATATCTGTTGCTTATCGGAAACTCGCCTGCAAAATTTGAGCTCTGTGCTCCTTTTTCTCTCCCCTAGTAATGCTTTCTCATTGCCTCTGTCCGGAAATGATACAGCTTCGAGCCCCTGTCTAAGCCGGCGTTTGTATTGCCCTGAATCCGATGACTTAAGCTGCTCTTATTGATTGGGTCCCAATCCGTAGTGTGTGCACTCCGATCGGCTAGCTTGTTGAAAGTTACGAAGTCGTGCGCAGCTAATTGGTGTTTGTTTGTCATTACTGCCTATGCTCCCACGAACTGTAGCGATGATTCGGTAATGGACGACTTCTAACGTCAACTGAGCGAGAGCATTCGTCCCAAAAGAATCACGGATACTGTAGTGCTAGCTGTTGATCGGAACTCTCCACTTGGTAATTTGTCCACTGATGAGCTGCACCTAGACGACCAACATGATGTGAGCTCCCGTGTTGATAACGGTGAGCGGTTACTTCATTTGTGGGATTATGCTCGCTTATTTCTTGTGAGCATTAACTTCCCACATAGCACCCGCTGGAGGGTAACGTGGCGCACACCAGCCTTAGAGCAACCACGATGCACATCGATCACATTGCCATCAGTTACCGTTGGGGACGCTGCGTCCAAAACGCCCGATTTGTAGCACATGTGTTGACAATGACCATGCAGTTATGTGTGCTGATCTACGTGTGCGTTTTGGCAGACGCCGATGACCCTAGCCAACTGGCGTAGCCAGCTGTTCTGAATGCGTATTAAAGTTCGCTGACTTGCGGGTTGGGTAAGCGCTCAGTGAATACAATTGACGATCGCTAGTCCCATGTACAGCCGATCTTACTAGCAGCAGGCAAATCCTCACGTAATAAGTCTGATAGCGAACATGGACTTTGAATCTCTTCGCAGTCTTAGGAAATTATCGATGCTCGGCGGCTCATTCCGGGTGTACGCGGACACAGTAAAACATGCAAAAACCTCAAGGGAAAACTACATGCTAGCTTAAAGAGAGGCCACGGATCCATGGTCTCATCGTGCTTCAGGGATGGAAGTAGCCGCTGCCTTTGGTAGCCATCGGAAATTATTGCGTGTGCTATTCGCAACGGGCAGCAGTAAACCAGTGTTAGTGAATCTCTGTGTGACGAGAGTGCATAACCTACCACAATTTGTCCAAGTGCTTGGAACGTTGGGGTCAGTATTTTGAGAGGCAATTTAATTGGTCGGAATTGTCAGATTTCTCGCTGGCCATTGATCGCCGTGCTCTCTGGCCTGTCCCTATTGATCGAACGTGAGATCAGACTGTTGCAGTTGAACAAAACAACGGGACCAGATGATCATCATCTAGCCCTCTTCATATTCGGGGCACCTACTGGTGGATGATTTACACGAGGTATTAATGAAGCTGTGGGAGTAGGAAACTATCCAAACGCAGAGAGAGCCACTCCGTTACTGTTCGGATCTTCTAATTGGCTCACGTTTGGTTTGCAGCAACCATAGAGGAATCAGTCTGATCTCTATCGTCTCCAAGTCACTTGCCTCTGTATTACTTCACAGACTGACTGACACTCTTGAAAGCCAGATTCGTGAAGTGCAAGTCGGCTTTCGTCTAGATCGGAGTGCAGTGATCACATCTACACTTAACGTCAATTGTTGGAGCACCGTCACACATATTGGTGGCCCACCGTTGTCGTGTCCCTCGACACCAAAGGTGCCTTCTACTCGGTGGATAACTGTGTCCTTTGGGACGGTCTACCAAGGAAACAGCAGGGCCTGCGATAGATCACACGGGCGGATGGCTCACTCAGTTCGCAATTACCGGCACAGATTGCTGCGCAATCCAGAGCAGTTGGCGGACCCGGTTCACTATCGCCGCACTGGTTGCTATGGTGCGGATATGGTCGTAACTACTACCAAACAGTAAAGGTCGCGACCTGCTTTGAATCTGTCTGGACTAGTAGCGTGAATCATCCAGTCAACAGTTTTAGAATGAGTTCATGGGACCTATAAAGATAACTAATCTTCTCTCCTGATACATCTTTCGGATTAGCACGCGTTGCTGTTTTGGTTTTCTCAGTTGGGCTGGCGAAGCTTCGAGCAGCGAGAACAGAGGTGGGCAAACGTTATAACGGTGGCTATGGGAGTTTTAACCGAACCCAGTTATAGCAGTCAGCTTTGAACACTTGCGGGCACTTTCACAACAGCAACAACTACATTTTTGAAAGTCGCGTGCCAAGCTCATTTAGTGGTTGCAGCAGACATTGTGGATACTGTTGCAGGCCCGTCAAAAATCCCCGCAAAAAACGCGCCAGTAACTCCGGCATAATGGCTGTGGGAAGCGGAGTCCAATTTCTCCCCACAACGCAGCAATGTTCAGCCACTCCGAGGCGCGTCCCAACTGCGAACCTTTTGACAATGGTCATTTGCAAACTACTACCTCTGCGTGGTGACTTTTTTCCCTAACTTAATAACCCATAGCACTGGCTGTGATCGCCCTTTGTCGGTCGTAAAAGAGCCTACAGAGGACCACTTGTCTTTCCTTTCTCTTCGCCTCAGTTGGAAGTCGGTCGGGTCGCGTGATTGCGTGTGAATCGTTAGCTGGCCAGCCTTCGCGTCTAAGTCATTAGCGCGCGTCTATCGTACCACCTCTCGTGTGCGTCCGTTTTCGAGGCCTCAGCGTCTATCCGAACAAGTGCGGCTAAGATTGTTCACACGCTCGTTCAATTTTCCGTCTCACCTGCTAAGCTAGTGTCATCAGGTCAGCGCCACTCCGTTCGAGTGGCCAGCGTTACAAGTCGTCATCGTAGGCGTGCTCCAACCGTGCGAGCGACAATCTTGTCACGCAATTATCTCAAGAGGCGGCGTTCCCTCAATTATAACAGATCAAGTTCAGATCAAGTTCAGTTTCAGGGGCAATATAAATGTGTCTACCTAACCAGAAACACTGACTTAGCAACACTGCATTTCATTGTGTTGCGGGCCCGTGAAATATTCCCGCAAAAACGCGCCATAATAATGGCTACAGAAAGCTGGGTCCAATTCCTCCACACAGCGTAGCAGATTTCAGCCACGCCGAGACGCGGCCCAACTGCGCACCTTTTGACAGTGATCTTTTGCAAACTATCACCTCGTCGTGGTAGCAATTTTTCATAACTTAATAACCCATAGCATTGGCTGTGATTTGCCCTTTGTTGGTCGTAAAAGAGCCTTCAGAGGACCATTCGCCTTTCTTCCTCTTCGCCTCGGTTGGGTGTCGGTCGGTCACGTGATTTTGTGTGCATCGATAGCCGGGCAGCATTCACGTCTAAGTCACTACACCATTTTACGCGCATGTTGGCGCATTGTACCATGCTTTTAGCATGGCACATTTTCGAAATCGCATGCAGTGCTTTCAAGTTAGGGAGGTTTCCTTCAGATAGGCATCAAAATAGAACAGAAGGTGGTGCTCGATCACTTTCATCGGACTGTCTGTCGCTTATGCTGTGATCTTCCAACCGGTGTCCCATTGGGTAACGTCCCATGACTAATGAGAGTGTCAACGACGCCAAAACAGCGTTTTTAGCCTCGCTAACTTGAAGGCCCTGCACGCGATTTCAAAAATGTGTCACGCTAAAAGCTTGGTACAATGCCTTGAGGCACGCCACTTGTAGAGTGGTACCAGTCAGTTAGATGGTCGTCGACCTGTACCCTCCACTTTCCTCCAACAAGTAAATCGCAGATCCACCGGTGCAGTGAGCCCCCGACACCACACATTCTGAGCTTGTGAATGAGAACCTCATGACTGACCTTGTCGAACACTTTCCTGAAATCGATGAATATCACGTCGACGGACTTCCCCTTGCTTATTGCCTTCAACCACTCATGCCTCGTCACAAGCAGGTTCGTAATGCATGAGCGACCTTGCATAAAACCGTGCTGTGCGGGCATCAGGACCTCCTTTGACTGTAGCAACTGCAGCAGTCCCTTCTTCACGATTTTCTCAGCAACCTTTGCTAAATAGGTGTCAGACAAATTGGCCTGTATTTGTCTAATTTGCTAGGGTCGCCGCCTTTCGGAATAGGCTCCACCACCGAACATTTCCAGTCAACCGGCAACAAACCTTCAGACAGTGACCTGTTGAAAAGGTCAGTCACGACAGGAGAGAGGATGGTTGAAAGTGACTTGAGAACCAGTAGGTGAAGCCCATCAGGTCCGGCAGGTTTCTAAGGGCCGGCCTCATGCGGTCTAGAATGACATTTTTAGGTTGGATTGACGCAGTGTGGGGAAGGGCAACCCCAAAACACCTCCATTTCAGATACAGAAAATGAAAAGTATTTTATTTATTTATATGCCTGCTAGCTCTATCGGAGACCCGAATGCGTGAATTTGTGTTTTATGTCTGCACATTTCTTTTAGAGTCATCTATCACGTTTATTGTTGTAACATATAACCTTCTCGTCCAAGTGACGTCTGTACTTGGCTGCGATGTCCACTTTGCGCAAGGATCCACTACACCCCACCTTGAATCGTTCCGGCTACATTACGGACACGAACATGCGACCTCGCTATGCGCTCCTCATCTCTTGCGAACATAATGGCTACTGAAATTACCTCCTAGATTTCTTATTTCTTGCCTTCCTGTTAGGAGGATCAGTCATCCGAGTTGTCGTTTATCTTCATGGTCACGTTGTATTGCTATGGTCAGCTGCTTTGAACCTGATCACTAATTTGCTGGTCGAGAAAATGAGACTCCGATCACCAGTTCAATAGTCACAGATTGTACTGTACGGACTTGTGTTATTTATACGTCCCCGATGACTTTGAATGTTCTCTATTCATATCTTAATTTACCAATAATGGCATTAGATTGTCCGAGAACATTCCCCTGATCGACCGATGCGCATATTCCGCTGGATTTTGGTTTATATCGCTTTCAGTGATTCATTCCTTAGAAAAAGCTCCTCCAGACACTTCCTTTTAACTTTTACGCACTGGCAATATTGAGAGCCACTCAACATTTCCTTTTATGCGGAGTATAGCCGCTCTGCTTCACATTTTTATTTGCACCATTTTCTATTCATAGGTTTCTCTAATTTTGTTGGCTTACCTAACAACCTCGTGGTACCAGCTTGATGGCTCGGGTTTATCCCGTTTCAGCAAATAGTTCGGCGGAAGTGGTGGGTTTTCGCCTGGCAAGCGTTCTCCCTATGAAAAGCGCGTACGTCCGCTTAACAATATTGGGACGTGGCGGATGTGACTGGCCGCTAAATTAAGTCACTACTCCTTGTTTACTCCGGTGAAGCATTCTATTCTAACAACCCGAAGCTGAAATTTTAGGGAGGATTGGGTCCCTGTTTGTCAACCGACCAAACGAAATGCGTGTGAGCTGTCTAATCAGTTACCGGCTCCCAATGACTGCGATTCCTTGAATTCGCTCCGCTGCCTTACAAGCATACTATATAGCCAAAAACTCGGGGTAGTGTCCCCTAAGTCAACACCCTACTTCGGCTTTGGCAGCCGGGTGGTTTTCTGTTCTCTGACGAAATCATGGACTTTTCTGTGTTGTGTTTATTTTCCGACGATTATATCTTAATTCAATTTCCATGGTTTTCGATTGATTATATATATATATATATATATATATATATATATATATATACCCATTGGCTTGAGCAAAGGCTGAGGTATCATTTCGGACTGCTTGCTATGTGATGGTACACGTCGACTTTATCAACTTCATCCTGTTTTGTTTCACTGTACCCACTCCTTTCCTATATTCTTTTCCCGTCCTACCTATAGATCTCACAGGACATTCCGAAGTACTCACCCACTTGTTGCCTTTCTACTCTTACGATATTCCGCACACATGTGGTCCGAACCCGGCGGTCTGCTGCCAATTTGACTTCAAGCGCAAGCACCCGTTTGGTTGCCCTTGGAAAATACAACCTAAACCGATCAGTCCAGCTAATGTTGCCGAACGGTAAGCAGTAAATCGCCACTTTCTTTTCGGCCTCTTTTCACTCGCTAACTGTTCCCAGTTTTACCGGTGTTATTGTGTTCCCCTCTCATGGTCCCACAGCACATCGCCGTCTGCCGCATCCGTTTTGTCGTCTTTTCCTCATGATAGACTGTAGTCCAAATTCACAGGTGAAGTGTATTTTCTTAAAATTGTCTCAGTGGTCAACCCATCATGGCCAATATGTCTGCTTTTCATGCTTGCCACGTACACATGAGTTTCCTACAGTATAAATAGCTCTCCGTTTATCCGATTAGTTTTACAGCTATGCTCCTGGCACCGACGTACGGTGGATCCAATGGTCATGATCTATACTAATAAATAACAACGGTTGAACTCAAACGAAATACAAAGAAAATGACGTAAAAATAATCGGTATGGAATATTAACTACTAGATGCAAGACACCCAATTTAGTAGCTCCACTGACTGCACAGCTACGTCATATCTGTTAAGGTCTCTAATAATCACCTGACCGCACAGCAGTCTTTCTCGATAGCGTGTCTCCAATCTCCGTAGTTTTTAAGTCAAGTAAAAATAGGCTTTATGCACCCGGGTGGAAACATTCTCATCATTTTACACTGCAACTGCAGTCAATTGCGCATCATACCAAAGATTTTCCTTGTGTCATCAACTAGTCGTGACAAGTACGGTGGGATAGACGCAGTAGGAAATAATAGAGAGGGAAGCGGATCCATTGTCCAGATACGAGGTCGCGCACACTCGTCCCGCGGAACATGTGAGCTGTCTGCTGCATGCGAAAGTCACCAGCACGAGCGTGGAACGACCTTAGACTGTTTTGCCAAATTTGGGAATCGGGGGTAAACTGATTGGCCAACAAATACAATCCCGAGTCAACGGAGGCGAGCCATTCTGCCAAATATGGAAAATCCGTGGGACGGAATTAACTCACATTTACTGCGAGCCAAACGCTTCCAAAATTAGTATGTTTCGTTCACCAATAACTAGAACTGACCTGTCGTGTAGAATAGACTCCCTGTTTAGCGAGCCTTTGCCTTCTGTATCCCGTCGGTTGGTTGGGTGAGTGACTGAGCAATCAGGCGGTCGTAGTCTCGGAGGCGCGGAATAGCGGCAGTGCGACGGTACGAAGGCAGCTTTATGACAGGAAAAAGTGGACTATCAGTTTAGAGCGCGTAGAACAAACATTGCATGTTTGATACCTCATCATATGTGCAGTGCAAAGGATCGTTTGTAACTTCAAAGCAATATTCAGTACACTTAGGTCAAGTCAAGGCGAAATAATATTTTTCCACATATATAGGTTCATTTTCAACATTTTCACACCGATACTGCGAAAAAGAATACAAAAATGCATCGATGAGAAATGATAATTGACAATTTAATGTCAAACGTTTCACCACTTCCCTCAGTGGCATCTTCAGTGTACAGCTCCACAGGGGAAATCTCACGGAAAATGTCGTTGGGACGTAGCGTTTGAAAATAGCCTCGTCGATCTGTGTCCCGTGACCTCTGTTTGTTCGATACTTAGCCGTCCAGCTTCACGCTTTCTCAGCTGTAAGTACACGGGATCGAGATCAATGCGGAGGTTCAGGGAATTCTCCGTAGAGAACCATGCCTCGAGGAATTCCCTTCCTTTTCTTGTCCCTCCGTGCGCCAGAATTTTTGTTTTGTCCCAGTTAACATTGTGTCCTTCCTCATCCAGGTGTGCTGAGATCTGTGACGATACATAACGATATCGACACGCACGCTTGTGCTCTTTTATTCTTGTGGATAGTTTTCTCCCCGTTTGACCTACATAGTCTTTGTCGCAATTCTCGCATTTTATCCTGTAGATGACATTTTGGTGTTCTTGTGCCTCCAGTCTTTCTTTAGGTCTAGATAATATTCTTTTCAAAGTCCCAGTTGGTATGTGAGCTATCGTCAGGTTGTGCGGTTTGAGGAGTCTGGCTGTCTTTTCCGATATGTTTTTGATGTACGGCAAGGCGATGTGTTTCGTCGTCGTTGGTGCAGGTGTGGTAGTTGTGCTCCTTCGGTTTAGGTGTCTTCGGATGAAACTGCGTGGGTAGCCGTTACGAATAAAAGACCTAAACAGATGTTCTTCTTCCTTACGTTTGGCCTCTGCAGTATTGCAATGCGTTTCTATCCTACGAAACAGGGTCCGTATACAACTTATTTTGTGACACTTAGGATGATTGCTTTTAAAGTTTAGGATTTGGTCGGTGTGTGTTGCTTTTCTGTAAACTGATGTCTGTAATTCGCCTTCTACCGTTCTGGTGACCAGCACGTCCAAAAAGGGTAGTTGGTTTTCCACCTCCTCTTCTATGGTGAAACAAATGCCTTCCATTGCATTGTTAAGTAGGTCTTGTGCGGTCTGTAGCTGGTTGCGTTTGAGAATCACAAACGTGTCGTCAACGTATCGCACCCATAATTTCGGACTAAGGACTGGGAGTATATCCTCTTCCAACTTCTGCATGACGACTTCTGCAATGAGTCCAGAAATGGGGGATCCCATTGGGGCTCCCCTAACTTGCTCGTAGAACACTCCGTTGAATTTGAAGTAAGTAGTAAGACACAAGTCGAGTAGCTTGCATTTGCTTTCAGTTGTTAGCTTCCCAGTCGTTTGTCCTACATTATTCAAACGTTCTTTGATATTTTCTTTCGCTATCTGTAAGTTGATGGAGGTGAAAAGTGCGGTGACGTCAAAGGATACCATCACTTCTTCATTGTCTATCCTTATGCATTTGAGCTTTTCCAAGAACTGATGAGCATTACTGATGGAGTATTGCGATCCGTTGGTCAGATGTTTGAGGCCCTTCCATAATTCTTTAGCCAAGTTGTAAGTTGGTGTACCTGGGAGTGATACTATTGGTCGTAGCGGCACACCCTCTTTGTGTACTTTAGGAAGCCCGTAAAACTGTGCGATGTTTGGATCACGAGCCTTCATTCGATCATACTCTCCCTTTGTGAGTTGACTTAATTCTTGAAGTTTCTTAAGTGTCTTATTCACTTTATTTGCCAACCCTACTGTTGGACCGTTCTCCATACGTCGATAGGTTGTTGTGTCGGCTAGGAGATGACTTGTCTTTTCAATATAATCAGTTTTGTCCATTATGACAGTCATACGTCCCTTGTCCGCAGGCAAGATTACGATGGTTTCGTCGGCCTTCAAGGATTTCAAGGCACTTTTCTCTTGTTGTGAAAATGAGTTGTGTTGCTTGTTGCGTGCTAGCATCGGAACCACGGCATGTCTTATTTCTGTTTTGGTTTCTTCGTTAAGTCCATTGGATTGTAAGGCATTTTCGAATTCTGCTAGGAACTCCAGGGTTCCAGCATCCTTGAAGTTGTAGTTAAGTCCCTTGATGAGGACCTGTCGTTCAACGTCATCGAGATTCCGTTTGGACAGGTTCCTGACCCAACCATCGTTGACATCTGCGCACTTCAAGCTGGACAATTTGGACAACTTTTCTCGTAGAGCAGCCTGCTTTTTCGCTTTTGCAATTGTTGCTTTGCGATTAATCACTAAGTCTAACTGTTCTGTCATTTGTTGGCCGACTGTTTTTAGGCATGTAGTTCGGTGTTCCTTAAGGCTAAGAAACGGCGTCAAATGTAGAGCGTCCTGGTTTCTAGGCAAACTGTTTGACACCATCAATATGTTTGTCTATGAAAATGCGTGGGATCAGTAAACCTTTCACCAGTACGAACGTGCACGCAATCGACCAACATTTCTGTGATCTGTTTTTAAGCACTGGTGCTATTCTCTCTAATTTTCAAATGTCGGGGATAGTACTAGGGGTTAAGTACCGATTCAACATCTCTGTCAGAGGCATCGTTAAAACTGCGCATTCTTTCAGAGCGACTTCTGTTAGAACCTCCGGCCCACTCGCCTTGTTTGACTTCAGTCTTATGATTTTGTTGAGGTTTTCATTCCAGTAGTTTACAAGCTACGTAGCATAGCCTATTTCGGGAAATGCACCGGACGCGTTTCGCCATATTGGGGCTTGTCAGTGGTGCGCATTCCCTCGGTCCTCTAAAGAGGATCGAACTCATAACTGCTAGAAGCAGATGCCAACTAGCGAGCAGCCTAAGCCACTGAGTCATGGGGGACGTTGGCTGGGCTACATAATTTGCAAACTAACTGGGGTATAGCACCACCTATCTTCCACTATCACTACCAATGGTTAGCCTACGAGGTGATGTCGTCCGCTCACTAAACGCTATATCCATAGCATTTTGAAACTAGGAGAGGCTATTTATTTTATATTACTCGTAAGTAACAAAGCTTTAGTTGTAACTTTGTTGAGGTTTCATCCCAGTAGTTCACAAGCTACATAGCCGAGCCTAGTCCGCAAAAGCACCAGTCATATGACTTCATTGTAAACACTCGTAGAATCAAACAAAATGGGAAGCTCAGCAGTGTTAAGAGAATACAGGGAGTGTGTTAGATTATGTGGATCTGGACTGTGCCTTGAGTTTATATACATCCTTGGTGATAAGTGTTTTTAAGGACTGCTTTCCAGGGAGTTATCTTAGCAGTCTCCACAAGTCACAGCCTGAATGTACAAACTGTTTAGCTTTTTATTACAGCTTTTATAGCCAGGAACAGATGTTTAACACGGACAGTTAGCTTATGTGTATAAACCTGCTGTTACTTGAGCAAGAGATGAAAATCGGTCATTTCTCAAATAGATTATCACAATGGGACAGCACATATCAAAACAGGATTTTATGTAATCTTTGAGGTTCTTGCCTTGAGGTGACAAGTCTACATTGGTGAAAATTGAATGATCACTTGAACAACGTGTTGATTTGAACTGGACAGTACTGTCATTTATAAGTACTGGATTGTCTTTTTGTCCGCACAACGTAGTTGGCCTTACCGTATTACTTGGACATAACTATACTATGTAATGGTCGGGATTACCAAGAGGCGCACGCTTTTGTGTGGTAAACACTGCGTTTGTTAGTGAAGACTCAACCTGGATACTCGAGTCTGGTGGGGACTTTTCACCAAATTGGCTTACCCCTTTGCTTTAATGGAAGTTGTGTCACTCCTGTTAAACTAGCTGCGGAGAACGCAGATGGAACATTTCTGCTTTGGTTGTAACTGCAAAGCAACGTGGTCTGCAAACTTTCGCGACTCAAGCAGCAATATGTCTGGAGCTATCCATACGTTTGGAAACCGCTCAGAAACCTTAGTTTACACTACAATGGGTAATAGCTTACTGAAGTTGTTTAGTATTTCGAGAGTTTCGAGAGGCATTTGCACCAGTTCTTATCATTGTACGTGATGACACCGCTACGATGTTGAGCCTGTCCAGGTCGGTCGGATCTAATGTGTCAGTAAACATGGAGAGTGGAACTTCACCATCAATGTCATAATGCAACCAACTTTCCTGCAATATCACTATATCTGCATTCATACATTCTCTTCGCTGCAAATTGTTTGCGTTTTTATCGGTTTTCCCGATACTTCTTCGCATATTGCTAACAGGATCCGCTGAATTTGCGCTTCGTTCATGGTACAGCGCCTGAGTCCTACTTGCCAGCCAACATGATGCTTTTTCATTTTTCCCAATTCTTTCTTGATAATTCAGTTGTAAAGTGTTTCTGGTCTTGTGGCCTTATTCAACTGGAAGCGCTTTTCGCACATTATCTCGACGGCAACTCAAATCTTCATTCGAGTGTGATAATGTTGGTGACTGTGGGATTGATTCGCTTAAACAAAAGGTAACATAAAATGAAGGCTCTTACTTCGACGTTGGTCTCAGTTAAAGCCTCTCGGTTCCATGGTTGGCGTCCTAAGAGCTATGAAGACTTTTGGCTGGATACACTTGCTGACATGGCTAGGAGCCAGCCTCATTGGCTTTCGTGTTGTGAGTTTCTTTTGTCGCTCCCCATCCCCCTTAGCCTCCCCTTCGATCGCGGTCTCATTTTTAGCATAATACAAATTTTGCATGGCATCCGCCTGGTAGCTTTCCGGAACGATGTCCATCCGTTCTTGCTAGCTCAGCTGGCGTGCATCTGTTGTTTGTCTTTATTCTTTTCCTATGTACTGCGGCACAGTAGCTGAAGTGTTTTCAACCTTTAGTTAAGGTGTATAATCATATAATGACGTATGATTCGGCTGAATACTTTACCAACAGGAACGTTACTGACTTCTTGACGACGGCATGTCTGAGACGGTCTCCAACCATTTGTGTGGACCGTCACGAGGCCCCATCCAGGAAGACGGCTTGCATCAGTCTGAGCAAGTCTCTCAGTCACTTTCTTCATGCGATTATGCCACCTTTTGGTCTGGCCACCTCGCGGTATTGCCCAACTTGAGAAGCCACGGTGTGTAATGCACGCCGAGGAGTGCGATCAGTGGGCAAACGGAGGACATTGCCTAGCTAACGCAAGCTGATACGATTTATCAAACACTCTACAGAGGCGCCAGAAAACTTACTGCTCAGAACTAACTAGTGCACTTCACTCGGTTTTCTCACCAAACGCAAGTAATACTTCGCAAACACCGATGTTCAAACACGGCCAAGTGTTTAATAGCCCAACTGCAAACTGGCAAGGTCTCTGATCCATACGGTAGCACAGGCCTTTTTTCAGCGTTATACACTCTTTCACTAACAAGCTGATGTCACGCCGTCTCCATAAATGGTTGAGCCTCTGCAAAGCCACACGCGAAGTAACTTCCTCAGTAATGTGACTACCAGAGGTGGCACAGCTACCAGTGAACCGATCCACAACTTTCAGGGGGTGTTCGGTGATAGATAGAACCGGAGGTGTCAATCATGTGTTGCAGCAATACTTTGCACTTTGAAGATGCCAAGTATATATCGAAGCGTGCGGCGATACACACAAGCTTGTGCATCCGTGTTTACATAGTCGATGTATTAGACTCAAGGATAGCTATGTCGTCCGTATACTTCAGGTTTGTCACTCGGTCAACTGGAAGAACTACCACTCCGGTCGAGTCTGAGCGGACCGAGTCGTTCATGATCATTTCGATCAAGGTTCAAGAGGAAAGGAAATATAGGACAATCCTGGCGAACCACACCTTTCGTGGGAACTCAGGGGAGAGTTTCCCGTAGACCCTTACACGGTCTCGGGAGTCACGGTAGAGAGACTGTATAATGGAAATGAGTTTAACTGCCACGCCCTTCATGGATAGGCAGCGGTGCAAGCTCGCGCGGTCAACAGAATCGAAGGCGGCTTCCAACTCAAGGAAAATTATCCTAGTCAGTTGTCTGTATGTGTTTCTGCATTAAAACTTGGTGATGAGTAAGTATGTATTTGATGCAACCGCGGCCAAACCGGAAGCCAGCTTTTAAATGCTTAGGTCTTCAGCGGGACCAGTAAGTCGTTGAAGAATGATACATGTGGGAAGCTTCAAGGCAGTGAAATGTATCTGATTCCTCGAGCATTTTCACACGAAACATGCTGACGCTTCTTGAAAATGGGCTTGACAGTTGATAGTCGCTAGTATGAAGGCACTTCTTCAGTGTCCCAAGTCCTGTTGAAAAACGAAGCAGGTACGACCATCGAAGAGTCATCACCATCTTTCAGCAAAAATGGTGGAAGGTCTACGTGTCCCAGAGCCTTGTTTTTTTGACGCAGCATGCTCTTATCGAATCTCTTCCAAACTGGGAGGTTTGACATCTACTTTTCACTTCGGCTCTGGCGATTCGGCAAGCGGCCATGTCGCAGTAGTCCTGCTGAACTGCTCCTCAAAATGTTCCGCCCAATGGGCTAGTCGATTACCCTGAGAATGTATCAACTGTCTGCTTTTTTCAGCTATTATGTCTCTAACGAATGTCTTTCTCGGACCCGTGTTTCGGATGAGCTGGAACAGAACTCGGCTGTTCCCAATAGCATTGACTTTCTCCATCTCACGGGCCCTTACAATCCACCAACATTCGCGCTTGTTTCGAAGATTCCTTGCGATACGTCGTTTCAGAAAGTTACGGACACGCTGAAACTCATTGTGCATTGGAACTTGTTTCCGTGCTTCGATCGACCGATACGTCAAGTTGCGTGCACAGCATGCTAAAAGCATTCTTCATGGCACATTTGTGCTGACTACAGTCACCATTCGGTTCACCAACCTCATTCATCACTGACAATTGGCAGGCCGGTTCATTATGATATTGCGAGTTCAGGTTACAGGTAAAAATGTTAGAAGATAGGCGCTTCTTTGAGGCGAGAAGAGTAAACGCCGTGCGTGCTCGTACTTGAATATGGTCAGAATCCACGGACGCACTCCAAATTGATCGGCAGTCTTGGACTGATGTGCGCCATCTGTTGCTGAAAACAATATGGTCAATTTGTGTCCAGATCGTGGAGGGATTCGGTGGGCGCCAGGTGATGCGATGTGAACATCTGTGCTGGAAAGCAGCGTTGCTGTGGTAAAGGTTATCGCTGCACACTTGCAGGAATCGATCACGATTGTCTGTTTGGCGTGCATCGATCCCGAAGCGCGCTTGTAGGTGCCGTTCAGAGCCGGAAGGACGACCCACTTGGGCATACATGTCACTAGCAACAATCACGATGTCGGTATTCTTCGTCATACAAAGAAGAGATGTGAGCTGTCGATACAATTCTGAACTGCGTTCAGTAGGGGCATAAGCTGATCCAACGTAGAGGCACCTTGGCTTCAGACGCTGCTTATTAAGTCCAATAGTAGTTCGAAGCCGAACCGCGCACATGCGGCTGTTCACCAGTATCTAGTCGAGCAGATTGCCTTCAGCATGTTTACTGAGGGCAATACCAACATACTCATGGTCGTCAGATTCAGAACCAGACAGTCGAAGATTCATCACAGCGCTGTTTCGGTGACACACCACACATCAGTACCAAGAGAATGAAGAGTGAGCCATTGCTGCCTCCTGGCCGATCTGACCTACAGTACGAATGTTAAAGGAACCCACGTGAAATCAAACTGGGTTTTATGCGAAAGCTGCATGTATCGATGTCAGCAGCTGCGATGTCAGTGGCAGTCTCCTGCTTAATAGATGAAGGGGAGAGGGGGGAGATCAAAACAAGAAGGACTATTGTTGACGTAGTCTAGAGCTGATGATGCTCTACGGCTGCCCATCCCGAGAGAGGGGTTTTGTTCGTGTTCTGCTTTTGACTCAACAGTCTGATCCACAAGGCAGTGGGATACATGTAGGTTTGCTTGAGGGACTCCACCCGGAGCCTTTGCCTCAGCCGCCTGACCCACAAGGCGGTGTGGAGTAATTCCAGCTCGGGTGTGTGATTGCAGCCCAATTGGGATGTGCTTGTGGACTGTCACACACAACCTTTGAAGATTTAGTACGATACACCTATGTTTCACAACTGTATTACGTTAAACACCTGCGACCGTGGCCAGCATCAGGTGGAAATTGATGGGTTCGCACTAATTCGACCAAGGGCGGCCTGGCCTGAGGCGAGCGCTAGCGAACCACTGAGGACCGGAAGATGCCTTCCCACGGTCAGAGGGAATGCGGGGCGCTCGTGCACTACACCATTCGGGCTGTGAGGTTATAACCTGTTTTCTCCCGTGACTAGGTTTTAAAGGAAGTGCGCCACCGACCTCTCCCTAACCTACGATGAGGATTGGCTCATGAGACTGAGTTCGTCTGACCCCGAACTATTGACGTGTTTGGTATGAGTGGCTCTGAAGGCGCTTGGAAAGGTCCGCGTAGCATAGTTCAATGGGTTAACCATCGTTTCACGCTAAGGTCCAGTATCGTTGCGATGGATGAAGCGAAACACACTGTGACTGTTTCCAATCGATGCAACGGCTTCCATCTCAGCAGCACACATAGACCATCAGGATTCACGGTAATAGCGAAGGCTTGGTTTCAATTGTAGAGAAATAGACTGACAGATTTGGTGCGTTCCGCGCCGGCCGGCACGGCGCGTCGATGGTCTAGAACTTCCGGGAATGTTGCAGAGATCCAGCTATTAGCTGTGCAGTGGACGAGGCCGCAACTGGGCAAACCTGCAGACAGCATGCCGTTCTGCAAGCCTAACCAGTTCTGGTCCGTATCCTAAGAAGAGGATAGATCGAGGTTTTCACGAAGTCTCTGTTTGTACTGCACGTCTTCCCATTTGCAAATGTTCAGTCGGGTTTGTTTGGCCCTTGGGGAGCCACCGAAGCGCATGCAAACTGTCGCGCACATTAATGCATGATCGGTTTCCACACAATTTTATCAATCTGATCGGCGATCCCGCATGCTTCCGCGCCACCTTCGACTTATGGCTATGTGGTCACTTTGCGACCGACGCTAGGTTAATACTGGAGGATTCCTGATGGCAAAGTGGCGCCTGGGGTGACGGATGCATGTACTGAAGAGGAAATGTTGATGATCGCCACACAGACTGAGCAATCTTTCTCCATTATCCGAAGGAACATCATCATGTCCATGTGGTCTCCCAAAGTGGCATTCAAATGGAAGCAGCCGACCAACACCTGAGTTGAGGTCTCCTGTTTTAATGATGATGTCCGTCTTAAGTACCCTTGGGAGCAGATCATGAAGTCTTCGATCGAACTGGTTTTTGACTGCATCCGATTTGCAGCCAATGGGGCCATAGGCGCAGGCTACAAAAAGAGCACGCTTCTCGGCTCGATGTCTGCTAACCTTGCATGAGCCATGGAACCTAGTAGCACAGAGACGACTATTATTTGGAATCCACTCAAGGAGGGAAGCTTCGGCTCTAGCACTGAGCGCAATCCCAACACCAAGTTGCCCAGAAATGGAAGTCTCAGCGTCACCAGAAAGGCAGAGATGAAAACGGGTGTGGTGGTGGAGTGGCGCTGATAGCTGGTAGACTGTGTTAGAGTCCTGAACTCCTATCTCAGTCAGGCAGCAGACGTCAATTGCCAGGGTTTCCAAGGCACATGCCAGTCCCGCTTGTGATCTGATCTGCAATAGAGTGCGCGCACTTAATGTTGCTAGCTTGAACCGGGTACCAGGTTGCAGAAGCGATGGTAGAAGACCTTGTGGTTGAGTTGGAGAGCCTTGATGGGACGGGTTCACCGATGGAGACCGAGTTGTTCACCTTCGAAGTATCTGGTAATGAAGTGACTGAATGATGCCAAGGAAAGAATGGTAATTGGGTGGCATGTGATTGTGAAACTGGTGCAGTAGCATGAGCGTAGAACATGGTGGGAGCGAAAGCGAGCGTGTGTTTCAGTGGTTCGTCAGTAGGCGAGATACTACCCGGTTGCTTAGGCCGAAGTAGAGACTTGTCTTAGTGGACTCCACCCGGAGTGTTTGGCTAAATCTCCTATCCACAAGGCAGCGGAGCGAAATCAAGAAATCGCACCCATTGGCAGCCCGTGACCGGTTCATACGCCTTTCGTTTGGTCAGGTACGAAACAGAGGCACAATCCTTTTCACAAGTTAAGTAGCAAGCTGCTGGAATAGAATACTCCATCGGAGGGAAGCAAATGGCAGTGGTCTTATTTATGGCGAGTTACTTTCGCCACGTCGCAGTGTTGTTAAACGGATATTCGTGGCTTTCTATAGGGAGAACCCTTGCCAGGCAAAAACCCACCACATCCTGGAACACTGCTGCCGAACCATTCGCTGGAACGGGAAAACCTCGAACCACCCAGCTTGCACCACGAGGAGGTTGTTCGGCAGGCCAGGCAAACAACCTTCTATTCTCTGTTTTCCTTGTTGTATACTTTTTCCTTTATATCACTGCCCTGTGGTAGCTTAGTGCACAATGCAACTTCTCATCTCAAACTGGTGCATCACTTGACTATCTTGTCCCTAATACCGAACCTGTTGTAGACGATTTTCTAAATTGGACAGTCGATTAAATATCTTAAACGAGCATACGAATATTGCTCATGATTAATTTAATCTGGTTACGGTTCACTTTCTTCTAAGAGAGCACCTTTTTTCCCGATGTCAGTTATTAATTTGAAAGAACAAATTCCACTACGCTGACTCTTGCAAAGTGCGTGGTTTGTGCAACCGGCATGTAGATGGAAGAAGAGGAGGGGAGACCAAGCGATGACTTGTTCCGGAGCAATGAAGTCCCTCACTTCGAAATTGGGTTCATTTGGTGTCCCCGACTGCAAGGCTGCATCTCCTAGGACGATGTATACGTTTGGTTGGACGCACTTCTTGAAACAGCGGAGACTGAACTCAGTGGCATTCGTGTTATTAAAACATGATATCAGCAGTTCGCCGGTACGCAGCACCGACGCTTTGCTGCCCCGTAACCTCCATCAGTGGCATGTTGGCTAAGGATACTGTGTAAGTCACCCGGTCACTTGCGCAGGCTCGTATCCGCACCCTCGGATTACAAAGCAGGTTTGTGATCCTTTAGGCCACGAGCCAGTATTCGTGTTATGAGTTTCACTGCTCCTTTTCCTTCGCTCCCCCCAACAATAACGATCTCACACTCTGTACATGGTTGGCGGCATCCGGTTTCGGATTTGCCTGTTACTGTGGCCAGACACAGGACGCCGGCGCCTACAGAGGGACCATGGATGGCTTGCGCTGCACCACCCACAGCTCCTACCACACACCCCATATCCAGTGTAAACCCGAAGGAATAAGACCGGGAGGCATGTAGATGGGAGCCACGTTTCATCAACGGAGCCGGCCCACACTCCTTCACAGGCAAACACAAGCACGCTGTACTTGGAAAATCAAGTACACACAAGGCGGTGGCTGGACCGTAGCCCGTTCCACACTGAGTGCATGGAACCACTCTTCGAGCCTAGCACCACCACAAGGACCGTGCACCCCTTCCCCTCCAGCAACGACCAACTGTCTCCTGGAGCCAGTATGGACGAGGTAGTGGGTAATAGACAGGTAGGCACCTTGTCAACATTCACATCAAGCGCAGGCACACCTGGGATGTCAAACGACAGCCAATCATTCGAAATGCCGATATCGAATAAAGTAGACGCATATGACGACATAACTACTCGCTAAATGCGCATATAGAAGAAATTGTTTATAAGTGAATCCGCATTAAGTACAAAATGTCCGAAAGTTATTTTAAAAATACCACGCGATAAAATTATTCAAGTTTACCACAGTTTGCATGAGCGACGTGTGCAAGTTGGGAGAAGATTATCAAGTACGCAGAACAAACCAAATAAACCGGAAAGAATTTTATCCACATTAAAAAGATCTAGTTTAAGTGCAAGTTGGTTTAGCCCAACTGCAGTGAAGAAGCATCATGAATGCAATATCAGCCTCAACATGGGACACTCCGTACATAATGTGATGCTTAGCATCATATTACTTATTTCTTTTTACCCTCGTGTTCTTTATGTTTTGGCATCTCATCTTTTTGCATTTCGACACAATAACTAGGTGTGTTTCTCACCCTCAGCTAAAGTGTGTTGATGATACTAATGGTTGTGGTGATGGTGAGGAATTTTAGAGATAATTTATGAACAGTATTCCCTCATTTGCGGTTGACAATCGGTTGAAATGAATCTCCACATATTAGATTGTGTAATTTTGACTTTTGCATCTTTTCGTTACCATGGCAGTTTGAGTTTTAACAACCGAATCCACCGCTATCCAACTCTTGCATGTTTTAATTATTCTGATTGGATCTTATTTTCTCCGTTTTTCTACTTACTTTTTCCTCGATATCATTGCCATGTGGTGGCTTAGTGCACAATGCAACTTCTCATCTCATATTGGTGTATCACTTAGCTGACTTGTCCCTCCGTGTATCTGATTGACTCCCGCACTTTCCAACTAGCTGTCCAGTGTTTTTCTATCCGCTTTACTTACAGTGCTCGAATGCTAGGTGATCAGTATTGTCAAAAGGCCACTCTCTTTAACAACTCCGGTATTATCTTGGTACCGTTGGGTGACGATTTTCGGTACACCACTGTCGAGGAATGGGATAAGCAGTTGGACAATTACGGAAAGCTGATCAACTATTGGAACGCACATCCTGAGGAAGGAATTCGAGTACGTTGGTGGGATCCGCTTTCAAGCGGAATATAGTTATCGACGTTGTTTTTGCACTCTTCTAACTGCTGATCATTTATTGATGTAGCTACACTTAGTCGTGCGAAATGGTTTCTTTCTGCTCACTGCTGAAATCAGTTGTGGTGCACTACACAGCGGTATGACCATATTAGTGGTCAGAGACCTTACCCGAACTGGCTAAGTTGTGGTATCCTTGACACTGCATCGTTCAGTCTATAGCATCGCCTTGTTGACCTCTCAATATTATTCGCCTTACCTCCCCCCGCTGTCTTGCCGTGGAAGATGCCGGATTGTTTCACTTCATTTGAGTTACTGTCCAAGGTGGACACCGCTCGGTCAAAGAACTTCGACTGTGACATCTGTTGGAACCGTACTGTTTTCTTGCTGCCTCATCGCACTTTTCTGAATTTTACTTCTGCACATTTCGCCACTCTGTTAATGTATACGTCCCGATATCACTTAGTGACTTTGCAGCGTCATCCCGATTAATGTAGAACACCAAGGAACTTCTTGGCCAGTGTGCTCCTGTCGGTGCTTATGTATTTCTGAACAAAGGCTGACACGTTGTCCTCAACCGAGTCAGTCAGTATGCACTCGAATCTGACAGTGACATATGAAATAACGCAAAATAATAGTCTTCCATACCTAGACATACAGATCACAAGACGAGAGGATGGTTCGATCAAAAAGTCCGTCTACCCAAAAACAACACAGACAGGTCAGTATTTGTATTTTAGGAGATTCTCCCCCTATAAAACGCCAACGCTCGCTCGTCTGAACGCTGTTTCCTCAAGCCCACATCATTTGTACCCTGGACGCATTATATAAGCAGAGAAAGATTTCCTGTTGGAGGCGCTACAATCAAACGGGTATCTGAGGCAGTATACAAAACGTATTAGCGACATCCGCAAGCGAGATCGTGTCCCGTTAGTTCAAAAGAAGCAGATCTTCATCGAACTGCCGTTCAAATGTGATCACATCATGAAAATCACCGCAGAGCGCAATAGTGCTTCATTGAAAAGGTCTTACAATGCACTTGAACTACGTTTTGTCATGTCAACAAGACCACTGCTTATGTTTTCCCTCAAGGCAGCGATGACGAGGCAGTGCATGTCCCATTGCTTGTGCTTGTTCACCTGTAGCTGCGAAAACAGCTATATCCGGCGCACTAGCCGAAGTTTAGGTGTCAATGAGGTGTCAGTTTAGGTGTCAATGAGCACATTCCTAAGTTCTTACGCAGCCGGATGGGTTCGGTGACGGCGGAATCGGGTGAATTGAGAAATCGAGCAGCCTCGGTATTCACAAGGCAGTTGCTGTGCACGGAGTTAACTCCATCACCATCCTGATGCGCATTCAGCGACCCCACATCCTCAGGTTATTGGAAGTCATCGTCATCGATCGAGAGCGGTCGCTGCTTTGTGTGCAGAAACAGGTGTCTGTGAATGTTAACTTACCGTGGTAGTGGGAGGCCTGACGATTGGCTAACTGTTAATGTCATATGACCGCGTTTTGTTATCTCTGTGGTTTCTGCATGATTTGTGACTGAAGAGCTTGCACGAAATGACTGATTCATATCACTCTCTACGTCTTCAGATTTTTCCGTTATAGTCAGTCAATCAAAATAAGCTTTACGAACCTTTATGGGTTCATTATTGGGCCATGAAGTACTCGCCATGTGTCTGAATTGTGACACGGAATCTCGGTTGAGGCCACAGTCTGCTTTGAAGCAAATCTATGCCATTTCGATCACTGGGGCCGCATCCGAAGTGGAGAGTTTCGGAACTGCACTCCACGATCGACCGGTTTTGTTCTGATTTGGACTTATCTGGTACAGATAGCTTGAGCTGAGATGGAAGCCCAACACAATGGTTGACGGTTTTCTTCTTGGTCACTAAGCCACAACTCCACGGCAGCGCTTAGGCTCCCCTCTCAACTCAAGCTATCGCACAGTATGTTTTTGACTTTCTCTAGGCCAACAAGCAAATGTCATAGTTGAAGCTGGAGTGCGGGGGAATAAAATTTAAAAATTTTTATGTGTATAAAAGAAAAGAGGCATTTTTGAAGAGAACTTTGCAGTGGATAAAATCAGTCATATAACACTTTGGATGTCTGGAATTTTTCAAATCAACTAAAGAATCTCTAGACAGGTCGCTACATCTAGGAATGTGCTTTCTCGATGGTGTAAGATGTAGTTTGATGTATGATGACAGAACAGTATAACCAATGGGGCATAATGCAATAGTTAAGAAACTTGAATATTAAAGTATGGGGTACTGAAAGCACCTTAAGTCTGAGTGCACACAAAGAGAGTTTTCTGACTTTATGGAAAGCTTCACAGACATGCGTGGACCAAGAACGGTTCTGGGACAGAGAGACACCAAGATACTTGACCGTGGATTTTCTGGGTGTGGGATTTTCGTGCACAGTAAGCGTGGGGGAGATATCTATCAGGGACTGCAATTTATATTCACGGTGCGAAGCAAATATTACATCATTGGATGCAGACAACTCCACCAGATCTTATAATCCACGTTGAATAGATTAAGAATCCTGAGCAGGGATGGCCATACATCACTACTTAACATTGTCAGCATATTTGCATCCTTTAAGCGTGCTTTGTACAGAGACGTTCAACACCAAGGAAATAGCACAGGTGATATGATCGCTCCCTGCAGAACACGACGGTCGTCACAGAAGAGAGAGAGAGAGAGGGTTTCTGAACATTTACTTTGGTGAAGTGAGTATGATTCGCAAAATAGTCACGCAACAGGTTACACACACCAGGGGTAACTCCATTTTCTGATAGCACGTTGAGCAACATTGAACTATCCATGCTTCCAAATGCATTCGAAAAATCGTGGAAGCCGTACGAATTTACAAAGTCTTGTGCTGAAATGCTACTGCACCCACTTTAGAGCGCTGGGCTCTATGTACAAACTGGCAGACATCTTCCACGGAATTAACAGTATTTTTGATAACTTTCAGACGTACAAATGTACTCGCCATCGGGCGATACATTTGCGGTCCTTTTTTGCGTGCTAAGGATCAAATCCATAGTGAGGCATTTTGTTAAAGTGGTCTGTTAAAGGTAGAGACCGAATCAGCACACATTTCACAGTTAATGATGAGAGAGTATCCGGATCACTGGCTTTGGTTGACTTTAATCTTTTGAATGTACGCAGCTGGGCTTGAGCTAATTGTAGAGGGTAAGGGAGGTGTTCTTAGTGTGGTGGAACTTCCACATCCACTTCACCGCTCTGACTACAGATGCCCTTCCCACGGAGCCGCCTCTGAAAACCTCCATAACTCACGATAGTTATGCTTGCGTAGAACCGTTTCGATGTATAAGTACTTTAGCCTTTTTTATCTATGATTTAATTGCTGATGTTACGCTCTTGACACGAGTAGTCATCTTGCACTTGTAACCCGTTTTTTCATCCTTCGAAGTCGCTTTACCAGTGGTGACGAAAATCTACCTGCCCTTAGGTAGATCGTTTCAACTGGGCAACAGGTCGAAGGGATGGTTGATTTAGTTTTTTTTATTTGGTCCCTTGAAGCTACAGATCCTGGTCGTTGAAGACTGTAAAATCAGTCAAAGAATATATCGAACGGAGTCTTCGGAATGTTTCAACGGATCATTTTCGCCTTTTAATAAATTTGCAGTGGTTCCTAGTCAACGTGACAACATTAGCTATACTGTATATGACTGGACACAATTTAAAACACAGTGCTCTAACCTGCTCAGATGGACCCGTTCTTTGTGTGTAAACCAACTGTGGTTTGTTTATATGTACAGCGTCCAACTGGGTATCTTGTCTGGTCGAAAAGATCACTAGATTTACTAAGCTAAGTGTCCTAATGAATATTGTATCATTTCTATTAGTCGCCAGTAACATTAAGATAGAACAATCTAATTTCAGCAGTAGCATGGAAACAACTTGATCCTTCCAGTCTGACGCAGATGGGTCAGGAGCAATGTAGACGTTTCCAGCGATGACTGATTGAAAGCTACTTAAGAACTTCGGTTTCCATTCAATTAAATGTTAATCTATGGAAGTTGTTGTACATGTGAATATTACGGTTGCTGAATCACACCAATGTTGATTAACGCATTATAACATCACCACCATCACCTCGAAAACGGGGCTTTCCAGAGCGGTCTGACCTGATGGGAAAATAACCAACGAGTTTACTGAATCCATTTTCCACATCAGTATGCAAACCACTTTTTGTACCTGAATGTGTACTGTTTACAAACTCATTTGCTTGCCAGAAGCAAGCGCACATTATTGGAAAGTATCAATGGGATGTGCACTTTATCCACAGAACAACGAATAAGGCCATTTTGCCAACTAGCACAATGTTTTCGCTTTTTTCCAAGATGTTTCTACATAGTTCGTTTCAAGGAGCACCCGACTTTGTGACCATATTCGATGTATTTAGGACGATATCTCGGAATATCTTCAAAAGATTGAGGGAGTATGCCATGATTGATTTCGATACTAATTTGGAAAAACAAATTGTCTCAAAGATACAAATAAACCCTAAAATCCGCACTCGGAAGTGCATAATAGTATACCAAAGAGAACTGCAACGGCCAACATCAAAGGTCCTGCCAATTCGGCCAAAACCTATTTGGCAATTACTCAACAGTTAAATCGTTGTAAATTCTGTTTTCACCTCAAAGTTGCCGGGTAGCACGACTTATCGCGGCTCTAATGGTCGTCATTCCTTTCCTCTTTCCTATCAGGCACGTTTCGCAACAGTATCCGACTACTTCGTCGCTCTGCGTAGAAATTTGAGGGTGTCATCTTCGCCCACTCCTACCTCCACGAATTTGCCCCGGCTCATTGGTGATCTGTTCACCTACGCAGATCGAAATCAAGACTATTGGAGCGGATATTTTACCTCTCGACCTGTTCAGAAGCAGTTGGTGCGAGTTTTGGAGTCGGAACTGAGGTGAATAGTTTCAGTTCGCCACTCATTTTCCATTTCTCCCCTTTTCGGCGTTCACTTAAGGTGTTTCTGAAGTGTTGTTCTTTTTAAATTAGCTCCTCTTGTACACCAAACGTTTACGTTGCTCATTTGAGTAACTTCTAGGTTTCTAACTGTGTGCTCTTTTAATGGTAAGCGTGTATTTTTACTTTCGTAGTCCATTTCCTTCTCTTTTCCGTAACACTGAACTTGCAAAATATTAGGAGACATCAACAAAAATCGTTTGAAATCCTTCAGGTTATCTGATGAATAAATTATCGGACAAAGTACACAAACTTTAATAACATCGTCTCTCCTATATATTACAAACTGTTTCAAATAAATACTACGGCGGCTCACTGGAACCGCTTTTCTTTTAGTTGCTAATCCAACTAGTTACCTTGTCGGTGAACAGTGTTTCGAGGCGACCAGCTAACAGACTCGAAACTTGACCCAAATGGTGCAACTCGTTTGATTTCAGCCGACAGTGGAATGCTGCAACCAAAAGTTCACCTCAGTACAACTTGTTTAATACTGTGCGGACTGGGGTTGCCAAACGACCAGCTACTCATTGTGTCAACGCCAGTAGCCTTGTCTAAGCCCCGTTACGATTACATCCACATTGTGTTGCAACGCCCCGTATCCCGCTAGTGCTGATTGACGACGTCGCATCATCTCTCTCGTAGTTTAACCTTCAGAATTGATACGGATGTCTAGAGAGTGTAGGTCAAATCTGCCGAATAACTTACGCTTTTCGGCTTTTTCCTTCAGGGTTGTGCCTATGAGCCGGACCTATGCTCCTTATACACATCCATTTTACGCGACCTTATTATGTATACATTTTTTTACAAAATTGATGGTGGGCCAAACTGTTGCATCCATTAGTCCGAGTTTTATTTTGTATTTCTTTTTCCTTACCAGTCCTGTTTCAAACTCCGGCCTATCTCTCTTTTGTTCATCTTCTATCACAGGGCAGCTGAGATTCTGTACACGTATGCACGTCAGTACGTCTCCGCCACCTCTACGCACTCTACCTTGTTGTCAACCATTGACGAGTTCCACCCCAAGCTAACTGAGGCCCGGCGTAATGTCGCCCTGTTCCAGCACCACGATGGGATAACCGGAACTGCTAAGGAACATGTGGTGCAGAACTATCATGCAAAGTCAGTCGTTAGAGCACAGTTCAGTTTTTCTTGCAAAGTGCCATCTTTCTTCTTCTTACTGTGAACGCCGTTACTGGTAAGGTGTTTCGATTGCCTTTCCGTAGTGCTTCATAAGGCTGACCGTTTTGGAGGGGATGTACAGCAATATGCTGGTGTTAACATATTAGTTGCTAGTGTCAACGATTTAAATGCAAAATTCTGTTTCGGTTACGAATAAAGCACTGGAAGCCTTAGCATTCACCAGGTCATATGTTTAGACGGTTTGTTCCTTCAATACAAGTGTTTCGTTTTGAAGCATAGAATGGGCGTTTCCTACGGTGTCCCAAGCCCACACTTGACTGTCCATCTGAAAGAGACTGCGCCTAGTCGTGTTTTGCGTGACTCTCCTTTCCACTGAGCTGTTTCAGCTAACTGTAGTGAATCAGTTATAATGGCAATATACAAAAAGCTAGTCGCACCCACTATGCGAACCACAGGGGTATTAGTCTACCGTCAGTTGTGACAAAATAACTGTCCTCGATTCTCTTTCGTGGAACGGGAATCTCGCATTAGGGTAGAGCAAGCAGGCTTCCGCCAAGAACGCGGCTGTATAGACCATATGTTCACTCTACGGCAAGGGCTAGACCAGCGCCACGAATACCGCAGATCGGCAATAGCTGTGTTCTTCGATTCCAAGCGTGCGTTCGATTCCATCGATCGCTCTCTGGAGCCGTTTGAAGGCCGCAAAAATATCCCGGCGGAATCAGATTGCAACGAGCTGCGCCGTTCTTCCAACCGACTGCTCAAGCCTACGCGAGGATCGCAAGATATGGTGGTCTGAGTGTGCTTTCGAGATGAAGACCGCTGTCCTCTCTGGCAACACTCACAGGCTTTTCCAACTCATTCGGTCCACTGGCCTCAGGAAGCCTGGTGTCAGTGAGGTCATTTGTGAGGTGGATGTGTCCCCGGTTACCAACCAACAGAGGCGTATGGACCGCTGGGGCGAGCACTTTCACTCGCAGTTCAACTGGCCTCCACCATCCATCAGTACATGCAGTACACCTTGTGGTCCACGCTGGCTCGTCCCACTGAATCCACCCAGCGAAGCGGAAGTCTGCCTCGAGATTTGACGCTTGAAGCGGTTCAAGGCTGCCGGCTGAGAGAGAATTCCTCCGAAGCTATTCAAGTACGGCGGTGTGGCGATCATGAACCAGCTGACCGCGCTGTTCGCAAAAATCTGACATGAGCAGAAGGTGCCTTCATCTTGGGGCGAATCAGTTATTGTCCCAATTTTCAAGAAAGGTGCTCGCACTTCATTTGTAAATCATCGCGGGATCAGTCTTATTTCGGTTGCCCCTAAGGTATTGGAATCTACTCTGCTTCGCAGACTATCCCCAGTGCGTGAATCCTAATAGCATGAAGAACAAGCTGGTTTCTGTACCGGCCTCCGATACGTGTATCAAATCTTCACGCTCCGCCAGCTCCTCGAACATCGCCACATTTATCACAGGCCGACTATCGTTGCATTCCTAGACATACGTGCCGCTTTTGACTCAGTTGCTCGACCTGCTTTGGTCTATGGCAAGCTTTCCTCGCAATTCGCTGTCAATATCGGTGTGCTACAGGGCTGCCCTATGTCCCAATTCCTCTTCAACGTCGCAGTCGAGGATGTTCTGTCGAATGCTCTAGAAGGTTTCCAACATTTTGGCTTAGAGCTTCTATCGGGTGAGCGCGCGGCCGACTTAGATTATGCTGACGATATCGCCTTACTTAGTGACGATCCTCAGGATATGCAACTCATTCTGGATCGTTCGTCGGTTGAAGCATCTAAGGATGGCATGAGCTTCGCCCCATCGAAGTGTAAAGTACTGCTCAAGGGATTGGCTTTCACGTGCTCCCGTGCTCACTCTCGAAGGTGCATAACTTGCAAAGGTAGATAGTTTCGTCGAACTCGGGAGCTGTGTTTCTGCTGATGACACTATCAACAAAGAAGTTTCCTTTTGCATAACTGAAGCTCGATCAGCATTTGTCAATCTGAGGCACTTGTGGCGTCGTCGCGACGTTTCATTCTTGCTAATGGGCCGCGTTTACAGCGCATCAGTTCGCTCAGTATTGTTGTATGGTAGCGAGTCCTAGCAGATTGGCGTTTAAGACATGCGTCGTCTTTCTGCCTTTGATAACGATTGCTTAATGAGAATTGCTCGTGTTTGGTGGCAAAATCATAGTAATGACGTTCGACGTCTCAATTTGGCGAATGCGAGTATTCCCTTTAACAAACATGGTTTTGTTGTGTCAGTTGAGATGGTTCATTCACGTCCTACGCATGGCACCTGAGTGTCTACCGCGTCGCGCTCTATTCGCTCGTCAAGGACCTGGCTGTAGGCGACGGCGTGGTTTTCATCCTTCTACATGGCGGCAGCACATAATGTCCCTGACGTCTTGTCTATTCGCTGTTGGATCCGTACGTCTTCCAGGAAGTGGACCCAAAGTTGAGAAGTGCCCATGGCTTAACACTCTTGAAGATATGGCCCGCAACCGGAATCAATGGAAGAATTGTGTACGGTACTGTATTGAGACTGAGACTGTATTTAAGAGCAAGTAGAAAGGTTTCTGTACAACTCTATCGAATTACGAAAAATCAAAATTTACTTGTGAATTATCAGCAGTTGTGTCTGGTCTGTTGATCGTTTATCCGTGTTCGGTTAGAAATTTGTACTAGCGTCATTATTTCCGGACATACAATGTATTCTTTTGGCACTGTATGTGCATCGTTTCACAAAAGCACAGGTTTCCAAAATAATCGTCGATACGGGTTTTAAAACACTTCACAGAATCGGCCTCTATTAATCCTTCTGGTAGTGTATTCCATAAGTTTACGATTCTTCGTTCGATACAAAGCTGATGTGATACTTTGTTCATGCTGGGGACCCTGAGTTTGTAACGATGTCCTCGGGTGTTACAGGGTTCTCGCAGGTCAAATATTGGCCGTAGTATGGGGAAGTGATTCAAGTGTAGTACTCGATGGGTCATAATAAGATCAATTCTTACTCGGCGATAGGATAGTGTGTAGAGTCCGAGCTTTTCACAACGTTTTTCATATGGAAGCTTTCGTAGACTTGGTATCATTCTAGTTGCGATATGCTGTATTTTCTCCAATTTTTCACTTTCCCACTGGGTTATCGGATGGTAAGCTGGGGCACCGTATTCAAGGATTGGTCTAATGAGCGAGGTGAATAGACGAGGGACGGTTTCTTCGGACCATGTGGAGAAACTGCGTCTTAATGCCCAGAGCATACGAAGTCCCGCACGGTACAATTTCTCTGTATTTTCTAGTGATCTTAAATCATGTCGTGAGAGAACTCCTAAGTCTCTGACAGATGTGTTGGGATGGAGCAACTGGCCGTCCAAGGTGTATGATCGAGTGGCTGGACGTCTGGTGATACTGATAAACTCCGACTTGCTTGCGTTAAGAGGGAGTTGCATTTCAGTGGACCACGTTGACAGTCGCTCTAAGTCATGCTGGAGGCGAGCGCAGTCGTCCTGGTTTTCAGTGATCCTCCAGATTTTCAAATCATCTGCAAACAGAACACATGGTGACTGGAGCTGCTGCGGAAGATCGTTGATATGAATAAGAAATAATGCTGGCCCAAGTACAGTTCCTTGAGGCACGCCACTGGTCGATGGGAACCATTCTGTCAGATAGTCATTGACCTGTACTCTAAACCTTCGTCCCACAATAAACTCTTGTATCCACAGAAGTAACGTGCCACCGATTCCGTATGTCCTCAGTTTACGAAGGAGTACCTCGTGGTTCACTCTATCAAACGCCTTACTAAAGTCGATGTACACCACGTCAACATCCTTCTGTTCATTGAGAGCTCGAACCCACTGGTGGTTTGCGTACATCAAGTTGGTGATGCAGGATCGCCCTTTCGTAAAGCCGTGTTGCGCTGGCGTCAATATGTCCATCGATTCGAAGAACGACAGCAGACATTTTTTCACAACCTTCTCGAGAACTTTGGATAATACCGAAGTCAAACGGATCGGTCTATAGTTCTCTGTTTTACTCTGATCACCACCCTTGGGAAGCGGTTTAACTATCGAGCATTTCCAGTCGTTCGGGACGGATCCTTCAGAGAGCGATCTATTGAAAAGGTTTGTCACAACTGGTGAGATGATAATCGATAGGGACTTGAGTATTAGTGGGTGAACTCCGTCTGGCCCGGGGGGTTTTGCACCATTGAGGTTGACGAGTAGCTGATGTACTTCGACTGCATCACATTGTAGGCTGTCGAGCAAGACTGGCGCAACCTGTGCTGGTACTGGAACGGCCGCCGGTTTACTGGAAAATACAGTAAGGAAGTGCGTAGCCAGGGCGTCCGCGCGCTCCGCGCTTGAAATGAGTGTCTTGCCGTTTAAGCTCTCTAAGACCGGTAGGTCGTCTCCAGGTTTCAGTTGACGTTTCAAGTAGGCAAATATTCGCTTGGGTGCAGTTGCGGCCGAGGATGCTAGTTCCTCTTCGAACTGCCGGCGTTTCTTGATCTTTGCGGCGTTACATAAGTTACCCTGTTTCTTGTACACCGCGTACTCTTCATCACAACCCGAGCTGATGTATTTATCCCAAAGTTTACGACGTCGTCGCGCTAACTGTCTGTATTCCCTATCAAACCAATGCGGTTTGACAGGTCCGATTTTTGGATACTTAAGGGGAACGAACCGAGTACAGAGCGATTTAAGCTTCCCCTTTATTAATGACCACCACGCCTCAAGTGACGCATCATGTGGTAGTGTCCAATCAGTCTGACTTGCGGCTTGGACGAGTCCGTTGAAGTCCGTCTTCCAATAGTTGAATGTCGGCTTCTGTTGATTGTAATATGGTAACGACAGTTCTAAGCTTGCTACAATAGAGCAGTGGTCAGTGTTCGCCAGAGGTTCGATGACTCTGATCTCTTTTAGCTTCTGCTCGCAGCTCGTAAACATTAGGTCCAGACAAGATGCCGAGTACGGAGTTACGCGCGTCGGTTGGATGACATGTTGCGTTGCCCCAATTTCAATAGTCATTTTAGCGAATTGAGCCTCAACGTTGCCATGACCGGGAAGAAGCCGAACGTCTGGCCAGAATATCTTAGGCAAATTTAAATCCCCCATCAGTAAGAACTGAGGGCGGCTCATGTGCTTCTGTACATGTGGTATCCAATCGCAGCAACGGTTTAATGGGCTCCGATAGATAACCCCCACAATTAGTTCTGCGCGCCTGAGACGGATTGTGCACCACAATTGCTCGCATAAACTATCCTCGCTCCGATAGGTACTGATACGTTTGCCAGATAGTGACGATTTTATGTACAACAGAACACCACCGTGAGCCTTTGATTTTCGGTCACATCGGAAACAAGAGTATCCTGACAACACGACTTCTTGGGGTATGATGTCGGAGTTCAACCATGTCTCTGCAAGTCCTAAAATGTCCGGCCGCTCCGAGACAGCGAAGCGGCACAGTTCGTCACGTTTGTTCATTAGGTTGCACACGTTGGCGAATGCGACACGGAGGTCCTGGGAGGTACTGCGGGACGTGCCTGGAGGTTGAGCAACCGATTGATACGGGTTCGTACACCCTTCTTGATCACCCGAAAATTTACAACTTGTAAGTCAGTCTCACCTTCCTCTGTACGGCGTTTGAGCTCAATGACCGCAGTCTTCAAACGATCCCTGTCCTCGGGTTCCAAATCTCGGCGGATGTGAACTTTTATGCCTTTCAGCCTTGACAGACGAGACAGTATGAGCTGCGGCATATTAGGATTTGCAAAGGTGATCCTCAGAGATCGACATGATTGGTTAGTTTTCTGGCCAAGTCGGATTACTTGTTTAATCGTCACACTGTCCTCGCCCACATCCAAGAGTCTATCGATGAGCCCCTGGAGGAACTCAACATCGTGATCATAACGTATCTGAGGGTTTTCATCTTTTGACTCCGGTACGTGGAAGACCATGAGATTATGACGCCTCAGCGAAATCAGTGATGAACCTGTGGGAGCAGAACTAGAGGCGCTTAACTGATTGGGCAGTTGTTTATCAGCAGGTGACGTCTGAACTCGATTACGTGGGCCCTTGCGCTTCTGAGTGGTCCATGGATCCTCGGTGTTCAGCAGTTCACAGACAGGCTCTGAGAAATTCACGGACCGATCAGTGAAGCGGCATTTCGTAGCTTCTGAGTCTGAGTCTTCCATCGGTGGGAAACATTGAACCTGGGGTTCGGCCGGGGTCGAAGACGCTGGTGGTGGTGCAGATCGCGGAGTGACGATAGAAGGCGAGGTGACAGAGGTACTTTCACGAGGGCGTTTGATCCCTCGTGGTGAACGGTTTGTTCCTATCTGAAAGAGAGATTTTTCCGTAGTTGTTTGCAGTCACTGCGTATTCTGATGTCTTGTACCGCGACATTTATCACATATAACTTGAAAAAACCGATGTCGGATGTCGAGCGATTTTCGAAACACGTCAACGGATAAGCCAATGCACGAAATATGGAACAAAACATCACAGCTGTAGCATCGAAGTGCATGAGCCTTATTTCCCACAACTTTCGAACACGAACCACAAGTAGCTTGAGACGGCATCACAAGCTAGAGCAAATCTAAGATGGCGGACAGAGATGGTAGTATGGCAAATCAGTGAGATCTCCGGAATTAGCCAAAGAATAGCTCCCAAATTTGCACCGCTTGGAAAATACGCCAAAAGAAGAATAATGGTGCATAATTCACACTGAAAAAAACGCTGCAAACACAGGAATCTGAGGTAAAGGTAGTATCCAGCACATGTTGATCCAAAAATCCGCGGCGTCCGTGGGTACAGCCACACCATGATTCACATACTTAATACTTCAAACTTGAAAATGACAAAAAAGCGAAAATCGCGTGTGCAAAATAAACCCAAAATATTTTGCTCTACTTTTTGTCAAAATGTTCCTTTCTTCTTGTGGCATATTCGCTGAAGTGTATTGCTCACCTTCGACTACTATGCCACGACGATTATGACGCGATGACTCATCCTTATTCGCTAATCTCCATGGTTTTCTGTTGGCTCTGTGTCTAGTGTGTAGATTGCTGAGACTACCACTACTGCTTTAAAGCGTATTTGGTCCTGTTTTCTATGGGGTTATGACTGGTTATAACGCGAGACGTTGAAAGCCGCAAGAAATCTGTCACGCTGATGTTGCCTTATCTTTACGCGATAGCCAACTGTCTGAGACGGTATCCTGTTAAGGCAATGGTGTAAGCGGTTTGACCCTGAATGTTTGTTTATGACCTTTATTTTTTATCCTAAGTCCCACTTCTATCCCTCTTACTGTTCTTCGTTCCGTAAGCCCTTATAGTTGTATGGCAGCGAAGCGTCAGTTCAAGTGACTGGTGTACTGCTGTTGATTCTAATGATGGCCAGGTTGATGATTACGCGGTTGGTGCTTCTTGCACCTTCTGAGTCGCCTAGATTGTTCAATGCTTGTCAGACAAACTCAGACTTCTGATTAAAACTTAGGTGGCTCCTTGCCTCGTGAAACGGTCTCTCTGTAGCCCAGCGCCAAATTCTCATTGTTGTTCCAGCGGTTTGTTTTGTTGTGGCTCAGCCACCTGCCTTGCGATCTGTTCGCTCTGAATTCGTGTTTTCTCTTATGCCTGTGTTTGCTCGCCATCTCAGCTTCCCAGCATTGATTTGCACCTGCTTGGTATGGAAACATCTGGAACATGTTGACGCACTGCTGATTGCTTTCTTATCACTCAATATTTACTGCCACCGGATCATAAGGATGTGCTGCAGCTGACTTCGTAATTTGCTGTGACTGATGTTGTAGTTTCCGCTGACCGTACGGATAACCTGTTGCTATTGCTCATATCTGATGGGCCGACTTTTCTAATCAGAAAATAAAAGGCGCTGGAGAAACTCTGTTGGCCACCTGGCAAGCAGTATCTCCAACGAAACAAATTGTGTCATAAGAAGCCATTATGCGAATGATCTATCTAGCAATTTCTGGATTTCCTCAGCTATCTGATGACTGATTGTCCAAATAATGCGCTCATTGGCGATCTTCAAAATAAATCATCTTCATTGGTAACCTTCAAGTTGAAACGTCCTCATTTGTTGGCTTTCATTTGCTGACCAATTAGCTTCGGGATGCGTCAGGCTCAAACCCTTCCGGGCTGCCAGCGAGAGGGCCGGCTGTTATAAGTTGGCTTCACGCAGCAGTGACTTGTACTGCTTGGTTCCTGTTTGTCTTTGGTGATTGCCTCTATTCTTGGGAGCACTGTTAAGAACACTCGATCGATTTGCCACCGATTGCAATCTTCGCTTTTTTTCTTCTTCATCGGCACTCATTTGGATTTCCAAGGCACCTTGCTGACCGTTTGACATTATTCAGTCGATTTTGTGGTCTTACGCATACACCCATCACATTTTGCACATGAAATTCCAGCGAGCAGTTTTCATCACGACACCCGGGTTGATTGTGGCCACAAGTGTTTAACTGTGAACAGTTCTATTCGCATACAGTCACGCAAACTGGTCTAGATACCATCCTAGGTATACTCCAGCCGTCCTTCACTTCCCATAGACATTAAGCACCTCAGCATCAACATCTTTCCGGAAGCACGACACCAACTGAAGCTAACGGTCCACAAACTTGGTGTTGGGTTAGCTCTAAGGACCCAGAGATAATACATATCCGATGGCCGAGGGGTCATGGAAAGCTGAACAACGGAAGAAGCCGTAGAACGAAGAGCAGCTTCCCACTACTGACCATAATCCATCTGTAGGCACAAGCGTCCTGTGGCTGTCCCATGGAGGCCGCAGTGACAGGCATATCCGGATTCGGATGTCACCAGCCATATATATGGATGCTTGGTACACCCGAGTCCGGGTATACCTGTCATAAGACAGCCACAGTACGCCTGCGCCTACAGAGGGACTACGGGTGGCTTGCGCTGCACCACCCACAGCTCCAACTACACACCCCATATCCAGTGTAAATCCGAAGGAATAAAACCGAGAGGCATGTGGATGGGAGCCACGTTTCATCAACGGAGCCGGCCCACACTTTTTCACAGGCAAACACAAGCACGCTGTATTTGGGAACCAAGCGCACACAAGGCGCTGGCTGGACCGTAGTCCGCTCCACACTGAGTGCATGGAACCACTCTTCGAGCCTAACACGGCCACAAGGACCGTGCACCCCGTCCCCTCCAGCAACGACCAACTGTCTCCTGGAGCCAGTATGGACGAGGTAGTGGGTAATAGACAGGTAGGTACCTTGTCAACGTGCACATCAAGCGTAGCCCCACTTGAGATGTTAAACACCAGCCAATCACTTGAAATAACATTATCAAATAAAGTATATCTGTTAAAGCATATGGCTTTGCCGGCATAACTCTTCGCTGAATTAGCATACGAAATAAGTTGGTTAGCAACGAATCTGCGATATGTACGAAATGTCCACAAATTATTCGAAAAGACCTCAAACGTAATAAATTAACGAAGATAACCACAATTGGCGTTAGCAAAGTGGCCAGGTGATAGAAGATTATTCAGGGAGGCAGAACAAACAATGTAAGCTGAAATGAAATTTATCCAGCTTAAAAGGACATAATTTAATTGTAAGTTGGTTTGGCATCATGAATGCAACATGAGCCTCAACATGGGGCACGGTAAGCTCCCATACACGCCCAGATAAGATCTGACAGACAACAGATGGATTTGGGAGTGCATGTTATATATATATATATATATATATATATATATATATATATATATGGGCGGAGAGCATATAGTTCGCTGAGGCTGGTAGTGGCTAGATCCTGACAGATGGACTACCCACTGCTGCTACTGTTGTACCATTGGCTCATGTCTTGGGTGCCTCCTCCTGGTGACCGCTGGGTGGGAGTTAGCTTACGCGCTTCTCCCTGCTAACATCCAGGACACCAATCCGCATGAGTCAGTGAACTGACCATGTGTTAGTCCCCCTGCCTTTCGGGTGTACATTTAATCGAAGACTTTGGCTTAGGACCCGAGTCGTTCTCCTGTCAGGTGTGGGTGCCCTGCTGTTATCCTAACCCATTTTCTTCGAAAGTTAGGAAGTGGTCGATGGCCCTCTTTCCGTAAAACCTAGCCACGGGAGACGACAGGTCTACGCGTTATAAGCTCACAGCTCGATTGGCGTAGAGCACGAGCGCCACGCATTCTCCCTGACGGTGGCAGGGCACCTCTGAATGTTCAATGGTTTGCTACTGCCCGCTGCAAACCCGCCAAAACCCAAATGCGTCTGGCCGTGGTCGCAAAATATATATGAATCGTTCCAGTACCTCAAAGGCTGCGTGTGACGGTCGTCAAGCAGCTACTAATATGTCTCTGCAATCACATTCCCGAGCTGGATCTGCTCCCCACTGCATTTTGGGTCAGGCTATTGAACTATAGACTCCGGGTGCAGTCCCTCAAGCAAACATCCGAAGCACATCCGCCACCTCGCGTGCGATTGCCCACCGATGCAATCGTATACCTGCGCGCCATGCACTTAGTATCGGTTGCTGGAACGTGTGGACACTACTGGACCGGAACGCGAGTCAGCGCCCCGAGCGACGCACTGCAATCGTCGCGATGGAGCTGGTGCGTTACCACATCGATATTGCAGCGCTCAGTGAAATCCGGTTCGCTGAGCAAAGTAAATTGCATGAATCAGGTGCTGGCTACACATTCTACTAGGTGGGCAACGCCACCTCAGCACCACGTGATCATGGGGTCGGATTTGCAATATCCGATCGCCTCCATGGTCAGCTCTTGGATTAACCAACAGGCATCAGCACGCGACTGATGACTGTTCGCCCAAGACTCGGAAGACGTAAGTTTGCCACCTTTATAAGCACGTACGGTCCGACCATGTGTTATCCTGATGACACGCGTCATCAATTCTACACTCGGCTATCCTCCGTGGCACGGTCTGTGCCGAGGAGTGGCCGACTATTTCTCCTGGGTTATTTCAACGCGCGCGTTGGGCGTGATGCATCGGTGTGGACAGATGTTATCGGTGCGCATGGCATTGGTTCTGCGAATGCGAACGGTGACAGGCTGCTCTCACTGTGTGCCACTCACGGCCTGACGATCACGAACACTCGGTTTGCACTGTGTTTGCGCGTGATATAGATACTTGGACGCACCCACGGAGTGGTCATGCTCATCTACTCCACCATGTCATCGTACGTCAGCGTGATATGCGTGAAGTGCACATGACACGTGTATTGCGTGGATCTGAGTTTGTTCACTGATCACAAATTTGTGCGGACCAAACTACATATTTTCGTAAATCTATGTATGGCACTCCCTCTGTGAATCGGCGTAAATTTAACATTCTCTCTCTCGGCACTGTGGCGAAATTTACTGCGCTTGAGAAAGCGATGGCTGCACACCTGTGTGATGTTGAATGCATAGCCACAGTGGGCGACCTGTGGCACCACATTCGCGACTAGGTGACAGCTGCTGCCGAGGAGACCATCTGGCGCGCAAACTGTAAGCGGCTTGATTGGTTTGATGAGAACAATGCGACGATTGGTGCATTGGTGTCGGAGAAAAATGCAACGCCTGCTGCAAATGCACCCGCCAAAGTGATTTGGGGAAGAAGATTCAGTTTCGCGAGCTTCGACGGTGACTAATTCGAGAGGTCCGTCGCACTAAGAATGCATAGTGGACGGAGAAGGCGAAGCTGATGGAATGCTATGCCGAAGGCCGCCAACACAAGGAATTCTTTGACTCCTTGAAGGCGGTGTATGGACCGAGGTTGGAGCCGCTGTGGACGCTGATCGATGGTAGTTCAGGCGCTACCTGCACACAGACTGCAGACATAATGCAGATTTGGCGAAAACACTGACTGTCTCAGAGATCGACTGGCCTATATTGAACGGCCTCAAGCAGTTCGATGTGAAGGCGAGTCTGGCAGACACGCCGACACTATATGAGACGCAGAGCGCACTTGCTCATCTGGGAAGCGACAAGTGTGCCGGGGCCGACGGTATCCCGGCTGATGTATTGAAACACGGCGGACCCGCGTTGGTGACTGCGCTGCACCACTTGGTGCAACGCGTATGGATTGAGGAGGAGGTGCCTGCTGAGCTGAAGGATGCCCTTGTGCTACCACTATACAACGGCAAGGGGAGCAAGCAATGTTCCACAAATTATCGTGGCATCAACTTGCTGAATTGTGTGGGCAAGGTGATTGCCCGAATCCTGCCTAACCGCCTGGTCAGTCAGGTTGTGGAACCTAACGTGGAGGAAGAGCAGTGTGGATTCCGTTCGGGTCGCAGCACTATAGATATGGTGTTTGCGGCTCGTTACTTGCAGGAGAAGTACAGAGAACGACACTAGCCATTGTACTCGCTTTTCTGATTTCACCAAGGCATTTGATACGGTGTACCGCGAGGCATTGTGGCTGATGTTGAGTAAGTTTCGTTGCGCGCGTAAGTTTTATAAGTTTAATTGTATGTCTGCACAGCGGTATGTGGGCGAGGATGCAGCTCAGTGGACAGACCTCGGATGAATTTGCCGTTGTTTCTGGGGTGAAGCAAGACTGTGTCTTAGCTCCTGCCCTGTTTACTATACATCTTCATGCCATGATGTCTTGTGCTTTTGAATGGGCTTCTGTTTCCGGTTTTCGTGTGGAGCACCGTTTTGATGGTGAGTTGCTGAACATCCATCGTTTCGGTACGAGAACCCTATTCTGTGAGACAAATATCCGTATGTTGCTGACGACTGTGCGTTGTTTGCGCACAGCGCAGTTACGTTGAAGCATATGACTAGTGCTCTGTCTTCCATGGCGGCCAAATTCGGGCTCACCATCAACACAAGCGAAACTGTCTGTATCTTTCAGGCTTCATTGGAGGTGCAATCTACAATGGTGCCGCGAATTTGTATTGGTGTTGAAGTATTAGAAACCACCCCCGTTTCTGTTACTTTGAGTGTGTGATGTCGACTGACCAGCAGCTACACGTTGAGCTGCGTATCCGCGTGTGGAAGGCAGCGGCGGTATTCGGGAAGCTTGAGTACCCAGTGTGGAACAACCATCAGCTTACCATTGGCACGAAGCTGATGGTGTACGAATCCATGGTGCTGTCCGGTCATCTATACGGCAGCGAAACCTAGACGATGTACCGGCGGAGTGTGCGATATCTCGAGTCGTTCCATCAGCAGTGTCTGCGACGAATTTTGCGCATCAGTTGGGGCGGCAGAGTTGCTGACACGGAAGTGTTGCGACAAAGTGGATGTATGCGGTGGACTGCATACCTTTACTGAGACTCCTGAGGTCATGTGAGCCGTATGGATTCAACGCGGATACCGAAACAACTCTCATACGGTCAGCTGAGCATTGGCAACCAGCATGTGGGGAAACCAAAGTTACGTTCCCAGGACATGATCAAAATGAGCCTCTTATGTTCTAATCTTGATTTCAGGTCATGGGAATCGAAGGCAGTTGATCAGCGTGCATGGCGCAATCTAATCACGAAGGCAGTTGCCGAAGTGCGGGAGAAAGACCTCATACATGCAGAGAAGAAGCGGCAAATGGGGAAGCAACAAGCTCCGGTGGGTTGTACCCGATCGACATCGAGCGCATGGTGCTGTAGCACATGCTGTCGCGAGTGCCCGAGTCAGGCAGGCTTAGTGAGCCATGAGCGAGGCCACTCGGGACCACTACCGAAGCGACGACGGGTGTTGCAGAGAATGTAGGCAGAACCGGCGCAGCGGTTGTAGGTACGCTGCATTCGATTTACTAACCGGGTGCTTGTATGCTAAGTCTATTTATTTAAGGTAGTGGGTTTGCAATTTTGTCCTAATGCTTTTCTTTCTCATATAAATGTTTACCAGTACTCTCTTTTATAAACCTGCACAGGTCGCTTAAGCCAATTGTAGTTAATTTCGATAACATTATCGTGTTTGTGGCATATTCGTAAATTATACTTTCTGACCTCGTGAACTTATCTCGTATTCGTTTGTAAACAACTTACTTCACATACTCATTAATTTTAGATTTATTTCACCGTTTCCTTATGTATTACTCGATTTATTTTATGTTACCTTTCACACAAGTGATTGGCTGTTGATTGATATCCCCGGTGTGGCTGCGCTTGATGTGAATGTTGACAACATGCCTACCTGTCTATTACCCACTACCTCGGTCAATATTGGCTCTAGGAGACAGTTGGTCTTCGCTGGAGGAACGCGGTGCACGGTCCTTGTGGCCGTGCTAGGCTCGAAGAGTGGTTCCATGCACTCAGAGTGGAGCGAACTACGGTGCCACCACTGTCTTGTGTGCGCTTGATTCCCAACTTCAGCGTGCTTGTGTTTGCCTGTGAAGGAGTATGGGCTGGCTCCGTTGATGAAACCTAGCTCCCATCCACCTGCCTCCGGGTCTTATTCCTTCGGATTTACACTGGATATGGTGTGTGTGGTTGGAGCTGTGGGTTGTGCAGCGCAAGCCACCCGTAGTCCCTCTGTAGGCGCAGGCGTCCTGTGGCTGGCCACAGTGACAGGCAGATGTATATATATATATATATATATATATATATATAATATATATATATATATATATATATATATATATATGGTTGGCGGCATCCGGTTTCGGATTTGCCTGTCACTGTGGCAAGCCACAGGACGCCTGCGCCTACAGAGGGACCATGGATGGCTTGCGCTGCACCACCCACAGCTCCACCCACACACCCCATATCCAGTGTAAACCCGAAGGAATAAGACCGGGAGGCATGCGGATGGGAGCCACGTTTCATCAACGGAGCCGGCCCACACTCCTTCACAGACAAACACAAGCACACTGTATTTGGGGAATCAAGCGCACACAAGGCGGTGGTGGGACCGTAGTCCGCTCCATACTGAGTGCATGGAACCACTCTTCGAGCCAAGCACGGCCACAAGAACCGTGCACCCCGTCCCCCCCAGCAACGACCAACTGTCTCCTGGAGCCAGTATGGACGAGGTAGTGGGTAATAGACAGGTAGGCACCTTGTCAACATGCACATCAAGCGCAGCCACACCGGGGATATCAAACAACAGCCAAACACTTGAGAGAGAGAGAGAGAAAAAAAAGAGAAAAATTCGATTAATGCATAAGGAAACGGTGACGTAAACCTTAATTAAATAGCATAGATAATAAGTTATTTACAAACTTATCCTAGCTAAGTGCACGAGGTCAGGAAGTATAGTTCAGGGAATGCCACAAACACAAAAATGTTATGGAAATCGAATACAATTGGCTAAAGCGATGTGTGCAAGTTAATGGAATAGAGTACATGGAGATATTTATATGAGAAAGGAAAGCATTAAGGTTAAAACTGTAAACCCACCACCTGAAATAAAGAGACTTAGCATGCAAGCATGCGGTTAGTAAATCGAATTCAGCGTGCCTACAAACGCTGCGCCGCCTCGCCGTAATTCTCTGCAGGACCCGTCGTCGCTTCTGTAGTGGCCCCAAATGGCACAGCGCACATACATACATGGTTGGCGGCATCCGGTTTCGGATTTGCCTGTCACTCTGGCAAGCCACAGGACGCCTGCGCCTACAGAGGGACTACGGGTGGCTTGCGCTGCACAACCCACTTCTACAACCACACACACCATATATATATATATATATATATATATATATATATATATATATATATATATATATATATATATATATATATATATATATAATGTACTGCGCGCTCTACGTTTCACGATTTCAATTATGCATAGAAGGTTGCCTCCTTATAAGTATTTTGTGGTGTAAATCCTGTTATTTAATTTTTCCTTCAATTGTTGAGATTCATCTATCGCAGTTTTCGTCGTCAAATATTCGTTTTTGGTTTCTTTTATTCTCTGCTACACTTGCCGCCTCTCTGTAGGTGGATGCACGCTTGTTGTACACTAGCATTGTGCACCACTATGGTTCAGCTGTTGCTTTTCTTTTCGTTGATTTGTTTTATGCTTTCTTTGCACTTGAGCTATTTACATTTATTGAACATTTTCTTTTTGAATCATTGATCTCTTCACGTAGACTACTCGGGATTGCCGGAAGCTTGCTTATTCTATATGCTGTTGGCACGTGATTAACCACCACCCACTGCGTTGTGCTTAATGGACATTGATCCCATTTTCCGTATACACTCTAGGGCATCCCGTTTCGTATCGACCTTTTTCACGGAAGAATGTTTAACCACATTCCACCACCTACATTCGGGTAGCACTATATCGACCTTACAGTTATACCTCACATGTTCCTATTGCGACTGTTGGACTCCTTTAACTTTTTCAAACAATTCAGCCCAATGTTTTACCCCTTTGTTTCGGCACTTTGCCGGGTATTAGTCGGTTACTTGCGCATCGGTGCTTCGTTTCTACGCGATCACCACCGGTTGCGCATAGGGTGATTTATACGGACTCGGACCGGAGTCCTCCGGATTACAACGCATGCGCGTAGTCCTTTCGAGCACTGGCTGCCGTGGATTACGATATAGTCACATCCACTCGACCACCGCCCTATTGTGTGAACTGGTCCCATTCAACGATCTTGCACTTTCACGCACAACGTATTTAGTATGGTGTACACAGGCTCTCAACGCATTCCTCTGCTCTCAGGTTACCATTATTGTATTTTATAATTGCCCTCCTGCTTGCACAATTTCCCTAAATTTCCTAACTGCTCGTATTTTTACCCTCAACATTTTCCATTTTCTTATCACGACCAATCTCGTCCATTTCTGTCTTTCGTCAGGCTGCTCTTAGCTCTACACAATGCTCGCATCGTCAGCTCTGTGGCTGTTGCGATCTTACTGCTAACATTTCCTTCACCAGACAAAATTTCGCAACCGTCTTCCACTGAAATCAGCCGCATATCACTCGACCGACTGCTTGGGTTAGCGATTGAACTAAAGCAGTCCGACACAACAGTGCATCATCGGGTATCGTCGTTGGAGGACACCTTCTCAGCCAGCGAACTTCCCGAACCACAATTGCTCTATTCACCTTCCCGTGACTCCACCAGGCACGTGTATTGCTTGCCTTACCGCTACATCGAAACATTAGATGTATTCGCATGTGTTTTCAGCTCTTCTTACTCAGTGGCTAGTGCACGTCCATTCTGGACTTGAATTGTTTATTTTCACACAGATATGTTGAATTCATGCTCTTATTTCCTGACTGTTTCTTGTAATTATCGCAACTTTCGGTTCTAAAGACTAGCGTCCACGGTTCTCCCTCTGCCCTATGGTTTTGTTAAATCGTAGGTTTTTAGTTATTTACCCTCGAGCAACCCACCATTTCCGAATGAGCGGGCGCTGATTGTGATCTGTTCACAGGTTCGTCTTGTTTTTCTGTTACACCCATCCTTTTCAAGCATCTTCGCGTTCTATGCAAGGTGAGACCATTGCTGGTAAGTAACATGGGTCGCCATACCTACTTTTCAACATCCGTGCACTCGGTCAGCTCGATCAAGAGTCGACATTGTGTGACTTGGCGCTTTCTCAATTCTGATGTGCGCTGTGTTTGAAACATGCGTACAGGATTGCTGTATTCTAGTGCTTCTGTCGTTGTCAGACCAGTTTTTAATGGTGTTTATGCTTCTCAGATGCTACTTAATTAGCACGTTGTGTCGTTATCTGCAACGAATAGCTACCAGTAGATGGTTTGCCAAACTATCTTGAAGTTATTGGATAGCAACCAAAACGGAGTGCCTTTTTTCTATTCTCCCCATGACTGAAGCTAGAGGACCGTCCAATACGATCTCGACGAGCAAGTCTGTTGCATAGTTCAAACGTCCAAAAACCGGCATCCTGCTTTTCGTGGCGGAGGTAAATACTGGTTAGGAGTCTGTCAGAATCGGAACATTGTCTTGTAATCCTTTTCGGGATCGATGCTTACAACCGCTTTCTTCGGCTGTCTTATATCCCAGCACCATACCTTCCCGACACACGTGTTTTCGTCGACATGTGGTGATTAGCTATGATGGGTTTTCGAGGTCTTTTGACAGCATCCACCTCGCTGCTGCGATATCGGGATTCCTTTTTTACTTCTCAACTAGCTCTTCATGGTTCATGTTTCCGCTCAATTCTTTGTAGCTCAGATAACATTCGTTTCTTGATTAGCTTTGGTTTTCATGTCTCTGTTCACTGATACACTTGTTTTTAGACTTTTTCGTATTTCTGTGCTTTTGTTTCTACCTTATCATCTCCACTTTTTTTATAAGTACTGTTGTACTGCAGTACTTTTACTTCGCCTCCCCTTTACTCACTCTCTAGTCTATCAGTTTTTTTGCTTGTTCGGAGTTAATTCATAGAAACCTAATCAACTAACCTTATTACTCTTTTCCCTGTTCTTCTGCACACAGTCACGGACTCGGCACTGTGTGTTTATTCAATCCAACTTTTCACCGTCGCACTACATCAACCGTCCTCACTGTTCAACGTGATCGCACCCCTTTGACTGCATTGCAAACTGTATTCGATCCTCATAAGGCCTCTTTCACAAACCGTACTCTGCTCATTCAAGCTGATCGTGTGGCTGTAAAACAGTCAAACAGCAAACTTCATCTCTTCGTAGACCGTCTTCGGATCGGCCCCGTGACCGTGGAACCCATGGCTTTTACCTGCATCCACGTCGTAGCGAATAAATCCGGCCTCGTGGACTCTTCACTGCCAATAGACTTCGAGAAAATTTCACCTAGGTATGTCTCATGTGCTATTTTTGTTTTCTTGTGATCAAATTATTCGGCGGTACGATCTGCTCGAATGTCTGAAAAACTTTCTTAGAACCACATTCCCGCTAAAAATCGGACCACTAATACCTAGTACTCGTGCGTCGCTGACTCACATCTGAAAGCAGTGGAATTCAGGCTGTGTCAATGCATGGGTTTTTAAGCCCAGAGTGGAGTGGGACTCGAGCCCAGATGTGGAGGTCGCAACCTAAATTTTGAGCAACCGCACCGCATCAAATGGACGTTAGCTCTACAGTACTACTCTGTTAAGAGGAGTGCCTTCTAAGGGATAGATCAGTGAACACTATACAGACCAACCATCCTTTTTCCATTAATCCAGTGGAATAATCGCATAGGTTGATCAAAAGAATGTTCTCGATGGTTCTACTACTTTTAATGATGAGTAGCAATATAAGAGAACGGAGAAAGTCGAAGGTCACCGGGAACCTATAAAAAACCATTATCAGCGCTACACTATTGTCTCTTACCCTGCGGCCGGTGATCGAAACCTCGCATTGTTGATCGGCCAATCAGCGGTCAGGTTCAAAATAGCCATTCAGAGCGACACGGCACTAACTTGGTGACCATAACACACTCATGACCAGTGCTTCGCTGCTATTCGCCCGCATCTGGTTGTATGCAAGCTGTAATGCTACCAGACTCCTCAAACCTAGGACTCAGATGGTATTCGCTACACTCTCTTCTATAGGGGCGTTGCCCACTCATGTTTGCATACGTCTCTCTCCCGTGCGTACTTTGTTCAATAGCATCCGCTCCCACAGTTGACGCATTCACGGGTTGTCCGCAGAATCATTCGCCTTTTCCCTTTGGTCACCACCACCATCATTGCTGTCGCAGATTCATTAAACCACGGGTCTCAAACTAAGCAGCTGGTTAACGCTGACTTTCATAGTCTCTACGTCTTCACCGTATTACCTACTTTACTATTCGTCGTCCATCGGCCCATTGGTTGCCTCCAGTGCATACTCATAGAAATAACAAATGCTTGCTATATGGAGCAGTCCGCACTTTTGGTCACGCTTTACAACGTTGACCACCTTACATATGGCTATTTTCACGGCTTCTAATAGAGCGATTATGTTTTGGTAACTACACGTCAAACTTGGAGTGCGTGCACTAACGATCGATTCCAGCTGTTACGGTTGCCGTTCTTTATAGGTTGGTGCAGTCTACCGCATTCTTTGGGCATGCGTCTTTTACGTATCTGGACCGATGCGATCGTAGAATCTGTGGGTTTACTTATCTGGGTAACTGTGTCGCCTCTGTCCTCCGCATCCCAAAGGAGGTAACCAGTGCCGGTGGTCGAGTGGTCTGCACGCCTGGTTTGCAATCCAAAGGTCACCGGTTCAAATCTACGTAGGCGTGAGCGTCTTTGCCATATACTCAGCCTGGGCGCGATTGGTAGTGGTCGCGCGGCAGCGCAGCGTCGTTACGGCGTACAACTGACACATAATTTTTAAGAGTAACAACACACAATGCCAATACGTCTCATAGTCTCACTTACTTTAGAGATAGTTGGACACACGCATTTTGGGTAAGGGATGGTTTACCACCCTACGGTGTGATCAATGTTATTGTGCGGATCAGTCACGGCCACTGCGCACTGCGGACATTAGGAGGTTGATCGTACTAGACCCCTAGAGAACCAAATGAGTGACACCGAAGTTCTTCATTGGGTATTTGTTGACGGACCCTCTGGTTTTCTTTGAACTAGAGGTAATTCCTCCGCATGCCTTTTGACTTGTTTCACCTCTTGTGGTCACATCACGTATCAGAAATGCCCACGTGGCTTTCCAGAGACGGCGTGATGTAAGCCTGCCATTGAAAGATAGGGTGTATAACGCTGCGGTAAGATCGGCCTTACTTTCTGGGTTTTGTACCTGGACATTTCTCGTCGAAGACATTAAACGTTTGACCACGTTTGACAACCCGTGCTTGCGGAGTATTGCTTACATCTGGTGTGAACATCGAGTGAGCAATGCTGAGGTCTGCCAGTTGGTTTTTTGCAAGAAGCCTTCTGATTCCTCTCTCGGGTATTTACTAAATATTTCTCGCCTACGTTGGCTAGGCGATTTCCTCAGTTGGCCGACTTCCTCGACGTGCATTATAAGCCGTGGCTGCACCATGTTGGGCGAAACCGCGAAGTGGCCTGTCCATGACGTGGCATAGTGGCATGAACAAACGGACTAAGAGATTCGGTCGGGCTGGTGCATGCTGCCTTCGTGGATGGGTACTCGGGATGGTCCACACCAATGGTTAGAAACGGTGTCAGACATTGTGCTGTCACGCAGTCGATGGCATTCCTGCATTCGGTTTCTTGCATCTGGTAGTTAATTTTCACTCCATTCTGATTGATCTAACGCACTTTCTTGCTTCCATTTTCTTTACATTCTATTTGCATTCAACCCTACTATCTTGCCGTTGCTATCTATAATTATTCTTGGGATATGAGCCATGGCAACTGAATCCATCGCATTTCAGTGCTCGGATCATAGTTGTTCTCCTGAACTAAACTGTTTCGCCTGCTTTGTGCGACTGTGATAGCTAGTCTGCGATGTGTCGAAACTACACGAAGCAACTGGCCACATAATTGAGAGTGTATAGAGGTTTCGGGATCGTCTACATTCGTGGTTGAATACTTTATCGGAAATCCGAGACACATCATTTCTAACGCATCATTTCTAACTCTCAGCTAACTTACTTTTTATCGGTTTATGGTTTATATTTTTGAACCTTGTTTTGATCAGACATGCTTTTCTAATACTTACATCGCATCGATTTTGTGACCTACTAGTCCACTTCTTTCTGTATCCTGCAATTCCGAGCGTCATCACCATCATCAACAGCAGTACATCAGCCATTTGAACTGATGCTTCGCTGTCATACAACAATCAGGACCCATGAAATAAAGAATAGGAAGAGAGAGAGAAGGGGGACTTACTTGAAAACCATAATGCTCTGAGCAGACATTCAGGGTCGAGGCATCTACGCCTTGTGTAGACAACATATCGTCACAAACATCAGGCTATCGTGCAAAGATAAGGCGGCATCGGCGAGACAGCTTCTTTGCGGCTTTCACTGACCTGCGTCATAATCATCCAGTACCCCGCAGATAACTCAGCACCAAACACACTTTAAACAGGCAATCCGATTAGGAGACGGCAGCAGACGCGCCGCTGGTGTCGGTTGCGAGCCATGTCCTGTAAAGTCTCGAGCCAAGCACAAGATGAGTCACGTGGTCTCCAGCCCGGAAGGCGAGACGGACCAACGGCACCCAGTTTAGTCGTCAATGACTTCATTTCTCGCTGTCAAGTCAACTTCTGTTTACTTCGAGCCTTGCGCTACCCTACACCTGGTAGACTGAACAAGGCCCTCCTAGGTAAGCGGTGACCAGGCATACGTAGCACGTGCCTGAGCCAACACAACTTATTCAGTGCTATCTGTTGTTCTAAGAGACTAGCATGATTATCACCACTTAGTATTCATCTATGCACACCATCGTTGCGGACACGCTGGTGCCAGCAGACATCAGCAATGCTTCGCAAACAACGGTGGTCAAAAACTTGAAGGCGCCTCAGGTCTTCAGACCGAAGGGGCCAAGACTCACTACCCTAGAGCAGAACGGCCCTCACTGTGGCCTTGTATACCCGGCCTTTCAGACGGAGGGGAACTCCCTTCTGTATTCATCGATGCCGCAGGTTCAAGAAGCCAGCTCTGGCTTTTGCAATGCGTGAGCTGACGTCAGTTTCTATGCGCCCATCATTGCTGATGCAGCTGCCTCGAGTTCCTCGTTAACAAGGGTCATTACATTAAATTGCGAGCGTGGCTCTCGTAGTATCACAGGAATCGCGCATCTGATTTATGCGACAGCTGTTATCTTAATGGCAAGAAATAATACCTGAGCACTAAATTATCTGCTTTTAGTCCACTACAATCAGTTTGTACTCGTCAAAGGCATCGTACTGATGATACGATCACACTCCTAGACGTCACTCACTCCAGTGTTGCTTTGGTTGTCATCCTTTTCAATCGAAATGATCCTATCTAACCATATCGTCTTTACTTACTGATACTACATGTTAGCCCGTAACCTCCCATCCCTCGTTGAATGTGTCGATTCTCATTGAATGCGTATTCCTTGTGCCAAACTTCCGATTCTTATCAAAATAGCGCCACAACCACTATTAAAGTCCTGCGATTTTGTTTGATCCTCAGACCTTTCCGGTCATCTAGTCAGATGTATTGGAACGCTCTTCACATCTTGTCTAAATTATTCTGGTAATGAAGTATCTTCGGTTATAGTGGGATTTTTGGTATCGTATGAACACTTTTTCCCCGATCATCACCATCGTCATCTGGTGGTCGAAAGGATTACGAGCCTTAGTTGTAATCCTTTAGGTCTCCGGTTCGGATCCGCGTAGCTACGGGCTGCGGTATACCCAGACCTCGTGTGCCTTGCTTTCGGGTTGCGCCTCTACTGCACACCGTCGTAAGCAGTTCGTAATCGTGTGAACGTTGAGTGATACCGGCTGGGCAACTGCATTGTTGTTTTCATAGACTGGCATTCATGATCAGCTCCACTCTACCCTATGTACGATGCATCGCTATGCGTGCATCAAATAGTCAATCTAAGTGGAAACGAAAACACGCGCATCACTACCGATGTGTGCTTGTCATGCAAGGTGTGCCGCGTGCGCCCTTCCAATTTAGAAGGTGAGACGGATCAACTGTACCTACTTTGTTTTTCAAGCGATTCGATTTTCAGATTCTAAATACGTTATTACACAAAGCGAATCACCAAGTTAAGTCCACATGAGCTTTACACGAACACTGCGGATTTACGATGACAGAGTATTAAGTTTTCGAATGCACAGTTTTGTGCATTACATTTTCTTAAAGTACTCTCCACCAACGTTCATGTGGAGCTCCATGCGCTCAAACCAGTTGGAGAAGCAGCTAGACCATGCCGAAGCGGATAACCTTCAAGCAGCTCAATAAATGCCTGTACTGCAACTTTGGAGACTCGTAGCGGATTCTACGCATCATGTGCTGGACATTTGGGAATACAAAATTTCACACCGAGGCAGGTCTGAACTGTACGATGGGTGACCAACCTCCTGGATACGTTCTCTGTCCAGAAAATCTACGATAACATGGGACCTGTGTGCATGTACGTTGTCATAATGCAACAAGGTCCCCTCGTGCTCGAGTAATTGAACGACGCCTCGCTACATCTTCCAACTGATATGGCATACCAGTCTCCGGTGGCTGTGCGTTACCGTGCGAACAGTCTTAGACAGGAACCAGCCACCATCTGCTTGGCCACACTGCGCTCACGCCGGGATGTCTGAGTTGGCGCCCCACCAACGGCCGCCCACTGACCTGATTGTTGCATGGTGTCTGGATCGAAACTGTACAGCCAGATCTCATGATCACGGAAGACCTCCCAAACAGCATTGGAACGTCCACCATTAAACCTGGCAAGCATGGTGCGGCATCGATTCATTCAAGCTGTTTTCTGTTCTTCACTTAGCCGACGGGGTACCCAGCGTGCGCATACCTTTCTGAGGCCGAGATCCTCATGTAGGATGGTGCGGATTAATCCCGATGGCTTTCACCAGTTGTACCATCATCACCCGCGCGTCCTCCTTCAGCATCGCTTACAACACAGCAGCAATGTTTTCTGCAATGGTGGCCTCCACAGGTCGACAATACCATGCCTTATCATCCATTGACCGCTTGCCACGCTTGTATCCCGCAAACCGTTCAAACACGGTGGTTCTTGAAGGCACATCGTCACCAAACGCATCACACAATCGCTCAACAGTTGTACTGCTTTAAAGCACATTTGTGATCGTAGAAAATCATCGCTCATCACTCACATCGTTGAGTTCCATACTTACAGTTAGAATATACTGACTCTTATGACTTGTAAGCTGTGCTAGGCTGCTGCTATTGGGTTCTGTGAGTCGAAATCACTGAATAGTTTTCAGGATAGATTACAGTTCCCATTTTTCTTGTTGTCATCTGCACCTAATCTGTGTACTACGTATCCGGAAACTTGTTACTCTGCCATCGTACTAGATAATGTTCTCCTTATTGAAAAGAGAATATGGAAAGTTACGGTGAAAACAAAAAGTGGGCATATTCACTCAAACTCATCATTGTTTTTTTGGTCGATTAACATTCGACGCGGATAGATCAAGCGAGTTGTGATACGACGATTTACAAGCCAATAAACCTGTAAATCTCGATTTTGTGGCAGAAGTAGATACCGCACTGACTAGTACGGTGTGTAGCGGTTAAGAGGTATCGTATTGGATCCTAGATGAATGCATGGTACTTGCTACTGATAAAAGCAATCAGGAACTCTGTGCTTAATCTGCATAATCGGGAAATACATTTTAGTGGGCGCACAAGAAGAGTACAGTTCTTTTCAGAAAGTGCAAGGAAATAACAGGAGAACGGTGTTGCCAATTAGGGAGAACACATGTGTTTAAAAACATTGGAATTGGTGCACAGGGCACAGCAAACATTTTGTGTCTGGGGGCGTAAAAGCATAGTCTTCAGACTTTTTGAAAGGCTTCAAGAATGTGTGTCGAACAGCATAAGTGTTAAGACGAGATAACACCGAGATATTTTACGTCAGATTAACGAATGATTCAGGACGAATGGTGGGACCATACATCATAGAACGACGTCCTCAAAAATAATAACAATAAAAATACCTATTCTCGATGTTATACGATGCGCATCAAAGTAAGCATGATCAGTTTTCTACAGGTAGATAAGCGACGATTTCAGTTTGACTAAAGTATTGTCTTGACAACGTAAGTGAGTAGATTCTTGAAATCCAACACATGAGATGTGGTTTTGTGGTAACTGTTTTCATGTTGAAATAGCAAGTTGTTTTGCGAATGTGAACATGTCAATAGGCACGAATGATGATATAGATACCTACCGCAAGTAAATGGGGTTTTTCCTTCGATGAAACTGGATGGCAAAGGCAAACATTCCACATAGACAGATAGCAGAAAGGGGTTGGAATAGTTTCTTGTAAACTACCGTATTGGTTGCGGTTGCGAAAAGTCTTCTGCCCGGTAGCTGCGTGAAATATTCAGGTATTACCTTACATACATATGGGGAGACGCCGTTTTCGAACAAAACGTTTAGTAATGACAATCTATCATTGCTCTCGAAGACAGTATAGGAACAGGAACAGCAGAGTCTTGCTTTTTTTATCCAACGCATATGCAGTGGAATGCGCAAGATATGAAACTGTATCCAGCGAAAATCACCCTGACTTGTATTTAAACTGTCTGCTATCATTCATGTGATCAATTGTAAATGTTCTGGGGATAAGTAGCTTGTCATGCAGGTATTCAACAGCACGATGATGCATACCATTTGCCGAAACTTCCTTCTTACGCACTAGTGTGATTCAGGCTGCTTTCTGTACTCCTGGGATGGTACCAATCGTCAGACACCCGTTGAACATCTCTGTCAGAGGTGGCTGCAATGTTTCTGCTCACTCAGATCAATGTTCGACAGGTCATCAGCGCCACTATCCTTGTTCCCTGTAACCACTGGCGTGGTCAAATTAGTTGGAATGATCATTGTTGAGGAAGGTAGAGAGAGTGAGTTCGATGATGAGGTGAACGCTACGTTGAGCTTTTTCACCTCCACAGTACTGAGTGGTTCACTGGAATTTTCGCCGGAGAGTTGTTACAAGAGTCTTCCACAGATTACTGCAACTGTGGTTTCCTAAAACCGCTTCAGTGCAACTTAATAAACCATATCTTTTCACCTGGGAGTTAACGTGTCCATCGTCGCCTCTTATTGTCCTGGACATATTATTGTTGCGGCTAATATGGTGATAATCTACTCGAGCGATGCAGCCATGGATAATGATGTGAGACGCCTTTAAAGCGTGCTTCCATACAGTGGTCATTCCCACTAACTCACGGTTGATATTAGCGTTGGACCTTGTATTTTTTAAAAGAGTCCAATCCATCACCGGTCTGGATATCAGCTTTCTACTGCTTTTCATCGTTGACACTTTTTATAAGCTCTGCTACTGCAGATCAGCGTGATTTCTCTCCAGCCAAGCTACTGACTTTTTTAGTTAGCCACGTCCACGAATCGCTGTTTGTTGCTGTTTTCCGCTCTCTTTCACACCATGTTGCACAGGGAAGAGGTATCCACGTGCTGGATTTCATTCGTTAACATATCTTTTATAAGGATATTTTTCTGTTGCATTAAACCTTCAGCGTCCTGATCCACTTGTTATAATCTCTTATCCCGGAACTAGCGGCTTTTCAAAGGATTCACACGAGCAATATTCACCTTTTCTCCTTTTTAAGTCCAATCAACTATATCTAAAGCAGTTAGTTCCCTTCAGAAATTTGAAAAACACGGTAAGAAGACGAAAACTGGTAGATGCATACATTTCATATTGTCTCCTCAGAACCATTAACAATAACCGGTATGCAACTATATACTTAAATATGCTTGTGACCGAATAAGCATGAGGTGCAAAATGAATGACGGAAGTTCCACCCCTATGTCCACGGCAGTCTTAGGCTGCTAAATAACCGCTTTTGAACACACAGGGTCGGCTTCATCCGGCTTATCGCAACGGCTTCGGCGAAACGGAGGAAGCGGGGATTAGGGTTACGTAATCCAAGTGTGAACGCTGTTCCAAGCTCTATCCGGTGACGCGTAGTCAATGGATGTTTACCTATTGAGGAAGCTGGCGGCTTGCGCAAACACGGAACTTCAGTGGAACAGGGATGCTGGTCAATTTCACGTTGAACCCACCTTGGCACGTGTTCCTTTATTCGGGAAGTCAAAGACCGATTGGTTCTGCTTATGTAACTGTCTCCACAGTCGCACACGAATTTGTATATGCAGTGTGAGTTGGCCCCTATCGGCTGAGGTTCCTTCTTAGGAGGCACCGGCAAGTTACAGGTTCTATTGATAACCACTACCTGAGCAGCACAGTAATTTCTCTGCGTAGCAGAGATCAAACGTTTCGTGATTTTCAATACAATAAAGTCACCCTTGAAAGACAACTTGATACAGATCTTTTTCTTGGGTGCTGTATGCACCAAGTCTTTCGAACCTCGCTGTTGGCTGTTTCTCTCTATAAATCTACGTGGATTACCATTTGCAACGAGTGTTGTTGTAATTAACTCGAGCTCGTCGGCTAGACAATCAGCCGAGCAAATTCGTCTAGCATGACTAAGTGAAGTTTTCACGAGAGTCCGCTTGTACCGCACTGGTGTGAAACTGGTGAAGTGCAGGTATTGGCCGGACTAGGTTGCTTTTCCGTAGGTAGACATTCTAATGAGATCGTCATCTCTGCGACTGATGAGGATGTCTAAGAATGTCAGACAGTTCTTCTGTTCCACTTCGCAGGTGACCCGCAAGTTGGTATGTGCGCAGTTGAGTTGCTGCACCAACTGGACAATCTGCTGCTCCGATGAACAAAAAGCCAATATGTCATCCACATAACGCTTATAAAATATGGTAACTGGGCTATTTCTGTGGATATGCCTCTTTCTATCATCAGAATGAAGAAATCGGAAGTACAGAGCCTAGTGGGCTACCCATTGCCACACCATCGATTTGACGATATGGGGTGTTCTGAATGTGGAAGCCAACATTTGCTGTACACAGCAGTAAGGATTCCTTTAGAAATTCCACAGGAATTGGTAACGAATAACTAGATTGCTTAGCTAGCTCACATATGTAATCAACAGTTTGTTGTAGTGGGACGTTGGTGAATAGATTCCACATCCAAGGAACACATGATCTTATCGGAGAGGTTGATGTCATTTAAGTCACCGATAAGGGGCCAACTCACACTGCATATACAAATTCGTGTGTGACTGTGGAGACAGTTAAATAAGCAGAACCAATCGGTCTTTAACTTCCCGAATAAAGGAACACGTGCCAAGGTGGGTTCAACGTGAAAGTGACCAGCATCCCTGTTCCACTGAAGTTCCGTGTTTGCGCAAGCCGCCAGCTTCCTCAATAGGTAAACATCCATTGACTACGCGTCACCGGATAGAGCTTGGAACAGCGTTCACACTTGGATTACGTAACCCTAATCCCCGCTTCCTCCGTTTCGCCGAAGCCGTTGCGATAAGCCGGATGAAGCCGACCCTGTGTGTTCAAAAGCGGTTATTTAGCAGCCTAAGACTGCCGTGGACATAGGGGTGGAACTTCCGTCATTCATTTTGCACCTCATGCTTATTCGGTCACAAGCATATTTAAGTATATAGTTGCATACCGGTTATTGTTAATGGTTCTGAGGAGACAATACGAAATGCATGCATCTACCGGTTTTCGTCTTCTTACCGTGCTTTTCAAATCAACCATATGATTGTTCCGGTTGTGTTGCCCGTTTTATGATGCTAAGCTTTTCGACATAGACATCTTCATCTCACGTACCTGATCGGGTTCAGAGCACTGAAATGCTACACATACTGGTGCGTTGAATACTGCGCTGCTGTCGTTATTACATCACAAATTATAAGTGACTGCTGAAGACAACGAAAAGCAATTATTTAACAATACTCTCCGAAAAAGATGAATTGCTAAGAGAATCTCTACTATTGTGCACGGAGAATGTGGGTTTTCACTTCCGGAATACACCATACCGTCAGGTTGACGGCATAGCAATGGGTAGCCCATTAGGTCCTGTGTTCGCTGATTTCTTAATGTTGATGGTAGAAAGAAGCATTTCTACAGAAATATCCCAGGTGCCATACTACAAAAAATATGTCGATTATATCTTGGCTTTCTGTTCGTCGGAGCAGCAGCTCACACATTTGGTAGAACCGCTCAATGGTGCTCATGCTAACTTACGGGTTACATTTGAAATAGAACAAAACAATTGTCTACCATATCTGGACATACTCATAACTCGCAGGGAGGATGGATTGATTAAGAGGTCCATTTACCGAATATCGACTTGGTCCGGTCAGTACCTGCACTTCACCAGCTTCACACCAGTGCGGTACAAACGTACACTTGTGAAGACTCTAGTTAGTCGTGCCAGACGAATTTGTTCGGCCGACCGTCTGGACGATGAGCTAGTGTTAATTACAGCAACACTAATGTCGAATGGCTACCCTCGAAGATTTATCGAGAAACACAGCCAACCGCGAGGACCAAAGGACTTGGTGCACACGGCAGCCAAGAAGAAAGTGTATATCGAGTTACCTTTCAAAGGTGACTTAGCCACGCTGAAGACAACTAAGCGTATAATTTCGGCTACACAAGGAAGTTACTATGCTGCACAAATTGTCGTCATCAACCGAACCCGAAATTTGCCCATACCTCCAACAAAGGAAGCTCAGCCTATTGGGGCCAACTCACACTGTGTATACCAGTTTGTATGTGACTGCGGAAAAAGTTACATAGGCAGAACCAATAGAACGCTGACTTCCCGAATAAAGGAACATGTGCCAAGATGGGTTCAACGTGAAGTTGCTCAGATTACCTTCCTTCGTCAGATTCCATGTTCGCGCAGACCGCCGGCTTCCTCGATAAGCAAACACCTATTAGACTCGGGTCACCAATTAGAGCTGGACTCAGCGTTTAGTTGTGTTAAGTCACACTAATCCCCGCTTCCTTCGGTTTGCTGAAGCTGTCGCAATAAGCCGGATTAAGCCAGCCTTGTGTTCAGAAACAGTTATTTGTCAGCCTAAAGTTGCCTTGGACGTAGGTCTGAACTTCCGTCATTCATTTAGCACCTTAAGCTTGTCTGGTTGCACCCACTGTTAGCTATACCTATGCATATCGGTTGTTGTTAATGTTACTGAGGAGACAATACGAGATGCATGCATCTACCAGCCTTCGTCTTCTTTCCGTGCTTTTCAAATTGTTGAATGGAACTAACTGCTGTAAATATATATTATTGTTAGAATTAGTGGAAGGAAGTTTTATCGTTAAAAAGATCAGCTGCGACACAACGGATCCAGTCTGTACTTACTGACCTGGTCGGTCCCGAGGCTGCAACGGGAGGATGTCACACGTACCAGGTCAGCAGTGTTCCTTTGATCTTTTTTTATCCGAACTGGTACGCCATACTACACCGCTTGATCACTTCGGGGCCACAGTGAACCAAGCAAAATACTTGGAAACGAGGCATACTAAGGGGATGTCGACAAGCTTACGAAGAGCACCACCTTGCCAATATCCAGCATCGATACAACCGTACACTGTAATCTCGGTGCGTTGTGCATAGTCGTTGTCAAGCATAGTGGCGGCAGTTTAAAACATTTGAAAAAAGCCTTACATCCCGTTTTTGTTACCGCGATTTGTCACCTTACACTGTAAATTACCATGGTTCATGCTGACCCCCGTAACTGCCTTGTCGGTGTTTTGATGATATGCGATAGCATGATGTACAGCCACATGACAAACTTGTTACGGCTGGAATCGGTGATATTGTCTTAGACATTGAAGGCATTATGTTAGGGGGATCCGTGGTACCGGGCTTCAGGCGTTTAGGTTGGAATCCCCACGTTCCTGGGTCCGGACCCCGATTCCACGTGGATTTGAGCACACTTGCCTACAACTACTTGTGGCGAGGCAACATTGCAAGGTGCTGGCGTACTGGTGACACTTTTAGCAATGAAGATGCGTCAGTTTCCGTAGTTGTCACAACGATTCACGCAGCCACTGGCTCACTCTTGCCTTCTCCTTTTATCGACTTTTCACTTTTGTTTTCTCACTTTTTCCTCCCCTATTGAGTCAGTCACACTTTCACACTAGAGACCTAGTTAGTGCACGCAACAGCGTTGTTTTCTGACGCCTAACGACTGGAATTATTCCGGTAGAATGCTTGACTGCTTTGGTTTTTCACCTGACTATGCAAATGTTGTTTCATCTGGTTGTATTCCCCATTTCTCCGGAATGGATTGAATTACTTATTTCTTGTAGTTGGGTTTGTTGTTAGAGCTGTTTGCGTCAATCTCGGCATACCCACTCGGCGCATAGCCTCGGCCGGTGGCCGAGTGGTCTGCACGTTTGCTTTGCAACCATAAGGTCACCGGTTCGACTCCGTGTAGGGGTGGGCGTCCTCGCGGTATACTCAGCCCGCGCGCGACTGGTGGTGGTCGCGCGGCAGCGAAGCGCCGTTACGGCGTATAAGCTGACACATTTTTTTCATTTTCATTTCTTACTTGACATCCCGGAGATGTAGACGTTTGCCACACTTCTTTTTCGATTTTTATGAATCGCTTAAGTTCATTAACTGTGGTCGGTGCACCGGGTTCGGAGAATCGGGAGAGACTGGACAAAAATAAGTGTCATCAGATGCAATGGTTTGAATTCAGCGATAAGGGGACAAATGTAACCTCGTCATGGACATGATCTCTCTTGATAACTCCGTTTATAAAGGCGCCAAGCTGTTGTGGGATGTTTGAGTTATGTGTTCTTTTCGCACGGACACTATCACCAGTTCATGGACTACGTTATCTCTCAAAGATATCGTCTATCGAGTGACAGTTGCATCAGCCTGACGACTACGTTCCGATATCGAGGTCAGCGATGCTATGAATACCAAACAGTACAACACTCGTGTCACCTTTGAATTGAACTAGATAAGCGTAAATGACTATTTCCATGCTGTTTTGCCGCACAATTGGTTGATCGCCTCTGATTTTCAAACGCTGAGGTAGTTGGTCAAAAACTTTCGGAGCATGTGTTAGAGTCACCAAGTGAAATTCAAGTTCAACTGAACCTCTCTTGGGGCGCCTGTTGCCAAATCTTGGACAATGAAAATCAAGGTAACCAATTAGGCGGCTCCCAACCATACAAATAAATAACCATTTTCTTTCGTGTTCGTCGAGGCACATCATGTCAAGCATGATCAACATTTTTACAGCAATAATGTTTCACAATAAGTACGTAGCGTTGCAAGTAATGGGAGCAGTTTTTTGCAAACATCGGTGATTAAACACGATCTGCTTATTAATCTGTTGTAACGATACCAACGCCCTAGTCGGAGCGAATGTTCGGCTTCTAGGTACTGTGAGGTCCATCGTAGCCAGTTTCCAAATCAGATAGTCGTCCACATGCCCGCAAAAGCACTAGACTGCAGTTTCAGCCTTTTGGGCATCGTCAGTAGTGCGCATCCATCGGATCCGTCCGGATTCGAACCCGTGACCACTAGCAGATTGAACCGCCAGTCAGCAGCTTATGCCACAGTGGAGGATAAGACGCGCTATATCTCAGTTAGCTTGTAAATCATGACGGTCCGAAGCTGTCCCCCGTGGCCCAGTGTCATAAGCTGCTGACTGGCGGTTCAAGCCACTATTGGTCATGGGTTCGAATCCTGACGGATCCGATGGATGCGCACTACTGACGTTGCACAACAAGCTGAAACTACAGTCTAGTGCTTTTCCGGGCATGTGGACGATTTTCTGACTTGGAAACTGGCTGCGATGAACCTCACATAATTCCATCAAAATCCCCTACTCATGAGTACATTCTAGGTACTGTGCCTCGCGCGAACAGGCGACCGATCGAGTTCGGATTGACGCGTGCTGTGTGGCATAGTTGCCCAACCTTCTCTGCCTCACTGCATCAAGTTTAGCACGGACACTGCATTGCTAATTTGGACCCCCGACTTATACAAAGACAATAGCGTTCAACGAAAATGCTTTTACGTCTCAAGCCATAGGTGAGTCAAGGGTTGTACAGCTTGGAAATCCTAGTGCCACTGGCTTCGTTATTAGAAGATAGTCGTTAAGGCGACGCACGTGTCACCCGATAAACGGTATCGCTGAAGGGTCACACAGTCAATGAACTGACAACAGTGTTCGAATGGAGAGAACAGTATCTTCCGATAACACTATCATCGATAAGGAATTACGTAATTATCTCACTGCACGAGTGTCGCTGATCCATGCAGTAACACTTGTCGCACATTAGTGTTGTAACCCCTTGTCCGATGCATTCACCTACTGCTATATGTACAATTGACCGCGGGTGGAAGCTAGGTACTTACCTTGTTAATGTGTATCGTATTTTCCTCCAGATTTGGTACGACCGCCCAAGGATGTAACCCAATCAACAGATCAATGAACCCGTCTGTCAATTTCAACTGTTTTTTGAAAGGTGTTAGCTTCTTTTCGAATCCAACATTTAGACAGACCTGACTGATCGATGCTGCAAGGCTGGTGTTGACTGACAGCAACCAGAACACTTGGCTCAGAGGATAGTCTAGAGCCATGGCCATAACCCCAACATACAAGTATTCCCGGTGATTGCCATAATCACAATTGTACCCTTAATTAACTTTTAACTGGACTTGCGACCTCTGCTTCATTTCGCTTTCTGTTGAGTGAAACGTTGAGTTATGCTCTTCATGAAAGATCCGCTAGTGCAGCCTGTTTCCAGATTTTCTATGCATATTCTTTTGTTCGCCACCATTTCTTGCTCACTTTGTGTCCACTGCAACCGTACTGTTTCAATGCATTTCACTTAATTTCCCCTATTTGCATTGGTGATGCGCTTCCTCGCCATGTGATATTTCTTCTTTTTCTCCCGACAGCCGTGTCGAAATAACCCTCAAGTCATCCGATATCGAGCTTCGGTTCGATGGAACCACTGGTTTGCTGAAAGTGAGTTGTATTTGACCTTACCCTCTAAAGACCCTTCTTACCCACCCTCCTAATACAACATGCATACAGCGGTTTTTTTTAAGATTATTCCGCTTCCAGTCATGCTCTGATCCACTTTCCCTTCCATTTGTGTGCAGCGTTTCGTTGACTTGCATTCCGGGTTGCGTGTGGATGCCTCGATCGACTTTGTTTTATACCGCACCTCGAAAGATAGTCCTGGCAGTGGGGCGTACTTGTTCGTACCAACCGGACATGAGGAGGTGAGATGAGCCACATGTTTTGTTTTATCCTATACGGTCACCTTACTCTGTTTCCTCTTACCATGGTGTTTGATACTCCCTGTAGCCCCCTTATCCACCATTATCTCACTTGTAAATATTACCTTCACTTTATACTTGGCTGGACTGTAGTCGTTGGCGTTCGCCTGCTCGTCTATCTTGACTACGGCATATCAGGTGGTGGGCAACTGTTTACAGGATGTAGAGACTCAGCTGGTTTAACTTGCTTCACAGGTTCACGGAAGTAGTATATCAGTTGCTCACCGGCTGTCATATATTCTCGAGCAGACATTCACTTGGCATGGAGTTCACACCTACCTTCTAACGCGATGAAACAGTGTACGTCATTGAAGTTAATGGAAATTGTGCGTGTCTACCCAAAAAGACTACACAACACGATGCTGTTCGACTTCTTTCGATCTCTTCAGACCCCGGACACGGGACCATTGCGGTGTTACTTGGGACCTCTACCCCTTTGGCCACCGATTCACAACGGGCGACGCTCGACACAACAGTTAACGACTGATTGGAGGGCCATTTTGAGGTACTCATTATGTAGTTGGATTGCGACAGGTGATCTCCTCTTCTGAATTGCCAGGACAGCAGGCTTGTTGGCTCTTGTTCAACAATCTCGAACGGCTCGGCCTCTGCCGAACTCTATTTCAACTATCAGAATCGCTCGCCTACTATACCTCAAACATCATTTCCTTCATCTTACAATTCCCTTGTCTCGTTATATTCCCCCAACGCATCGTCCCAGCAGCGAACGCCCCCGGCCGATACCAATACAGCAACACCAATGGCTGCACTGCCTCAACAGCCGTTCACGGCATCTGAGTCACAGCAAGTGGACAATTTACCAGACTTAACGACCGACGCCATACTCTTGCATTATTGTGCATTATTGCGCTCTTTTTCCACAAGCGTGGGCCTAGCTCAATACCTGGCTTGCCACTGCAGCAACGTAACGGGATTTTTGGCTAATACTGTCGTTATCAACTGGACGGAGTTCAAATACTCATCGTGCAGCAAAACATTCAAGCGCAAGCATGCTTTCTCTCAGCACCGCCGTCAAGTCCATACGGATGCTTACAATGCAGACGGTTTGCTGCGGCTATTCAACCACCAGTGCAACTGGTCTGCGCTAGAGGACCAGACACATTTTGCCTGCGCCAAGGATGTGGCACCTCTCCACCCCATTCCGCATCCGATTTCCTTACCAATCAAATGACTGCATTAAAAAGCGTTCACAAGATCTCAGTTGGAACATCATGGGAGCAAGTGAACGCCTCTATAACTGCTCAGTCGTTTCAGTTGCGCACGCCGCCACACCATCTCTCCTTCTCACCCAGTCGCCACGTTCCCCTTACTACCCTTTGACCGAAGAGATCCACCCACCACTCCATTTGAGCTCCGCAGGCATGATTTCACCCCTCGTGGCGCGGTTCCCATCTGAGTGACCATCAAGCCGACTACAGTCACGCTGAATGTCAGCACACACAACAAACGTTGACGTGAGCTGGCGACAGCCCGCCGCTCTGTCCTCTATAGTCTATCGATATCCTCAGCCTCACTATGAGGAAATCACTCAAGGGTCCATTTGGTTGAATCATGCGAAGCTCGCTATAAATACCTTTGACCTAGTTACAGAAATCACAAGTGACCCGGCTGCCTTTCAACATCTTATGGCGAAAGCCAGAGAAAAACTGGCCCAATGCAACTCACAAACTGAACACCATGCAAGTTCTTTGCAAACAGTTATTGAAGATCTGCAAACGGGGTACTCATTTACGGCATTCAGTAACTCTGGGGAAAGAATGTGCTCAACCCTATTCCCTCACACATGGCGGCCCAGTAAGCGCAGACGACGAACATTTACAGTATCAAACAATCGTCAACGATGGCGAGTTCAATACGGTGACGTAAAACGCCTCTACCATTTGCAAAGAAAAGACGCTGCAGCTGCAATACTCGATGCTCGTTGGTACACGTTATTAGTGCCGCATGAAGAGGTGATCCCGGGCTTCGACGACTTCTGTATGGATGTGCTCTCGCAACCACCAATCTCTGATAATCGTGTACGACGGGATTGTAGAAATAGTATCTAGAATCTCATAAAACCCATAACCATTGAGGAAACGAGTTGTAAACTGCGAGTGATGGACCGTATCCCACCAAATTACATCAGTCCAGTGGATCCCAGATTCATTACATCTTTCTTAATGTGCTTATTGGTTTGTTCCCCTTATCCTACTCACATGAACTTGGCCCGTGTAACGTTCGTGCCGAAAATCCCCAACTCCACTCTGAAGACTTTCGCCCAATTTCCGTAACTTCAGTCTTCACTCATCTTTATCGAATTTTATTCGTTCGCTGGATTCCTGCATTCCCAGCTGACCGTCTTCAATTTGGTTTTCTTCCTAGAGTTGGCTGCTTTTAAGCCCCCCGATATTACACCACACTAAGATATTCACACTTGAACGGTATCTTGACATTTCAAAATCCTTTGATTTCGTTTCTCACTTTTCCCTGTTTTGCACAGCCACATCTTCCGGTTTCCCCTCTTTTCTTCTACATCACCTGTAGTCTTATTACTCCTCCTGAATTTCAGCCATCCTCGGTCTATGGATTCACCCAGGGCTGGAGTCCGTCAGGAAGATTCACTTTCTCCCTTGATTTTCATCATGGCACATGAGGAAGCATTGTACACACAGTCTGACACACAGTGGATTTCCCCAGCAGGTCCAATCGATCACACCGCTTACGCAGATGATGTCGTACTGTTTGGTCGTGACCGATAATCCCTGATCGAACATCTAGGGCGATTTAGGTAAGATATACAGCATCTTGGATTACCAATAAACCACATGCAATCGATGGTACTGGAAATCACCATCGACAGAAAAAGAAAAAAAGTTGCTTATTTTGACCACTGCGCAGCTCCCTGTGGTGCCCTCCAGATCCCCTCGATCCAGCCATTCGGGGAATTCTGACTACTTGGATCCCCTTTTGATTGGAAGGGCACAAGCACGATTGGACAGTGTGATCAACAGTTGGATTAACAGCGTTTTACTAGCTCCGATGCCAGTAATTGCTAAATTAGTTGCAGTTACGCAAGCAATGTCCGAGTGTTATTACCTAGAGCTTCATAGAGAGCCTTCAAAGTGTACCCTGGAACGTTAGCAAACATGTGGGCTTGCGCTCGGAGAATGTGGTGGTTGTGTATGTATGTGTGGTTTGGCAAAGCTTCTGCTACAAGTGCATTAAACGACAATGTAGAGAGAATACGGTTTTGATTTCGGTTCTGTCAGTTAGCACTAGTGCTCCCGAGTTGAACGAGCCCAAGCGCAAAGGTGGACGCTGAGATGATGATGGAAAACGCGCTGAAAGTCAGAGCACTGAAACTGCACAACAAGCACGCAATGATTGATGATCCGACTTATTTTTCTCTAGGGCACCTTGATTTTACCTTTCCGGACCCCTTTCGTCACCTGTTCTCACAACGATCTTCCCAGACTATCTGTTTGCTAGATTTTTCCCGTATTACTCCAAGGACTGCCTCATCTTCCAGCGGAAACAATACCTTTTGGTTAATATTCTGGTCATCTTCCCCACTTACTTACTGTATCTGGACTGTTTTGCCTCCCTAATCAAGGATGCCCTTAATCTTGCTCTCTGGTCCCGTGCCCTTACATATTTACTTCTCAGTTTGGTTTATCCAGGGGTTTTATAAAAGTGTCATTTTGGGTTCCGCCACCGCTTCTGACGCTGGGCTCATTTTGTGCTACATCCCGTTGATTGTGGAGCATCTGTTAAGTGAGACTAGTTCATTCTCCGTCGCAGGGCAGCTCTATCTCTTGCGTTGTGATCTTTGATAATGAGAAGAGAGATTTGACGTTTCATGAAAACCTTACTTTCAAACCTGATCCTTAATATGCCTAAACTAACAGTCCTTTTGTTCCTTTCAGGTGATGACGATGCCTACACAGCCCTCGATCCGCGTCCTTCGTGGCCCTCTGACAGAGGAAGTAACTGTCTTCACTCCTCTGGTAAATCACACCGTTCGTTTGTTTAAGGACGGTGAGTTTGCAGTTTCCGCTATGCCATGAATATTTGTCACACTTTCCTGCGGGTTTCGGCCAGTCTATTTTGATGTATCTCTCTTGTCAGTGATTCGCCTACTCACTTTTGGCACAGACACAACGGATTCACATGTCTCGACGCGCCTCTGCTCACTCTCCGCTTTCATGGGAACTCACATGTTTCGCTACACCTCCGCCTTCTTACGCAATAACGTTCAGATCGTGTTATGTGGAAATTAACATGCTTCGCCAAACTAGACACATCCTCTAGGCTGTATAGCTTACTATTCACATTCGTCAGGACACAAATGCACTCTGTCGACAGCCTGTCCACTCTTTCTCTGTTGGATTTTGGTGCGTCTGCGGTGTATGCTTAAATCACGTACGTAAGAAACCGTTCCGACAAGAGCCTGTCATTCGTTTCTGGAGTAAAACTCGCGGTGACTGTGTCGCACTTCCTGACTAAGCCAGCCGTTACAAATAGGCCGTTTAACACGCTCCAATTCTATTACACCATTTCTCAGTCAATCGCATCCATAGTACAATCCAATTTCTACTTAAGGTGCGGTCAAATTACATCCAGTTGTGTACACACGCATATAACGAATCACCCAATGGAATATCAGACAAGCAAACACTACGAAATGTCAGCATGGCTGTTGAGCCCAGACCGAGTTGCAGCGCAGAGCGATCGCGTTTAGGGATGAATCTAGCAATCACTGGTTACACTGACGCTGGGCCCACGCACGCTGGGAGACACCCACGCGGTCAAATTCGAGTGAGCAGCAGTTGAAGTCTCTATTCACGATCCTCAGCTCGTCTATGAGTGCCGTGTTTTCGTGCACGCTAGCATTGTACAGTGGGAAGTGTGAGAGCAGACGGGCTGGTCCAGTTCATAAAGCCAGTGACGTAAAGGCAAGGCTGAGTACGTAGTCAAGATGAACCTCTTCACGGGGCGGAGTATGTGCGGGATACGGGGCCAACGCAGAAGTGAGACAGTGCGTCCGGAGTGTGAAACCTGATCAAGCAGGCCGTGTATGAAATCAAGGCGGTTACACAAAAAAGGGTGGGGAGGAAAACCAGATTCCTGTTCCAAGAGAAAATAGAGAAGAGAAAAAGAGAAGCGCGGAGGACCCAAGTGAATAGCGTCGTTATGTTGCTCCCCGCAAACTGCTGCTTAGTTGTTTTATTTAAATATCGTCTCAGGCTATATTGCTGTCTCATAGCTGGCTTGAGGTTTGTTTTAAGGCGCCAGTTACTTTCATTTGGATCCTTTGATAAAGAATAAATTGCACGACTTAGAAGGCTTCTCGAACGGTCTGGCTGCTTATGAAATACTCGTTCTAGCACTTTGTGGCATGGCGGGTTATCGCAGATCAGAAGACAGAATTCGATAAAGGTTGAGCCATTGGTGTCCCGCGTGCGGGTACCTTAAGAAATGGAACAGCTGCTGTGACACACTAACGGATAATTATATTTCTACATCCAATCGTCTTTAATGTTCCCTATTGATACCTATTGAACTATGCAACACACCTTATATAAGATTTGCGCAATAACAAACATGACTTTCTACGATTCCACGAGAAGTATCAAGAGCATGGACGTCCATTGTTGTTTAAATTCAATAGTCCGTCCGATGCAACTAAACATATTCAATGCGGACCACTAATCCCATCGTCTACGGTATCCAAATTCGTCGCCGATGATGGTTGGCGGCGGATTTGCGTGCCACTGTGATCAGCCACAGGACGCCTGCGCCTACATAGGGACCATGGATGGCTTGCGCTGCACCACCCACAGCTCCATCCACACACGCCATATGCAGTGTAAATCCGAAGGAATAAGACCGGGAGGCATGTGGATGGGAGCCACGTTTCCTCAACGGAGCCGGCCCACAGCATTAGGACAAAATTACAAACCCACCACCTGAAATAAAGAGACTCAGCATGCAAGCACGCGGTTAGTAAATCGAATGCAGCGCACCTACAACCGCTGCGCCGGTTCTGTCTACTTTCTCTGCAGGACAAGTTGTCGCTGCGGTGGCGGTCTTGAGTGGCCTCGTTGATGGCTCACTAGCTCTGCCTGACTCAGGCACTCGCGACCGCATGTGCTACGGCACCATGCGCTCGATGTCGATGGAGTACAACCCATCGGTGCTTGTCGCTTCCGCACTTGCCGCTTTTTCTGTGCATGTATGAGGTCATTCTTCCGCACTTCGGCAACTGCCTTCGTGATTAGATCGCGCCATGCACGCCGATCAACCGCCTTCGATTCCCATGACCTGCAGTCAAGATTAGAGCGTGAGGTGTCTCAGCAAAAGTATGCTGCCCACTACGTACATTCCACTACGGCGCAACACTTCCGTGTCCCCAACTCTGTCGTCCCATCTGATGAGCAGAATCCGCGAAGCATTTTCCGGAATGCGTGACAATAACTATTCTGGTAGTAAACGATACGTTGCTCGAGGACACCTGCCCAGAAAAGACACAAATGCAGACATCACACAATGAGAACTCAGTGACTGCGATTGACGCAAGCTACAAAACACAGAACTTGATTGCACAGACGAGTAACGCCTCATCTTGCAAATTAGCACTTGCACATCTCTCGCTAATGTCCCAACAACGTCGTGTTCATCAACAATTAGCAAACATCAAAGCTGCATCGTGAAACACCTCTAACAGCCCCAATGCAGGCGAAGCCCTAGCGACCCCAAGGTAAAACAAGGCCAGATATAGTCAAACTTATCTAAGGCGACCACACAAGGGACCGACAAAAAGTGGTCGCCTTGGACAGGTGGTCGCCATGGACAGTACTCAGAGGAGAAAACCTTGGGGATTCTTTTGTATAGTCGCCATAGAAGGTTGGACTGTACCATATTTCGGCAACATAAACGGGTATAGAACCATCAGCTGCCTCCAGTCCAGTAGTTGTCCTTAATGTCCCCGAGGGAATTTCTGAGAAGCAGTCCTAGATAAATTGAGGGCATACGCTCTGTAATCCACAGGTTTCCGGTACTCGACTCTCACTAAATACCCACTTACACTTCAGAAACGAAGAAACACTGAATAAACATTGCAACAACTTGTGGAACTTCACTCCGTATCCGAAGCTACGCGTCACTCACCATAATACCAAAAGTCGTTCACCCAAATTAGCTTCAGTGCCACTATCAAACCAGCCTGTTGCTTCAGTTTTTCGCCCTAACATATGTCAACATTTTTCAGTCACTAGCCATCTACCAGGTTGCCAGTAGCCGAATTCCACAAAACCAGCCAGGTTTAACTATCCTTTTCCTAACGAAGTAGTGCAGGTATATATGCGTACGTGCTGAATAAGCAGGAAAGTGTAAGAGTCGACGGTCTAACAAATCATTTGCAAAAGAATTTGTAAGATCGCAATCAAACATTTGTCAGATATCCTATCCATTCTAAAGCTGGGAAATATCCCGTTCCGTCCGGTAGCTGTCTTGTCTATTTCAGCCAAACTCTAGCTGTGTGACTCGTATAGGAATCATAGGGATGGAATGTGATTCGCTTCCTATGGATAATCGAAGCAAACACAATGTTCATTTGAGCACATTGTAGGCATTTTGCTCCTTTATACTTTATTGACAACTTGATTCCGGGGTTGAACGCTAGCTTGAGCTGCGCGTCGAGGATTTCCGCTGCACCAGATTTGACATTATCGCGCAATAGCATAAGACACAGTGCTTACTCTGTCGTTTCTAAGGTGCTCTGCGAAAACAATCGTTTCAGATACTTTAGCTTTCTCGTATGTTAGTGAGATATGACGAGATGTCAGAAGGCTGTAAGACAGCAACTCAAAACGATCTCCTGAAAGATCAGTCGGGAATATATCATCATCCACCATAAATATTAAGATGACTACAACTTATCAGCTGTTTTAAGTTTGCAGGGTCGGAGGGCATGTACTGTGGTCTGTCTACCTCAGAGACTCGACGTCGGCTTGTTATTTCGGTACGTCATCAAAGTGAGGTGGCCAGTCGGCTTTTTTCGTAGAGTACCATAAAGTAATAAATTGTTCACCTGGGTCCTTCGCGCTTTATTTGTGCCTTCACTTAGAACGAAATTTCGTCTGATTCATTTAGCCTTCTTTGTGAAACCGTTCTGACTTCATTCACAATGGGCTTGATTGCGCCTCACACTCCGGCCACACTGTCTCACTTCTGCGTTGGCCCCGTATCCTGCACATGCTCAGTCCCGCAACTACGGACCGGTGTTGACTCAGCCTTGCCTTTACGTCACTGGCTTCATGAACTGGACCAGCCCGTCTGCTCTCACACTTCCCACTGTACAATGCTAGCGCGCACGGACACAATGTACGCATGGCACTCAGACAAGCGAATGGCTGAGGACCGTGTATAGAGACTTCAACTGCTGCTCGCTCGAATTTGACCGCGTGGGTGTCTCCCAGCGTCAGTGCAACCAGTGTTTGCTAGATTCATCCCTAAACGCGATCGCTCAGCGCTGCAAATGGATCTGGCTCAACAGCCATGCTGACATTTCGTAGTGTTTGCTTGTCCGATATTCGATTGGCTGATTCGTCGCAACGAAAAGTACGCGGTTATATGCCTGTGTACACAACTGGGATGTAATTTGACTGCCCTATGGACTAAGTTGTGTTAATTTTGGGGGAGCATGACTTCCTTAAGGATCCATTGGGTTGTACTGTGAATGCAGTTAGTTGCAAGTTATGTAGTATATTTTATTCTCGGATGTCCTCTCGATCCAAGTTCCTGAGTGGTATTTAGTGTGTTATGAGCCATTGTTTCATTTACGCCAATAGGACGACAATCATTTTCATCTACTGTTCTGAATATCAGCCGAAGCATCAAGCTGTTTTAAGAACATTTACGTCAATTACTTGAGGTGTGACACACCTTCTCATTGGTTTCCATCTACTCTACTTCCTTTTCCAGAGGCGAACACTTCCGTTTTGACATATTATTACCTAGCAGTTTCTCCAACCCACTTTCACAACAGCCAGTGCATTCTGATTTTGGCTCAGATTTGTAGGTTGCAGAGAACTACATCAACCCAACTGGGATCGCACAGAAGCCATGACTGACGTTTCACGATTTAGACCATTCCAAGCCTCGAGTAACAACGACCGATCGTTGCAATATATCATTACACCTAAAATACCAGTTTGACCCAGCGGTTTTGGCCCTCCCTTCTGACGCTAGCTCATATTCGTCAGAACTTCGTGTGACAGTGACTTCTCAAGATGCCCCGGCTAATACATTGATCTTGTGGGCATCATTTGTCTGAACCGTTGTAGTATGCGTTCGCTAAGAAGTACGTTGCTCCTACTCGTCTCGAAATGATAACATGCTTTTGATCTAGTCTCCCAGCATCAGTTTAGTCTTGTTTTTTCTAATTCACACAATGTCACCGATGTTTTTGTAACCATGTAACCGTGGCTGCCTTCATTGTTTGGCTTCCCCCCCCCCCCCACAAGTTCTGTAGCCTTGTGCTTCGGATTACCCGTATTCCACCGCGCTGTGGATTTCGCTCAACCTGGCTGTCTGTGCGCATGCACAGTTCCCGCTTGGTTTGAGGTGTCATTTGAAAGTATTTATTGTGTGGTTGGATTGCAACGTACAATCTCAATGTGGACCTCGGAACTCGGTGACTTAGAGGTAGCGGTTTTAACTAACATCTCAAAGGCCCCGGGTTCAAATGTCTGCTATCCACACCTGATAAGATCAAATAAGTTCGTAACAGCCCTTGGAGTGCAGTGTTTTCATGTGAGAAACATCCAGTATCCCACCGTTTCCACTTGTATTGAACAAGAGCCAAGTCGCACGGCGACCAACACGCAGCCTATACACGTTCACGTTGTTGTCATTGTATCACATGAACAGCGTTTTCCTTGTTAACAGCGTTGTTCGATCCACAGGTGCACATGCCTGAATTCTTCGTTTTTTCCGCTTTTTCCATTGCTTACTTTTTGTCATGTTGACAGGTCGATCACCCTCCGCTTCGGTTCAAATCGAAAACGTTGTGAATCTGAGTAACCACTCGAACTTAGAGTTAGTGATGCGTATTCGGTCCAACGTTTCTACGCCGGATCGCTCTTTCTACACGGATTCCAATTGTTTCCAAGTACGTCAACCACACGCTGTCCACTACTGCTCTGCCTTGCGTTTTATCTCTGTTTGCGGACATAAACTTAGGTCTCATCCATCTCGTGAAGACTGGGTTGCCACCCGGAGCTTATCCAGCAGCTCTCGTTTTACGAATGCACCCTCCTCCTTTATGTCAGACTCCAGTATTATCTCAAGAATAGGCATTCTCTTGGTTTCCGTTAGTTACTGTAGGATGATAAATGCTCATCTATAATGAGTACTTCGTGAACAAGCAGTGCATCAAACTTTGCTTGGTTGCGAAAGCTGGCTCATCAGATCGACAGAAATAAAGTGTATAGTTGCTTTTAGTCATCACTGTCCTCCCAGTTTAGCTCATGTCTGGTGAGAACTCCGCGTAAAGTATGAGCGTGTTCGACATCTTATTTATGGCATAGGAAGAACAAGTGAACCGCTCAGCACCATTGTACCACGCATTTGGCTCCGATGGCTGGGTCACGTGTTTCGCATGCTAGCACACTGATTTCCACGTCGTGCGTTGTTTGCTTGACCGGAGTCGATGGAAGAAGCGGAGGGGAGGCCAAGAGGAATAAAGTCCCTCCCTTCGAATTTGGTGTCCGTTAGTGTCGTGTTTCCACCGACAGTACAGATAACCGATGCTACCAATCTAGTTACGAATCAGCAAATCAGGAAAACAAATCAGAAAAACAAAAACCTCTGGCGGAACTTGTACGGAGCAGACAGATTGTACAACCAAAATATTGGGTGAAAATAAATAGTTCCTAATAGAAAAAACATAATTGAAAGTTCCTGACTATAGCAACTACTAAATGCGCAAAAACGCTTGTTGGCTGAGCAAGTAGTGTGCTTACTGGAGGGCTTCAAGGTAAGTCATTCTGATTGGTCCATTTCAAGGTATACGATGCCATTGGCTTACTCCCATTGGTTAGACAGTCGGCTACAGGCGGCATACAACCAATCTTCTGCGGACTGCTCCAGACAGAGAGAGCTAACTTCGATAGCTGCTATGGACGGGCTCCGGTAACTGTTGGTGCCTTCCGACTGCCGGGCTGGAGTTCCAAGAACAATTAGCTCACTTGCTTGATTACACCTATTGACATGGCGAGAAGCCGACTTCATTGACGTTTGTGTTATGATTTTCTTTGTTCTTCTTCATCCCGCTCAGCTTTTTTCTCCAAGCACGACCTCACATCCGATGCGTAATATGATACTGAGGTTGCCTTTGTTTTTAGTTTATGTTTTGTAATGTTTAACATTTCTTTCTCATATATCTTATCTTTTTATATTGCGGCCCAGCAGCTGAGATTTTTTCCACCTTTAGCTGACGTATAATGATGATGGTTATATAATTGCATCGGACTTACAATGTGGTTCCCCTTTGCGAGCGCTTCACGCTTTGGCAAATGTCTGACACTCCCAAGGTGCACTTGACTGTTACAAGACCGGGTCGACACACCACTAGTTCTCATTATCACTGACCAACACTCGAATTGGTCAACCTGTTCACTTATCCAAGACCTTTGGACGTTCTTCTGTTCAAATACAAAAGGCTTGGTCAAGGCCAGTCTTTCTAAAGCAAGTTAATGGCTGTCAGGTTCACAAATGCGCGTAACCATCCCTGACGTACTTCGCTTCATCGAGCCTTGTGTTGAAGAGTTCAGTGTGTTGGATTGTCAGTATATCCCTCATTCATTCTTTCCTTTTTCTCCTCTCTCTTCTGCCAGCCCTTCCGCATTCGTATGATGAGTTTTCTGACTTGCGCAAAGTACCATTGTGTCTGCCCATTACCTTAACTTATGCTGCCTCAGTTTACGCGGAACAACAGTTTCACGCCTATCTAGTGTGAACAGAGTGCGTCGCTTACGGTTAGCTTTCTGTACCCAACTCTTCCGTCGGTTGCGCGCACCGCCCCTGTAACTTTTCAACTTCGTCATTGAGCTGCTTTTACTCAATTTGGCTGATGACACCTTGTATGGCGACGACCTTCATGAGATGCAACGATGTTTGCCGGATCGGTGCTTGAAGCGTGTAACAGTTGGATGCGCTTTGCCCTGCAAGTGCGAAGCCCTCTTACAGGACTAACGGACACCCTTCGTCTACTGTATCGGAAAGGCACACTTTGAACTGTTACGCATGTTTTTGTTCATCTCAGGAGCTGTTTCTTCCGATAGTACTCTTTAGAGGAGATATCACTTCGTATTACCAGAACCCAATCGGTCTTTGGCATCATCGTACCATTTCGTTCTCGTTATAGGACAGGGTTTCCATGGCTCGCGATACTGTAGTATAAGCGGAAAATTTAGGTAGATCCTTTTATACGATGTGCGTAGACTCTCGACCTACGGCAATGGCCGTTTGCGGAGGAGTACCAGCGTGGGACCGCAACACCAGGTGTGCAATGCTTACACAGGTCACCGTGCATTGGGCGAGGCGAATCTTCTCCTCCTAGTTTGTTTTGTCGCACCTATTGAAATGGATTAGTAACGTCGTGCGCATGTCTAACAAGCACATAAGACTACACTAGGAGAGGCCACGTGGAACTCAGCTTGTTATTTGCTGATAAAGCATATAATCCTTTCCTTATTGTCTAGCCATAATTGGCAATCTAGGTCTTCCCAGCTGGTGACCAAAAGATGAAGATCGCCATTGGCTTCTACACTCGAAGCAATGGCACAAAACCGGTAGGTTTTAATTAACTCGTGATTTCGAATGAATTAGCTCTTAGGATGTTCCGAGAAAGCGAAAACTGTATGGGAAAAGGCGAAATATTGTTCTTTTTCTCAATTACTGATTTATTCTTATGGGCACCGCACATCTTATCTTTCTTGGTTCACATTTCCCGTGGTTTACAATTAATCGATGTCTATTCTGTAGGATGATATCAACAATGGTTGGCGGCATCCGATTCCAGGGTTGTCTGCGGCCACAGAAGGACCATGGGTGGCTTGCGCTGCACCACCAACAGCTTCATTCACACACCCATATCCAGTGTAAACTCTAAAGCATGTGGATGGGAACCACCTTTCATCGACGGAGCCGGCCCACACTCCTTCAAGATACACAGTGGCAACATTCCGGTCTGTCTAATTGGGGAATCATGCATACCAGATGGAGTACACTCTATCGGCGCCTGTCGTTTCCGCACATGTCGCTGTTTCTCCGCATACATTTGAGGGCTTTCTCCTGCACCTCGGCAAGTAACTTCGTGCTCAGATCGCACCATGCATGCTGATCAAGCGCCTTCGATTCCCAACCTCTGAAATCAGCATTAGAACGTGATTGGCTCACGTTGATGATGTCTTGGTAACGAAACCTCGACTTTCCCACATTCCGCTTTCCCCATATATATATATATATATATACATATCAGGGCGGAGGTGCAGCTGAGTGGACAGATCTTGGGTGACTGCAGTTGTCTGTGGTGTGAAGCAAGACTGTGTCCTGGCTCCTGCCCTGTTTAATAGTTATCTTCATGCTATGATGTTGTGTGCGTTTGACGCGGCTTGTGCTTACGGTGTTCGTGTAGAACACTGTCTTGATGGTGGGTTACTGAACATCCGTCGTTTTGGTGCGAGAACCCTAGTCTGTGAGACAACTATACATATGTTGATGTTCGCTGACCACTGTGCTTTGTTTGCACACAACGCGGACGGGTTGCAGCACGACTTCGGCTTTCGCTTTGGCAGCGGCCAAATTCGAGCTCACCATCAACATACACAAAACTGCCTCTTTTTCAGTCTTCACCGGAATTGCAATCTGTAATGGTTCCGCAAATCAATATTGGGCATGACGTATAGGAAACCGCCTCCAGCTTCTACCTTGGTAGTGTGGTTTCGACTGACCAGTAAATGTACGGCTTCGTATCGGCGTCTGGAAGTCAGCGGTGACATTTGGGAAGTTAGTACCGATTGTGGAACAACCATCAGCTTACTGTTGGCACGAAGCTGATGGTGTACAAATCCATGGTGTTATCCGTTCTTCTATACGGCAGCGAAACGCGCACAATATCCCAGCGGTTTCATCAAACGTGTCTGCGACGGATTCTCCGCATTGGTTGGTGCGACAGAGTTGCAGACACAGAAGTATTGCGCCCAAGTGGAATGTATGCAGTGGACAGCATACTATTGTTGAGACGCCTGAGATGGCTCGGTCATGTGTGGCGTATGGATTCGACGCGGTTACCGAAGTAGCTGTCATATGGTCAGCTGAGAGTTGTGTAACCGAAGCTTTCTTACCAAGTCATGAGCTTTTCACGTTGGGAATCGAAGGCGGTTGATCAGCGTGCATGGCGCAGTCTGATCACGAAAGCAGTTGCCGAAGTGCAGGAGAAAGCCCTTGTGTATGCAGAGAAGAAGCAACAGGTGCGGAAACCGCAGGCGCAGATGTAGTGTACTCCATGGATGTCGTGCGCATAGTGTTGCAGCACATGCGGTCGCGAGTGCCTGAGTCAGGCAGTCCTAGTGAGTCCACTCTGGTCCAGCACCGAAACAACGACGGGCTATTTAGAGAACGTGAGCAGAACCGGCGCAACTTTGGTAAGCACGCTGCATGCGCTGCCATTCGATTCACTAACCGAGTGTTTGCCTGTTGAGTTTATTCTTCTCAAGTCATTGGTTTGCAATATTGTCTTAACGCTTATTTAGTTATCCTCTTTTAATGTCTACCTAAATAATCTATTAACTTTCACACCTCGCTTAAACGATAGGTGGTTAACTTCGTTTATTTTTTTCGTTTGTTGCATTTTTTGTTCTCTTGTTCTGACATCTTGAAGTTATTGCGCATATTTTGATAACCCATTTATTTCACATGCATATTTAGCGAAGAGTTATGCCGGCATATCCGTATGCTGTTTTCGATCCGTTTTATTTGATGATGTCATTTCAAGTGATTGGCTTGCTCGACAACCCCCGTGTGTGGTTGCGATTGATGTGCATGTTGAAGACAGTTGTATGTTGCTGGATGGGCGGGGTGCACGGTCCTCATGGCTGTGTTACGCTCGAAGCTTTGTTCCGTCCAGTGTGGAACGGACTACCGTTTAGCCACCACCTTGTGTGCGTTTGATTCCCCAAGTACAGCGTGTTGCGTGCCTGGTTCGTCGAGCCGCGTCAAGAGAAAGAACTCACACCAGCTTTGCACACAAGCGTTCTATTCACACGTCTGAGGTAATGTACAATTAGCTGTGATTTCAAAAGCTCACCCGCCCACTTAATCGATCGCCTGATCGACCACACTGAGGCGAGCGATTTCCTTCGCCCTAGCTATCAGCCACCATCACATCCGTTCCTTTTTTCGTTGTTTTGGTGTTCCATGTTTCGTATCACCTTCCAATGTGACAGAGCTTTCGTACCTGGGATGCGATGTTAGTTGGCTTATTTTGCTGATGCGGCTTCTCGTCTGAGTGCTGTGCCTGTTCACCAAATCGCCAATTCAGCCGAATTCTATAGTTTCCCTATTTTTTCCGACGCCCTTCAACTCTAGGTATCTGTTTACGCCATATTTTATCTCCAGGCGCTAGAGTATGAGACTGCCTGGGTCGGTGTTTTTACGCGTTTTTCGTCGCCGTGAAGGCTTTCGAAAACGGTCTTGCAAAGGATTAGTGGCATTTTTTAAATTGCAAATGTACGGTGGTTCCGGGATCAGCTTGCGGTTGAATTACTTGTTCCTGAATCGCCAGTTTTGCACTAGCGCATCCCTCCTCGTTATCGTCCAACTTATTTACTGAAATCTCTTGGTCTTCTTGCTGATTTATACTATCAAGTGACCAACGTTCGTCACTCGACAGCTACGGGCGAAATGGTTCAAGTGGCCTTCACAATAATCACCAAATCTCTCAAACGTTTCTGAAAGATCCGGTTCTTGGTCATGATCGCATCACCGCCGATGGCGTATCTGATCATGGCTAACTGACACGGCATATACCCATCCAACTCTATCAGTATCGCGAAGCTCATCCACTTCGTTCTGCCCAGGCGCCAGGTTTCGGGCAGTGAACACTCCGACATCTGTAATGGAGTCTGCATCGTGGCAAACGGTTGCCAGCCAAAGCAAGGCTGCTGATTGCTTTTCGCGTTCTTCTTTTCCTCTCTCACCATGTTGCCAGCCGTATCAAGAAAGAACTCACATCGGCTGTGCACACAAGCGTTCTATTCACAAGTCTGAGGTAATGTACAAATAGATGTGATTTTAAAAACTCACTCGCCCACACTGAGGTGGGCGATTCCCTTCGTCCCAGCTTTTAGCCACCATCACACAGGGTGTTTGTGTTTGCCTGTGAAGGAGTGTAGGCAGGCTGCCTTGATGAAACGTCACTCCCATCCACCTGCGTTGGTGTCTACTTTAGGTTCACACTGAGTGTGGGGTGTGTGGATGGGGTTGAGCGTGGTACAGTGGAAGTCATCCATGGTCCCTCTGTAGGCGCAGGCGTCCTGTGTATATCCTAAAGTAGTCGCAGTGACAGGCAAACCTGGAATCGGAAGCCGCTAGCCGCATCCGGAAGTCATGTGGTCGGCACCCGGCAGAGGTCCGAATAAGGCGCACTACTGGTGAGATCCGGAATGTCGAAACAACACTGTATGGTGATTTTTCGGACGTGTCAAGACCTGCTGCCTGAGAAGCGACTGCAACGAAATACCTCAGAAATTATACCCGAACCTCTACCCTCTAGTAATATATACATATATAAAAACTATTTACTTTGTCTGCCAACTTCATTTACTTCTACATCTGTTCTTTTATTTATTCGCTATACAGTTTATCAATCGGACCTACTACGACAAACTACCTGTTCAGGGGAATCTCTACCCCATGTCGTGTGCTGCGTTCCTCGAGGGCGATTGTGCCTCTTGTGATCCAGGCATTCGATCACGTCTCACGTTGCTCTCATCCTACGCCCTCGGTGTAACCAGTCCTGTAAGCGGTGAGCTCAGGGTGTGGCTGGATCGCCGCGCACCTCGCGACGACGATAGAGGTCTGGGCCAGTCACTCATTGGTCGTTGGTTTGGCTGCTCTCACTTTGTACTAACAATCGAGCTCGTCAACCGCTCTTCTATGGACAGCCTGAACGTGAGTTCTGTTGCTGAAGTTTGTTCAAATACATTTCTCGGTATTGGGCCATGACCGAAGTTAACTCGAAGGAGAGCCTGATAATGTTTGCACTAGTGTTACTGGGGAGTGTCGTTCTGTGACAGCACTGGTCAGTACATACCTTCACCTAGCGTACTCGTTTGCATTTCTATTGGGAAATTAGCTCTCAGTTAAAAACTAGATTCCGCAGTACTTTTACTGGTTTGTACTTATTTTACTGTTATATACTAGCAAACTACTGAGCGATGTAGATCTTTTGCTCGTCACTTGGTAACAGTTTTGCACTGTATCCTCTAATCTCTCTTATGTGCCTCCTTTTAGTGGGTTCCTCGACTTTCGCTGCCAACCCAGTTCGCTCTGCACGATTTGCTTCGACCTGTTCTCCGATTTTCCGTTGACCCCTCTGTTGCACGCTACATGGCACCTGCTCTCAATCTTTTTCCACCGAGCACTAACATCCCCTGTGATTATGAACTCATCAATTTGAAGACGTTCCTCACTTCAGGTAAAAATTTTACCACTCGTAGGTTTTCCTAGTCTGTTCGACTACCTTTGTTGCCCCTACCCTGCACTTATTCTACACTCGCCCGATTGCTTGGTTACTCACTTTCCTCCTTATCAGGGGGAGTAAATTCTCCCAGGAAAACTCACTAATTCAATAGGAAAACACGTTGTGCCAATATGAGGAAACCGAAACATCAAACCATGTTCGCGTCCACACTACGTGTCACCCACCTTCTCATTTGCTCATTTGATCTACTGAACAGGACAGTTGAACTAGCTGTTCTGATACGTGAACCTTTTTTGTTCCGTTATTTCTACACTACTTATTTCCGTTTCGGCAGCTACGTTTACAACACGCTTTTTGCCTCCAAGCGTTGTATTCTGATTTTCTGCTGGGATTCGGAGCAACCTGGAACGAGTTCAGTTCAATCGGGATTGCTTGCCAAGAGGCAGATCATTGCAAATGTCGACGGAGAAAAATGGCAATGTAATGAGCTCTGCAGAACGATTCCAAATGCTACTAAAGCAACAGCAGACACAACTGTAGGCGCAAATGAAGCTGATCGAGACCTAGACGCAACGGCTCAACCTGCAGTCTTCAGATACAACTACGTGGGACACGCAGACAATTAATTCCGCTACTGAATCCAGTTATGACGCTGATTCCGGAAACACTTTCGGTGCGTGGTTCGGACTCTGGTAGGATATGTTCAGAACAGACTTCAGTCGTCAGGATTACTGCTGGAAAGTGCGACTTCTGCTCTGTAAACTTAGCACAAATGAACACTCAAGGTTCCTTTATCACATAATGCCAAATGAGCCAAAAGGTCTCAGCTTTGTCGATGTCACAACTTATCGAATTTTTCGATGAGTCGTCATCACTAATCCGCATTCGCTTTGAGTGTCTGAAATCACTAAGCGGGACACATGATTATGGGGCACTGGCAAACATGGTCAACCGTGCAAACGCTACAACTTACGCTGTCTGTCAGATAATCAATTCAAGTGTCTTATATTTATCGGTGCCTTACAGTCACCAAAGGATTACATTATCTGCATAAGACTACTCTCAGCTGGATCAAGACTTGGATACGATGCTGAAGTCCTTTACGGTCATTTGCAAACGATTGATGACTCTTAAACAAGACACAGTCATGGTTGAGGATTCTTCCGCACAATCGTGAATTTCCATGTCTTGACAGGCTCCAATCGAAATAGGCCTAGCAGTTCCGCTCAGAAGTCACATAACAGACCATCTACTACCTGTCGGTTTTGCGGTGAGTGGCATTTTGCCCGGTCAACTAGCAATAATGCTTTTATGTCATGAACAGGACCACAAGGAAGGGCTCAGCAAGCGATCTCCAACGGTGAACACAAAACCGTTCCGTTCCAAGAAGAAAGTCGGAAACACTTGCAGACGCCCTATCACTTCATGCCGCTTTCCAGAGTGTTCAAAACACGTAACGAGATTCCTTCCAGCCTGCAGTTTGACACCGCGTCTGATAAAGCCATAGTTTCCTAGAGTACATGAAACCATGACAAGAGACCCGAGGTTGCTGCTTCTGATAAAGTGGCTCATAACACGTCTGGTGAAGTGCTGAATCTGATTGGAAAAAAATATCCTGCGAAATCTCATTTAATAGAGTGAGAAAGACTGAAAAATGCTATCTGAAGAACCGATCGAGTCTAGGCCTTCTTGGAATCGACTGGGCCGAGAGGTTAGGACTCTGATGTCCCTCTGAACCTGATTTTTAACCGTTATACGCGGAAGCTTCAAGCTTCGAACATAGAGCTCATAGCAGAAGCGATGATAAGCATGAAGCTCCACACGCCATCCGACATACTTCGACCAGCTCCTGAGTCCTCGTACGGCAAAAGGAGCCGAGGAGTGGAGCAGGAATTCAATCGACGACATGGAGAAAAGCAATGCCCACTCAAGTTCGGGTATTCAGTGCTAGCACGCAATTACTGGAAGGGCTAAGCAACATGGACTCCAAGTAAGATCAAATGTAAATATAGAGACGCTATTCACGATGTGCTGGTTGGATCGTAACCAGCTGCACCGAAACCTGTGCCGGACAGAAACGAAGAAGCCATCCGAGCTGCCTTTCGACCTTGTGGACCATTTCAACTTATCAAAACGAGATAGGAAGGGTCACAATCAATCGAACGATACATCCGATAGTCTAGAGCCAACTCCAAAAGCACTACAACCCAGGCAATGGATGGACAGACGGCAAACACCGTCTTCATTACTACAATTTAACCCAAATTTATCATGCTACATCGCATCCGCGATCTTAGCAGGGAAGATATCAAGGGGAGTAGAATCTCCCAGTAAAACTTACTAATTCATTGAAAAAAACGTTAAGCCAATAACGAATAACCGACACATCAGTGATTTTAAGAACCTTTCCGTCCGCACGACGTGTGCACCAACCTTCCCTTTGGCTACCGGAGCCGATCGACCAAGGAGGACAGCTGACCTAGCTGTTCTGATACGCGAACCTTCCTTATTTTACTTATAAATGTGCGTTCATTTCACACTTGTTTTCCTTTCGCTTCTTGCCTCCAAACATTGGCTTCTGATTTTAGGCTTGGATTCGGAACAGACAGAGAATCAGTTCAGTATAACTGGCAGATCATAACACTCCCTAACTGCATTTCGTTACTAGTGGTTCCGATTGATTCTTGTGTATGTTATTTTGCTAACTTATTTTCTCTTTGCTTACAGTCTACAGTGATGCAGTCCATCAGCATAGGTACCATGGACGGCTACTCTGTGTTCTCGATGCTTTATTGCAACACAATTACAAATGTTCCAGTTTCATCCCCCTAGTGATCAGCACACCGAACAGCGACCACTTCCATTGTAAACTCACAGAGATAACTAGAGTTAATACGATTACATCTCACTACCGCTACCATCATCACAAGCGGCTAACTGACGAGTGAAAACAAGGCATTGTGAACAAGATAGTTTAGCAATCTTTGTTGTCCGTGACCAAACACACGTGACCTGTCACCAAGTCGCTTTTCAAAATACCGTTTTAGAGCTTCTCCATAAGTTTACTATGTCGCATCGTTTTATGAGTCGTCCGAGCCCATCCCAGGGTTTGATGTCTCGTCTTTTACCTTTAAAAAATCCAGATTGAGTGGCGCTGTTAGAATGGACCGTGGCGTTTGACACGATAGTCTCTTCTCATCATCATCAAAAGTTGGCAGTGATTCGCTGGTCGCTGTTTTGTCTTCGCTATCCCGTATTATATTAATATGGCTTCAAACTAGTGGTTGGAGACCGTCATTACTAACATTGAAAGGCTCATAGATTGCCACATGAAAACGACCGAAGTAATAACCTTTTGTACTTGTATTCGACCTTCTTTACTTGCATGATCCTGTGGCGACTCCCCTAATAATAATAAATACTAATAATAATGTGTCAGCTGTATGCCGGAATGGCACTCCCCTGCCCGGCGACCACCACCAGTCGCACGTGGACTGAGTATACCGCCGAATCCCTTGGTATGGGGAATTAGCAATCGTAGGTTAGAATGCGCCCCAGTGGAGGTTGAACTCTATGTAATGAGAAAACGCTATACCTGCAGAGATAAAAGACTACTTACTGCTTGCCTTTCCTTCAGTACCTTGTGTTTATTTGCAGCATCGCTTCTGAAACGCCTGGTGGTTTTGTGAGTAGTGTAATTTTTGTAGAAAGTAGAAGCCACGATTAAACTTTGCCTGTGGTTGCGTTTTTGCTTGTTCACCACGACAGCCGAGGTGCATCAGAACTGTTCCAAATTTGATTTTTTATGCACACATCGAACGAATATTGAAGGAACTCGTTCTATCCTCCCTTATTAGAATAAATGCTCGGCATAGTGACCAACAAACAAATTTCTCTCACGTTGCCGAAATCGCTATTTTCAAGCGTGATCTGTCCGTTTTGTAAACGTTTCTGAGTCGCACACCCTTCGATGCGTGCTCCACAGCTTCAACGAGAAGGTGGCTGTTACGAGGCTGAGCTATTATGCCCCCTGCTATAACCATCGTCATAAACAGTCTGAAGAAAATGGTCTACAGCACCTTCCGGGCCGCACCAATGCGCGTCTGAAGGAAACACGACACGTTCTCTCCAAACTAAAACCTTCCAATCGACATGACTGCTCACTGTCTTTCCTATGGCGCGTAAAGTTAGCCAACCGCAGATGAGGCATTGCTAAATCAGCCTAGCGCGTGCGCTTTCTTGCGTATGCTGAGTGCGCGCTGTCTATCCTATAACGTCCAAGATAGGCCAGCCGCACATGCACGCTTTGCTAATTCCGCTACGGTTCATGCGCTGTGCAATAACAAGCTGCCAGAACGGATTAGTACGCTACCGTGGTACCCATCGCCAGGCTGCTGAACGACAAGCAAATGGCTGGCGAACCAAAAGTATCTACTACTTCACTTGGTGGTTTGCCTGTCCGTCCGCCCTCATAGCCCAATAAACTTCCCGTGTGCTTTTAATCAGGCGATGCAGTTTGGGGTCGAGTCAGCACTTCAAATGCGTCCACACAAAAGGGAAGAGTGACAAGTGTAACACTGAGCGCACGTGCAGTCTCATGGACGTTTTCGGTCATGTCGATTGGACGTTTTGTGTTTAGAGAGAACGCCTCAGGTTTCCTTCATACACGCGTTGCTGCGATACGGTAGGTGTTACTAGACCAGTTTTTCGGACTACCTGTATATATAGGTATGATGATAGCAACAGTCTATATAATGGACAAAGCCATAAAAATAATAGAATGAATTTGTGCAATAACTGAAACTGCAAATAGGGAAATAGGTAAACAAGGTGCTTTTTTGTGTTTTTCAAACGCTGTTTTGCCTTTTTTGTCGGTTTGTTAGTCGCGGTGTAGGTCCTTTAAATCAGTGCATAACTTCATACAAGTCTTCCATTGAGACTGATTCCGCGTAATGTTCTTAAAGTTTTCCGTCCAGCGGTGTTTTTCCTCATTGGCTCTCTAGCCCCGAGACGTACGGTACCTAGGACAACTAAACTACAATTCAATGGTTTGCCATTTTGTCGATGAGGACTGCGCGATTTCTTCCTGTATGGCAGCAGGGAATAGAGCGCGCCGTGGTATTCGCTCGCACGTTTTGGATAGGATGTGACCCAGTCATCTTAGTTGGCACAGGGGTATTAGACTGTCTAGAGGGAGGTCAGTATTATCTAAGTAACGACATCGAACATTATGGTTGCAAACGTGGTGTTCTCACAACACACGGGCAATTGTGATCTATAACATTTCTCAGTTGATTGCATCCTTAACGTATTCGCTTGCATCCGTAGCGCAGCACCTTGCATCCTTAGCGTTAGTCACGAAATTTTCATCCATGACGCCCTGAGTAATCAACCGCTACCAGACAATAACATTCGGCCAATATGCCAGCATGGCTGCTTAACCCTGGTGCAGCTGGGCCCTACGGTAATCACGCTTTGGGTGGAGCAAGTAGCAGAAATTGGCAACACTAGCTAAGCGTACGTAACGTAGTAGTTACGCGCGTGGTCAAACTGAAGTAGTCGGAGGTTGATGTCTTGCTACGCGGACCTCAGCCATCCGCTCGTATAGGTGCGCACCAGCACTGAACAAAAAGAGGGGTGAAAGCAGGTGCTTACTCACGAATTGGTTCCAAACTCCAAAGCTTGGGATGTGAAGTCAGCACAGTTCCGGACAAAGCAGGCGTAGCAGTGAACACATCCAGAATATGGGGTCACATCCTTTGCGTTGAGGGAGCCCTGTTGTGAGTGTAGTCCAAACGGTCTCCTACTGAGGGCTTGAGCGAGATGTCCGTTTGAGTCGAGAGGACACGTAGAGACGGATGGCCAGAGCGAACAATGTTGACTTGATATTCTACATGTGCCCTTCACCCCAAATGAGCTTCATCGGTAATAGAGGGCTCCACGTAATTCTTCGCTTTTAGTGGTACTTTAGCTGTTACTCGCAGCCATCTTAATCTGTTCTTACGCAAACTGCCAATCATCTCCACAAACCTGAGCTGGAAGCGGACATAGGTCAGGTGCGTAAGTCGCCATTCCTCTTATCCGATTTAAAGACAGTACCGTCCACTTATTTTACATAGATAACTGGGGTACACGTTGCTCAAGCACATCCGAATGATTTGTTCACTAGCAAGCTTTGTCTTCTATTTGATCGCTATAGTTCGTAACCTTTAGTTTACGCTACTCGCGATGGAACGCGCATCCAACATCCGGCTGAGGTGAAGGCCGCTATACTGAAGATATACGGGAAGGCAACAGCTGGAAGAACATTGCACAAGTGTTACAGGTAAACGTGAAGACCTGTCGCAGATGGATCAGAATTGAATGATCGCAAAAGAAATCGTGGCGTGGCGCGTAAAAGATCTCTGTCAGATTGCCACGCTGATTGTCTTATTGAATGGGTGGAATGGGAGCCTACAGTGACCATAGAAACTCTTCGGTTACGACTGAAGGAGGATTTTGATGTAGAGGTAAGCCTCAGCACCATAGCTCGCTACCTAGACGGTCGGCACACGACCATGGAGAGGAATCCATGAATCCGATGAAGAACAAGAGGCAAAGGAAGATGAACGTTTCAATGAATCACTGGCAATGTTAGTCTTCAGCAAAGCAAATATTCCCGTTTCATTAATAAGAACCAATATCAGAAATCAGTTCAGGGTGAAGAATTCTTTTCGGTAAACTCTCATCGGACCCAAACGTTTACATAACACTGATTTTGGGGAAAGCGTCAACTCGGGCTGGGATTGACTTCTGGACTGTTTGAACGATCAAAATCGATAACTTGAGACAGGGATAGAGATGGTAAACCAAGTGAACTAAATAAACATGCATACAATACTCAGTTGTCCGAAGTAATTAGGTAGGTAACGTAACAAACAAATAACTAAGTGACAGTGTCCGTTGGCCAAGGTAGTAGTATCGGCCGTATGAATCGTTTTTGTACATATAATTCTGGCTTCAGATGGTGAATGTAGATAATCTCGGCGATGGATAAGAGCTGTTTGTGGAATCCTTGGAAGAAGTGTTCAAGTAATGAGTAGATGACTTTGAAGCTGTATGGCCACATTCAAGGAGATGCGACATATGGACTTCATTTCGCCTTTATAAAACCATGCCTGGACGTGTTCACGGATCCTCTGAGATAGGCGCCTCGTCGTGCCACCCACGTATCGTGTACACAGAAAGCACACATGGACGGGGCAGTACACTAACTTCCACAGCGCAGTACCTTTACAGCATAAGCGGAGTTTAATCAGATCTCTCGCCTTCAGGGCGCGCAGTATTTGTACACCGGATATCGTCAACGAAGAATTACAGAGAATCAACGACGCCCTCATAAAAAATGGTTGTCCTGGTAAATTTATCATGAAGCATTTGAAGGAACGCAATCGAAAGTCACCAAAGAGGATTGCTCCTAAGAAAGAGCTTTTCATACATATACCATTTAAGGGTGATTCTGCAGCTGATATGTAAACCGGACGCCTGAAAGATGCTGTTGAGAAAACTTATTTCGCGGCCCGCCTGAGAATCGTTTTTCACAACAAGCCGTTGCTTACAATACCCTTGAATGATAGATTGCAGTCGTTGATCCGTTCACTGATGTTTCATCAGTACTCGTGCTCCTGTGGTGCACGATACGTGGGTGGCACGACGAGGCGCCTACTTCAGAGGATTCGTGAACACGTCCCGGCATGGTTTTACAAAGGCGAAATGAGGTCCTCAGACAGCTCAATCATGTCGCACCTCCTTGAACGTGACCATACAGCTTCAGAGAATGACTTTAAAGTCATCTACTCACTACCTGAACACTTCTTCCAAGCATTCCACAAACAGCTCTTATCCATCGTCCAGATTATCTACATTCACCATCTGAAGCCAGAATTATTTGCACAAAAACGATTCATACTGCCGATACTACTACCTTGGCCAACGGACACTGTCACTTAGTTATTTATTTGTTACGTTACCTACCTAATTACTTCGGACAACTGAGTATTGTATGCATATTTATTTAGTTCACTTGGTTTACCATCTCTATCCCTGTCACAAGTTATCGATTTTGATCGTTCAAACAGTCCAGAAGTCAATCCCAGCCCGAGTTGACGCTTTCCCCAGAAGCAGTGTTATGTAAACGTTTGGGTCCGATGAGAGTTTACCGAAAGGAATTCTTCACCCTGAACTGATTTCTGATATTGGTTCTTATTAATGAAGGTGAACGTCTTGAAACTGTTGATTGTGGAGACTGAAGGACGGCGAACATGGATGAGATGAACTTCAATCCGTTCTGCGCCCCCACAAGGGGATGTTCGGTGCGTAGTATCCGTGCGCATTGTACGGTAGCGAACAGTCGGGGGAAAAATCTGCACTTTATCAGCGCGATAACTGCGGATGGATTGCTGAGATATTCCATCATGAGGACCAGTTTCAACAAAGATGTGCACAGTGGTTGCAGCTATTGCGCAATACCAATGTTATAAGTTTGGCTGATAACTCTCTCCTGATTTGTGATAACACACCATGTCATCCAGTTCTGGAGCATATGTTACAAGAGGAGCCTTATGTCTTAGCAAGATTGCTGCATCATGCAACGTATTTTCCACAACTGAGTTTTTTGAGTATTATTAAGGTTCGTGTTAACAAAGCATGAGGCGTGTATATTCCCAAACCTAACTGGCTTGATGAGCAATTCTGCGTGGAGGATGCAGTTCTTGGAGCAGGTTGTGGTAGAAGCACGTAACCGCAGTCAACAAATGGTGCAGAACGTACGAACCAAGCATGCTTATTTATTACACCTTATCGATCTGTAACTATTTTAACATCACTGATATATTTAATGATCAAACACTGATGTTTTTCTTCAAAGCATTGCGGGGCCCCCAGGTGGGGTCATCATCAACAGTAGTACATCAGCCATTTAAACTGATGCTTCGCTGTCATACAACCATACAACCTATGAAATAAAGAATAAGAAGTAGGAGACAAGGGGACTTACCTAAATGCCCTAAGCAAACATTCAATGTCAAGGCGCCTACGCCTTGTGTAAACAACATACGGTCACAAACAGCTGGCTTTCGTGCAAAGATAAGGCGGCATCGGCGGGACATCTTCCTTGCGGCTTTTACTGCCACGCGTCATAATCAGCCATTACCCCGCAGATAACCCAGCACCAAATACACTCTATACAGGCAATCCGATTAGTAGACGGCAGCAGACACGCCACTGATGTCGGTTGCGAGCCATGTCCCGTCAAGTCTCGAGCGAAGCACAAGGCGAGTCACGTGGACTCCAACCCGGAAGGCGAGACGGACCAACGACACCCAGTTTAGTCGTCAGTGACTTCATTTCTCGCTGCCAAGTCAACTTCTGTGCACTTCGAGCCTTGCGCCACCCTACTCCTGGTGGACTAAACAAGGCTCCTCTAGGTAAGCGGTGACCAGGCATACGTAGCACGTGCCCTAGCCAACGCAACTTATTATTCAGTGCTATCTGTTGTTCTAGGGAGCTAGCATGATTATCACCACTTAGTACTCGTCTACGCACATCATCGTTGCGGACACGCGGGTGCCATCCGACACCAGCAATGCTTCGCAGACACCGATGATCAAAGACTTGAAGGCGCCTCAGATCTTCAGACCGAAGGGGCCATGTCTCACTATCATATAGCAGAACGGCCCTCACTGTGGCCTTGTATACATGGCGTTTTAGACGGAAGGAAATTCCTTTCTGTCGCCAAAGATGCCGCAAGTTCAAGAAGTCAGCTTTAGCCTTTGCAATGCGTGAGCTCACGTCAGTTTCTATGCGCCCATCATTGCTGATGCAGCTGCCAAGATAAGTGAATTGATCAACCACCTCGAGTTCCTCGTTAGCAAGCGTCAAGGGGTCATCAAGTGGCTGGTGGTACTGCAGCAACACTTTGAAGGTGCGAAGTGCATACCAAATAATGGGACCACTCTGGACAGGCTATTCAGGGTTGGTTGTGCCGCCCAACATCGTCGAAAAGCAAGATGATATCGTCCGCATAATCTGGATCGACTAACGTTTCACCAGACAGCACTTCAATGCCTACATCGTGAGATTCCTCAAGGGAACATTCCATGATAGAATCCCGGATGAAATTGAACAAAAATGGGGAAATCGGACAACTCTGACGAACGCGACTTGTGGTCGGAAAGCTATCCGATGGGCCACCGTAGACTCTGACGCGGCATGTAGTGTCCGAATATGGAGCACGTAGGATGTTCACATATTTCGTGGGAAGACCTTTCCGCGCGAATATTATGAACAGAATCGATTGATCGACTGAATCGAACGCACTCTTGAAATCGAGGAACACAGCTGTTGTCGGTCTGCGGTATGCGTGGCGCTGCTCTAGCACCTGCAGCAAGGTGAATATATGGTCTATACATCCATGTCCTCGGCGGAAACTGGCCTGTTCTTCGCTAATCCGAGATTCCCGTTCCGCAGTGAGGCGATGGACAGTAATCGAGGCCAATAATTTTGTTGCAACTGGCGTTAGGCTAATACCCCTGTGGGTACCACAGTCTGTGCAACTGCCCTTCTTGTATATTGCCACTATAATCGATTCGCTCCAATTAGCCGGCACACTCTCTTCGTTCCAGATACGTTCGAATAAGGAGGTCAGTGCTTTGCAGAGGACCTCACCTCCATCCTTAAATAGTGCAAATGGGAGGAAATCCGGGTCAGCGGCACGAAAACGATTGAGGGCTGTGATTGCGTTTCGGACCTCGGCCTCTGACGGAGGCTATAAACTAACCGTCCATGGCTCGTCCTGCACCACTTGGGTAGGAAGAGGTCCTGGAGCAGGGGACCAGTTGAACTGACGTTGAAAGCGTTCCGCCCAACAAGCCATACGGCGCACCCGCGCTCTCACTGGTTGTCTCACTGACACCTGGTTTTCTGGGACCAGTGGTGCGGATTAGCTGGAAGGGCTTGTGGTAATTGCTTACTGCTCCTGCCTCCCTTATTTCTTGAGCCCGACTGGTCCACCAGGCTTCCTTGTCACACGTAGGCTCCGCTTTAGTTCACGCCTAATAGCCCGTCTGGTCACATTATGTTCAGAGCCAGCCGGGAGGTGTCTTCTAAATTCCAACAGGTTCACTGAACTCTCGGATATCCAGTGACTGGTGCGGTGACGATGGATAGTGCCACAAACAGATGCTCATGCGTCGTGCATGGCGGCCGAGATCCCATTCTAGTGAAGCTCATTGTCAGCGAAAGTTTGGTATGCAGTGCTTCTTGATAGGCTTGCCTGACCGAGGGCTGAGACAATTTCTCCGTTACCAATTTGTAGGAGACGCTTGGTGCGCCTTCCGGTAAACTTCTTGGAGAAACGACAGCGCACCAAGGCATAATCAGAGTCAACACAGGTACTCCAGTACGAGCGGCAATACAGGATGGAACCACGCCATCTGTAACTTTTGGCTATGTGGTCAATTTGGGTCCATCGCTGGCCAGCTACAGGAGGACGCCAATTCGCACTTTGGTATCCACTGTGTTTAAAAGCAGTGTTACTAAGAAACAACTGGTGCTCCCTTCACATTTGCAGCAGACGCTCGCCGTTGTCAGTCCGTTCGGAGCTAAGCCCACAGTTACCACCCAGCTGAGCTTCCGAAGAGTTCAGACGCCCTGCTTGTGCGTTCATATCCTCTGCAAGTACTATAATATCTGAACTAGTAGCACTGCGTATTAGCGCGTTCAATTCGTGATAGAATGTGTTCTTGACAGCATTAGAACTGCAGTCGGTGGGAGCATAAACGGAAATCCCAAACAAACAGCGTTTTGTACTACTTCATGAACCCACCTTAGCTGATGTCGTGAAACGGGCTGCACATAAACGGCTGTTCACCGGAATCCAATCAACCAACGATGGCTCAGCCTTGGAGCTTAGAATGATACCTACACCAGCTTGACCCGTGAGTGCCGCATCGGCGTCTCCGGATGCGTGCAACCAATAAGGAGAGGATAAGCCGGGTGCAGTTAATTCAATAACCCCGTTAGGGTCATTAATCCTAGTTTCGGACACACAACACACATCGATACCCAGTGTGTCCAAGGTGCGTGCGAGTGCAGCTTGTTGATCCGTTTGTCCTAGAGTGCGAACGTTGTATGTCGCCATGGAAACGGGATAGCGTGGCTTTATGATGGACTATTGCCGATAGATGCTGTGGAATGGTGGCTGCAGATGGTTCTACTCCAGTGGCACTTCGGAAGGTGAGTAATGGGGGTCGGGATGGGAGTAAGAGAAAAAGGTCGAAAAGAAAGGAGGCGCCAGCAGTAGCTTGTTTTCGCTTACCCGCCCTGTTGTATACAGCAGATAAGGCGACCCTTGATAATCTGCGCGACGGCCGATGCAGGATGAAGCTTTTGTTTGAAGAGGATATCATAGTTGTATGTGGGCTGAGATACTGTCAGGGCGCCCAGACCTAGACAGGAGGACGATCAGGGTCATCATCCAAAGCCTTTGGCTCAAAGCTTGTCCACAAGGCAGCGCGGAGGTGGCAATGATGTAGTTTTACAGAAAAGGACGCCATCCCATCTGAAACCCCCAACCTGGAGGACCAGGAGACTGTGTTTGTCTGACCTCTTACTATTGACCAACCTGGTAGGAGTAGCTCTCAAGGTGTCCCGACGTGTCACCCAGTCAATGAGGTACGCAAACCGTCGCACTACGTTAAGATCCAGTCTCGTTGCGACGGCATTTTTACACCGTGGTTTTCAGTAGGTACTTCCTACGGCGTTTCGCTCGGAGATACTGCTAACTCGTATATGGTATGATGACAGCTAGTGGAAAATGAGTATTGTCCGTACGAAAACGCTATTCACTACGATGCGTTTCAAATTTATCAAACCGGTCTCGGTTCGGCAAATCACGTATATTAGCAGCTGGATATGTCCCGGAATTATGGCTAAGAGTGTTCCTCCCAAAAGTCACAGCGCGATCACTTTTTATATGGCCTACAAGGAAGGCATCCTCGCAGTCACATACTGACTTGTTTTGAACGTCAGTACGGCCGCTTAACACATAGCTTACCGACTAGTGACCGTGAATAAGCCATATGGGACCCCGGAATGAATACATTTGTGCATTCTGAAATAGAAATTTGTGTACAGCAGTCTGAGCTTTACGTTTATCACACCATAACCTGATTGAGTTTGCAAGCCTAAGCTCGTGAACACGGCCACACATGTGTCAGCGTTATCCATGCGTCGTAATTCGGTCACTGATATGAGGTCGCACACTACCGTGGCACGATAGTGTGTGCCTCCCCTACCCAGTGAGTCATGTTGGATGGGGCTTCACAAGTATCGTTACAGCCAATCATACCGGATAGGCCAACGGTTATGGGTTACGTAATCTCATCGTGCGCGATCGTATGTATCCCTGGTCAGCACTATGACTGCGAATAAGGTGCTGAGATATTACGTCTCGAGAGCAGTTACAAAATCCTGAGATGTGAGCAGGCAACACACCAAATGTGAAACGGTTCAGGGACTGACAGTAGTTTGCACCTACTAATATGTCCGCAATTGCACGAGTAGCGGCGTGTATAACGCAGACAGATTAAGCCCCTACTGAACGTGGATCGTCGCGCGAGTCTGTAAGCAACAATTGCATAAATACACCGCCGCACTGGGCACGGTATTGGGGTGCCGTCTATTCCAGATTTTCAATAACAATTTAGTGAGCTTTATTATCTCATTGTATGCTTTATGCTGACATCAACGTTTAGTTGCCGATCAAGCTGCAAGGACCTCGAGGAGGTTCCAGAATGGCCAGTCACGATCGTCTACAGCTCAACGTGGCTAAATGTCGGGTACCAAATGCTTCACACTAGTAATCTGGGCGACCATGTTCTGCAGCACTCTTCCCGGAAAAAAATCTCGGAGTACTAATCCAAGAACACCCTAGTTGCTCGGAAATATCTGCGTTACATCGAAAAAGGGAATCCGAAAGTTAAGGCTATCAAAGAGAACTTTCTGTCACTGACCAATCTGTTTTCCCACAGCTGATTTCTGCATACAAACACCAGCACATGGAATATCCAATTCAAGCATCATTTTGGAAATCCCCCGACCTGGGGCACCGAAAACGAACAGCGACTGAGTATTTTTGGAATCTTCAGTGGGCGTTGCCGAAGTTTGCGTGGTTATCTCATCAGAGTTAACCAAAGTTTAAGTAACCCTAATCACTCGTGCCACCAATTGCTAAAACGCAGCCATAAAATAGACTGAGAAGCCACCGTCTCAGACTGGCATTACAATACAGCGAGCTCAAGTGTAGACTTAATTTCTGCTCGCTAGGTGTTTTTCAGTTATGGATTTCACTACCGAAATCGGTTATTTCATTCCCTACATTAACTGCACTTAAAGATCAGTTCCGCAGCGTGCTAGTTACGTTACACCAATGTCGTATCAACCGACACTTGTTTCTCTGGAAAATCAAAAGCGGTGATATTTTAAGTTGCATAAACCATATGTGAACGATTCATCAGACGAACAGAAGTTTGTTCCTCAACTTCACTGTTTTCGGTTGTTCTCTGCTTTTGCTTGTTATTCCTTTTCTTTTGAAACATGTTAAACCTAATCTTTTTATTCGCGATAAATCACTACCTATTAAGCATACTCTTACTCCTCATTCCACGATACCAGCTGATTGTAATCCAATCCTTCTTCAACGAAACAGTGCAAGAGTGTACTTTAGACTGAAGAGGAGTAAAATAGCTGACGGTCTAACATTACATTTGAAAGGAATTTGCAAAGCTGCAAGCAAACATCTACCAGATGCCTTATTCAGTCTTAAAGTTGATGAATATTTCATTCCACTTGGAAGCTGTTAGGTATATCTTGATCAGGTTTGATCTGCGCGATTCGTGTGCGGCCTAACAGTTGGAATATAATTATCTTCCGCCCTACACACAGCCATGACTGCGAAACCGCCACCAATGTGAGATTTAATTGACTAAAGTAAAAAGTTGGGTTGAGCACATTGTAGACATTCCGTTGTGCTGGATATCGTTCGCCTCCTGACGTTGTGGACATAATTACTATGAGATTAAACAGTAGCTTGTACTGCCCATTGCATAGAGCATTTCGGAAATTTATTCGCTCTGGCCATCCGTCTCTACGTGTCCCCTCGACTCAAACTGACATCTCGCTTGATCGCTCAAGCATCCAGTGTGAGACCGTTTTGACTACTCACATCAGGGCTCCCTCAAGGCAAAGGATGTAGCCCCATGTTCTGTCCTGACTTCATATCCCAGGCTTTGGAACCAGTTCGTGAATAAGCACCTGCTTCCACCCCCCTTATGATCCAATGGTGGTGCGCACCTAGATGAGCGGATGGCTGAGATTCGCGTAGCCAGACATCATCCACCCATGATTTCCGTTTGACCACGCGTGTGTCTACTACTTTGCGTGGGTTTAGCTTAAGTGTTGCCAATTTTCATTACACGCTCTCCGACAATGGCTATATGCCCCAGCTGCGTCTATGTTAAACAGCCATGCCAGCATATTGATCGAATGATATTGGCTGATAACGGTTGTTTACTCAGGGCGTTGTGGATGAAAATGTCTTGACTAACTGATTTTAGCTTTTGCGCTAAGGATGCAAGCGATTGCATTAAGGATGCAATCAGTTGAGGAATGATATGGTGATTGATAGCTGCGGTCTATCTATTGACTTCATTCAACCCCTGTCAGTTTTTGTAACAAACCGACTAAAGGACACCATGTGAATCGGTAAGTCTCATGTGATGTCCTCTTGGGTTAGCAGAACACACGACGCTGTTGTGCAAAGGGTGTCCAAGTCTGGGATATGTTCACTTTGTGCTAGGATACTCCACCACTTATGCTTGCGCACCGGGGGAATACCGATTGAGCATTGTGATGATATGCCAACCACCTTTTGGTAGCGATAACCTGGCTTCGATCTGGTGCCTAAAGACTTCATTAGTTCATCGCCTTCATGTGCCTTTCCCGACACTGCGCAGTCTTGGAATGGCCACTGCATGGTATGGTAAGAGGGCAGGAAAAATCGGACTCAGGTACACAACTTGGGTGGGAATTTATCTCCACAGATGAGCCACACACGAGCAGTGAATGCACCACACACGAAACGCTAACGAGGCTTTGTATTTTGTTCCATGCCTTCTTCCGCTCTTTTATAGACCGTACCGTGATTGTCCTGTCTCCTTTCGCTTTCAATTGTGGTCAAAATGATGCTAATTAACACGATCTGTACAACTCTTAGCAGGGGCATATTTAGCACTTCCTTAATTTTGCTATCATCCATGTTCTCTCCCTTTCCACTCCAGTTCCCTCTAGTGTCCCTATCGGTCTGTTGCTTAGAAGGCATCCCCCTTTCGCTGCCTCGGTTTCGAAACCAACTGTGGCTAAGATTTGTCAGAATTTATCCGGAAGCGCACAAGTGAGTTTGCACTTACGTGATTTCTACTCCGCGCGCACTCGATTACTTTATTGTTATTGCGATACTAAGTCACAAATCTTTAGTATTTCAAGTTTGGAACCAACTAGGATTTCATAATTTCCAAAGGTTTCATGGGATACACATCAGGTTTATCTAGGCTTGTGGTAACGTTTCGCCCTTGAAACACGAGCTTCACCAGGCCAGTTGAATTAGTACGTATTTAGCTTGGTTATATTTATAATAAAACAATGATTGGTAGAAGTAAACCGAATCAGTGGATAAATGTGGTTACAGTTTCAAAGGGTCACTCTGGTGGTACAATGAGTATGGAACCTTCCCAATTGATCTGTGTAACTAGTCATTCTCATGTAAGTTACTACTGTTGCTGTTGGCTCTAGTGATGATGATATTTCGACGTTTTCGCTCCAACCTGAGTTCATCCGCCGATTCAGACTAGCCGGGTTAAGAGTCCGCAACGCGTTCGATAACTCCACGCCGTTTACTCTGTTTACGCAGTTAGCCTCCGGGTTGTCGTTCTTACTCCTTTCCTAATGATTTCTACATCCTCCTACTCGATTGTGTGTCCCGAGCGCGCATACATCGCTACCGCCGAATCCTTGTATTGTGGCTCGTTTTTTTGGTGGACGCGAAACGCACCTCGTGTGTTTTGCTCACTTAGTGCGCAGCTCTCACGCTCTTTGGCCTATGTACACTTGTACACAGTCTCTGCAACCAATTTTATGGACGTAATTGGCTAACTTATCTTTCGGAAGTGGATTGTCCAAACACATCAGTGCTGACCATTTTGGAAAACTACTCTTATCTTCTTGTATAATACCCGCCTGAACGCTTCAGAAGTTCCCTCTTTATAAGGGATGCCCATCGTCCCAATCCACTCCGTCGTACATCGTGATGGTGGGTTTAGCGCTGTCTACAAATGACGTTTCACTAACCGCCTCGGATGTCCACTGCCTATAAATTTGTTCATTGGCACTTTAGGCGTACAGAGAGGATGCAGTCGCATCATACACCCGTTTTAGATTATCTGAACTGCAATGGAGTACTTCATCTGTATCTGTTGGTTTTTAGCCGTCCTCCGTTCCTGTGAACTAGCCGCCAATTTTATTCATCTCTATCAAGCCTGTGAATTTGTCACTTTGACCACGGTCCCGTTTTTTAATGTGGCACAGAAATACTCAGGTGGGCCGCACCATTTCTACTTCCATTCTTTTACTCACTGCAATGGTGATCGGAAAGTATTCTGCGAATGCGGTAGCAAAATCGAATGTTGTTATAGCAATTGGATAGTCGTATGCATGTGTTTGGTATTCCACGGACATGTGCGGTGGGAGAGGATTTAAAGTACTGTATGTTGAGGATTTCGACCGGAAGTCACTAATGTCAGAATTCGTACGTAGGCATGTGCTACGGTACTTAGCGCACCCTCGGGATCGAAGTTGGAACCTATATTACAACGGCCAAAATGCAAGTGTCGATGCGTCACCGTCGCAGACTGCACCAGAGTGCGAGGTTGATCGTTTCGGAGAAGGGACATACCATTTATAGGCTTCGATAATTTCTGAGTGCAACCAGGTTTCCGTAACGAATATGAGGTCCCAGGCATGTGACGCTTGACGTAACCGCGGTTCGCTAAGTTTGTTCAGAAGACCTTGTGCAATGGTGAACATGCAGGATAGTCTCTTTTCTATCTAGCAGTGAATGGTGGGATGGGTGTTTTGGATAAAATTTAGTGCTGACCGGTGAAAGGTCGGCAGATAATCGTTATTCTGATGGGGGGGATGACGAACTCATCTCTGTCCGATTCATGGATCCTACCATTACCTCTTTGCTTCTCTCTTCGTATGTAATGTATGGGGTGTGTTTGTCGGTTAGTCTGATTGAAGTTATCCGCACTCTTGTCGGCAAGTTGTCTGAGTAAGTGACTGCTTTCGTGTGTTTGCTTAGCAGATGCTGATTTGTTCCAGAGCTCAGAAAGAAGGCTGCTGCGACCCACACACTATCCCTTCAATACCATTGCTGACATATGTCTAGATTGAAGGACCACTTTCACAATCCTCGGGCCACATCCCTTGTAGTTTGGCGATCGACACAGCCTCGAAATTGATTGCGTTATGACGTTTTTCAGGAAGAGGGTCTCGCGAATGTACCGGCATTGTTCCTGGTCGTGAGTTGTCGCTTCACGCTCATCATGACTTCCAGTCTCGGGTAGGCCGTGTACAAGGATAATCTTGCCTACGGATTCTTTCTGGTTTTCGTCCAACTAGTGTTTCGCCTGTCTGCGCTCGCTCCACAGAATAACCGGATGGAACATGACCCATTTCAGAGGCGAGGTGTCGATAACAGGACAGCTTCTGCTTCATTGGTAGAAATCAACACAACTCGAAATATTGATTCACTGTAGTGCTGCGTGTCAAATTGACCGGTCTAGTTACAACACTTAGTGTCACATATATAGTTTCACTGGTTCACGTCCTTGAGGTGTTTTCCTTTTAAGGAATTTGATTTTGATTCCGGAACGTCGGTGCAGATTACCGCTGGTATACTACGTGCAACTCTGAGTGAGGTCAAACGACCAGCTGGTCTGCATACAGTCGATGGAGGTTGTTTGGATACAGCTTCGTCTCCTTTCTTTACTATGGGTCCAGTGGGAGTGACCGAAGATCTAGATTTTCGGTCACCTTTGGCAGTAACCAAGTCCCAACCACCACTGGTGTCGAAGCCCTTCTGAATTTTCGGAACCGTTTGAAAGGTGGACGAGGCCCTGACCGTGCTCATTGCAGCCGGACTGGTTGTTTCAGACATATTTGAGCAACTGGTGGTATTGGCGTTTAATGCCACAGATAATGCATTTTTAGCGCGCTGCCTAGCGTTCTTTCTCAGTTTTAATACGGAGCCTGGTAGGAATGACTGGGGGCTTACTGTCACGCTCTGTCACGCTTTCTACAAATGAATCGCTTTTGGTGCTCCTCATTTGTTCAAAACTTGCCGCTAGTCTTTCGTACTTCTGCGATGGTTCATGTACAATCTTTACCATTGGGATGACTACACATACTGAACAGAGTCACAGTGAATCTGTTGTACTATTGTGTAGCTTCAGCTGGTTCACTGTGAGCTTGGAACGTTTGCGATGGAACGCCTTGGCAACTGCGACAATGGATTCCAATCCGTACATTTTTATGGCATGAAGGAAGACCACAAACTACTATCGATCTGGATGCGGTAACATAGGCTTTTGATTGGTCGCCACGATCAATGGTATTCCCGTAGTGGCCCGGGTACTTATGGTTTCCTGCCGGTCGCGTGTGCGCTGAATTGTCTGCATGTTCAAGATCGTCAAGTTCTGTGCGTCTGGCCCAGGTGGGGCAGATTTAAGCAGCTAGATCGTTCACTCGACAAACAGAGCGATACGAACACAAAGTGTACGATAGCTACTTTGATGATCGGTCCATAGCTATGGTTGCTGATTCGTCAGATGAAATGTGTAGGTGACTTTCGTTTGAGACCACAAATATTTCTGTGTGGTTCGTAATTCGGAAAATTCCTCGATTATTTTTTGCAGGAATGATGTAAAAATCGCAATGTGAAGATAAAAGGCGATCCACATCCGAAAGATGGAGTGCACTAGGTAGCGCATTAAGAATAGATCCAGACGCAGCGTGCGCTACGCAAGCTGCAGCGGAATGTTCGAAGATGCATGGAACGGTTGGCCGTCAGAACTGTTGCATGTGGTGTTTGCCACAGCTGATAACTCCGCACCTTGGGTTTTTGTAAGCAACCAATGGAGACGTTGGCTTACCAATCAAAGACAAACTGTGCAACGCTGTGTGGCGATTACCGTGGATGTTTGGGCCACAGGCGTGGCATATGCGCACCGAATGTACCAGGAGACCGATCTTCTCTGGCCATCGTTGCTCACGATACATTATTCACACCTGGTTTGTGCCATTCGGTATCAGCTAACTGGCGTTTGGCAACAAACGTGGTACTGTGTAGTCATACTGTCGTACCGGGTATCCCCGCCTTATATCCCATCTGACCGGCGTTTGTTACTACGCCGTTTTAGGTAGAACCCCATAGTGATCACTTGGTAACACTTCAAGACAGCATAGTGAAATTAGTAGAAATGTTGTAATACTCGCTTCGTTCGTTTGTTGCCTGTTGTAACCGCTAGGCACTGCCTATGTTCTCTGCTACTGCTAAGACGTTCGCCTGTCTTCCCAAAGTATGAGGCTCGCGAGTACTAAAGGGTGCGCGCCTTTTGCCTTGATCGACAAACGTGTGCGCTTTGGCCCACTCTCTGAGTGCACACAACCGTCCAACCTAGCCTAGGGAAAATAGAGTACGAATTCGACACACAAGTGCCTATTGGGTACGAGAAGAGTTGATAGTTATAAGACACACCAACCCGTGTTGCGCCGCCTGGCTGATTGGCCCTTGACTGTCTGGCCGCTTGGCCAAGCCCAGCATTACTCGCCTGGGACAATGATGTGCGATTTCATTAGCAAAGTACGTGACAGCTGATGCCGGATTTCATCAGCTTCCGGTTTGGTCATGGCAACGAGTTTGTCAGCCGCTCACACGGGCCGCCTAGTCTCGACTTGTTGAAGTACACCATCGTAGTCGGCCGTTTTGCCTCAGTGACTGAAAACGACGTTGAAATCGTCGTTATCGGATGCCCAATCAGTGGAATGCTTGCACACAAGCACCTGCTGTTAACTCTTCCGTTCGGTCATGACATTTTCACTGTTATTTGTGTTAGCGCATTTTGCCTTTTTCCTTTTTACTCGAATTGTAGCAATTGGACTCAAAATGCATTTACCTGCTCTAAACTAAGTTTGATTGACGCAGCATTCTCCACTTTTTTCACTCATCTCTGTAGCTTTCAGTGAACTCCATCTTCTTCCCCTTGGGGCTTCATGAGGCAGCACCGACTCGTCGTATCACTATGGTGGTCGAGAAGGACGAACAGCTTCGCTGGAACACGTTTTTCACCTTGAACCCTATGGATTTGGGAGCCTTTCTACTACGTTGAACGAGCATTGTTTCTCACGGTGATCACTGGCGCACTAGGCTGGCAGGTAGCTTGCGTTCACTACGCAAGAGGCTGTCTTTTGGTGTGCCTGTAAATTCCTTGGGCTTTCCGATACTTCGTTTTGCCAAACCTTATTGCTTCACCTGTTTTGCTATCACGCTTTATTTGCCGTGCTCGAACTCATTTGTCTGTAATTTTATTTACTTAAGAAAGTATATTCTGTAAACCTTTCGACTTTTCCTCTAGCGGTCCACAAGTAACTCATTCTGCACAATTGCATGAAGTGCCTACATATATGCTTCATGCTGTGGAGGATCGGAGATTGTCATTACAAAATCATGTTCTGTCATTTTACGATCCAGTCATAAACGATACCTATGACGACATGTGAAAATGCAGTCGATATTTTTTCCAGATTCTGTAGTCAACTGCTCTTCTTTTGGTCCCTGCTATTCAGGAAATTTACGCCCTGATGTCAGTCACTAAGTGTGCTTGTAACTGTTCGGGTAACGCGGGTATCGCCCCTGTTCGCTATAAAATCCCACACAAATTGCACACTGATTCACCGGGTCTGACGAAGCCCGTGTCGAGCGCGAAACGTTGCCAAACTACTATACCAACCGATTGTTTCCAAACCTCTCTGAACTCATGACTTTATCAGTTCACATTGCCATCAAACGACTTTGTTGGAAAAACATTTTTGTGGACCCTTTTTGCCTCATCTGGAAAATCATAGGTGCTGCCGTGTGATCTAGATTCATTTAGGACTGAACTCGGTAAAACAGCTACGGAACTATAAAAGCACTATCCAGACTAGGCAGCATCTTGCAAAATGTTCGGAGATGATAGAGGACTCATATTTTCAGAAAAGTTTGAAAATAACCGGTTGGTGTGGTAATTCAGTAACCGTGGGATGACCTCGAACAAAGCCTTCGGCGAACGTAGGTCAATCTTGCAAAATCGCTAGCTGAACGATGAAGTTAGAGATAATTCCCAAGTCGAAGTAGAGCTGTCTAGCCACTTCGTAACCGGAAAACTGATGACTGAACTTGTGGAGACCCCATGCTTCCTAAGATTTCGCGCCAAATACCTTTTACCAATCTCCAGTCCACCATAATGCTGCTGACCATTACACGTGTTATCGGTAACAGCGCACTCTTCGTCAGTGACCACTATTTCCGACTGGATACTTCGAGCGATCGATTTCAGGCGAAAAATCATGTGCCATCGATTTTGCAGCCTTACCAGGTTTCAGGGCTTTACCACTCTGGCATCCGAATATCCTCAGACTATCTGGAAAAATCGAACGAGAAACCAGTTAAGGCTAGATATATATCTGCCACGGTCGTAATCAGATTGGTATGCCTCGCACGTTACCGGAGTTGTGCACTTCATGCGCAAGACCACCGCTACAACACTGTAATTTCGACTTCTGGAACTTCGCACATATGATAGCGGTGTGTTCGAAGACTTGCAACAAACTTTCACCATGTAAACACTCCACTCTAGTCTTCGGCAGATATATAAGCAAGTAATCAGATAATTCGGTGTCTGACTCGCAACTTCTGCATCCCAAGTTCGAATATCTGCTCACGCCCAGCTTTGACCACCTTCATAGTATCCTAATCCACTTACAACCGCCTGCGTTCGTATGGCAGTGAATTAACAGCACAGAATACTAATGTAGCTAGTTTTGTACCAGCCCCGATGTGGAAATACACCTCAGAGCGTCAGTTGGAAAAAGCTGCGTTGAACTCGTTTCCCTCCGTAAGTGCGATGCAACACAAAAACTATCGGTGGTTAATGCATGAGCATCTTGATACAGGGAGTAGAAAATTGCGGAATAAATCTAAACTGGAGCCACTATAAGACTAGATTTAACTCACACGAAGGTTTATGGCTGAATACCATGCGATAAATAGGTCCAAGCGGCGCAGCTGCCGAATAGCTCTTAAAAAGCCGTGTCCATCTCTAATCATATTGTCACCTTTCGTTAATCGTCTCCGTGGTCTCAGCTACTTCTGTTTGCTGATTGGCGACCGTCCAATGAATTTATATTTCGCGGTTGGCATAATGCTTTAATTTTGAACCGAGTTGTTATGCAACCAACTCTTGTAGACACAGGTAACCGAAAACCATGGAATGAAGATGCGTAACAAAAATGGGGAAAACATAAAAGGTTGCTTTTGTGCACGGTGTTCTGTCTACTGATTGCGGTGTTGATCAGTAGAATATGTGTATAAATTCATACCCACTTCACTGAGCCTCATTCCGCGCTATATCTTCAGCGTTTCTAGCCAGCGATGTTCTTGGTTCCCCAGCATTGAAGATGTAAGGTGCCGACAACTACTAAACTGGAGGTCAGCGTTTTGCCACGTCACCATGTGGTACGATGACTAGTACGGCCCTGTGCGAGCGAATAAAGCGCATCCTGGCAGTCGCCCGCTCAGTCGGCGACACGTCTAACGTCGTCGGCATAAACGTGGTGTTCCCACAACGCACGTGCTATCCTTCATGGACAACCGTTGCCAAAGACCAAAGTTCAGCACGTCATTTACATGAATCGCCCATACAACAGTGCACCGTGAACACAGGCATTTAAGACCCTACTCTTGACAGATTGAAACATCACGACGACATCACAGATGCCTTCAATCAGTGAAAGCTGACTATGCTTTTTCAATACGAAAGGAATCTTTCCAATTGTGCCATCAGCAGAAACGCAGCTCCCCAGGTAAGCGCAGCTATCCAAGCTGCGTTCTTCCAAGTCAGCACTGAGGCAGGTGATGTCAATCCTGGAGTAGGGCTGTATTTCGTGGGGGCATGCGGTTTGGAGTTGTCTGTATATTCCGAGGGTCGTCACCGAGCAAGACGATATCATCACCATAATCCAAGTCAGTCTCCCGGTTACCTTAAAGAGGCTGTACGCCAGAAACATCTTCAATCGCAACTTTGAAGAGAAACGGAAACATCGGGCCAGTGACGTTGAAGATTAAAGCGGGCTTACCGTAAGCCCTCGCTCTGTCCGAGACTTTGCCGTATGATGCTCGAAGGATGGCGCGTCACCTCTCAGGTGCTCCATTCTTTTGCAGACAACATCATAAAGCAAGTAAATCGACCGATTCGAACGCAACTCGGATGTCAAAAAAAGCGATAATGGTGGGGTGGCGATAAATGAGACGCTGTTCGTTGTGGTGGAGTTTAAACATTTGGTGCACATACTCTCGAACGCGTGGAAAACTAGCTTCTTCACGGCAGTGTAGTACTCGTATCGGTGTTAATCTATGGAGTAGAAAAGATGTTAACAATTTGGAGCCGACGGATATCACACTGCTTCCTCTGTGGTTCGGGTACGAGCATCGTTATTGAAGATCGGGACGATAATCGACTTGCTCCGTAGGGCACATGACTGTTACCACAAATCCATCGCACACCTGACCAACAACCTTCCTTAATTTGGGATCACCTACAGCATTTCAAAGCTCCGTATCAGATCTACCTTTCGAATACGTCTCTAACGTATAGATTCGTGTCCGCAGATTTACGACTACAATGACGTTACTTACAGTCGAGGCTCACATCTGTCAGCATATAATGCCAAAGGAGTGCTCTCCGGCCATTTTTCTTTGTAGGATGATGCATTATCGCTTCACACTTCATCATTTGCGCGGGTGTATCCTGGGGCTGATTCGTAGAACCAGTGTCTCAACTGGCGTATGCATTGAAAAGGGGGCAGTATAGCGCATTGACGACGTGGATTGGAAAACAGAACCATTAAACAGGCGGCTCTTACCGATGTAGTCCGATCACATAAGCACCAGTGGTTAATGGATCTAACATCTTTTGTTAGCACTTTTTTGCTATTCTATATGTCATTAATCTTGTGTATCGTATCGAGTCCTATTCACATCTGCTGTAAGGCCTAAGGGAATCTAACTCGCAACTTTTCACTTGCATTCCTTCCTTCCAGTGCGCCGTTCAATGGCCGCCCGTTCAGCCCAGTGGTCCAAGGCAAAGTGCACTACCGATTTGCCCTTGCTGCATGAATCCGTTGATCCTGTCGCTCTTCACCGTATGAAACAAGAGTATTGGCGGAAAAAGCACGGTCAACATGTGATGCGTAGATGGCACAAAGTTGTACTCACCATACTTATCGTCATCTTGGCAGCGTCATTCATTCTGATGGCGATACTGCTGATGCAACTGGCCAGCATTGTGCACTCCATGCGGCACTTCTTCGCTCTTGTAGCCCAAGCGAAATCGAATGCCAACGCATCGTTGTCCCAAACGGAAACCTAGAAGAACCGTACTGCGTACTCGCGCCTGTCTGTCATCGTCACGAGCACTCGTGTCCATTTTGTGAGATACGCCCTCACATCCTCATTACCCGTATACAAACAAAGAGTGGTGACATCAGCAAAAAACCTTGATTAATCTGTAAATCGTCGATATCCTCTGACAGTGCGAAAATGACCTTTTCTTTGACATATACACTCAGCCCATTTAAATGGTCTTATTTCTCATTGGTTTACTACTCACCGTGTATCGATCTTTCTATTTCGCATTAAGAAGATAAAACTTCATCTAGCTGTAGAAAGTATGCGCATGTGAGTGTAATCTTTTCATTAGCCTGCTGTTCACATGCAATATGGAAAAATATTGCGATGCGGTTGTGCTTAACGTGTCTACGCTTCATCCGGTTTAGTTGTTCATACCTGATCGATTGCTGCTGGCTATTGTGAAAGTCCATAGCGGCGAAGGTACAGAATATGGAAGCAACTGTCGGGCGAATTAGTGAAACGACTAGTCCCACTGGCCCCTGCTCTTCACGACCAGGCTGTGACTCACATCGGCATGACCGTCATCAGAAGCCAAAAGATACCAGTTAGCTTCACCTAGAGCTAACGCGAGAGCACTGTATGCAAATCCGCTTGCTAGATGTAGACTTGTCGGAACGTCAAGTCCCTACAACCGTCATTGAACTGATAGCGAACGGGTACAATACGTTCCGTGATCGATCGGGCAAACTTCGTTCGCATATAATTGGCTCACCAGAAACAAAACAGAAGACTAGTCCACAAGACTTACTAAGGTACATCACAGTAGACACGCAAGCGGCAGTGAAGATGCTTACCTGGCCACTGAGACAATCGCTAGTGTTTGTCTTGGCAATGATGATAAAACGAGCGATCGGGATAACTTTGTATCGGCGAAAGTTTTAACTTGTTAAAATTTCAATAGACTGAGAGGCCCTGGAACGAAACAGTTACGCGTTCACTGATGTCACTAACGAACGAGGTGGGCGGTTTTCCAAGCGAATTTCGTGTTGAAACGACACCTCTCGCTACATGTGTAACAATAAGACCACGAATTGCGGCTCGACTATCATAAGAATGAAAAGACATCAAGCAACTTTTACCATTTCAGTTTCATTGCTAAAGACGCTACAACATTCGAACGCTTGTAGGACCAAGCGCGCCTGTTCCATAAAGGCGAGTAGGTCTTACTTAGGGTGAACTGACCATAATATCCCATAGGATGGACGCATCAAAGCAACTGATATTGCACACACTGGGATGATGTATGAGGTGAGGTCAATCACTGTCCGTGATCAAAACATGACTAAGTTAACAGAAAATGATTCGGGTTAGCCAAAATATCAGAAAAAGATAGATCATTGGAATTACTACGAAAGTGAAAGACGAATTGAATGGAGGAGAAAACATGACTTCAACTAGGAGTTAGGTTTCTCAGCACAGAGCGGATCCACGTGCCAATCTGACGATGGGGAGAGGAGAGAACAGTAACATTATCGGATATAGTGCACTTGTCAATGCAGAACGCATTAAGGGATCCCGGTGTTAATATCACCAGCGATTCATATAAATAGGCCACCACCTGATCCAGAAACTACGACTGAGTTGTTATTTAAGCGAGATTCACCACACGCAGACCCAGTTAGGCAGCCACCAGTATCTATAGAGAAGCGCCTGACGGGCGTTTCCACTTCCGGGAACTCGTCAGTGGTGAGTGTCTTCATGGCCGGTGAGAGACTTCACACCACGGAGTGCCTACATTCCATGGTGGATATCGGCAGTCTGAGTGACCGATAACCAGTCTCATGGTGCAGTCTACCCAACACTGCCTCGCAGATTACTTCAATACCGAGAACAGCTAGTGTCGCCTGAACTATGTGGACAATGGCATTATAAACAATTTGTGTTTATCACTGTTCTCAAAACGGTGGGTTCAAAATATGGGTCACGTTAGCTGCCGACGTACGTCGTAGTCCAGAAGCTGAACCAAAAAACGACCGCGGATCAGGACCTTACAATGAATGGGCACTCCATCGTGCCCACAAACAACAAAACGGAAGCCTAGTTCACTTGCGGATATTGATGACTATACGTTTGGATCTAAGTGTGACAGGTTCCCTCGGAAGTATACGTATCACCATTCCATTCCGTTTCAGATTTGGAATTGACTCCTTTACTGGCTGCAAGCATATCGATCTACTACAATAGATTAATGTACCAGGCTTCAATGAGCAATTCAACACTGTGTATAGGACATAAACAGATATATGCCAATTCGTCTGCATAAATTATCTTACTGATTTGGCTACGTTCCTTCAGACTTGGTTTCTTTGCTTGGAACAAGTACACGGGTAATTCAGAGCACCGACGACCGAAAGTAAGATGGCTCTGGGAACCTACGATCGAAGGGACTGCATTATGAAGCAGCTGTGGAAAGTGATTCACCTAGTCAACGTGCGCGCACAATCTCTTGGTCTCAGGCAGACCGCCATTATCACCATCAATGACGGGAGACCAGTAATTCGAATTGATGCTTTGCTGCCATTCAGTCAGAATGGCCTGACGAGCCCCAATAGGGCGAAACGCGTCTGGTGCTTCTCCGGACTGGACTGCGCTATGTAGCTTGTGAACTACTGGGATGAATAACTTACAAATATTACAACTAAAATTCTGCTACTCAAGAGTAATATAAAATAAGAATAGTAAAAAAGAGAAGGAATCTAGTGTAAAAGTTAAAAATTTTAAATAAATGTTCGAGGTCAAAGCGACTATACCTTGTCAAAAGTACTCAGTTTGCTATCGTACGAAGATGAATGGTCATCCACGAGATAGTTTCCATGCACTAGTCACTGCCGCAAGTCATAACCAGCACTACAGAAGACTAAAAGTCAGACAATCATCAAACACGCAGTCTAAAAGTGCCACTAGTGCCGGCTGCCAGCCATGTTTGTCTTGAGCGAAGTCCTAGGTAGGATACATGAATTATAAACGAAAAGGCGACCGTTAGTGACTTCATTTCCCTCTGTCTCCCTCAAGTTTTGCGTCATCCAACACCAGGCTTCTAAGCGACAAGCGTACTGTCTTCGAAATCTTGAATGCAGTACCATCAGTCAGCTGCACATCTGCTTTCTATTGCTGAAGCAATATGCATCAGATTAGGCGTCAAATTAGGCCTTTAATTCTGCTATCCCCGGAGAAAAGATCAACGTCTAGAAGTAAAAACCCAGTTTGTACATTTCAACAGTCAAACGAGGGACTTATTAGCTATCTCAGATACAGACCTCGAACGGTTTAAGTCAGACCTGGTCAACATCTCTATTCAGTATCAAAGATTTCGAATAATACACTCCAGATTGCTGACAAAGGCACACACAGAAGCTGTGAGGGAACTTGAACGGAATGAGGATATCATCATCACCAGACGCGACAGAGTCAGGAACCGTTGTCATGGATCGCAAAGAATATCTGCAAAAAATGAAACTAATTCTGGCGGACATCTCCAGATTTATAAAATGTGAGCAAAACAAAACAGCTTACACGGAAACGCAACTGAGGAAATTCTTGAAGTCAATGGTGATTGACGGCTATTTGACTAACAAAAAGCTCAGACCCACTGGGTCCATTATTCAAAGACTATATGGCCTCTCAAAAATACACAAACCGAACACACCTTTGAGGCCGATACTAAATATGAGAAACTCGCTGTATCACAACATCACAAAATGCCTATTATGGATATTGGATCCTGTTAGGAGAAAGACAGACCCCAGCATGTGAGCGACACTTTCCAATTTGATGAACTTGTCAGCAGCACAAACATACTGAACTATCACATGATCTCCCTGGACGTCGTAACTCTGCTTATCAACGTTCCGCTCTTAGAAACCGTAGATTTTCTTTGCTGCTTCATTGACCGACGAAAGATAAGCATGGAGATCCCAACTGGTCAGCTCAAGCAGCCTTGGCTCAGATGCACATACAACGTCCAGTTTCAGTTTATCAATGAATTTTATACAGGCAGATAGATGGAGTAGTAATGGGATCGCCTGTCGAACCACTATTAGCAGGTGTCTACCTAGGGATGCTGGAAAATGAACCGCTGAAAACGCTGATTTTAACCTTCTAGTTTCATCGATGTTACGTAGACGACATTTTCTGCATAGTGGATCGGAAGACCAACTTGCAAAACGTCGTCGAATGTTTCAACAGTGCACATCCCAATGCCTCATTTACAGCTGAAGAAGAAATCAACAACCGTCTGAACATTTTGGATGTAAATCTAAAGAGGAGAGCCGACGGATCAATCCAGTTAGGACAGTACAGAAAGCCATATTGGACGGGGCAGTATATACATTTCCAGAGGTTTGTGTTCCTCGGCCGCAAAAGAACACTGATCCATACGTTGACCGACCGTGCGCACAAGATCTGTAGCGAAGACACGATTGCAGATGAACTGGAACGAATCAAGTACACACTACTTGAGAATGGTTATCCAGAACGCTTTATTGACACGCATGTGAGGTCTTAGGACACGAAGTTAACAATATAAATGGTAGAGAAAAGAAAACGTTTTCCTTGAGATCCTCCTGAAGGGTGACATAGCGGCTGATATCTGTACAAGAAGATTGATGCAATCCTGCAGGAATACCTTCAAGGCAGCTGAAGTCAATGTGATCTATATAAGCGAATCGTTAGTTGTCCCTAGATTCAAAGATACGGTGCCTGATCGTCTTCAATCAAATGTAGTATACCGATTCCCCTGCTCCTGTGGAGCAAGGTGTTGGACGCACGGCCAGACACTCAGAAAATCGAATCAAGGAACACCTACCGAATTCGCTCACCAACCGCAGAGACAGATCTAGTCTAAGCGAAATTACTAACCATCTGATTGCCATTGGACAAAAGCAGTGCCTTCGAAATCCCGTATATAAGGTACCGTCACACTTGACTCATTAGTTTGCAGCACGACTGCTTGCTAATGCTGAAGCAGTAAGCATAAGACTAATGAAGCCTAATCTCTGCATCCAAAGGAAGCTGATTCAAGCATTACAACTTCCATGGTCATTAATCACACGAGAGAAATTTACTGCCACCCATCAACCACATGTGCAGCCAATAATCTGGGTTTGTTTTCTTCTTGGGTTTGACAAACAAATTTTAACCCTATATCTTGGAATATATTTGGAACCGATCGGGAAGTCATCATTCCAGAAAACTTGGTAAACGACCGTTTCAAACGGTGAAACCGCGAATGGCTCATTAGTGTATCGTCATAAATACGTTAACCGGTCGTTTACCAAGTTTTCTGAAATTATAACCCTCCTCGGTGGGTAGATACGTAGAACATACCTCATTAACTGTTACCTGCGGCTCTAAGGAATTAACGTGATTGTCAACGTCTGGTACTCGCTTGCATACCTCATCGTTGCGGATAGACCTAGCCAATTGAAATAGAAATGTAGGTAGCTCGTGTTAGACGAACTGTTCGCTAAACTTGGCAATTTTCCTGAAAACGTCTCGCCAACAATCGAGGTGACATCATCAGTGCGTTTGTGTTCAGCGTAGCATGGCGATGCTTAAGTAGGTGTGAACCGGGTAATCACGGGTGTGCGCTTTAATAGGTCGTCGTCAATGGACGATTGAGCTAGTGACCTTTGAAAATGTGACGACGACCCGTTTGTCTCCGCGGCTGAAAATGTTGCCTGAGCTACTCGTATCGCATCATCTTCCGTTATGTGCATTCGACTGCGGTGATAGTTCTTCACTCATAGATTTGCGTAGATGGCGTCCAATTCAACGTGTCGATTGGTTGAATTGTTCGCGGGGTACCATGCTTCCAAGAATTCTTGCCTGTTTCATATGTCCATGTGTTAGAATCTTAACGTTTTCCAGGTCATAATGATGACCTGCTTCATACTCGTGTATGGAAATTAGTGAATAGGAATCATGCTCTTGTACTCTGTAATTCGTGTGGAAAGTCCTCTTCCAGATGTACTGCTTATCGCATTCGTTGCAGTTTGATTGTTCTTTTTGAATTGTCCTTTGATCTTGAAAGCTACCCTGTCAGAGTATCACTTGGTTCGTTTCCTCCTGTGCGTAGCTATAATAATCGTGCTTCCATTCAGAAATGTTCTTGATGTATGGAAGCACTTACTCGTCTATTTATCTGTTTTGATCACTACTTAGTCGTTCTCCTCTTCAAACTACTGATAAAGTTTCGTTAGTAGCTGTTGTTTTGTAACACGCGGAACAGATAACACTCCTCCTTTCCTAATTTTACTGTGCTGCAGTGTTCCCGCTCTCTTGAATAGAGTTTGGATACAACTTTTATGTGGCTCATCGGGTGGTTATTGTGGTAGCTCAATATTTGATCCGCGTGCGTCTTCCTCCGATATGCCCAAGCTTGAAGTGCTTCGTCGGTATTCTTGTGAACCAAAACATTCGTCTTCCTCGAATTCAATGGTGAACTTGATGCCCTCGAGTGTGTTGCTAATCAAATCCACAAGCAAAGAACCAACACCGTAGTTGAATGCGCTTAAGGGAAGAAGACACCACACGAGCAGCGCAGGCAAGATTTTCAGCGGCGGAGATAAACGGAGGTGGCGCCACAAGTTTGCCAGTAGAGGGTACGCGAAACAGCTGGTGTTCATAAGCGGAGCAATGTTCAAGATGTTGAACCACACAAGACAAGCATATCATCATGTATCGCTGGCTTACCTCCTTTAGCGCGTGCAAGTTGATTGCAGAGTCAAAGCGATACCCTTTGTTCAGTAAATGGGACACAACCAACTCGGTGGCTACGTTACCCGGAGCTCCAGGACCAGCGAATGGACAGCCGCCTAGACCACCGATAGCGGAATCCACCACGCGAATTCCGTGAATGTCGAGCGCCACATCGATGTTGTCTAGTGCTCTACCGTGCGTTTCGTGGCAATGAACAGCAATCGCCTCACGAGGACACACTCCGCCCGAGTGTAGAATGACTGAGAGAAGAGCATTCATGCTGCGCAAAGCAAAAGAGAAGACACACAATACCCGAGTACACCGTGTTGGTGACGTGTGGCATAGCCGTGGCAAGCGTTAGGTATTTTTGAAAACTTAGGGTAGACAGGTAGTTGGGAAACCTCAGAGACCAATCAAGTAGGCCTCTGAATAATGTACGACATACTAATGACCGTCATTAGGATTGTGATACCGCGAAGCAATAATGAAGGATATTAAAAAAGTGCTCTGCAACCTTGAGTACTTATTTCGACTGCATCATTTATGGGCATTATTTACGAGAAGTCTAGTGTCAACAAAGACGCATCTTACACGCACCAAAAAACAGACTCGGTTGCAAAATGTGTCACAAGCAGGAAGCGCAAGCAAGCAGTTGACAACAGAGACACATCGCCACAACCTATGGACATTGGAACAAAGTCACAGGCTCACTTTCTAAATAGTCGTCGGTCACAGTTTGAGCGGGACTAATCATGGGCATAAAATGCTAAAATCGGGAGAAAAGGATAATGATAAGCCAATAACTCGGTGAAGATGTGCGGAGCAATATCTAGGTGTGATGGTAAAGTACTACACTTAGATGCTCGTCGCTATGCGATCGGTCGAGCTTAACGATTTTTGGCCAACAGGCTGAAAACTGGTCGATCGCTGCAGAGGCGAACTGAAGGATAGCATGCAATTGATTTGGATCGACATTGAACGAAGCTCGAACGCTGGCCAAGAATGTAATAGAAAGGAGATTTGTTCTGCATCTGTGAGTGATTCTAATTGACTCGAGATATAAAATGAGTTTGCGTTCTATGAGTAATGAATTTCTGATCGAGGCCCAGACTTTGACTTTTTGATGCACGGAGGGCCACTTGACACTAGGCATTTGGTAATAAAAGGGAAACTGTTGGATGCGATTGCCATTGTCATACACCCCGTATCATACCCAGATCAGCGCGGAGGCATGGAGCTGGACACTAGGCAAGACCGTACGTGATGACTGCCCATTTGCATGTGATTAGACGGAATGGCAAATGGAGATATTGGGGTGAGTGGAAGAATTTTCGTAGTCACCGTTTCCCACTTCCAAGAGCTACCCAGGGTCGATAAACATTCCTGCATAACGATGCTAAAACGATAGGAAAAGTACTGTAATTCAACGAACAAAGTCCCTGTAGAACCAACAAGGAGCGTACGATGGAGAGTGCTCTGAATGTGATGCCTTCTTCACGCCAATCTATCTTCATGTTAGGATTAGAGCCGACCTAGCACAATTAAGATCCAGGTTTTGCGAAACCGAAGCAAGATGGCGTTCGAACTAGCTACTGTGCCACAAAAAGCGAACAAACATCACGTGCCGAGTCAAGTGTGCAACGGACTACAGGTTTGTACACATATTTTCACGAAAACCCACGAAGGGGCCTTGTGTTTGTTTTGTGCAACAGTACATTGATCTTGTCGTCTTGCCCATACAACATGCAACACTTAAGGGAAACGCCTCCTACACAATCACACACGTTTCCATTATCATATGTATAGTAGTCTTTTGCTATTCGCATTTGCCTTGTCCGGTCGCCTTCACTTCGCCCATTCATCTTACTTTGCCAGTGTTGCGTGTTCTGACAATAAACGGTGCCCGAGTTGGAGTCTGTGGGAACTCATCTAGCTTGATCCAACTCATAAGCACAACATGAAGTAAGATTAGATAAGCAAACGAGTGAGATGGAGGACGAGAGAGAAAGAGCTCGCGTTAAAAATAGGAAGGAACCGGTTCGCCAGCCATGATATACTTTGTGACAAATAGTAGAACAGTGCATTTTTTGAACAAACAGTGAATTCAATAAAACAGTTAGTCCTGTATTTCATCGGCTTCGTTTTCAAAACGCGATACATGTCTAGACCACTAAGATTAATCAAAACTGGATGGTAGCATCTGAACGGGTTATGTGAGGATGAGGTGGAATACATGTTTGTCGGGAAGTGCGATGGTTGCATAATCACAAAAATGATACGAAGAGCACGTGTCGGCTTGCAGAACGTTAGGCCCAATTACGCCACAACCAGGCCGATGACTAAGAAGGACATGTGGAGAAGGTGGACTGAGCGCATCAACACACCGATTCCAAGTGGCAAGATCTATCGCAGAATGCGATGCACAGAATCGAGGGCCGCAATGAAGAGGATAGGTCAAGAATGGCAAATGCAAAACTTGTTTTTCTAGGGACCCCTACAACTGGTTGTGTAGCGCCCAAGTAGACAATGTAGTCTGATGAGTAGGCACCTTTCGGTACACCGTAGTCTAAAGAATGGATGATTAATAGATAAGGATTATGTCAAAGCAGTTGGATGGACCACGAAGGGGAAAGGGCGCGGTTCCGAGGTAGTTTATAATGAAATCGAAACACCTCAGTTTATTTCACCGAAGGAAGACTCGTGTGCCAAGGTGCAGTAGACCCAGCTGACTTGACCACGTTACCAAACACAATGTTAATGATAATAGTAATAATAAATTGAGATGAACGAGCAAAATATGAAACAGTCAGATGGAGTAGGCCAGGAAAAATGGAAGAATGCCACTTATTTCCAGATGGCAAATCCCGAGGAACTAGTCCAGGAAGATGATCAGCGTCAGTCCGACTCGGCTTTAGCTCCTTCATTCACGTTTGACATGTCATTCACTGGCCGCCTCGGTGTTTCAGCCAAGTAAGCACAGCATTCGCAGAAAATATAAGACAGTGCAGTCGGTTTCCCAGCGTGCGAAGGATATATCATAGTCAGTGGCCGCGGCTTGGATTCAAGGAGGTACGGGAGAGTCTATGGCCAAACGCCAGATGATGGACTTTAATAGTGCTCAGTCGGTTATCCCACCAGGAATGAGCAATACCTCGCAAGTATCAATGATGGAATATGACCAGTTTCCTGGTGGTCAGGCCTGCGGCCTGTGCAGTAACAATGATCTCGTGACAACGCCGCAAACTCTCTTCTTAATGAACAACTTCATATCGCGCGGTCCCAACAAGTAGCTGGCGCTTTGAAAGAATAATTCACACATGACCAGATCATTTTGAATCACATGTGCATGTCTGTGGAACGTCGAGAAGGATTTACATCAATTTGACAATGCGTTGTCATGCCTGAAGCGAGCGGTAACAAACCAGTGAACACCGGGTAATGCTCTTCCATCGTCGGAAGTAACGCGTGGCGATCGTGCTCTACGCCAATTGAGCTTAAAGCTTGTAACCAGAGGACAGTTGCCTCTCATGTCTAGGTTTTTAAAAAAGTGGGTCATCAACTTCTGCAGAGGATGCAAGGACTGAGTTTATCAAATCCTTGACCACTGTCCTGCAGGTGAAAGCTGCTCTGAAGACACTTTGGTACGGACAACCCAGTGTAGCTCAATGAATCACGGAGATACCCAAACCAACGCACGACGTTAAGATTCAAACTCCCCGCGATGGTATAGAAACAGAGTGTGAATGGCTACGATCAGATAGTAACGTGGCCGAATAAGGAATTTGACAATTGCTGTAAACTCTGAGGTAGTTTTGAATATAGCAACTCAAGTGTCTACCCAATACGGATAGCACATCATAGACATCGAACCAACGGGAAAACAACCATAGATAAGCAAAGACTGTGGTTTTCGGGGCCGTAATTCCTGACTGTAATGGCTGCTGGCCAATGACCTTCGAGTTGGTTTGATCCGAGCTCCAGCTCAAGCCAGCAGCATGGAATCAGGCTTCAATGGCGTCTAAGAGCACGCTTCCTCAGATATGAAGTTCAGTCCAGTTCAAATGATCAACGATGATCCCAGCAACAAGGTGAAGTGGATCTAGTTGTCACGACCACATTGCAGTATTAACAATAAATAACAGCGTCAAGATAGGGTCCAGTGCGCATACGCGAAGAAAACGGAAGCAAGAAGGAAGTGTATTAAATTAATCAGAATGAAACGAAGACTAACAACCAGATGCAAAAGCGCCACCGACTTCGTGACTGCGCCGTATCTGGTGACGTATCCAACCAATGGTGTGGACCATTCCGAGGATCCCATCCACGAAGAAAGCACGCACCTGCCTGACCGACTATCTCAGTCACTATCTCCATGCCTTTATCCTACCTTCATGGACTGTCCACCTCGAGGTTTCGCACAACTTGGTGCAGCGACGGCGTATAATGCACGCCGAGGCAGCCGGTCAACGAGCATACGGAGGACACGACCTAGCCAAAGTAGGCGATTATGATTCAGTAAACGCACGAGTGAGGGCCTCAGCATTGCTTACCTGGTGTTCCCGGCAGACGTGAACAATACTCTGCAGATATGAAGTTCACCATGCAAGATAGGAATAAACCCACACACAATCTTGCTACATTTTGTTCATGAGCGTAGTTGAGAATACGACTTTCAGAGTTAATAATTATATTCAAAAAATATCCGCGTTTCATTGACGTAACAAACACGCGGTGTATTACCCTTGAGCCTGGCTACCTGTTGTGGGTTCCCTGCTGAGTATACGGATAACGTCCCTGAATCAGTTGTGCCGCTCCCAACCAGTTCAGCCCCACAGGGAATGAGAACGCCAAGACCACCCAGACCGAGGGATTCTATAGTATTGCACAATAAATAGGTTGTAGAAAACCCCTAACACAACAAAATTAAAGATGCTAATTAATAAGTAATTAACACAAATCCAACGGTTCAAGTTCATGGTCCAATTTGCCGTTGGTTCCACATAGGTTCGCATTTTCATCCGTACTCTGGATCGATCTCTAATTATAGGTCAATTTACTGTTGCGCCACTGCTCTCAGCCTGTAAGCTATCTTCCTGTAACACCTCCATCGCGCAAATTAACGCATGATTTTCATCTCAGATTCAACTGCATTCTGATGACGGGTCTCCGTACCCGATCAGAGCAGCGTCTTTGTTGTATAATTGGCTCTTCTGGAACGGTCGTGCAACATGCTTCAAAAGCGTTCTTTGTACCGACTGGCATGTCGAAACCGTCCATCAGCATATCCAGCGATCGTGGTCGACTGCATGTGTTTATCCATAGGTTAGTCGGCCGAAACTGATAAGCGTGCCTAGTCCAAATGTGGTCACCCACTTTAACCTTATATAGGACAGGTCCAAATCTGCCCTGAATCAGACCTGTCACCCATTTTGGTCTTTTCGTATGGAAGTCTCTGATCAAAACCTGTCCTTTGTAGAATCGGCGTGCTTGTGTCCTATTTCGCTGGTTATAGTAATCCTCAATTTTCAGGTTTCTTTCATGCAGGGCATCTTGCTTAGGGAGAAATAACGCGTTCATTGTGCGAAGCTTTCGTCCCATTAACACTTCTGCTGGTGATAGCTGATTGGGGACATGGGGATTCGGTGTCGTCCTGTACATAAGTAGAAACGCATCCAATATCTCCTGCGTGGTTCCCTCTCCCCTCATTTGCAGCAAAGCTCGCTGTAAGGTGTCGACAAATTGTTCTGCCTGTCCGTTAGAGCGGTCGCGAGCGTACATGGGTAATGCCATTCTGAGCGCAGTACTCGGCAAAACAGGAAGAAGTGAACTGTGACCAGTTGTCTGTGACTAGCATTTCCGGCACCATATTGGCTGAAAAGCTTCCCCAGTATGTTGATCGTTGTGCCACTGGTCACACGCTCCGTGCAAAATACCTCGGACCATTTACTGAAGGCGTCAACAACAACAAAATGCTGCTACCTATTTACCGAACTAAAGAAATCTGCATGCACACCCTTCCACGGCTTCGTTGTCAAAGGCCAGGAGGCTAATTCCGCTTTTCTGGGCGCCATACCGGCAAGTGCACATGTCTGACATAATTTTGCCATTTGTTCCAGTTTCGAGTCGATATTCGGCCAGTAAAGGAAACTCCGAGCAATTATGTTAATACCCGGATGGCCTCGATGGAACTTCTGTATAACCCTGCAGCGAAGTTCTGTTCTGAAGTTCTTGTCCAGCCAGCAATAAGCATCCGTTGACGATTGACAGTCCATCCTTTCTTAGGAACAACTTATGCAGCTCACCTGTCAGTTTATCCTTGGGCCACTGTAGTGTGGTATTTGAGGATCACGGGTTAATCTATCACGAAAGTAACCGGAAGCTTCCTGAGACTCCCCATCAGTACATGGTTCACTTCAAACTCCAAGGAAATCGCTGTGATGATTACTCTTTCTGAGGCTGCTGATTTTCCAATAGTCGAGAAAGCGCGTGTTTGGCCCATATCCTTTGTGGAGATATGCTTCACCTCAAAGTCATAACCGAGCAAAGTGATGACCCAACATTGCATCCTGTTCGCTGTGTAGACGCGAATGTCTGGCTTTGATCCGAAAATTGCCAATAGCAGCTTACAATCAGTAAGAAGTGTGAACTTTCTCCTATAAAGCATCTTGTGAAATTTCTTTGCTGCGAAAACTATCGTCAAGGCCTCTTTCTCAATCTGACCATAATTTCGTTCTCTGGGAGACAACGATCTGGCTGAGCCATCTGCGAAATTGTGGGCTATGACTGCAACAATGTCATAGTTCAAGGCACCTTTGGCCACTGCCATCTCCAAGACACGGTTGTAATGCCTCGGTAGAAGATCGGAACATAAAAGTCTTTTCACCTGCTCAAATGATCTTTCGTAGGACCAGTTCCAGGGCTTATCGCTGGTCAGTAATTCATTCAGTGGGCCACGGAAGCGATGTATATGCGGCAAGAACGGGCTGTAATGGCTTATGAGTCCTAGGAAGGACCTTAGTGTTGCAACATCTTTGGGGGGCAGCATCTTCTTGATGGCTTCGATATTCGCTGGGTTTGGACGTCTGTCATTCCAGTCGATTAAAAAACCGGGAAAGGTAATTGAGTTCATAAAAAAGATGCACTTCTCCGGTCGTAGTCTGAATCCACACTATTCAAGAACTCGATCCAACGTTTCGAACAGGTCATCAGCATTGCCTCCGACAACAATGATGTCATCCAGGTATGCAGCTGCGCCATCGACGTCTGTCAGCATTGTGCCCATGATCTGTTGAAATATGGCTAGTGCGGACTTGATTCCAAACGGAAGACGGTGGTACCGCTACAAGCCTCGGTGCGTATTGATGGTGAGTAATTCTCGTGAGGCGTCATGTACCTCAATCTGCAGGTATGCCTCGGAAAAATCCAGTTTTGCGAAACATTTATTCCCATACAGTTTTGCAAACAAATCCGGAAGCGGTAAGGGGTATTGATGTGCGTTCAGTGCAGCATTCAAACCCGTTGAGAAATCGGCGCATATTCGAATATGACCGTTCGACTTTTTGATGACCACAATAGGTGCTGCCCAGGATTAGTTTACCGGGTGGATAACTCCTGCTCTCTTTAAACGATCCAGGTCCTGGCCAACCACCGATGTTGCAGGTAAAACACAGGGTGTCTCGTACGAAACACTGGAACAGCATCGGGCGTAAGGGATGGTGAAGCTTGTACCTTGGTGCACTTACCGAGGCCTTCCCGAAAGACTGCTGTATACTTCTCTCGCAGGCGCTCGATGGCCACTGTTTTGCGGACCGTTGGTTTATGTATCTGTACAGTTGCACAAATCTGGTTTATCGGAAAATCAAACAGATTGAAACGTTCAGTCTAGTCTAGACCGAGAAGATTTAAATTCTGATGGCTCGTGAGGGAAAGCGA